>JAIOWQ010000002.1:6000000-6600000 GCA_020975405.1 Keithomyces neogunnii | reverse complement strand
CTGCCCCCCATGCAACCAACCAGCGATATGCCCTCGGCCCATTGCCAAGCACTCACTTTCCCACGGCAAATATCTGAATGGTTCTCTTCTTCTTGATTGAATTTCCCGTCGAAACGCGAGTTCTACCTTTAGCCACTACTCTGCTCCTCCTCCTCCTCCTCCTCCTCCTCCTCCTCCTCCTCGATTAGTCGATTCTTTGCGCCGCTTGACCTCAACAGAGACCCTGAATCCACGTAAACTGTCAAAGTTGAACAAGGCAATGTCTCCTGCTCTGTGACCATGACCACGGCCACGACCATGACTCCGACGGGAGAAGAGTTGGTCCCCATCCAAGGAAGCATTGCGGGCATAGTTGTCTCTCTCCTCTCTACCAGTATGCTGACCCTGTTCATAAGTACGTACTTCTCCAACCCGAGGCCGCCTTGTGCCGTCGTCCCTCTCTGACCTCGCGCAGCGCAGAGATGCTTGGCCATTCGGGACTGGCGGCGTCTTCCCCTCGTCGTATGGTGTGAGTCGTTTGCGCGAGCACAGTCATCGTGCGACGGGGGCTGATGGGAACAGTGGTCTTCGCCATATACATCGATTCGTACATGTTTGTCTTTGCAACGGCCCTGCTGCAGAACTCGATTGGCGTGAATTCCAACCTGAGCACCTGCGACAGCGCCATCCTGCTCTGTCTCATTTGCTACGTTACCACAAAGGTTGGTACCCCCCAATTCCGTGTGCCTTGTTCAAACGTCTAAACTGCCGTACTAGATTGTGAGCAGTCGGCGCCGATGCGTGGTGCCTCGGTGAGCGAGCTAACTATTTCAAAGTTTATATATCTCTTCTTGGTTGAAAAGGCGGTATGTGCGCGCTCCATACTTGGTTGGGATATTGCATCCGGCCGAGACTGACAGGAGTTTACCACAGCACATCATCCGAGGCACGCCAAAGAGCAGAATCCGCTCTAGGTTATACATGTTCAACTCTGCCGGTATGCTTTGTGTGTATCTGGCAGTGGTGATTCTCAACTTTGTATTGTACGTTGCTTTACCTGGTGGCAGGACGCAAACTGACATGCTAGTGGCCCTAGTCGTATAGCCAGGTTTGAGGATGGAGAGTGTATCATCGGCATGAAGACGTTTGCCATGATCCCGCTCATCTCCTTTGACGCCGTGGCAAATGTGTATTTGACAATCATTTTCCTCATTCCCCTTCGGAGTAAGATTTGACCCCCCTCCCCTTGCTCTCGCCAGTGTCGGGCAGATCAGTCGTTGCAGATAGATACCTGCTCATCCATGGACAGAACTTTACTCGTACAGAAACTTGCCGCGCTCGCACGCAAACACGCGGCTGCGAACTGTTGCTTTCAGAACGTTTTGCGGAGCTGTCTGCACACTGCTAAGCAGCATCCTGTGAGTGACTGAAAGACGGGAACAGGAGGAGGGCTTTGTCTAGACTTGGATGCTTTTGCTTGTTGAACACGCTAAATATCTGTAGAAACCTTTCCGCCCTAATGTCGCTTGATGGAGAACCGGGATGGGTTTGCTTGATGTGCTGCAACTGTGATAGTAAGGTTTTGACACCCTATTCATTCAGTCGACCTGGGCCTTCTAACGCCAAGGCCTCTCAAAATCAGTCATATTCTCTGCTTGCGTTATTCAATGGGTCACCTCGAAGGATAATGCCGGTACCTCGAGCACATCATCAGTCAACAGGGGCGGCAATGGGAGAGAGACGGCCGGCCAGAATGCAACCAGGGCACTCGCGCCATGCCCTCTGCACCCCTCGGCAGCGACAACGCCGGCGACCAACCCGCTGATTCCCACTGCCCGGTCCTCAAGACAGAATGACGCGTGCGCTGGCTGGGGCTCAAGTGCCGGAGGCGTCGTCATCACCACGACAATTGAGCGGGAAAGCAAGCCCGACGACGGCGTGGAGCTGCAGGTGCGCACAAGGGGCGCCCCCAGGGATGGGCAGTACGCCGAGGGCGGTGATGAGAGCTTTGAGGGCTATAGCCAGGAATCATATAGCTCTAGAGTGAGCATCTCGGCCGGGCAAGTTGATCAGAATGCTCGTTGATTGCGGTAGAGTGGCTGGGTGCTAGCTACGTTGCGGCGTTGATTCTTGAACATGTTTTTGTACCTGCACCAAGCCTGTCAGCCTCGACTTTGAATCTCTCGTGTCGGGGTAATCAGAGTTTGTGCCGATGGTTGAAGGAAATATATTCTATCCATGGCTTATTTGTCCATGTTTTGCAGAGGTCAAGTGTAGCAACATGACGTCAACCAGGTGCCTTGTCTGTCGAGTGAGACAGCGAGAATGTCTCATGGGTCGGCATCCAAGAACTGGAATGTGCAATACAAGACATGGGTTGACACCGGGCAATTAATGTCCGGGGAACATGTCATTGACAACATGGTAAAGTCAGAGAGGACCGTGTTGGCTTAGAGGTAGACGAGTACCATGTACACATCACTGCCTCAATCTCTGAGCTGCGCATTCCACCCTTGGGTCTCAAGTAAGATGCATCCAGGACAAGCAACATACAATGGCACCAAGCCGTGGCTCGTTAAAACGTCTGCCTACATGGTCCTCCTTTGGATATGCCACCGTTCCAGGACCACCAGTGCGGTAGAATTTTGAACATTGTCATCTCACAATGCTGATTAATGGGGCGACATTTGGCTGCGACAGGGAAACAATCACAACAACACGGGGACGAAACCCAAAAAGTAAATCTTCTTGTCCGTTTTGGTCGCCAAACTTGCTCGACTTGACACCATGACACTTGTGTGAGCATGGTCAGGAGCATGAGCCTCGTCGGTCCAATATATACACGAATGTAAACCATACTTTTCTCCATGTTTTTGTAATTTTTGCGCCAATGGTTGCCCCCCTTATACTTCTGCATGATTCCATAAACCCGCCCTGGGGTTTTTGTCCTGTGTATCCTTTGTCCGACCAAGTGAGAAAGAACATAATCAACTTGAAAAGAAGTGGGTATCCCCTAACGAGTGTACAGGAAGAGAAAGAACAAAAAAAAAAAAAGGGGGGGGGGGGGGAAATGACGTTCAATTCTCGTCAAATGTCTTTTGGGACATTTTTGCTCGCATCTCCTCAAGTAGAGGCGTAGATCTTGCCGACAGAGCTCAAGGCATTGGCTGAGGACATTAGGCTGCTAGTGCTGACCATGAAGTACGAATAACCCTGGAGATAGTCTAGAGAGTCCAGCTTGGGGATAGCCTTGGTCATAAAGTCGTTAATCTCGCTGGGGCTTCCCAGGGGAGCAAACTCGGTCAGCCAGATGGGCTTGCCATCACAGATCTTGTGAGCCTCGTCGAGGTGGGCGAACAGGTCATCGAAAGCACTGGCGGGGGAGTACCAGTGAACGTTGCAGAAGTCATATTTGCAGCCCTTGGATTGACACTGGCTGACAAACTGAGTGAGCCATTTGAGTCCCTGGTTTTCCAGGTTGCTGTTGCTGACTGACGGGGCGCCAACAAGAGTCTTGCCGGAGCAAGAGTTCATGTACTTGACGTGGAGGTCGGCAGCAGTGCCAGGAGACATGTTGGACTGGCTAGGAATGTCGGGTTCATTGAAGGAGAAGACAGCCTTGGCACCATCGGCTTTGCTGCAGGAAGAGCCCCAGCGTTGGAAGTTGTCTGCCCTATCACCCCAAAGCATGGGGACAAAGCTGTAGCTAGAGTCGAGGCTACCAGCCGAGTCACCCCAGTTGTAAGCCCAGCCACAGGCTCCCTTCTTGCATGAGCCTCCGAAAGTGTTGGCGAGGGCAGGATCGTTGTAAGCAAGACCACGCTTGCCAGAGAAAGCAGGGCTGCCGCCAGAAGAAGTAGGGGCAGGCTTGACAGAGGTAACGAGGCTGCTGGGAGCGGGAGCAAGGGCGTGGTTAACGACGGCATCAACCTTGGGAGCGGCATCAACTTTGGGAGCGGCATCGACCTTGGGAGTGACAACGACCACCTGCTGAGAGGTGACAGTGCCGGCATTGGCCTGGACGGTGGGCTGGGGGGCAACGTCACCAGCAGTAACGTAGACGGTCTCGAGAATGGTAACCCACTGGACAGCGGCCTTCTTTTCCAGCTTGTGCTCATTTCGGTGTAAGCTGAGGGCAGAAGCCTGCTCAATGGCAGCCAGGGCGCCAACCAGGGCAGCAATCTTATTGGTGTACATGATGAAGGTGTTTGTTGGATAAAATGTTGGGGGCGGGCTGTGTAGTATGTTGTTGAAGATGATGGTAATATGTCCTTGTTCTTAGGAAGCTCAAAAATGAATAAGCTATTCCGTTGCTCTTGATAAGGATTGAACGTTGTGGCGCAGACGCAAGCTGATAAGTTTCTTCGGCACGGCCGTTGAAGGAGAGTCAAGTTTTTTTGTTGATATGAGGCGATCTTTCAAAGATGCGCGAAGAAAAGGAAGGGAAGTTTGTATGCAAAAGCAGCAAAAGGGGAGAGCTGATTTGCAAAACCAAACGGGTCGAAGCTAGCGACCTTGTTGTGTTAGTGTGCTTGAAGAAGAAGAAATGAAGGACGACAGAAGCGTTGCGTACGGGGCAAGAGAATGTAAAATAGGTGAAGGAGGGAAAACAGAACCAGAGACCAGGACAATGGCGAGGTGGACGAGGTAGAAATAGAACGGCCGAGTTCTGGAGGGAAAATGGTGGACAGTGAATGTACGGCAAGCGTATCTACGGGTCGACGGAGGCGTACAGAGAAGGGCCAGCAGGTGAGAGGGTGTGCGAGCGGTAACGGTGAGCTCGTTCCTGTGTCCTCTGAGTGGTCACAGTGGGGGCGTGGTGACCAGCAGGGGGTGGTCCAAACGCCGTCTGTACCTACTAGATTTTGTGCCTAGATCGGTACCTAGATCCACTGCCCGATGGGACTGTGAAGCAGAGGGAGTGCTCTAGCGGCCCACTGAGACTCGCCGGAGGCTGGCCAAATGGGACTTCCCCCCAGGCGACACCAGTGGCTGTTCAGGCGTAGCTCAGTGCAAGGGTATGCGAGTCCAAGTGTCAAGGAGGCCCTAAGGTTCAGACGCCCAGTGGAGATGAGCCCACTGGAGCGTCAAAACACCAAAGGAACACTTCCACTTGCAGGGTTTGAACAGTCGAAGCCAAGTGCGGAACTCCAAGCAATGGGCGCATATACTCCAAGAGACACGCAATGCCAGCGCATCGTAGGCCATGAGCAAACAAAGGACCCAGTGATTGGAATACTACATTCATCCCCTCCGTCGTAGTACATACTGTGTTCCCGTCGAGACATGCATGGTCACCGACTTGGTTGAGCCATCTCCAGGCTGGAAAAGGCAAACAGGACGTCCGTGGCCCACATGCATGAGTCGGGGGAGTTGAATGCCCTGATCTCCGCAGCACGCAGCAGTAATATTTCTGCGTGTGCCAAATATCTGCAGAGGATAGAAATGGCATCATGCTTCTGCAATGAGTTGCTCGGTGGTGTGGCAGCTGCAGAGCTTGTGCGGTGTCATCACCGTGTCGTAATGAGAGACAACACCTGTGCTCCGTTACGTGTGCGTAAAGTATGTGTGTATGTGTGTATGTGTGTATGTACGGTTGGGACAGCGGCACAAAGCCCGCATGTCTGGTCTGGTGCGTTTACATGGCAATGAGAAAAACTCGCAGTTGACAAGTCGTCGAACAACCCATCCGCCATTGCACGGACCGCGCTCCTTCTCCAAGACGTCCCTTTGGTTGGAAACAATCATGGTTGATTGTCCTGCCGGTACAGCCAGGGTACTCGCACCAGTCTCTGTTTCCATCTGTCTGCCGTGGATGCTTTTGTCCATTGCCCAAGCACAGACGTTCCCTTCTTGTACATTGTATGTACACTTCACCCATGCCCATTCTTCTTTTGGCAGGCAGGGGATGTCGGCCACGCCACTTCGACCAGTGCAGCGGGACGCTCGGGCGGGGATCGCTGCCAGGGAGAAGCCTGGCACGACCAGGTTATGTATGTACAGCCCGGCCCAGGTCACAGAGATCTGGAGAGTTGGTTCGAGCGCCTGCGTCTCACGTGGCCCGACTCAGAGCCTGCGTGGACGCCTGCTGAAGCCTGTCCGTCGCACAGTGCGCAACAGCTGTGATGGTGTCGTAATGCTCAAGTCTGGGCCCTTGTGAAACTTCTCTGTACGGAGTAATGCTCATAAATACTTGAGTATGCTCGGTATTTCGTGGAATCTATGCCTTGTCAGCATGCCAAAATGCCGGCCATGGCCATTTCCTCTTCCCCGCGCATTGCCATGACCGTTGCCATGACCGTTGCCATGACCCAAGCCCGCGTATCGTACTGAAGGAACATGGACCAGGCCGAAGCCCGAGCTGGACCGTGCCCTGGAACATCAGATTGTCTTGTGCATGCAAAACGGGGCAGCGGCAAATATTTGGCGAGCAAGTCACTGCAATTGATGAGCATCTACGGAGTAGTTCTCCATACTCCGTCCTCCGTGACTATTGGGGAAACACAGTCAGACATGACGGCTTCTAGACTCAAGGCTCCGTCTTGGACCCAGAATCCGCGCGGCCGTCATGTTTCGATGCCTGCGTGCGTGCCACCGCACATCAATAAAGTACCTAGGTACGGAGTAGCGGCCGGAGAAAATCAAGAGTCGCTTCTCAATGCTCCATCCAATGCTTGAGCCGGCAAGTTGCCACGAAGCAATGCATTTTTTTTGCATTTTCCTGACTTCGAGCCGAACATTCCCTGTTCCCCATTTGCCAAGTGGCCCAGGAACAGCCGCCTGGTTGGCTAGGGCCTATGTGCGTGTATGTATTGTGCTGTGCCGCGGACGGTCGTGGACTCGTGGAGGCTCAGAGCCCCTCCCTGCTCAGGGGATCTTACGCCCCAGCCGACTTGCACCAACCGCCGTTCCTTGCCACACACGCCTCAGAGAAGGGCCAATCGCGGCAGGAACCAGCCATCCATAAAGAAGGTCGTGAAACAACGTGGGCCATCAACTCTGGGTGGATTCTTGCTTTATCTCCTCGGTCAGCGTTTCCACATCATCCACAGCGTCTGCTGGTGTTTCCGCAGTTCACCAGCCCAACGGCAAACAAAGTCGAATCCGTCCAACAAACAGGGCAATATTCCCCAGCCATCGCACTCGTGTTCTGCCCCTGTCCGATGAAGACAAAGACCCTCGCACCCACTGCAGCGCCATGCATGCATGCCAACATGTCGAGGTTTTGCAAGAGCCCAAGAGCCACTGCAGGAACAAAAGAGGAGAATTACGTGGCATGCACAGCCCACAGCCCGACGACAAGGACGATGGAGCTGTACGGCGTACGTGGCCGCGTTCCGCCTACCCGTAGAGTTTTCCCGCCAAGCATGCAGGTCCAAACCGTCGTTGGAGGTCTATTCAGGCCTTTGAACTTTTGGCAAACTCTAAACCCATCCTACCATTTCTCGGCGTGGTACGACATATTGGTCTCGTCAACAATAACAATGGCACGCCTTTCTTTGCACGCCAATCGTGTCAGATGTGAGCTCTGCCCAGCCCGTCGTCATGCCTCAGGATGCTCTGCCCACGTTTAGTTTACACGTTTCTACACTCTCTCCACTGTGGGCATGTGGGAATAAAAATACCGCAACCAGTTGAGAGTAGCAGCACGTTTTGGGAAGGTTACGACTTTGGTCTTGTCTTTCAATAACCTACCGAACGAGGCGCGAGACTTTGTGGGGTGACATGTGGGAACGGCGACAGGCTACGGAGTGGTAGCCAAGTGTCAAGTTCTCTGTGCTGACTGCACGTTGCTCTTGCCATTGTGTCCAAGGTAGGATTTGTTCAAATGATTGATTTTGGGCATTCAATGTTTGCCAAAAGAATGCCTGAAGCAACAAGAGGTGGGGCCATGTTCACAGCGCCGTTGCCTGATGCACCGAGGACAATCGCCCGCTCACGTAAAGTCGTGCGGCCTGGGGCTTTTTTCTACACTACCTAGACAAAGTGTAAAGACCTGCGGGGCACTGGAAGGGTTGCTGGAAAAGGCCAATCGCATCCACAATTCCACCAGACATGCTCTATCATAAATGGATCTCTCTCTATCATCACACGGCGTCGAACCCAGCCACCGAGTATACTGCAACCTGGCGCTCCAAGTCTGACTAATAGCTTACGATTGCACTCTTGTTGAATGCTCCAATGCGCAACGAGTCTCAAACTCAATTGCCAGCACAAAGCTGAGGTCGTGGGGGGCCGCGAAGTTCTGCCTTTTGTCGCCCTCAGTATCAAAGTTCACGTCGCAAATCCAGGGCGGACCGAGAGGTCGCGGCCTCTGGCTGTGATATACTGAAATGACATCCATTAACAATGCAAACATGGTCAAGCAGCACAGAAACTGTCAAACCGAGTGACCTTAACTTGACACACCATGTTCCTTGTTGCGAGAAGAGAGCGGAGTGCCAAGTATATATATGCTTACCCGTCTTCCAATTTCACCAGCTATCTGAAGACACATGTCAGCGATACGGATCAAGATTCCATGGCCAACGGAACACTCAAATCAGACTATCCTGTGCATATCGATACTGTCGTATGATATAGTACGTTAGAGGCACCCTGGATAGTATGAGCACGGGCGGACACAATTGGGTTGGCTCTTGGTCTTAATTCGCGTACTAGGTCCCGTACTCTTGGGAGTCGACGATGACTACATTTTACAATCACCACAACCCTGATGATGCACCAAACCTAGGTTCTGGTGCCGCATTGTCTCGGTCATGGAGAAAATGCCATGGTGACCATGAGACACAGTCTTGGCGTGCGGGGGATGCAGTGACAAAGTTTGATCTCAGCTAGCCGTGCTTAGCCAAAACGATGAATTGCGGGCGCATATCGAAACGTCGCAAGTCATGAGCCCACGAGTTCTGCTCATGCCGCAAAGGCGGCGGTCAGTCTGCAAACCTCATGTACGTTTCAGATACCACTAGTCGGCCAGCGCTCTTGCACTCGGGCGCAACTAATTCGTTTGACGCGGACCTCGCAATACCCAGAACCTGGTGCCATTCAGTGGCTTGCCCATCTGCCCCTTCAAAACCGCGGCTTGCGTGTCCTGTTTCAAGGCGACCCGTCGAGATGAAGGGCGTCGTGACGTCGTGGCAGGACGGCAAATAAATGCCGTCTGGACGTTGAGTTGCTTACGTCAGGTTCCGTGTATGTATGGCTAGGCGCCCTGGCAACTGAGCGTGCAACTTGACTTGCCCCCTTGTCCTCTGACGGCGGGTGTAATTTCGCTTGTCGTGGGTTGGTTTCAAGGATGGCCTGCTAGTGAGACTCGATCGGAAGGGCGGCAGCGCAGCGGCCCTCGTGGCGGGCGGGCGGGCCTGGGGGAAATTACCATTTTTAGGCTGTTGAGGAATGACAAGTTGTCCGCAGGGCCGTCTGCTTGAGGATGAAAATGAGTTGACGTGTGGTGGTCAAATGAATGGTGAGCATGGCCATTTCACCATCAGAGGCCATGTGCAACCCGCGCTTAATAAGCATGGTGAGATGAGACAGCTTGTACGGTCCACACACAGGCAATTGAACCGGTCCTATTCTACTGCATACATCTGGGCGTGTTGCAAATTCCTCTGCGTGCAACATCTTTACTGCAGAAAGCCGTGTAAGTCGGCAATATTCCGAAGCACGCCAGCCTGCTACATCTTTGTTGTAATACATATTCAAGCAACGTGGTATTTGAAAATAGCCGAGGACATGGCCCATTTTTCAGTTTACTGCCTCTTTGGTGGTGTAGGGTAGTTCCATATAAACTCACTGAACTAGACGACATGGACACTCACATGGGAAGAAAGGCCTCTTGAAGGGATTCGAGTAAGCCTGATGTTCACTCAACCAGGGACTATGCATTGCCATTATACCAGGACATGATGAGTTTTTCGTCGGATTTTTCAAAGGCAGAGTCAGCACCAATCCGCGGGTTGTACATTGGCCGTCTTGGACACGGAGATGCAAATGATGATATCATTCTCAAAAGAAAATCTATAAGCCAACAAAAGAAACAGACGCTTTAAAACTTGACAAAAAAACAGAACCCCCCCTCCCTACAACCCACTAGCCGCACCGGCCAAAACCATAAACTGCGCAGCCCGCCTCCTATCAACCTCCTTCTTGAGCATGGCCACGCAGCCAGTGAGGACGAGAACCTCCATGGCCTTGACGTCGGCCTTGGAGCGCTCCCACTCCCTCAGGTCCATGAAGAGCCGGCCGCCGTTGCCCGCGGTGGCCCCCGTGGTGCCGCGGGTGCGCAGCTCGTCGCTCCTGACCATCTGGGCGACGCGCCGCCTCCTCTCGGCCTGCTTGCCCCCGAGCATGGCTACGCTGGTGATGTGGTCCATGACGAGCAGGCTGCTCGCGCCCGCGGCCTTCCTCTCGCGCCGGCCCGCGTACCGCCACTCAAAGGTGCCCAGGTGCGTGCGCAGGCTCTGCGCCCGCGTGTGCATGCCCTTGCCCGACATGTGGAACTCCTCGGGCCGCCCGACCTCGCCCTGCAGCTGCATCTTGGGCGGGCGCCCCGGCCCGAAGCGGTACGTGGTCGACGAGAGCGGCTCGCGCGCCTCGTCGTCGTCGGCGCGCACGAGCACGCTGTTGCCCGAGCACCGCGCGTGCCGCAGCGACTGGTACACCAGCCCGCCTGTTTCCCCCGTCGGCAGCACCTCGAACACGCCGATGGGGTGCGGCCGCGGCGCCAGCGGCAGTGCAATGAGCGGGTGGCCCGCGGATTCGATCTGGTATGTGTGCGTGGGCTGGAGGCCCGTCGTGGTGGTGGCCGACGACGCTGCCACCGTCGTCTCGTACCTGGGCAGAGACGACGTCGATGTGCTTGGTGTCAGATTGCTGAGCTCTACGTACTCCTCCCGAGTGTACTCTGGGGGCATCGCGCCAAAAGAACTAGGTTTGTCGAGGCTTGCTCTGCTGCCGAGGACGTGTGTGGTCATGATGGTTGCTGGTGTAAGTCGGCGTAAGTCGGTGTAAGTCCAAGTTGTTGGTTTCAAGTTGAGCAAGCAAGTTGCTTGAGCAATGAGAGAAAACAATAAAGTTGTATCTCGGTGTGTATGCTTTTCAAATCTGATCAAATCCACATTCTCCGCCTCATATATACTCAATCCCAAGACACATTCTCGGGTGCATCGCATTGTTGAAAAGGGTCCACTTGTGACAATGCGAAATACGGCTCCCGCACTCTGCCACGTACCGCCACCACGGGGTCGCGGATACAACGCCTTGATTCGCTGCTGCTGGAGCATAACTCTTTCGCTGCGATATACGGTCGATACGATGACTTGTGCCGTCTGCCTTGTCCAATCACGCGGCGCCCGAGTGCCGCTGCTCCACCGGTCGACGTGACTGCCAGGCGCACCACGAGGCGTCACAGGGTGTGGCTATGCAGATTGCGAGAGCTACGACGTTTTTTTTCGAAGCTTCGATGGAAGGAATTGGGGCTGTGGTCAAGGCCGTGCAATGGCGTGATTGGTGCATTGTGCGTTGCACGTCATGTTATGCATGTATAACTCTTGACTGCGTGGGGCGGAATTCTTGCCTGCTCACGAGATCAAGCAACTGCCATGTGAGTGCCGTGATAAAAGCGTTGCGGGCCGTGTTGCAACGATATTTATCGAGGCTGACGAGCGACATGGGGACCAATATAATTACAACTACCTAGGTAGTTGGCCAATCTACCCAGCGACGGCTATCCTCCAAACTCGATAAAAACACGATGCTCAGAACCGCCTTCCAAAGAAGCCTAGGTCCTTGTCTAGTTGGGATTCTACCCACAGCGGCCACTGGTTGTACATTTGGTGTTCGTAGTCTACTCTGGCGTTTAGAAACTTGAGCCATTTCACGAAACCTGGTGCGGGGCCGTGATTCGTCGTAGAGGTCGGCCTCTTGTCACGGACGTCATATTCTCGCTCCGTGATGAATGCCATGATCTGCGAGAGCGCAATCCAGTGCGCGTGAAGAAGAAGTATGCTTTGTCTGTTGAGATTAATGAGCTGTTGAAAGGTGCTGTGTGGCAACATCATCCACCACGCGTATTGCCTGCTGTTGCACTTGTACGCTACGCATGGTCAAGTGTTAGATGGCCGTCTTGTCACGCACAATTTGCACAGGATGCAACGTACCGTCAAAGGAGTTGACAGTGAGCTTCTCTGCGATTCCGATGAGTTGTTCGTAGTACTCTACTTCCACCGACTCAACGCACAGTGGTCTGAGATTTGAGATGGCTTCAATGGCAGCGTCCGCCCACCCGCGCTGGATCAAGGGCAAGTCGCGGAGATAGGGCTCCATCATTTCTTCCTGCCGGTCCTCGAATAGCGTGTCGAATATGGGCTTGATGCCTCTAAACATCATTTGCATCCCCACAATGAGAATACCGCGGATAAACGTCATGTACTCGGCCAGACCGTCCTCCAGGCTGACGGACTGAAAGGTCAAGGCAAAGCAGGTCGCAACAAGGGCGTTGGCTTCTTCGTAGCTTGTCTGTGAGCGCGCAGTCTCGGCCAGTCGCCTTTTGATAGCTTTGATAGCTTTGATGCGGTGGTTCATGGCTGGTTGGACAAACGAGCTGTCCGTGGGTACAAGCTCCGAGGCGGCAAACCCCAAGATGGCGTGCATCAAGAATTCATGCTGAGACGATTAAAGTCAGATCAAAGTGCACACTGCACACAACACAAGGCGAGTGTGTGGCAACACGTACATTGTGGGCGATGCAGGGGATCTCGTGGGTCCAAATCTCCTCCTGCTTCAACGGATGGTGGGGGTAGCACTGCGTGAGGAAGTGCTGGAAGAAGCGCATGTCCTGCAAACTGAAGAGGGGGATTTGGTGGTGAGGCTTATTCGATGCATGCACTGTTAGTCGCGCAGCCCGCGTCTTTGAGTTGTGTGTTGAATGCGTACCTGGTGTGTGATTTGCGGCATGGAGGGGTATTCGCACTTCAAGCCCGTCTTGACGCAATGGCCGCACGCTGGGCGAGTCTCTTGGCACTGTGCGACAGGTTAAGCGTCGAGCTCTTTGCAGGCCGGAACAGGGTTGTAGATAGATACCTTGATGCGCCGTCTCTTGCAGTTGTAGCACCCGCGCCGACTCTTTGTGTGTCCTCTCCGTTCCAACCTCTGCTTCTGAGCCGACTGCCGGCGCGCAACCGACAAGTCATTTGTTCCAGTAGTGCTTCGGCCATCTGAGCTCGGGGGCGTTGCTTGGCCCGGGGACGACTCCGATATGGTTCCCGCAGAAGTGGTGTTCGACAGGTCATGGAAAGGAATCCCCTCGGCCTGCTGCAGGAAGGTTGAATAGTCAAAGTCGGATGCATCGGGGTAGGCCAGCGCAGCTGGCGGGAAAGACTGTATCTGGTCCATGCTGCGGAGGTTTCGAGATTTCGAGGGGATAGAGGTGTGAGCTGGAAATCGGTTGCGCCAGAAGATTTCTGTGCAGATTATCGAACAAGAGTCTACATTGAAGCACGACGAGCGACGTGTGGAAGGGTCAAGGCGTGAGGACGTCAAAGTGGGTGAGAATGGACAGGAGGGGAGCTAATGTTGAGATTGAGACCAGCTAGCCCGTCTGACTCCAACCAGTTCAACCAAATTCAAAGAAGAGGCTCTCTGTGTTGAGCAGGCCCCAACCCCGGTTGTTCGGTCTCCAATCCTGGCATCGCCGCAACCAGGACCATGACAGGACTGGACAAACCGTCACGTGGGGAAGCAATCTGACAGGGCGCAATGACAGCCACCATTGGCAAAGTTGATCGAAATGGGCACAGTGAGCCAAAACGAGACCAATTCGAGAAGGGCTCGTCCATCAGGACTGGGAAGGGTTTGAGCGTAAGAAAGGGCTGCAGCGGAGGATTGATAGGCCGGCATCTCGTGGCCTGAAGTTGCTTGGCTGGTTATTGGCTCCCCATGCTCTGGTCCGGCACCTCCAGCACACTTAAAGTGCAGGCTAGAGAAGGATACAGTGGAGCACAACGGTTCAGCCCAACGTCGAGGGGCCCCCAAAGTGGTAGCCTGGAGCCGCCACTTCAAAAGCCTCTGACGGTTATGAGCCACTGAAGAGCCCCAGCCGCCAGAAGGAACGCCCAGTGGTCCTGCCACTTTCCACTGGTTTGGCATCCTCTGACGTCCACGTCAGGTTGCTGTGCAAGTGCCTGGCACTTGGACATGCATGGGCCATGATGTCAAAGTGGCTGTGGCTGATCTGGCACAGCCAGGCATCGTTTCCCACCCATATTTCGCAATATGCAAAGACTCGCGAGTGTGTCAGTCTGCTGCACATAGCTGTCCGAAATCAACTGGGGCCTCCCAAGGAAAGCATCGCCAAGAGGACTGTCTACATATTATACCTGGACTTTAATATACATGTCAATGATTGCGTTGTGGGCATGTGGGGAATCAAGTTAATAACAAACCACCAGCAATGCCCTGGTCAAACAAAGTGGCCTGTAATCCTGTAATAATACCGTCGACAACAGTTGGGGCAACGATCCGCAGTATTACCACCATCATCACAGCCCAACTTCGGCAGTTCTTCGTCGCCATTGCTTCCATGTTTTATCTGTTTTAGCGTGGCCCTAGGGCCTGCTGTGGCCCAGTTGTCGCCTCATTGGCGATGCCCCCTCGGTACCAAGCCTCCAGAATCACTGAAGCAAAAAAAAAAAAAAAAGGTTCCAGGGAGCTGAGCTGAACCCCCCAGTACCGACTACCTTGCACCCGATATCCAGCCACGCGATACATCTTGGTCTGGCGGCACTTTTGTAAATCTCCGAACTGCCCCCCACGGTTTAATCAGCTTGACGGGTGACAAGACGTCCTGTAATTCTGGCGGTGTGCTTGGACCCTGTGCATTTTTGGCCGTCTTTTCGCCTCGCTTTTGCCTTCGTTTGTAACCCTTAATCTTGGCCAGAGGAGTGGCTTTCTGATCACTACAAGACTTCTCCCACAGCTCAATAGTCTACGCCTTTGCATTTGAACTCGTAAGGGAATTGAGAGAGCGACATGGTGCTCATGTGTGAGGATTAGATGGCAGGAATCACAAGATGAAGAAAGTAAACCGTCAATTCTTCGAAACGGGCTTGATAACCATGACGGCCTTTGATCTTTTGACGTGTCCTGGTTTTTACTTCCCGTGCAGTGTTATTTTTGGTGCTTCTCACGCTTGGTTTTCGCTATCAGTGGATGTTCATGTTCAAACATGGAGTCACGTGACCATACGGCTTTTGGTGCCTGAGGCCGGATATTCCCGGTCATGTTCAATTCTACCCCAAGACTCGGCTTCAGTCACCATCACCGATCACATACCCCGATCAACCTCATCTCCTCCAACACCGCCAAAATGACTGCTGCGTGGAAAGCTGCCGGCTTGACGTATGTCAATTGACCTTTCACCCCCTTGACGCACCCAGCGACGTACCGATTGCGCCTGCACCTCGACCCTGTCGCAGTTGCTTGCGAGGACCCTCGATGCTAATTAAGGCCTCATAGCTACAACCGCTACCTGGCCATCGCGGCCCGCGCTGTCCGTCGCAGCCTCAAGGATGATAAGAGAATTACCGCTGAGCGCCGCGGCGAAATGGAGCTGCGTTTTGCAAAGTGGTCGGTATGTATTTTTGGACCTCGAGCCTCGGAGGCGAAAACGGACGGAAAAACTGACTCCTTTTGATTACCGCAACAGAATGGCAAGCAGGGCGAAATCGCGGATCTCGGCAAGGCCAATGCTGCCGCCATGGCTGAGAGCGCCTCTTCCTAAATTTTTGCACGCCGATAAAATGGAAGGATGAAAGAGCTGTGAGGAGAGGGTGCCAGATGGGACGCGGCTAAAGAGGGCCAAGGGCTTTTGAAGAGGCACGAACGTGTGCTTAGAGCTCCTCGCGAACAGGCATAGTGCCGCTGTATCATACCGATTGCTAGACTATATCAATCCGACATGTCGAATATTTCGTATCTGTCATTTGCAAGCTCTGCGCGGGTTTGGCTGTTGGTATAAATGGAGCCTGCGACAGTGCCAAGTTGCTGTACGTGAGTGAAGCAAAGTGCTGCCAATAATGTGAAACCTGCCCAATTCTGCAAATCAACCCGCCAGGGAAAAAATAGCCCTTCTGAAGATGCTGTGTTTTGGCGTTATTTTTGGATGGTCCGTCACCAAGCTAGGTGTCACGCAAAACAGGCCAGCAGCCCCTCGCCCTATCCACTTCTGAACCTCGACACTCATATGGCTGGCCAGCCACGACCATTTGGCAACACGACTTTCGTATCGTATTTGCGCCAACTCATCTTCACATCAAGCCATGCCACCAAAGTGGCCTTGATGTACCCAGAATGGCCGATCGTGGAATCGGCGCAGCAGATGGTATGTCGCTGAGTGTGGTGCGATATTTTCTTTGCCTTCATGCTGGCTAATGGCACGTGCAGAAATCTCCCGGCTGTCATTAGGCGGCTACGGCTCCGTGTCACCATTGCCGCCGCTCAGCATTAGCAGCCCAGGCATCGTTGCTATTGACATTACCCAGAGATTTGCAGAAGCTGCCAAAAGTATGTGCTCGCTTGACCTTGTCGAGCAGTCCTGCCCTGTGACTAATCCCTGTTGCAGCGTTGGAGCCTGGTGAGCTAGTCAAGGATGGCTTCTTTACGCTCTTCGATTCGGTCGCCGCACTGGAGGTTAGTATTCACCATTTTGGCCCAGGCTCTTCATATTCGGCTGACACATGGCGTAGATCATGGACCCCAAAATGGACAGCGGGTGTGTCCGGCCAGGCGAGGAGTTTGAAGTGTTGTACGATGTGTCACGGCCATTGAGTGCCGAGGAGGTGCTTGGGATTATAGACCAACTCATATGCCACGAGGTAAATATGGATACGAAGGCGACCATCACTGACTGAAAGGGAGTATACTAACTTCTGATAGACGTCCTGGCACCTAGGGTACCCCTTGTCACAAACCGTTTTCACCAGTGTTTATGTAGAGGCCCTCTTAATGCCGGAACCTTGCCGCATTGAAGAGGCAAGGTTTCTCAGAAACCAAGCCCCTGATGCGAATCAAGATCATATGCTCGAGATTCTTCGAGCGTACTGTCTTGGAATGCTCAAGGCTTGCGGACATGTCAACGAACGCATCAAGTCTGAGCACTTTTACGAGGTGCGTGTGCTACTTCGTCACCATTACATGGAGACCAACCATGGGACTGACGACATCTGTAGGAAGAGGATTTCGTGCCGAATACATATAATCGAAGCTTATTGACCAAGTTGCCTACACAAGACGTGCATGATGTCTTGCACTGCGCCATCAAGACGGTTCAGTCTCTGAAAGGCTCAATATCTGACGACATTGCTGAAGCTCTCACCTGCCGCTTGGATTTGCGTCGCATCTTTTTGGATGCCACTGAATCGACACAGAATAAGCACAATATCCTCCAAGCGAGGATGCCCTGGGAAGCGGCCATTCGTCTCCTACCTCGGATATCTTCGACACACTATCTGGGCCTGCCGGTAGATGATGCATTCAGTACCAAGCTGCAAAGAAAGCTGGCCAGTACAATGCCACCTCGACCAATTGTTCAGCTCAAATTCGATGACGCATTCCGCCATCTAACCCGACTGTTGAAAGACGGGTTTGAAGTCCTTTTGGTTTTGGATTATACCGATTCGCAATGCCTGCAGGTACGCAAATTGACACTCCCTTGTCTAAACAAGCCCATCTAATGTTGCCAGACTTTTGTATACAATTTCCAATCAAAGAAGCCACAGCCAATGGTCTACGTCCGAACTTTACTGCAAACACTGCTCTTCAGTGATATGGAGATACTGGGCTCGATGAGCATTCGCCAACTGCTAGACGATGACTTGTCCATCATCGTCCTAGCAGCGAGCCCCCTTCTTGACCGGAACAACGACGAAATTGAAGCTGTGCACGACCCACGCTTTGTCATGTCGCAGCAGATGGAGCTCTTTCGTCAGAGAGCAGCTGGGCCGTTCCTCGACATTCTTAGAACAGCCTGCCAAAACAGATGTCGTGTCCGCCGAACGTTGTGTCACCTGATACGTGACTGGGAGAATCTCCAAATGGACGCCGAGGACATTGACCAGATTATACAAGTTAGAACCAAAGAACAACCCCTGCTGCAACGCTCTGCGTTCGGACACGCCCCTCTCGAGACCTACTCCTTACCCTTGTCGTCGTGGACTTATCTATACAAGCTGCAACAGATGGAGGCCATCGTCCAGCTGGGCTTCGAGCTCGAGGTCTACCAAGCGGACGAACTCGCCGGCATGTACTGGTACTTGAACTATCTCGCAAAGTCACGCCTTCAACACACCAAGAGAATCAGGACGTTTGTACAGCACAGGGCCACCGCGGCCCAGTCTGCGCCAACCGTTGATCCCGACGCGGACTCACAGCTTCAACGAGCCCTCGCCCACTCAAGGCTGTCAATGCTCCAGGCTGCAGCGACATGGGAGCTCTCGGATGCGCTCAGCTGCATATACACCATTCTAAACCGCCACAACATCATCAAACCCCCGCCACGACCATATAGCAACGACCAGCTACGATACGAACTCCGCATGCGACCATTTGCATCCATCGGCTTGCCCCCTCTCCCCAGCTTTGAAGAGTTCACCGCCGGCACAACACAACCACGCACCAGCACCGAAGAACTCATAGAATATGCAGAACGCGCAGTGGCGGGTGCGAAGAGAGGTTTCGAAGCACTGAGCAAGTTCACGTCAGAGGAAAGCTTCTCAGTGGGGTCGCACGAGCCGTGGACTGCATCAGCAAAGGGCGCGCTGAAGTCGTGCATAGCTGCGGGCGTAGCAGTCTCCGGCCTGCAAAAGGCATTGCATGCCAAGACAGGCTCCTGGGACGCCGGGGAGAGCCTGGCTGTTACGGCCCAGATACCCACTCCGGATAAGTCGTATCACGAGTGGTGGATTGTCCCGCGGATAGTTTCGGCAGTGACGAGAATAAGCGAGGATCCGAGACAGCAAGCCAGTGTTTAATAAAGAATAAATTGAGGATACATCTTGTCTATAATTCTGATGTTACAGACCACTTTTTTCTGGTATCATAGCTCTTTGAAAATATCACATGTCCCGTGTTCCATCCTTTGTATTTTGATGATTCCACCGCCCCTAATCATTGCACAGGTGTTGGCGTCCTCCGACACTCTGTAAGCTAGCATGCAGTGCGAATGGCCACTATACGACCGTGTATTTTTGCGCACTGGCTAGAGATTGTCCGTGATTTACGCCTTGCGGCCCTGGCGGAGACGCACAGTCTGCTCGTACAGGACGTCCTTGAAGGCGAACAGCAGAGCGGCGGTCAAGACGCTCTGGGTGACCTTGGGGCCAATGCCTGAAAATGGAGGTTAGCTTCAAGTTCCTTCTCCAGACGAGGCAAAGAGTCACGTACCCTTATACAGGCCGGCGTAGCCCTCCTCGCGAATCACGCGGCGCAGAGTCTCCGTCATGCCCTCCTTCTTGCTGCTGCCGGCAACGTGCATCTGGCTCTTGACGGTGATGTAGGGGTAGGTGACCGAGGTGGCAAAGAGCTTGCCCAGGGCGCCGAGGAAGAAGGCCACGGTGGGAGTGACCTTTCTCCTCTTCTCGACCGAGTTCTTCATCTGCTCAAAGAGGGTGTACTGGAGAATGGGGTTGATGACGAGGACGAGGGCCGGCAGGACGCCGGAGAAGAGGGCCAGGGGACCCTCGTTCTTGAGCAGGGCCATGAGCGTGCCGACGGTGGTGGGCTTCTTGGCCGGCCGGCCGGACTCGAGGTCCGTCTCGGTGCTCTGCTGGCGCGTGGTGACGCGCGTGTTGACCACCCAGATGGGGTTGGTGATGATGACGGTGGCAGAGCCGGCAATGGCGCCGGCAATCATGGACTCGACCGTGGTGAGCTTCCTGCCGGCGCGGCCAGCCCTGGCGGCCGCCTTTTCGAAAAAGGCCTTGGTCCACTCGTACCAGTAGTAGTAGACAAAGTTGGTGACGCTGATGCCGAAAAGCGCAGAGTTGATGCCCGAGTAAAGGCCGGGGATGCCCTCGCGGGCGACAATCTTTTGCACGGCTTCAATGAACTTGCTCTCTGCCTTTTTGGACTCGACTTGAGCGCGGGTGGACAGAGTAATGAGCGGATAGCTGTCAGGTGTAAGCGGGTGCATGTGCACAATCTACAAGTTCAAGGGGCGGGCATCTCGTACGTCAACACCATGGACAAGATGCCACCGCCAGCACCGGCGAGGGCGTGGGCGACATTGTCATTCTGGGGGATAGGAGCCTTGGCAGCCATTGTATGTTGCACTCTCGGTGAAGCTGGACTTGTACGACAAAAAGGAGGGCAGAGGAAAAAGAAGAAGAAAAAAAGGTTGGTATATTACAGGAGTGGCATGCAAAGAAAGCTAAATGTTCCCCGTGGGCCAGCAGGGAGGTTTAAGTCAAGAAAAAGAATCGACGTCTTGGACCGGGCGTGTGGTTGAGTCGAGCCGAGGTACTATATGGCGGGTTGATGCCGAAGAACCAACCTGGGGCAGGGCCGCAGGGACAAGATCAGCCAAAAGGACCCACTGTGCAGCTTGTGTGGGGGGCACATCGCCGAAATGAAGTCATGCACGGCTTCCGTAGGCTCCCGGTACTAGGCCTGTGATAGCCCCAATCTTCACCACATGTGACGGCGGTGGGGAAGAGCCGGAAATTCTGAAATTGCGAGCGCCGAGAGACAGCCCGGGGGGACCCTGAGTGAGACTAGTCCCGACAGGGACCGAAGTAAACAAAATTGGCAAGGCCCAGACGCAACAGTGTTCACGCCGCCGCGAGACGGTTGACAAGTCCATTCACAAACGCCGGAGCCACGCTCCACGTTCCTCGACAACTTCTTTGGGCCTTGGGCACGCATTCCATGCGCAGCCTTGCAACACCCACCCATCGACATCGGACACCCAGCAACGTCTGACATCTGGATCAAAACGCTGGAAAATAGTATTGCAGCCCCCGGCCGAGCCGACACACCATGTCGTCGCCGGATCCTCTCAACGAGGTGACCATGGCTGACCTCGCCTCGTTGCCCCCCTCCTCCGTATCTCGTCGCGTCACGCGAAGCCAATCGTCGCAAAGGTTTTTGGCCCTCGGCAGCTCGCCCAGGAAACAGATGTTTGAGTTGCAGGTTGGCGATCGAAGGTCGCCACAGCGGCTGCTGGTCACGGTCGAGACAGAGGGACAGCTGTCGCCGCCGCCGCCGCGCGAGAGCAGTGTTGGCATTAATGCCAAGCGGAAGCTTTTTCAGTTGCCAGACCCCTCGCCTTCAGCTCCCGCGCAGCGATTAAGAGGACGAGCCACCACGACAACCGTACCGCTGCGGCAATCCATCGAGGAAGACGGCAACGACGACGCCACACCCAAGCCGCGTGGCCTGCAGCGGAAATCAAATGGAACCCCGATGCCCGGTGCGGGGACCAAGAGGCGCGCAACTACTCCCAGTAGACGGACACCTCGACGACTGCGAACCATGACGAGTGCCGACGGAGAAGAGCCGTCTTCAGAGGACAACGCCGAGCCCAGCGTGGTGGCCACGCCACCATCACGACGACGAAACCTGCGTCCCCGGAAAACACCTCGGAAAACGCCAGCCCGGGGAGTGGCTTCCAGCGAACCCGTGGCAAATACTACGCCCCGAGCGTCTACAGCAAGAAGAGGAAGGCGAAGGCGTCAGGCACTGGCGCCCAACGAGCTGCTGGAGCTGGCGGATGAGGTTGGCGACATCAGTCTTGATACAACACAGTTGCCTCCCGTAACAAGCGAAGATGAGGTGGATCTTGTCAGGGCGCCGTCAGACTCGACAGATGTTGGTTCTGTTGACTCGCCGACGTCAGCCACAGCTGCAGCTGCCAATGCGCCGCCATCTCCATCACCTCAACAGGCCCCGGCTGCCGCAGAGCCTCATTCAGACATATGGATAGGGGACATGTCCAATGAAGCCACGCCACGCGCCTCAACCAGGACACGGAGGGGAGTTATCCCGGAATCATCACCTAGTCTACCACCGGCTCCATATGCGGAACCGCAACCGGATCTACATTTCGAGACTGCTCAGCAAGATGACTATAGTGATCATGGGTATGGACATCTCGGGGCGGCTGCAAGTGACCGGTCTTCCATGGATGAGTCGCTTGGGGCCGAGGAACCAGCCGTGACCGCGCCGTCTGGTTACGATACTATTGCACAGGGCGAAGACTTTAGCATGATATTTATGGACTCAATACCGGGCTTGCAAGGCGATTTTCACAGCTCCGTGCATCCGATTGCGCACGAGGAGCTGGGCGAGGAGACTAATCTCATTATTAACAACACATTAGAGTCCCTTCGACAAGAGGCTGGCCATGAGCAGTCTGAAGAAGAAGAAGAAGATGATGATGCGGTAGATGTTATCGACTCTGCAGAAGCTGAAGCAGCTGATGAAATAGAAGCACCTGAAACGGAGCCAGCTGAGCCAGAGACAGCAGAAGAAGTCATGCTCGAGAGGCGGGCAACACCAGTGCGCCATTCCTCATCACCGAGCGGGCCAAGCCCGAGATGGTCACGAAGTCCTCGAAAGACTGTCAATCCATCGCCACTACGACATCGTGTCCTGAAGCAGAATGCATGGCAAACAGGAGACTCTGCTGCTGTGCAATTGATGCAAACCGATGAGCTTCGCTCATCACCGACACCTGAACAGCGAATGCTAGATGCGGAGCGTCTAGAGGAAGAAGTATCCAACTTGTATGAGGACTCATTTTCTGAAATACCAGAGGTTGTTCTTGCCGCGGCCACACCCCGACGACCACAAGCTAAAGCCAGTTACGACGAGTTGGAGGATGACGTTGACCAAGTGCAAATGGTCGACGAGCACAGTGATGAAGCGCTTGATGAGAATCGACACCAAGAGGATGAGCTTGCCCATCAAGAGGAACACAAGACCGAAGAGGCTGTGGCGCATCATGAACAACATGTCCAGTACTCTGAGCTTGCCCAAGAAGAGGAACATGAACCTGAAGAGGCTGTGGGGCATCACGAACAACATATTCAGTACCCTGAGCTTTCCCAAGACGAAGAACACGAGACTGAAGAGGCTGTGGGGCATCATGAACAACATGTCCAGTACCCTGAGCTTTCCCAGCATTTCACAAGACTGCAAGAAGGCAAAACGCAAGACGTGGGTGGACTCCAATCTGAAGATGTTGATCAAATTGAAGACGAAAACGAAGGCGAGGAAAGCGAAGAAGACGAACCAAGTCAAGAAGAAGATGAGAATTTCGTGCAAGACGCTGTACAAGACTGGGAGCAAGATGGTGGGGACGAGGAAGTAGAAGAGGATGATGAATCGGTTCCAGAAGAGGAATCCGAGGTGTTTTCGGAGCCGGAACCGCCATTGGAGCCAAAGCAAGCCCCGGCGTTGGAGACAATGGACGAAGGGGAAGGGATAGAAGAGCACGAATATGACGGGGGTGACGACGATGGCGCGGATATATTGGAACAAGCTGAATTGGGCCAGGAGCAGGAGCAGGAGCCATTAGACATGCGCAATACCATGGACGCTGTGCAAGATGAGACAGCAAACGACGAAGGAGAAGCAGAAGAAGAGGATATGGAAGCGAACCTGACTGTCTCCTCTCAACTTGAAGGGGACGAGGAAATGGGAAGAGACGAGGAGATGAATCGTCAACGCACACCTGACAACGAGGAGATGGAAGAGGACGAGGAAACAGGAAGAGACGAGGAAATGGAAGGGGATGAGGAGATGGAACAGGACAATGGCAGTGATGACGTGGCTCCTATTCATGTGGACGAAGAGAACGAAAACGTCGAAGAAGGCGCCGGCGAAGGTACCGCTGATCTGCATCAAGACGATGAAATGGCGGTCGAGCCTATTGCTATTGCGCCATCTGTCGCCAGCACTGCTGCTCAGTCTGATCCTGTCCGCTTACCAACACCGGATAACACGCCTCCTCAGCCTGAAATGCAAACGTCAGATCACGCCGGAGATAAATCGGCTCGTGGTTCAAGGCCACCATCAAGTCTTGGACCCTCGCGGAGCTCTCCTGGCCAGTTCGAGACTGTTCCCCGTATCGCAGCTGAGCAGCCTCGGGAAAGCGAGGCACCTGAGGAACCGGATGATGATGATGATGAAATGCAAGATGAGACGCACATTGCTGTTGCTGAGGAAAACCCAGAAGGGGATCTCTTTGTACAAGATTCTCAACCAGAGGAACCAGAACCTGTGCAGGCTACTCGACGATCCTTTGAAGCGACTCCTCCGCACCAAATCTCATCACCAGTTCAAGAGCCGCTCTCACTTCAGCAAGAGACTCTAATGGACAAGACTCTGCGCCCTCATCTCTCCACAATCATTCGGGCGGGTCGGGTTCTCCAGAGCATCACTTCGGATCCCCCTTCACCTGAAGGACGGGAAAGGCAGCTGGGCAGCCCGTTCAGACGATCTGGCAGCAAGGAATCCTGGAATGGCTCAAGAGACAGCCAGACGAGTCGTCGAACGAGCGGAAGTCCTTTGCAGAACCGTGGCTTTGTTCCAGCTGCCGCGACGACATGGGACAGCCCATCACAACAAGAGGCTCCTGGCTCTGCCTCGAGAAACGCAAGGCATCCTAGTTTCCTGAGCTCGGTTCGTCGCAGCAAAGAGCCTTCTGTGGAAAGGAATAGGTCTCCGTCGAGACGCTCGCCAGCAAGTTCGATGCACAATACGCCGCCAAGCGATGGGACTTTGAGTTGGGTTGAGAGAGAGGGTCCAATCAGTCCAAATTTGCGAGGAGACAATTCGCTGCGAGAGCTTGCTCGCTTGGCAGAAGAACGAGCCAGGCACCCTGCTTTGGTTGAGCAGGCTGATGCTACACCCAAGCAGCCTGTGGCCGAGCCAACTCGTGAACCCATTCCCCTGGCTGAGAACAACCCCGAGGCGGAGCAGAATGCTCGAGATGATGACACTGACATCTGGGAACTGGAGGCGCAGCGAGAAACACCGCGGCCGCGACCTGCCCGGCAACAGCCCTTTGGCAAACGTGTTGCGACGAGCAGTAGCCGACGCGGAGTCATTCCTAGTCCATGGACAAAGAGGAGTGTCCATCGACCGGCAATCTCAAGAATGATTTCGCAGGCGGTGCCGGATTTATCGCATCTCACCGAGGAACCAAGTCTTGCCCCTGACCAAACACGTCAGTCCAGCTCCCCAGATGAATACACTCGGCTTGCTCAGAGCCAGAGGGCAGAAGCGGCAGCAGAAGCAGCAAGACTAGCCAAGAATGCCCCCAACCGCCCTGAATCTGCAGCCAAAGCCAGTCGGTTTGATCTTTCTTCCTTTTTCTCATCCCCAGCGGCGTTTCCAGGCATACTGGGCCGAAAGCCCATGGCAGCTCAGACGCAGGCTTCAACTGAAGCTGCACAGCCTGCCATGGCTATGGCTGGACAAGCTCCTCCGGTGGTCCCCACGAGCTCCATGTTTCCGCAAATTCCCCAGAAGGAGTTCCTGCCGGATAGTAGCAACAGGAGCAGTCTCTTCTCTCCTGCTGGGCGCCGACAGCAGCCATCCAGCCACGAGCAACAACGAGAAGAGCCACGGGAAGAAACCCCCGAGCAGCAGCGGCACCACCAACCGGATCCTGCTCCCGTCGAGAGATCATCTTCTCCGGCTACGCCAGAGCGACAGCTCCCCATGTCCACCATCGCCCAGAAGCAAAACTTTACTCCTCGACACAGACAACCGAGCACCTCGTTCTTCCGGCCGTCCCCCAACCCTTCTGCAGCCGTCACACCCCCTCGTATGCAGCTCTCGCACGCAGACATCCAAAGGTGGACACAGCAAACCTCCAACGCAAGCGAAGCCTCGTCCGACTTCCAGCGCCCGCTTCTCCGGCCGCTCCCGCCCAAGAACGCCTCTCCCACAAAGTCCAGCCTTCGCTCTCCCCTCAAGCCGCATACCCCCGGCCGCGTAGTAGAATTCACCAGCTCCGTCCTCTCGCCCGCCGAACAGGCAAAGGCCCGCCGCTCGTCTCACGGCAGCTCGGGCCTCTCAGAGGGCCTTTCCGAGCCACACCAGCATACCGAGGAACACACCATTGACGACGAATCAATGGACGACGCGCCGCCTCTTGATAAAACGCCGCCCCCGGAAGGCTTGTCCCAAACAACCTGGTCCCGCAAGCACTGGCTTCTTCTCGACACACTGCTAAAGTATCGCCGCGTGTCCCCCTTCCCCATCCGCTATGCCCAAAGAGCGGACAAGTACCTCGGCATGACGGTCAAGAGCCACGGCGAGGCAATGACGCTTGACAGGTGGCATTTGGATATCGTCGACGCCTTCAAGGCAGAGGTGGGTGGATGGGACGAGGGCGTGCTCGCAAAGAGATTGTTTGCGCTTATCCTTGGAGAAGAGAAGCGTAGGAACGCAAGGAAGCCGGTTGCGCGGAGGGTCATGTTTCGCTGATGATTATGATGACGACTGTTGACTTTTGTCTTTCTTTTTTTTCGGCCAGTGTGCCTTGTTTGCATTTGGATATTGGGGTGCTTGGACTGCGGCGTTTGGGAAAGAGTCTGTTTTAAGATACCACTTGTTTGCAACTTTTTGGGTCTAGGCAAGATACCTATTGAAATATGAAGTGTAGGGAACTTGAGAAGCATACAGTGCATGAATCACACACACAAAAGAGCAATCATCACTGTCCCCATTTAGGGGCAAGTCCTTCTTGAACGCCTAATCTACCGTGACATAGTACAATACAAGCCATGAAGCCAATCCCCCCCCCGCCTGCCGGTTCTTACTCTAGCATAGACGCCTGGTTTGTATAGAGCACGTCCACCACGTTGCTCAGCTTCTCAATGGTTGCCAGGGCGGCATCGTACGATTCATCGCGCTGCGTCTCGTCGTAAATGATGAGACAACCTGCGCCCTGGTCCAGGACACCAATGATGACCTTGTCCAGAATCATCTGGGACAGCTTCCGCTCCACCTGCTGAGTATCGAGACCAACCATCTTTGCAATGTGGTCGATTTCCACGCGGGAAAAAGGTTCAATGACCTTGATGAGATTCTGCTCCAGCATGGCGTCGTACAATCGGCGGAGATGGTTGCGGATAAAGGCGTCGCTGCCCAGCTCGTAGCGGTAGGCCGAGAGGGCGTGCTCGTACTCCTCCAGGGAGCGGTTCGAGTGCGCCCTGGCAATGGCCTTCATGGCCTCGAGGTTCTTGCCGGCATACTTGACCGCTTGCTTCGACGTCATGAGCTGGTTCACGTCGTCGGCGAGGTTGAGCATGATTTTGCAGAGCAGCATGTACTGCAGCGCGGCCTGGGCCTTGGCGCTCTCGTCCAAGCTGTGGTAGCCGTCCAGCGCCTCGATGAAGTAGGAGAATGCGGTGTTGAAGTCCTTGTCCTCGGCGTGGAGCATGCCGCTCTGCATGTCCAGGTTGGCCTGAAGCAGGGGCGGCGTGTAGACGCTCGCGGCGCTTGTCCGGGCTGTGGTGAGGGCCGCGCGGGCCTTGGGGATGTTGCCGAGGGCGTGGTACACCCTTGACTCGAGCAGCTGGACTTCGACCAGGCGCAGCTTGTCGTCGAGGCGCTTCAGCTCCCGCAGGAGGCTGTTGATGAGGGTGAGGGCATCGTAGTACGACTGCTTGGTCATGTAGAGAGCCACGAGGCGGACCTCGAGGTCCTGGCGTTGAAAGGCACGACGCTCGGCCGTCGCCCACTCGATGCAGTCCTTTGTGATGTGTACTTCGATATCGGTGCTGTTGGGTATCTCCTTGAAGAGGTCGAGGAGTTGTCGGACTGTGGAGGGTCAGATGGAGGCTCGTTTCATGCAATGCCCGTCTTGCGACCCGAGGGACGCAGGGGAGTTGTCAACATACCCAGCTTTGAGGATTTCGCCTTGGCAAAGGACGAGAATACTGAACGGCTCTCGCGGACAAGATCTACCAGCTGCTGCGTCTTTCTGTGGGCACGGGTCAGTGACGATTCTCAGTACAAGTAACGGCTGGCTGCTCCAAAGAGCCAGTTCAAAAGTGCGGTGACTGACTTCTCGTCTCGGTACAGCTCTCCCAAGCTAATCAGCGCCGACTCGTACTCTCGGGTGGCGGCATCGGACGTGGCGGCAGGTGACTTGGACGTGATCTCCTTGTAAATGGCCTCGGCCTTTCGAGCGTCTGTCTTGGCCAGCTTCTGGGCTTCTTGAAGCCGGCTTGAATCGGCGACCGCCATTCTGGGGGGGGGGGGGGCTGGTGCTGCTAACGAGCGTCTGTCTGGGTGAGGAGGGAAAGCAAAGGTGAGCGTGCTGGGAATAGGCGATGCCGCTCAGGTCGTCGGCAGGGTACTTGGAAAAATGGCGACGTGGATTGATGAGACTGTTCAACGATGGATTGGATATTGAAACGAAGCTCTGATTGGAGTCTCTCGCCTTGTCCCACCTCCAGGTTGCCACAGAGCGCGCGTGTCGTTGGCGGGAGCTTTGGCAGCTGGGCACCTTCCATATTATTGCACGGCCCGGAGTTGATCCGCCGCCTCCTTTGCCTCCCTCATGCAGCCTATTGAAATTTCAGAGCCAAGGTCAAGCCAACGCCCTTTTCCAGCTCTCACGATTCCCTCAATTCACAGCGCATCTCCAATTGAACCTTCCGTCTCTTCGGACCACCGCCGCACCTCTTCTCGCAATGTTGCGCCAAGCTTTGTCCACCTCTTCCAGGGCTCTGCGTCCTGCTGCCCGCGCGGCATCCAGCCAGCCTTTGCTGCGTGCTCAGTTCCAGAATGCCCCTGCTGCCTGGTCATTAAGAGCTACGCAACCTGCCGTCGCTCGGTGGTACAGCGATGCCAAGGAGGCGCCCGCCGAGAGCGACAAGGCCGAGGCCAAGGAGGACGCTGGTCAAACGGACGCCGTTGCCGAGCTGAAGAAGTCTCTCGAGGCAAAGGACGCCGAGGCTCGTGACTGGAAGGTTGGTTCTGCCCCGGACGGCGACAAGCCGTCTCCCTCTTACACACGAGCCCCTTTGGTTAACAATTACAAACAGGACAAGTGCATGCGCACCGTGGCCGACTTCCGAAACCTCCAAGACCGCACCCAGCGCGAAGTCAAGTCGGCGCGAGAATTCGCCATCCAAAAGTTCGCCAAGGACCTGGTCGAGAGCGTCGACAACCTGGATCGTGCTCTGACCATGGTCCCTTCAGAGAAGCTCGCCGCCAAGGACGAAGCTTCCCAGGACCTCATCAACCTCTACGACGGCCTCAAGATGACGGAGAGCATCCTCATGCAGACGCTGGCCAAGCATGGCCTAGAACGACTGGACCCCGACGGTGAAAAGTTCAACCCCAACGAGCACGAGGCCACATTTATGGCGCCCCAGCCCGACAAGGAGAACAACATTGTCTTCCACGTCCAGCAGAAGGGCTTCAAACTCAACGGCCGCGTGCTGCGAGCCGCCAAGGTCGGCGTCGTCAAGAACGCTTGAACAAGATGAAGCAAATTACACCTTCATCACATAACTCCTCCACTCAACCGAACCCATCATACGTCCTCTCGAAAATAGAGAGAAAACACCAGCATCATTATAAAATAAAAGCATGCGACTGTGGGCGAAACGCATGTCATGTATTACTACGAAAAGGAGGGTGTTTAGCTAAACTGTGAATCTTGGGGCCGGCGTTATAGTGCTCCTCTCATGACTGTAGAAGAAAGACGAGAGAAATTCTCTTGCTTATTTCAGACTTTTTTTCTTTGGCATGGCGGGTTTTGACAAAAAGTCATCAGGAACAACGGACCTTGGACAAGAAAAAAGTTTCATCGGCGAGTGTATGAGTGGGATATATGTAACATGTATATAAACATCTGGCTCAAACGAGACCACTTAATCAATTGTCTAATAAGAATGAGACAAGACACGGCCGCAACGCCCCTAAGCTATGCTTTCGCCAGGTACAGTAATAAGTGTGCAGTGAACCGGCGAGTGCTCCACATCCTTCTAAGCTCGCACCCCCGCCACGCGACTTGCGGCTTTCAACGCGACATACAAACATCCAGATTGCCAACCAGAGTCCGCTCGCGGCCACGACGACCATGGCTAAGCGCCAGCGTACTTCCGAGATGGACGCTCCCGAGAAGACGTACTTTGATCAGCAGCGCGAAGCACTCATTAGCGACATTGCAATGGTTCGTGTCCCCTGCCTTTCAAGCCCCGCGACCAGTGCGAAGGCAGTCCTAAGCTGACCGTTCAGAGCTTCGAGCACGTCCTTGCAAACATTAATAAACTAAACCGCTCCCTCGAGTCCGTCATAGAAGTACGCGCCCGCCACAATCAGTGACTGGTGAGGGAGAACAAAGGCTGACGAGTCGACTAGGTCGGCAACGAAATCTCCTCCGTCGAGGCCCTGTGGTCACAATTTGAAAATGTCATGGCAAAGGGTGAACCGCAACAGCAGGGTGAAAAGACGGAGCAAACTAGTGATGAACAGCCCGAATGATGCCGAGCTACGAGTTCGAAAGGGGGAACAATGTATTACATGACGAAAGACCTGAGCTGGTCTCAAGTCTGGGACACCCAAGATTGGCACGACGTTATGAAAAATATTTCTTTCTATTCCCTACCCAATCCAGGCCGAAGCGGCAATCCCACAAAAGAAAACGCACACAGAAAAAAAAATGCAAATATACCATGGAACAAAATTCATTTCCTGATCCCTTCGACTATACGCAGTCCCAACGACTCCCGCATTCTCCCACATTTCGCCCCGTCATATCCTCCGTTCCACTCGGGTCTCTCTCACGCCAAATTCGACGTAATATGTACCAAAAGCTCGGGGGAGGGTAAAATGAAAAAGGCTCAGGCCCAGGATACCTGTCCTTGCCTCGGGCCGGGCCCCCTTCTCCCTCCCTCCGAAGCAGAGTGTGTCCATGTTGTTCGTATCGTAATAAGTGCCATCGTAAAGGCGAAAAAAGCAAAGCGCAAAAAAGTGCCCGAGACATTTCATGCAAAGGTCATTACAATTCTGTATGCGACAAGCCAGTCCGTGTGAACTGCTGGGCTCTCCAAAAGTCCAAAACAATCGTCCTCGGGGAGCAATTAAAGAATCTGGCAACGTCTCTTCTTCTTCTTGGGAGGCTTCATCCCAGGAATGGGCGCTGTCTTGTCGTTGCCATGGCCGGATGCCATGTTGTCCTGGTTTCGTCTATCGTTGGCGACAACTGTGAGGATGGCGCGCTCAAAGATCTCGTCAACGCCCAGCATCTCCTTGCTACTACACTCCATGTACTGAGCACCCATCTTTTCGGAAACGGCCAGCCCCTGCTCGGTGGTGACGGGTGTCAGGCCCTGCGTTTTGAGCATGTCTATACATGTCTTTTTGTAGCGCAAATCCGACTTGAGGCCGACGAGGATAAGTGGCGTGTATGGGCAGAAATGCAAGACTTCAGGGTACCACTGGGCGAGTATACTTGGTTAGATAATTGGGGCACCGTAAAAGCCCTCCTCCAGGGTGGTGGAAACATACCTTATCCAGAACATTGTCCAACGAGTTGGGGCAGTCGATTGCGAAACAGACAAATATCAAATCCGTCTCGGGATAAGACAAGGGCCGCAGACGGTCATATTCTTCCTGGCCGGCAGTATCCCACAGGGCCAGCTCGACAGTCTTCCCGGTAGGGCCATGCGTGGGATATGTGATGTAGTTTTCGAAGACAGTGGGGACGTATTTCTGCCAGCTCAGTCAGTCGCTGCATCCGACATTGGCCATGCGCTGTCGCCTCACCTCTGGAAAATAGCCCTGGCTGTAGCTGATGAGCAAGCAGGTCTTGCCACAGCCGCCATCGCCAACCACCACAATCTTCTTGGAATACGAGGGCACGTCCGTCATGTGCGTTGCGGCGGATTCCCGACCAGATGATGAACTTAGCGTGGTGCTGACGGTTCCATCGCTGGAGCGCGTGCGCTGTTGACGTCGCGGCTGCTCTTGGCTGGCTGGTGCGTAGTGTGAAGTGCGATACTGCGAAGCCATACCTCGTTTGCGTTGTACCAAAAGAGCAGGTGCCCAAATAAAGCCCCAAACGGGAAAGGAAAACAGTCGTTTGCAACAGGCAGTGAAGTCCTCAGACAAGGCGTGAACCCACTCTCACACAATGGTTGAAGCTCTGGAATGCTGTTTGCCAGCTGGCGGGAAACGGGGATCAGGGCGGTCTTTGCCAGGAGACTCAAACGCAGAGGCGGCAATGATTCTCCCGTTATAATTCTGCTTCAAGCTTTGTAGCGGATGATGATGTCGGGGCCGATGGCGACAACGACGACGACGATGATGATGATGACGATGATGATGGTGACGGTGACTCTACGATCTGTGCTGTTATGTCGCGAGAAATGAGAACTGAAGGGAAAGAAAGGTGGTGTGCTTGCTTTTTTGTCTGGCCCGAGCTGGGCAACGGGACGGTTGACCGTTGAGCAGGACTCGAAACAGGTAAACACGTTGGCGAGGCAACCAAGCCGTCGTGGCCAATTGGAGAGCGGCTGCGGGTTGCGACAGACCTCGAAGTTGTCATGCGAGGGTGAAAGAAGTGGGACCATCCTCGATTACCTCAGATGCCCTCGCTCGGGTGAGATTCTGCTAAGCCTTGAACAACAGAATCTGATCATGGTATTGTTAAATGGTGTAATGCCTGATGTCAGCTGGGAACATTCTGCCTTGTCGACAATTCACAATCCTTGGCGGCGGTGTTGGAGTACGACGCACACTGGATTGTCCATATTACTCAATGCACAAGCTAGGCTCTGATGTTGACGTTTAATTGCCCTGGACCTTGATTTTTTCCAGCATCTTTTTTCGGTGCCACCGTGCTGCAGCGCCCTTCCGTACTTCTGTGCATGGATAGTCATGTTCCCTATTGTGCCTGACATGTGCTCCCTGGGCTAACATCTAATTGTTGGCTCGAGCCCTGTGTTGGCCCACTCTGGTCTAGCGCGCTTCCACCAAGCCTTGAAATACTTTTCCGTACCGAGTTCACTCCTGCCTCATCCCTTCAACCTACACGACAAAAACAGATTCCATCCAGTCTGCCTACTCGCCACACCTCCACCATGGCGATGCTGCGGACACCGAGCAAATATGTCACCCTCATATCAGGCGATGGTTTTGAGTTTGTCGTCTTGCGCGAGGCTGCCATGGTGAGCCCCATCATCAAGGGCATGCTCGATGTGAGAAGTGCGTGATTGCCAGGTTGCTGCTCCTGTCTACTCCCGAGACATGTCCATGTTCGAGTTCCATTCAACTCACAACACGTGCAGGCCAATTTGCCGAGGCCAAGGATGCACGCTGTATCTTTCAAGAGATGAGGTAAGCTTTTGCCATGCGAATTGGCTGGTCGATGCCTGTTTCTCTCGGTCCGCCCTGGCCCCAAGGATGAAAACAGAGCAATCTGGATGCAACAACCCTGTTCATCTCTTCATGACAGAACGCCGCTGCTTAGTTGGCCGGGCTGGTTGATTGTTTACTACACTTGAACTGATGGTCGGCGGATGCAAGACCACTCTGGCCCGCCATGTTCCCCCTATGGTGGCCTTTTGCTGCTTTCTTGTCCAACCAGCAGCTGCTGACCTCTTCTTCTTCTCCCCGGGCGCAGTGGCATGGTTCTCGACAAAGTGGTAGAGTACTTCCACTACTGGTACCGTTACCGGAATAGCGATGATGTCCCGGACATGGACATCCCCGTAGAGCTGTGTTTGGAGCTTTTGGCGGCCGCAGACTACTTGGGGTTGGACCAGTAAGGCTCTCTGCCTTTGATCAACTTGGGAACTCACCTAACACTGCAGATCAGGGCCAACATGAGCTTGAAGTAATGACGCTGACGAGATGCATCTGGTTTGGCGCAATGGCGTTGGGGGTTCGGCACCATCTGGATATATGACTTTTACCACATGGCACTCGGGTCTTGATATTTCCGAAGTTGAATTGTACGACTTAGTCTCCTTTTTCTTTGTCTTCAAAATCGCACCTCTGCGGTGAAAATCCCGTGGTCAAGCAGGTTGGCTGCTCAAGCTCGACGACTTTGGTCCCATTTCAGCATATGCGTTCTGCTCTTCACTCCTCCGTGGGTCGAACGTCTATTAGAGATGGAAGATTGACACATCCCTCTCACTCTGCGTTGCTCAGTTGTGCATTGAGTTTTCGCTTTTTCTGCAGGGAGACATGCCAAGCGATGTCGTCTTCTTTTGCTGTTGGCTTGTATCAAGCCTTGTTGAATTTTTAGACTAATTCTTGTTCGTAGACGAGACCGAAAGCTAGTCTCCTTCCTCATCAATACAACTTGTGCTCGTGCCCATTGAGAGCTTGATTCCTTGTGCAAGATGATGTCATGATGTCCCTGAGGTTTTAAAGCTCCATGTCATCGCCAAATGCTATTCGGTGTGTGGCCTCAATAACTTTAAACATGAGGGTCGCAAGTAGCCGTCTACACCAAGACGTAATAAGCTTCATCGCTGTTTTCGCTTTCGAGCTGCTTCGCCCCTTTGAGTCACCTGTGGAGGTTGTACTCCATGTCAGACACGGCGGGGGAAATTTAGGCTACAGCCGCTACAGGCAACCCCTGAGGAACCTGCAGCCCAGTGCCTGCCCCGCCTCAGTTGTAGCATCTGGTGCAATAATAAAGCCAGCGCAGCCTCACGCCTCACCTCCAATGCTGGGTGCAAACATCAACCATCGCAATGACCCCGAAACGAGTGCTCAAATTTGCGCAAGCCGACAATGAGTCGTCCTTCGTCCTCGTCCAGATTTCGTCAAAGGGGTCCAAACCACTAGACCTGAAACTGGTGGCAACAGAGGGCGAATCTCCCTATGTGTGCTCATGTGAGTTGCAAAGGACCGGTCCTCCTTTCACGCCCCTGTCAAGGAACACTCGGCGCTGATATCCCCAGTGAGGCACGATCGAACCGCCTCCCTCTGCGTCAAGAACTGCCCCGTCTCGGAAGATGAGTGGCAGGTCATTCTGCAGTCCATATTTGAGCAGCAGCCACACGCCGATATCCAGGCGTCGGCCACGGTGCAGAGCGCGTCGTCCATCTCACTCACCGTCCGCAAGAACGTCCAGGGCATAACTGTAGGTTTCCCGCCCAAACCGTCTCGTCGCGCACCGCCCTAATGGCACTGTTTGCAGCAACGTCTCGGCACCATCACGTTGAAATGTGACCCTGATGAGGCCATCGAGCTGTTCGACTGGTGTGCCACGTCCGTGGACGCCGTCAGCCGGGCTAATCAACTCTCTTCGGACTCGACGAGCAAAATTCGAGAGATGCAATCTTCCCTGGAGGAGCTCCAGGCCCGGCTGGACGAGCTAGTCGCTGCCAAGCAAGAGGACGAGGTGGTTCTTTTGCAAAAGTTTAGGGACTTGCTGAATGAGAAGAAGGTCAAGATTCGGGAACAGCAAAAGATTATTACCGAGATGACGGCAAATCGTGGCCCCGAGGAGCATTCGGTGGAGGTGGATGATGTGCCCAAGACGGTTAAGGGCAGGAAAGCTCCGAAGAGAAAGGCCCAGGCTATTGAAGATGAGTCGCCGGAGGCAGTCTCGGATACGACGCCTGTCAAGGAAGAGCCTGAAGATTCTGATACCGGAAACACAACAGAGGCAACTGCCTCTGTAGCAAGTGATGATGAAGACGAGGATGAGGATATGGACAAAGACCAGCGCGAAAATGCGAGGAAACCATCGCCGCCGAAACAGCGGGAGACGCCCCCGCCACCACGAGCTTTACCCTTTCAGAGGAGGAAGCAGACAGCCGCTGCCGAGGAAACGGATTCTGACGAGGAGTTGTAGGGCTCACAATGAATGGACGTTTATAAGATTTGGTCTGGTACAGTTTCACAAATGGGCCTCGAGTTGATTACTATCAAAGTCGTCTTGCATGACGAACCATCATGTTCTCTTCTCGTCAAGGTTGTGTCAGCTTGTCTATTGACATGCCGTTGCTCATCGCCTGTCAGTGTCGGCAAATTTCCTCCGCCAAAAAGCACGGAAATGATTCTGCTTGCCCACTTCAGCAATGCGGTCCACCTCGTCTTGCGTAAGCTTGAACGTGGGTAATACGGCCGGGTACTTCTCCAATCGGCCCCTGTTTGAGCTGGTGGTGATGGCCACTAATCCCTGATCCAGGATCCATCTCAAACCAACATCAGACTCAGAAACGCCATACTTGTTGGCAAGTTCGGACCAAACTGCATCAATGGGACCTCCCTGTGCTCGTATGAGCGGGGTCAATGGAGCATAGCATGCAGTAGCAATGCCGTGCTTCTTGTGGAACTGGACCAGGTCACCGTGCTGCAGATACGGGTGGTACTCAATCTGGTTGATAGCGGGTGGGATCTTGGCCGTCTTCAGAATGGCCTCTAGATGTTCTTGGAGGAAGTTGGAGACTCCTATGGATTTGGCCTTCCCAGAGGCCTTGATGGCCTCCAGGTCGGCCCATTTCTGCTGCAAGTCTTGGTCCGAGTTGGCAAACCAGGGGCCGTGGAGAAGATACAGATCGACGTAGTCGAGACGCAATTTCTTGAGAGAGAGTTCAAATGCTTCCTGGGTCGGCTGTTGCTTTTCACCGTGGGCCTTTGTGGTTACGAAGAGCTGGTCCCTGGGGATGTTTGATGCCTTGACGGCCGCTCCCAGTTCTTCTTCATTTCCGTAAACTATGCCGTATTAGAAGCCTGGCTTTGACCCCGTTGTTGCGCTTGCTAGCTCCTACCTTTGGCGCCATCCAGGTGGTAATATCCAACGTCAATTGCCATCTTGGTGAGCTCGACAACATTATTGTCATAGCCCTCCTTGGTCTTGTAATTGGCGGTGCCGAGGCCATAGGCAAACTGCAGCGTTGGCTAGTATCCATACGATCCACCGCGGCCGGGCATGTGGGATTATAGAAGCATGGATAGCCACTTACCACGGGAATTTCATTGCCATCATTAAGCTTCAAGGTGGGAGGGAACGACCCCTTGGGGGCTGAATGACTAGATGACATTATGGCACAAGGACGGCAGGGCAATGTGGTTAAAAGTTGTCGTTTGCAAACGAGGTTGATAGGAAGAAGTCGAGCGACACATGGTAAATGTGAGCCAGCACGGGTACATTTTATGCTTTGCGATATCCCCACTACAGTTAAGGTTCAACGTTGGACTTATTGAATGTGGGAACCAGGCGCTTTGAGTGATACAATACGGCACTGGGGCGTTGAAGGCGCAAGTGCATCAATGGCTGCAGTTCTCAATATGACCTGCAAGTTGGGGGGGGGGGGGGGCGGATCACTATTGGCAGCTACGAGTTCACGCCGGCCACCACTCTATAGGTGCACGGCTAAAAAACAAAAACCGATGCACGGAAAATGCTTATCAGACAAATCGGCGCTTGCCTATTTAAAATGAATCTAATAGTGAAGCCGACAACTTTTCGAATACTTATCGGTGTATGAGGTGCTTTCGATTTGCCGATACCTGGTACTCTGTACATGGATACGGATGGTTACAGTAGTAGGCTCACTATACAGTCTTGTACATGTACTCCGTAGTCGTTATATTATCCCAGCGCCCGCAATGTGGGGTGTGGATGATGCTATCAGTCCCCAGGGACCCCGTCGGATTGACGTCAACCACATGCCCAATTTCTCAATACATTGCGCACCTGACTGCCACACTGCGAATGTTCCCTCGCAAATACAGGTTAAACCGCCATTGATGCTCTACCGTGCAGGTCTCCGAAGAGCTGTTCCTCGACTCCGAGCTCCGTTCAACATGACCGCGAGCCATTCTACCAGCACATCTGGTGCCACGCTTCAAGACCTCCCAAAATCATGGCACTTCACAGAGAGCTTGCCACCGGATGCCCAGTATTCGTCACCGGCCGACTCGCACAAAACACCCCGAGACCAGATCCTGCCGAGGCAAGTGCGCAATGCCGCCTTCACCTGGGTTCGTCCCGAGCAACAAAAGGACCCCGAGTTGTTGGCCGCGAGCCCAGCCGCGCTTCGTGACTTAGGCATCAAGCCCGGGGAGGAGAAGACGGACGACTTCCGACAGTTTGTTGCGGGCAACAAGTTGTATGGATGGGACGAGGAGAAGCTCCAGGGCGGCTATCCGTGGGCTCAATGCTACGGAGGCTTTCAGTTCGGCCAGTGGGCTGGTCAACTGGGTGACGGGCGTGCCATATCCCTGTTCGAATCCAAAAACCCAGAGACGGGCAAGCAGTACGAGCTGCAGCTGAAGGGAGCCGGGTTGACGCCGTATTCGAGATTTGCGGACGGCAAGGCTGTTTTGCGATCGAGCATTCGGGAGTTTGTTGTTTCCGAGGCGCTCAACGCTCTGAAAATTCCCTCTACCCGAGCACTCTCCCTCACGCTACTGCCGCATTCAAAGGTCATGCGCGAGAGCATAGAGCCCGGGGCCATTGTGCTGCGGTTCGCAGAGTCTTGGCTGCGCTTGGGCAATTTCGATATTCTCCGCGCGCGCGGCGACAGGGACTTGATAAGGAAGCTGGCGACGTACATTGCGCAAGACGTCTTTGGCGGATGGGAAAACCTGCCTGCGCGGCTGGACAATCCCGAAAAGCCTGAAGATACGCCTGTTCCGAAGCGCGGAGTCGCCGAGAAGGAACTCCAGGGACCGGCTGAAACGGCCGAGAATAGGTTCACACGACTTTATCGCGAGGTTGTCCGACGTAGCGCTAAAACGGTCGCGGCTTGGCAAGCTTACGGCTTTATGAATGGCGTCTTGGTAAGTTGGGCCGACTGTTTGCTGTGGCTCGGAATGAAGTTGACCGTTTCCAGAACACTGATAATACATCTGTGTACGGCCTTTCGATAGACTTTGGCCCTTTTGCATTCATGGACAATTTCGATCCCTCCTACACACCCAACCACGACGATCATATGCTACGATACAGCTACAGAAACCAACCCACCATAATTTGGTGGAATCTTGTCCGGTTCGGAGAAGCCGTGGGAGAGTTGATGGGCGCTGCAGGACTCGCCGACGACGCCACTTTCATCTCGGAAGGCGTCAAAGAAGACCAACAGGAGGAAGTCATATCCAGAGCCGAGAAGCTCATCATGCAAACGGGTGACGAGTACAAAGAGGTGTTTCTGGCTGAATATAAGAGATTGATGACTCTCCGATTAGGCTTGCGGGAATACAAGCCCACCGACTTTGATGAGTTGTTTAGTCCAGCGCTGAACACTTTGGAGGAATTGGAACTAGATTTCAATCATTTCTTCCGCCGCCTTGGCAATTTCAAACTGGGCGAGGTTTCGACGCCTGAAGCGAGGAAAGAAAAGGCTGCTGTTTTCTTCCACACAGAGGGGCCACCAAATACACTGGGCGAGGATGAGGCGCGAGACCGCATCGCCAAATGGCTAGAGATGTGGCATGCGCGCTCAGTAGAGGACTGGAAAGACGGCGACCAAGTCACAGAAGAGAGAGATGGAGAAAGAATGCAGGCCATGCAGCGAGTCAACCCAAACTTTGTCCCCAGAGGCTGGATCTTGGATGAGGTCATTAGGCGAGTTGAGAAGGGAGGAGAACGAGACGTGCTGAACCGAATCATGCACATGGCTCTGAACCCGTTTGAAGATGCATGGGATGGCAGGACATTTGATGGGGTTGAATACAAGGGCGATGCGGAAGAGGAGCAGAGATGGGTAGGAGAGGTTCCTCGACCAGGACGACTCATGCAGTGTAGCTGTAGCTCATAGGAGAAACATGTACGAAACACTGCGTCACGGTACATGTAGCATTCTACGGAAATGAAGCAAACTACTGCAGTGATCTGACATCAGAAAAAAAAAGAAGAAAAAAATGTAACGACCGGCGGTAAGAGGCAGCGCTCATCGAGAGGTAACTCTCTCCCATGCTTCCATAATCGGCGTAATAAAATTTCTCTGGAGCACAAGATAGAGGAAGACTCGATTGGAGACGACACGTCTGCTGGTGCAGGCACGAAGCTCAAGCTCACCTACAATAAAATGTGCTCGTGTACAATTAATGGTAAAAGGAAAGGAGAAAGAGCTTGCAGCTCTGCAAATTTCGGGTCTGGTTTATGGTGGGCTCGAGGGTGGGTTGCGGCCTCAGGCAGCGGCGAAGGAGCAGGCAGCCAATCAGCGCGCATGTAAATTAATCGGTGTTTGGTGGAACCATTGCTAATGCTTCCCGTTCAGCCAGTTCTCTTCCAGACGTCAACGACTGAGCCTTTATTTTCGCCGCAACGCCTTGCATCGTCCATACCCTTCACATCCGTCAAGGCGACACGATGCTCCGACAGTCTCTGGCACGTTCGGCTTGGCGGACAAGCAGGCGGACCGCCAACGCCTCGCGGGCCTTCGCGACAACCCCCAGACGCCTTGCGGAGGTTGAGTTGACAGTTGGTGAGCAGCTTTTGCCCTCGTAGCCATTGAGCCATGCACATGTGCTGACACGATTCCCAGATGGAAAGAAGGTCTCAATTGAAGGTACGACGAGTTGTCTGAGCGGCTTTGGCGCCAATTGTTGCTGACTGCCCCCGGTGTAGCTGGCTCTGCCCTGATCCAAGCTTGCGAGAAAGCAGGCGTTACTATCCCTAGGTGAGCGGGAACCGGCAGACATGACGTGGCCGAGAAGGGGTTTGCTGACAGAAGAATTAGATATTGCTACCATGAGTATGGCCCACCGTTTTACCCAGTCGATTTCGACCCCGAGTCCTAAATAATTGTTTGCAGGAAACTCATGATTGCCGGAAACTGCCGAATGTGCCTGGTCGAGGTGGAAAAGGCCCCCAAGCCCGTGGCCTCGTGTGCATGGCCGGTGCAGCCGGGCATGGTCGTCAAGACCAACTCGCCCATCACCCACAAAGCCCGCGAGGGTGTCATGGAGTTCTTGCTTGCCAACCACCCGCTCGACTGCCCCATTTGCGACCAGGGAGGTGAATGTGATCTCCAGGACCAATCCATGCGATACGGCGCCGACCGTGGCCGATTCCACGAGGTTGGCGGCAAGCGCGCCGTTGAGGACAAGAACATTGGACCCTTGATCAAGACGTCCATGAACCGATGCATCCACTGCACTCGCTGCGTCCGATTTGCCAATGATATTGCTGGTGCTCCTGAGTTCGGCTCAACCGGCCGCGGCAACGACCTGCAGATTGGTACCTACCTCGAGAAGAGCCTGGATTCTGAAATGTCCGGCAACGTCATCGACCTCTGCCCCGTTGGTGCCCTGACCTCCAAGCCCTACGCTTTCCGCGCCCGACCTTGGGAGCTGAAGCACACCGAGTCCATTGACGTCCTCGACGGCCTCGGCTCCAATATTCGAGTCGACTCGCGCGGCCTCGAGGTCATGCGTGTTCTGCCCCGTCTCAACGACGACGTCAACGAGGAGTGGATCAACGACAAGACCCGATTTGCCTGCGATGGCCTCAAGACCCAGCGACTGACCATGCCCCTGGTCCGCCGCGAGGGCAAGTTTGAGCCCGCCGATTGGGAGGAGGCCCTCTCCGAGGTTGCCAAGGCTTGGGCGGCCAAGAAGCCCCAGGGCAACGAGTTCAAGATCATCTCTGGCGCTCTGACCGAGGTCGAGTCTCTTGTTGTTGCCAAGGACATGGCCAACAAGCTTGGATCCGACAACCTCGCCCTCGACACTCCCACTGGTGGCCAACCCATTGCTCATGGTGTCGACGTTCGATCCAACTACCTGTTCAACTCCCGAATCTGGGGTATCGAAGAGGCCGACTGTATCCTGATTGTTGGCAGCAACCCCCGACACGAGGCTGCTGTCCTAAACGCCCGTATCCGAAAGCAGTGGCTGCGATCTGATCTTGAGATTGGTGTCGTCGGTCAGACCTGGGACTCTACCTTTGAGTTTGAGCACCTCGGAACCGACCACGCCGCCTTGAAGACTGCTCTTGCCGGTCCCTTTGGCAAGAAGCTGCAAGCTGCCAAGAAGCCCATGATCATCGTCGGTTCCGGTGTTACGGACCACGCCGACGCCAAGGCCTTCTACGAGACTGTTGGTGCCTTTGTTGAGAAGAATGCTGCCAACTTTGCCACTCCCGAGTGGGATGGCTACAACGTTTTGCAGAGAGAAGCCTCAAGGGCCGGTGCTTTCGAAGTCGGCTTTACTACCCCCTCCGCCCAAGTTGCCCAAACTAAGCCCAAGTTTGTTTGGCTTCTGGGTGCAGACGAGTTCAACGAGGCCGATATCCCCAAGGACGCCTTTGTCGTCTACCAGGGCCACCACGGTGACCGTGGCGCTCAGATTGCCGACATCGTCCTCCCCGGTGCTGCCTACACCGAGAAGGCCGGTACCTACATCAACACCGAGGGCCGTGTTCAGACCACGCGCGCCGCTACTTCCCTGCCCGGAGCCTCCCGCACCGACTGGAAGATTCTGCGTGCCGCCAGTGAGTTCCTGGGCGTTTCTCTGCCGTACGACGACCTCGCCGCCGTCCGGGACCGCATGGTTGAGATTTCTCCCGCCCTGGCCGCGTACGATGTGGTTGAGCCTGTTGCCCTGCGGCAGCTTAGCAAGGTTCAGCTGGTGGATCAGAACAAGGGATCAAAGGCTACCGGCGAGCCTTTGAACAAGGCCATTGACAACTTTTATTTCACAGACGTCATCTCCAGAAGGTATGTCGAGCCCAAGTCGCTCCGTCTTTGGCTTTGGATTTCGCAGCTAATCTCTTGCAGTTCACCAACCATGGCACGCTGCTCCGCGGCCAAGGCCACCGGTGACCCCAGAACAAACTTTATGGCCCCCGGAATGGAGGAGGACAGGCCCATGGGCCAGGTTGCTTATGGAGTGTAAGAGGGACTCTGTCGGCTGTACCAAAATAAAAGATTTCATTTTGTCAGTTTAGGAGGGGGGTGTCGCTTGTACATATATGCGGCGAATGACAGAGTAGCTGGGGTAAATAATTACCGTTTCAATAGTACCGTGTCGGTGATGTGCCTCGTTCCTTGGCGGTAAGCTCTGAATACATGAATGCCCTGGTCATACTACCTTGTTCGTCTTATTGAACCGTTCTGTCAGTTCATATACGCCCTTGTCCCCATGGAGCATATTTAAGTCAAGGTGTACACCTTGCTTGTTAGAAGTTGAAACCTCATTATATCAGCTAGGTAGCATTCAATGCAGTGTTTTCGTGTCAACAAGGTATGCGTCTCTTTGTTCGCGGCAAGCCTCAAGTATATGGTCGTCTGGTCTTACTGCCTTGTTTCTTGTTACAGTCGTTCCATCTACTCATGTTCTTGTTCCCTTGTAAAGCAGTCGAGGCTGCGTATTTCAGTCTCTCTTGGATGGAAGGATGTACGAGCAAGGTTGCGCTTTACTAGATGGCTGAAGTGCATGTGCTCGAGATGGCATATCGTCGTGAGCGCGTTGGAATCAATATGGGCTATCACGGTTGCGGGCTGCATGCTTGAGAACCCATGATTGAGTGCCTACTATACATGGTGTCTGCCGACAACGCTGCTGTGCAACGGCAAACGTGCCCCTGAATCGTCCATCCAATCCACCTCTTACTGCAAGTCCTGCATGCGACGGTTGGCCGCAGCAGCCTGTCTTCTTTTTGGCAGTTTCCTTCATGGATACAAGTACCCCAGGCATGCTCAATGACAGGCCGATTGTACAAGTGTCTGTCCCCTGTTTCAAAATACTACAGTGGCGCGGCATCACCTCGACGGGAGGACTTTCCGCACGTATTCTCGCACAATCTTGAGTGCTGAGCGAACCAGGTCCTCTAGACGCCTGTCCTTGCGTTTCCGCATCCATATCAGGACAATGGCCAGGATGACGCAGTCCACCACCAGGTGCTTCAGGAACACCCACAGGATCCAACCAAACCAGGCGGGGAAGCTTCGATCCTTCTTGGACCGCCATTCCCTGCCCGTGGTGATTTGTTCCCTCAACGCGGCCACCTCGGCAGATAGCTTGGTGACGGCACGCTCCACCTTCTTCTGCCATCTCGACGCCCTCTCCTCCCTGCCTTGGTCCATGGCATCATCCAGGTCCATCAGACGCTGGGACCGCAGCTCGGCCTCGTCCTGCTCGCTCATGGGGCTGAGTATCTTCATGGGGCCTTGGCTGCCGCTCAGTGGCTGCTGAAAGGTGCGAGGCGCCTTGCTGGACCCGGCTGCTTTGGGCGACGAGTCGGTCGAGCTCGGCGAGTTGTGCTTTATTTGGTTCCAGACGAATTCTAGCTCCGTGACGAGTTCTATGGCGTCGCTGCAGTTACCATTGTTTCGTCAGTCGCGTGGGGCGAGACGGGTCATGTGCAAACGTACCTTGTGTTGGCATATCGGTACATGGTGTCGATGAGCGCCTCGACATATCTCCGCTTGGCTTCGGTCCGGGTAAGGCCCTTTTGCGAGTTCCAGGCATCCCACTTGTCTCTCTCCCTGTGCAGCTCCTCGGCAGTGAGGAAGGGGCCCGCGGTGGGCATCTCCATGACTCCGTCCACGTCGCCCTCCATCGCCTGCTTGTAGAGGCCATAGAGGCGGAGCCGGTCGGATGGCGGCGGCCGTGATGCGCCCGTCTTGGGGATCTTTTTGACTGTGTTGAGGGCATGGACAAATACCCGATCTGATGGGTTAGCGTGCCGGTAGCAAATGCTGTTGCAAGTACATACCAACCGAGTCGGCCATGACGGTGTGTGTATTTCTTTTTATATATCTTGGTGGACCAGCCCAGCGGCGGGACGGGGATGAATCTCTGGATAAACGGCCGATGCTACATTTACAAATCGACGCGCCGGAGTCGATGCCGGGTCGCCGTGTCTAGATGCTGGGGGGGGGGGGGGATGGAGGCAATCACGGCCCACGGAGTGCAGGAGTGCAGGAGTGCAGGAGTGCAGCAGCAGAAGAAAAATCCCCGCGCGGCAGCGGGCGCAAGACGCAAATGCTCGACTCGTTCGCGTGCGTCAGCAATGGCGGAATGCGGAGAAGGAAGCCCGCCCAAACATGTCAATTGCGACTTGATGGCACGGCTGGTTGGGCTGGAACTTTAAAAAAAAGAAGCCGACCTTGGCATTGATGACGGAAGGTGACCTTTGGGGAACCGAGGCCCCTGGACCGCCACTGCACACAAGCACAAGCACAAGCACAAGCACAAGACTTGGCAGGTGCAGCACGCATGGATGGCATCGACTGCTGCCGACCGAGGCTAGTTGGATGGCGTCGGGGGGTCCCAATTGGGCACCAGGCGTCGCGTGATTGGTTCAAGGCCGCACCCTGGGCGACTGTGACATGCGATGCGACCTTGAAGAACAGACGCCTGTTGGAAAGAAGTGGTGCTAGTTGGCAATTAAACTGAATATATGTATACCCGGGCTGGTCTGGCAACTGCCGTGTTTTTTTTTTTTTTGGAAGTGCTCTCTGTATTGTGAGAGGTCGGCATGCTGCCCAATAGCGCGCGGAGAGTGACTTGTCACTTCAGTGCTGTACCCACCAGGCACCAGGGCAGTTGCGTTGGGGTCGAGCAACTGACTACTGTACCTACTTTAGGTACTTATAAGTTATACCTACTTACTTAAGTACCTAGGTAGGTAGACAAGATGTAAAGCGACGTGCTGAACAGTGTTCCCTTTTTTTATGCAACAACAAAACAACAACCATGACGATTCCTGACTCTGTACAGTCGTCGTACTCTGCTCGCGCCTGCGCACCTTCAATCGACAAAACAAGCCAAGTTTACTCTTAGAGTCCTCCACCCTGTGTCCGTCGTGCCCTCAACACCACGCTCCCTAGCATCATCCAAACATTCATCATCGCAAACCAAGCATCTCCTTGCGGTCCATCTACATTGCATTCCCACATCAATTGCAAAGCTGCCCAAGTACCCTTGTAAGCGGCTGAGCAGCTGAACTACACCCCATGCCAACTTGCACCACAAGGTGCCATGTAAAGGTAAGCGTTATGCTGAACAAGTGGCATGCAAGGCCCGGGTAAAGCCCTCGGAAATAAACACCTTGTGTCCCTCCCCCCCAAACATCTTGCTTTATTTCTTCTGTAAAATCTCGACGCAACCAGGCAACCATGCAAGTTACAGCGGCACTGCTTCTCTGCGCCAGCGCGGTCGCGGCATGGCAGAAGCTCTTACCCAGGCTAGAGTCCAACGAAACGCTGGGCCTGGAGCTGCGAAGCGACGAGTGCCACGTAGGAAGCACATGTTCCGAGTGTTTCGGCCCGGGAAACGTCGTTTGTGACACGTACGGCTGCTTCAATCCGTCCAAGCACGAGCAGTGCTGTCTGGGATACAGCAAGTCGGCCCCCGTCCCGTCATACTTGGAGCGGAACTGAGTCCAACTGACGCGGAGCAGATGTTTGCGTGGGCAAGGACGCTAGCTGCTGTTCGGGCGTGGTACGTCGCACACTCGTCTCAACGTCCGTCTTCTTACTGACTGCGCGCAGGGCGGCCCGGGCAAGATTGGATCGAGCGGTGTGCCGTCCCCCCTGCCGTCGACCACGGCCTCTGGCGCCGGGCCGCAGGTGACCTCTTGGACCTGTCTGGCGTCGGATTCCGGCGACGAGTGCTGCCAGAAGGGAAACGCGGCGCTGAAATGGTGCTCGGGCGCGTATCCCAACCAGCAGTGCTACAATCCTACCGTGCAGTCGTGCTGTGCCGAGGGCACCGTGTGCTACGGCGACGATTGCTGCGCGCTTTTTGTAGGTTTCGCAAGTGCTCCCGGCTTGGCTGGTGCTGACTTGTTCATCTGTACTCCGTAGAGCGCTTCGACTACGAGTCCTTTGCCGACGACGACCCTTGCGCCGTCGACGCAGGTTGCCACGGGGGCGGCTCAAACGAGCACCAAGACTGGTGGTGGGTGTAGAGCGCAAGCGGCTGGTCGGGGGTTTTTACTCCTGGTTGTTGCGGATCTACTGGCTCTTGCATGATTCCGGGTGTCGTGTATCAGAGTGCTCCTGAAATTGAATCTCAATACTGCTCCATTTACTGCCTCAATCTCCTCGCTGGGAGCTGTCCAAAAGGCCCTGTTCCACGGCCACAGACGACTCGTGCTCCCTGGTCTCGACCTTTTCTGGTTCTGCATCCGCAACGTCTGCTGTAAACACGCCGTCGCTGGAAATAGCAGCCCGTCTCTTCCCAACCGTTTCCACCCACGCCTCTGTTTTGAGATCGGTCGCCGTCTCGGGCCACAGGAACATGCCAACCGTCCTGCCCGTCGACGTGGCATCCAGGAGCCGTCGTAGTTTGCCCGTGCCCGTTTTCTGCATCCCCCACAGGGCAATCGTGGCTGCTGCAACTGTCAAGGTGGTTGCAAGGACTACAAACGCCGGCACGGCAAACGGCGTCTTGTACTGCACTTTCTTGTGGTACCCGGTAACCGGGACCTTCTTGACGACTCTTGGGTCCCGTTTCTGAACCGTATTGCCGGGAACCCATCCCTTGGTTCCAACAACCGCATTGGCTGCCACGTCTGTCCAAACCATGTCCAAGATGCTCGCGGCCGTTGCCGCAGATGCGGACAAATCCTGCCACTTGGAGTACAGCGCGAGCGATGTACGCCCGGAGTAGTCCCCGAGCATAGAGTTCCCGACCTGGCCTGGTCTGGCAATGTTGTACGCCATGAAGAGCGCTTGGGTGTAGAAGTTGACGCCCGGCAGGTACTGGCCGCTTGTGCTTGGGCTGAAGACAATGTTTGACACCCCCGGCAGGCGAAGGCTTTCGGCCGTGAGCGTGGAAATGTTGGACTCCAGGCCGTGAGGTATGCTTGCGTTGCCGGTGCCAATGATTCCCCATAGCGGCTGCATATCTGCGAGTGGCACATGCTTGATATTTTCGACGGCCCATTGAGGAAGCTCCGCTGTGCTGGCGTAGCTTTTCCGCGATAGATTCTGTACCTGCAGCGTATCAATGCCGGTTCCGTTGTACTGGAGTTGGGCCGTCTTGACAATGGCTCGGAACGAGCTTGCGCAGCTGTATATCGGAACCGACCACTTGGACTCGGGATCCGGGATGAGGTTCGAGCCATTGTCGGTGCGCCGGGCGGCGCCGTAGATGAGCCCGCAGCCTACTAGGCTGCTGTTGATGTTTGGCAGGGTGCTTCCCGTCGCCCCCGTGCATGCGGTGGCTGCATATGTAAGCCAGGGCCTCATCGTGGCAGAGTAGTCAGCATACCTATTGAGTTGAAGTCGGCTTTGCTTATGGCAAATGGGTTTCCTTTGGATGTCTTATTACGATTGGCCGGTGTGTCGGGCAGATCTGCGAGGTATTCGCCGTAGGTGCTTGAGCTCCTCAGGGACTGATACTCTATGACGAATGTGTTGTTCCTGGCGTCTGATGGCTGGAGTATCACACTAGTCGCGTTGTTCTGAGAGACGAGGCCTAGTCTTGCATCGTTTCGGGTAAAGTTTCTGGGATCGCGATCTGTTAGATTGAAGAAGGCCATGGTGAGAAAATTCGCCATCCACGCGGCGTAGTATGCCCTCTGTCCAACGTCCAGCTCGCCCTGTCCGTTGGGATACGTTCCGGGGCTCGGCATTGTCCGCGAGAGGTCGGAGAAACCACCGTGGTCTATTAGGGCGAGGTTCTTGATCGCAGGCTCGCTAGAGTCGTCCAAACTCAGCTCAAAGTCAAATGTAATGTTCATGTTGACGCACTGCGTTTCGGGCTCAACAAAGAGAATGTCTTCGGTCCATTCGCTGCCAAATTCATGCAGGGGCTCCGGCACAGTTTGGTGTCGGAACCCTATCCCTCCGTCTATGGTGTCGACCACGAGTCCATCCACCATGTGTATCTTGCTCTGCGGAATGAGCATGGACATTTGCCTGTAGGCTGACCTGATGTACCACCCTACTAGGCCATAGTGGTCTGTGGCATTCAGATAGGCCCTCCACTGGATATCAAAGATGCCGGATACCGAGTCGGAAAGCTTGTCTGGCCCGTCGCGGAACAAGTTCACCAGTGGAGCCGGTATGCTACGATCAATGTTGGAGACGTTGCAGAGTTGAGCCAGGCCCTTTTGAACGCAAGTCTCGTTCCCCGTCATCCCAGGACAAGCGGTGCTGGCTCCGCAGGATCTGGTGAACGGCGCGGAGATCCTTGGAGGCGTTCCATAGCCGAATGCCGAGGAATCGGCGATGAAGCGGAACGTCTCCAAGTCGGGAGAGCTCTGTGGTTCAACCTTGTCGTATAGGCCGAGTGGCGTCAAGATTGAGGCGACGGAAATGAGGCCTAGTGCGAGGGTTTGGAGCCACATGAAGTAGTTGATGCGTCGTTGGACACCATTGCGTGCAGCGGTATCAGTATTGAGGATGCTTGGCCACAACGATGAATGCAGGAAGCGGCTCAGAACAGACCTGGAGGTCCATGTTAAAATGACCCCGTCTCCGTAGAAAAAGGTCCGAGTCAACATACCAGGTAACAACTGTGTTCTGGGGTGCTAGAAACGCAATGATGACCAGAGGCACCAGCAAGGGAATCAAGAGTTGTACTGTGTGGACGGTTAGAGCTGCCAACGCTTGTGAGATGGTGGCCACATACATAGAAACACTGCAGCTGCAATGAGACCAGACACCTCTCCAACAGAGAGGCCTGCCATTGTGGTTGTCGAGGCGCAAAGTCACCATGTTCGCAAAACAGGCATGGATGCAAGGGAATGCGCTGGACTTATGTGCCATGAGCATGTTAGCTTGTTGTTGGAGCCTCAAAGTTGCTGGGATTCTCAGCCCCGGCTGCGCGTTGCTCCCCCCCTTCCCACCCCCACACAATGCATCCTAGTACACCCCGGTACTGTAGTTATGAAGGCTCTGCAGGTTGGACTATTCACCGAGGGACTGCTGAAGAAGACACCCGAGTTTCTGATGTGGCCAGAGTTGCGCTGAAACCCAAAGCATTGGTCAACAGCATTGGGTAACAACGCTATTCGCAATCGTGGCTGTTTCCAGAGTTGTGCTTTCGAGGTCAGTGCAAGTTTAGTATATTTGTGAACAGGCAATTGTATAGCAAGTGTACGGGTATCAGGAGAAGCAGCTTCTATTTTACATTGTAAGCATCATCATGGTTCCTCATGGCGTCTCGTTTGCGTCCTCAGCCGCCTTCCTGGCCTCAATAAAGGCATCCTTTTTCGCCTTGTACGCTTTGATGAGCTTCTTGTTTTCCAGCGCCTTTTGTGCGGCTTTTTGCGCGGCCTCCTTCTTCTTGAGGGCTGTCCCTGTTGCGAGGAGTTTGTTTCGCTCACCCCATCCATCCAAGTACACACCAACTGTGTAGAGAGGCAGGCCATGGTCCCTGTCTTTGCCTATCCCAGGCATGTCCTCGTAGCGGATGAGAATTCCCTTGGCCCCGATTTCCTTGATCAGAATATCCTTGGCGCTGAGATTGGGGTTTGTGGCCACACCATCGGCAGACGGCTGGGGGTTTGCCTTGTGATTCTTCTCGTTGCGTAGGATGTGGTCCTTGATTGTTCTGGACCATAGTCGCTTGAGCCAAGATGCCGTGTTGGCCATGCCGTTCTCGGGGTCGGAAATAATGGCAGCAGCCGTGTACGCTTCAAACATGTCCGCCTGTATCTTGATAATATCCTTGTCCTTTGACTTTCCCCGTCCACTTGAGATGTCTCTTTTCACGTCGTACGGCAATTGAGCTTTGGAATCCAAGCCGTAGTCGCGAAAGTATTGTGCCAGTGTTGTGTTCCGGATCAATATTTCTCTCAGCTGGGAGCATCTTCCAGAAGGGGTGGAATCAAACGTCTGGTATATCAGACTTGAAGCCATGAGCTCCAAGTAGGCATCGCCCAGCCATTCCAGACGTTCATAGTTGGGAAGAGAATCCCCCAGTCCTGGATGTCGGAATACAGTGTCCTCAAGCTCCTGGTCCAAAATTTTGGGAATGGGAGGCAGACTCGACGGTATCTCAGACGAAATCCATGGCGTGAATGCAGTCATGGTGGGAATCACGGCCGGTAATGACGAACGCAGAGTCTCATTTTCTCCGTTGATGGGGCCGTGTCTTTGCCTCTTACTTTCGTGACCAGGGCTGGCGGGCGCAGATCTTTTCATCATGTTTGTCTTCTATGAAGAATCATAGAACAAATGACGAAGCCATATATACCCGTCATGGCTGCAACTTTTCGATCAGACCCAGCCTCACAATTGCGCCCCACATCAAGCCTGTAGCCAATTAGCATATGATGAATCACGTGTGCCATTTCAGATGCCCAACTTCCGATGCTCATTGTAAAATGCATTCCTATGACAACAAATTGGAATATTCAAGCATATACGATCCATTTACTGCCAAATCTCTCCATATATATTTGATTGGACTCGGATGAATGTGCTTTGGTCGCAAACTGCTCGCGGGCTTGACCAGAGAATACCCTGACTAGTTAGGGAATTAGTGGGGCGTCCATCATTTTACGCATAAGCTCCCTGACGACATTTCCATCAGTTCGCCTTGGTCCAAAAAAGTTGTATGTCAAATCAGCAACCACAATTATGCAAAGATGAGTGTGCCACGAGCCCGATTACTGGATTTAATGAAGGTGCGATTAAACTAAAGACATTTGCGAATTTCAACCTGACGTTTCACAGGCGCAATGCCAGGTCTTCGCGACGACCTACAATCCTGAAGGCGTGCGCATGGGCAACAAGGTCCTCCGTCAACGATTAAAAGGCCCAGCCCTGGCAGCCTACTACCCAAGAAAAGTAGCCACCATCAAGGACGTGAAGCGCGAGTTTGGGCCAGTTCTAGCAACATGGGATGAGGCTGAAGAAGATCGATTCGAGTACATTGACGAGTATGTCTGATAGCCGACTCTGTCTCCAGACACCAAGACAATAATTCTGACTGAGAACATCTAGATTGAAGCAACGTGGAAAGAGTGCACCAAAGAAGAAGAATGGTCCTCCTGGTGCGTAAACTCTTCAAGCCCGGAAAATTTGTCTCGCTAACACGTTGAAAACAGCCGAGAAACCGGGCAGGAAGCGATAAGGCTACTAAATGTCGAGTCTGAAGGACAAGGCGTGAAATGGCACCGAGACGATACGGGGAGACTCGGCTGTCAAATTGGAACTTACGACGACAATAATTTCGATATTATCCAGACGGTGCCAGACATGTTGTCAGAGCGCTGCTGACTCCTTGAGAAGGAGTGTGTATATGTACTGTACGAATTATCAATTACCATGGATCCATTTTGGATCGAACGATTGAACCGTTGAACGCACTATGACCAGTTACAGTATATCCCGACAATTTCTTGTGTTCAATCCTGGCAGGTGCCAGGGCTTGTTGGGAGATGACAGACTACCTAGGTAGGGCCAAACGCTGCCCATGTATGCTGTGAATTCTGGCACACAGCCGAGTGTACTTTTGTGACGGTGCGCCGGAACAAGACGTAGTTGCAAATCGCAAAAGCTCTGTGGGAACCTCCAGTATAGCATTGCCCCGGGAAACGCATTCTCATTCAGTTCTGTTGTCGTTTGTCTCCAAGGTTGGCAGCTCACAGAAGGTGAGCGAACACTTGAGCAACTGGCAGCACCAGCACGTCAGGTGTTAGCAGCTGCGCCTCCCTGCCTCATGTCAAGTCCCTCGTGCCGGCTTCTTCGAGAATCGCTCGCTTCTTTTGGGCCTGCTGAAATCTCTTTGATGCTTCGTCGTCGTCGCCTTCCACGCCTCTCTACGGAGACAACACTCACTAGCCTCTCGTTTGCCGCCATTTATCTTGCCTTTCCTTCTAATTCGTTCGCCCGAAATGAACCCGGCTATCTTCATTGTGGTCGGCACTTGCCATTTGTTCTGTCAGATCGCTCCTTCAGCCACACGGTCAATCTAGCAATATACTGCAGCCATCTTTCGTCGCGGCATCTTCTTCTGTTTCCCCTTCTTCCATCCCCCCATCTCTTCTGATTTCTTTGCACCACTGTCTTGGTTTTCCCACATCACCTCTGTCTGCGATCTAACAGGTCTGTTTTTTTGAGTGAAATCTTCATAATCTTATTGCCTGTGTCTCTTGCAAATAGGCACGTCGTTATCTATTTCTTTTTGATACTTTCCAGCGTTGCAGCTGCACCACGCCACGCCCAAATATGGTCACCTCAGAATCCCGCGGCTCGCCTCCTCAGCGAACCGGCATTCCTGGGGCTTCCTTGAAGGAGGAGCCCTTGAAAATGCGCAGTGACCGACCATCACCTGTGAGCCCAGCCAGCGTGAGTATTGTTGCAACCCTCTCTCATCCTTTGTCTTCTTTTACTTGGTTTTAACTCTTTTGTGTGTGTGGGTGTGTGCGCCTTGCACACCCAAGCCTCTCTGCGACTGTCAATATCGCTGATACGGCCAGCAGGAAGATTCAACTTTCGCCGCTGGGCAAAAGCACGTAACCGCGCTTGCCACATCGAGGTTGGGAAACCAAGCCGGGCCAAAGGTTAGTCAATCAATCAAACGACAATTTTCATGGTCATGGACATCACTAATGGCATCGGTTCAGCCACTCACGATAGAGGGGCCCAATATGAGTGAATCTTATCCGATGGACAAACTTCTGGCCAGACTATCGGAACAGCAAGCTATGCTTAGCCATCAGAACGAGGCTCTCAAATCCGCAGATGGCGATGTAAACATTTGTCAACGAGTTACCGGGCACACATCATCCAGCAACTCTTTGCCCATCACCCCCGCCACCGATGGCTTCTCGTCTACAGCACCCAGCACTCGGCCCGCCAGTGCTACTCTAGAGGAAGCTCGTTCTGAATCGGATGAGGTTCTTCGCCTGAAGCTACAACTAGCACAGGCTCAGAATAAAATCTGCAAATTGGACCAAGAGCTAGCCACCCGTACAATGAAGACTGAACCAGATCTTCAGGCCATCAACACATCTCGGGGCATGGGTGCAGCTGCCCGTGAAAATGCCTGGGTTATAACAGACGATGACCATTCGGATACTAGCGACGCTCTGTCCACTACGGCCTTTGCCCGTGCGAGGGGTATTTGGGGGACTACCAAGGGGTCGTTCGGTGGTAGTGTCCTTCAGGGGACGGCGGCAGATCCGCAACCGGGAAGCTGGTTGGGAGGACGAGGATTCAACGAAGTCTGTACTGACACAAGCTCTACGTATCAGACAATGGATGGCTACCGCGAAGATCGGTTAAGCCCGGATCCGGATATTGCGCTGCGTCAGTCCGCCAGTCGTCGGTCCAACCGATACGACCATCGAGTCAGCAACTCTCATCCCTTCACCAATGTCAGTTACAATCCGGTGAATGGACCTATGGCTCCGTTTGAATCAATTGGAGGCCAAATGGCTTCTGGAAGCATGCATCAGCAATCCAATATTGGTTCCATGGGAATGGGGGCGTATTCGAGCTACCAGCAACAGCCTGTGGGAACACCACTGTCGCCTCATGCATCAGAATTCACATCCAAGACTCACTGGAAGAATGAAGTAAGCGCCCCATCTCTGACTCTGTTCATCCCGTGTTTGTGCTGACAATTAAACACAGGGTCTCTCAACTGATGGACCTACCTATTTGCCTCCAACCGAACCCCTCAACTATCGTCGTCTTCTTGACCGTAATGTGACATGCAATTGGAAATACATAGTCGATAAGATTGTGTGCAATAATGATCAGCAAGCTTCCATATTTTTACAGCAAAAGTTAAAAGTTGGCACACCAGACCAGAAATACGATATCGTCGAAGCTATTGTTGCCCAGGCTTATCCGCTGATGGTAAACAGATTTGGTAACTTTTTAGTCCAGCGGTGCTTTGAGCACGGAACCCCTGAGCAGGTGATTAAGATTGCCCAAGCTATCCGTGGCAACACTCTCAACTTGTCTATGGACCCCTTTGGATGTCATGTGGTGCAAAAGGCATTCGATTCCGTGCCTGAAGAGTACAAGGCAATCATGGTCCACGAGCTTCTCCGACGCATTCCCGAAACAGTTATACATCGATATGCTTGCCATGTATGGCAGAAGCTCTTTGAGCTTCGATGGACTGAATCTCCACCCCAGATTATGAAATACGTTAACGAAGCTTTGCGTGGCATGTGGCACGAAGTAGCTCTGGGCGAAACCGGCAGCTTGGTGGTTCAAAATATCTTTGAGAATTGTTTGGAGGAAGACAAGGTCAGTTTCCTTTGACAATGAAGCAAAGGTTCACTGGGTTTTTTTTTCAATGTTCGACATGACTAACTAAAGTGTAGCGCCCTTGTATTGAAGAAGTTCTTGCGAATATCGATATTGTCGCCCATGGTCAGTTTGGAAACTGGTGCATCCAACACGTCTGCGAACACGGCGCACCGCCAGACCGTGGCAGGGCTATTGATCATGTTATTCGGTATGCCGCCGAGTACAGCACTGATCAATTCGCCTCAAAGGTGGTGGAGAAGTGTTTGAAGATTGGAGGCAGCGAGTTCTTGGGTCGTTATCTGGATCGTGTCTGTGAGGGTCGCCTCGACCGCACTCGAATCCCTTTGATTGACATTGCGAGTGACCAGTACGGCAACTATCTTGTGCAGTGGATTCTCAACAATGCAACGCCGCAGCACCGGGAGATGGTGGCGGCTCATATCCGAAAACATATGGTCTCTCTTCGGGGATCTAAGTTTGGATCCCGAGTTGGTATGCTCTGCACCAACCATGCTGTCACCACTCGGCCAGGGCCTGGAGTTGGGCCTGGGATGGGTGGTGGTCGAATGGGTCCTGGTCCACGGTTTGCCGGGGCATATCGTTGAGCAAGCCTCGTATGTGTAGTTTGATCTTGAAGTCATTATCGCCTTTGCATAATATACGAATTTTGCTTTATGGTCTCGGGGGTGGTGCGAGTATAAGTCATTGTGAGGTGCTGTCGAGGAGGCTGGCCACAGGTGGTAGAACACGGGATAATGCCGCCCTTGTTTGTAGCTACACGTTGTCCCCTGGCCATGACTACACGTACTTGAACATGTGTATTCGAAAATACTACCTTGCAGCCCCAAACTTGACTCCCAACACCCCGACAATGGCTATTAGAGCCGCCTCGATATACGGCCTTGACCAGGGCCAACGCCTTACCACCATGCACAATGGAAAAACAAGACCACATAAGTAGAAAGACAAGTCAACCACGTGTATTCGATTCACGAAGCTACTGGTTCGGCTGCTGGAGATGATTCAGTTGGCTCCGTATCTAGCGGAGGAAATTCGGTATCTAGAGCCTTTGGGAGGTTCACGTCTATGCCGACCTGGGCATTATCCCTTTCCCATGGCTTTCTAGGAGCTGCGCGAGCACCGACGGGTTTTACGGACTTGATGTCACAATCAGCAACGCTTTTTTGTGGGTGAGAAATCCCAAGGTATCGACGGCCTGCACATACCGGGTCTCTGACAATAGTATTGGGAATCTGCCTGATGCCCGGAATAGGTTTCCCTTCCTGCAACAGCTTGAGCATCTCGGCAAACCCCATGGGATAATTAGGTTGGTCACCAGACGCATCGTTTTCAGATGCTGCAGCTTTGCGATCAACGTAGAGATCAGCCTTGGGGGCAGCCTGCTGCCAAGGAAGGATAGGTTCAGGGCTAGACGCTGTAGACGCGAGGTACTCCCCGGGTAGGACCTGGGGTGGTTCGTGGCCAGGGTGTCTCGATAACCAGTCTGTGTATTTGGCAAAGTCAATCTGGACACCTATGCGCTGGGCGTAGTAGAATATGCGGGCGTGGATGGCCATGTCTGAAGGAGAGCCGGCGGTGTTGGGCGGGCCAAGGATGGCGGAAAGGCCGGACTGGACATTGTTGTTTGTCAGTGTTAAGCGAGTTGAAGAGTCCAAGTTTGAGATTGATTCGTCGGTGCATTCTCAGTTCGCGGCCTGGGGTGCGGGACGTACCAGGAACATTGTGTCCTTTGTCCAGGGATACGCGTCGAAAGCTTTGTATATTGAATCTTCATCTGCCAGGGAGCGGATCCCATCTGCACCCGAGAGGGCGGGGGAGGGGTCTGCTTGGGACATGGGGACGTGCGTACGTCAGTAGATGAGTTTTGGATGAATTTGCGGAACGATTGTGTGCCGCTTCTTGGTGCCGGGATTAATACTGCAAGATCCTTTTCGGGTATGAGTGAAGTGGTGAGTGTGTCGACACTTGTCGAGTGAGTGAATCGCCAACAGACCAGTTGGGCGACTTTGGTGGGTATCCACAGCATGTGATGGAGCCGGGGGGCAGCAAAATCCGGGGTCTGGGTGACATGATGATGATTGCTTGGGTTGGCACCGTTGAAGCCTGCGCATCTAGAAGGGGTGTCTGGTTGATTTTTTATTCTTGTTCACACTAATTGACTTTGACGGCGTGCGTTTGAACAGGTCACGCTGGCGGCTGTTCCCGGTTCTCGCCGGGCTGATGCAAGAAGCTCAGTCCAAGGACCCTTCTCACGTGCAGCTTCGCCCTGGTTGGCGATCCATCATCTGCTGCAGCTCGCAGTCAAGTGAGAGAGGCTCAGGCATGTTTCATCTGACCTGCGGGTGCCTTCGGCTGCAATGACATTGTTGCGCTGTGAGGCGAGACGTGATATATATTCGTGCCCACGCCTCCTAACTTGTATTGAACTCGATCACCGATTTGACAAAGCAGCATTGGGGCGTCTTCAGTGTCTGGTGCCTGCGTTCCTAGATGGACCCTCCAGGTCCTCCATACCGAAGTGCCTTGTGGAACCGCCAGGTGCTGACAGCACTGCTTCGGCCAATCCCGTGTTCAGCTGTTGCCATCAACTTCGTTTGACAATGGGGGCCCTCCCATTTAGTTCGGTAGCTCAGTGAAGACGCTCGCACACCACTACTACACCCTTCACGCCCTTATCTCGCCGTCTTCCCCATCCCCCATTTACATTAATGGGACGCGGCATTCTCGTCTTGTCGAGCAATCATATGCGCGGTCGATCAATCCTTCATACACCGCCCTCACATCTCACAGGACTTGTTGGGCCCGCTATTTCTCCCGCGAGCTGTTGATCTCGCCAAGAGGCGGCATCCACCTCTCTGCCATTGTCGCGATATCGCTTTAGCCGCCCTGATGCACCTCCCGGCCCTTGGAGCGTTTCGGACGACATCGAGGTATTTCAACGCCGTTCGCATATTTCCACGCGCCTCACAAATATCCCGTCGAGCCCTCTTCTCGGCCTCCAGCCAAGCCTCCCGTCGTCAACCCATTGCCAATGAGCCTCTAAGGTCGTCAATGTACTTTCGTCGTCTGCCTGTCGCGCTGGTCTCCAGCATTGTCGTGGGATACGGTGCTTGGTACTCGTACAACTCGACCGGTGGTGTGCCCGGCGGAAAGTCTGTAGCTCGCAGCTTCACATCTACCCAGGGCGCGAGTGATGCCCTGCCCACGAGGACTGTTCTTGTCGTCGGCGCAGACGAGCTGAGACAGGGCACCATTGTGGGGGAAGGGCCCATCTCGAAGCCCACCGCGGACGGACGTCGGATCGTCGAGATGTTGACCTCTGAGCAAGCCACCGAGAAGCTGAGGGCGCTGGAGCAGTCGTTCTCGGTAAACAGAGGACAAGGCGTCACCAGATATGACTTGGTTCAGCTGCCCAGCAACGATCCTATTGAGGATGACCACGCCGAGAAGATTGTTGAAGTTCCCAGTCGATCTGCCGGAGCCGAGGGAGCAAGTAACGATTGGATGTTCTGGGGTGTGTTTGATGGCCATTCGTGAGTGCACCATCACTATCAAATAACACCTTTGCGGCCACTTGTACTAATCATGTTCGCCACAGCGGCTGGACGACGTCGGCAACATTGCGCGAAAGCTTAATCAGCTACGTTGCCCGAGAGCTCAATGAGACCTACAAGTCCGCCAAGAGCAACTCGCCCACTGACGAAGCCATCGAGACAGCCATCAAGGCAGGGTTCACCCACCTGGACCACGAAATCGTCCATAAGAGCGTTGAAAAGGTGTTCAAAGCGAGCTCCAAGGCTGTTGCCGCCGAGCTCCTCCAGCCAGCCCTCTCGGGCTCCTGTGCCCTCCTCTCCTTCTACGACAGCCGCAGCAATCTCCTCCGCGTGGCTTGCACCGGCGACTCGCGCGCCGTGCTTGGGCGTCGCTCGGAATCAGGCAAATGGACTGCCACAGCCCTCTCCGAAGACCAAACCGGCGGCAACCCCAATGAAGCGGCACGCATACGCAAAGAGCATCCCGGCGAAGACGGCGTGATCCGCAACGGCCGTGTCCTCGGCGGCCTCGAGCCAACTCGTGCCTTTGGCGATGCCGTCTACAAGTGGTCCCGCGACGTCACCAGCAAACTACGCACCTCCTTCTTCGGCCGCAGTCCCTCCCCCCAACTCAAAACACCGCCCTACGTCACCGCTGAGCCCATTGTCACCACCACCAAAGTTGACCCCGAAAATGGAGACTTTCTCGTCCTCGCCACCGACGGCCTCTGGGAAATGCTCACGAATGAAGAAGTCGTCGGCCTCGTTGGACAGTGGATAGAAAGCCAAGCATCAGCATCAAGTTCGTCGTCGTCGCAATTCGAGACGGCGTGGTCCAAAATCTTTGGGTCCCAGAACAAACCACTCCCCGTAGAACAATCCAAGATGAAAGGACGAGATGGCCAGAGAACTCCCATCCGTGTCCAACAGTGGGGACTCAACCCCGACGCCAAGGATAGATTCACCGTCAAGGACAAGAATGTTGCTACGCATCTCGTCAGGAATGCTTTGGGGGGCACCAATGACGAGCAAGTGAGGGCTCTGCTTACTCTTCCTTCTCCATTTTCGAGAAGATATCGGTACGTCTCTTGCTTTTTTCCTTTTCCCCCTTGCTCCAAAACTTGTCTTGTTCCTCGGCAGTCCAGCATAACTGACCAGTCGTAGCGATGATTTGACAGTTCAAGTGATATTTTTCGGCCATGGCCCCAAGACAGGCGAGATCACCATAAACCTCGACGCTACTGCTGAAGCGGAGGAGCCCAGGCCCAGGCTATAAGAAGCGCTGGGCACTTTTGTAGTCGAGGTTTCAGGGTCCAATGGAAGCGAGCTGATTACTAGCTATATATGGCATTTTGAGCTCAAGTAAGTGTGTATCATTGCAAGCGTATCTTGAGAAAACAAGATAGAACGCGATGGCGTGTATTTTATCCTTCGGATCGGCCAGGAAGCGAATAATGCAGATATTTAATGGACTCCCCGTCTAGCGATGATGATGTACATTGTGTCATTAGCCACTGATGGCACGTCCTCTAGGTATTCTCCTCTCGCCAAACGCCGAACATGCCAAGCCCAGAACGCAAATAATGTCTTTGCCTAATCTTGGATTTGGAAGAATAGTCTCTCTCCTCGGACTCTGGCGCTGGCTGGTCTTTGCTCCGTAACCCATGTTCGCCAAGACGCCTATCCAAACCACTATGAGATAAAAGGTCATGATGACACTGAAAACATGGGGGACGGTGGTCTAAAGCTGTCGTCATCTCCTGACCTCTGGTGACGATTAGCAACAATGGTCGAAGGGGGCCGGTGCAGTAACGTACATTTGCTGCTCAGAGTGCACTTGAGGGCTGAATAAGCTCGAAAGGGAAGCGGGAAAGGTGTCGTAGTAACAAGGAAAAGAATATGGTTCAAGAATAAATCAAGGTGCCCCGGCGACCACACATGCTTGTCAATGTGCTCTACTATATGCTGGCTTCATTTTCTTTGACGCTTCAAATGATTCGCCACGGCGACCAAGTGCGTTGGCCACAATATCTGTCACGATGCAAGACGGCAGCACTTTCCTGACAAAGCATGCCCACTGACGGCACGTGGGCGTCGTGCCAAGGGATCGGTTCACCAGTCTTTTCCCATAGGTGTTTGTGCCGGGCAGATTGTACCTTGATGAAAGGGATCCCTTACAGCATGTGGTGCAATGTATGCTGTGCGATGCGCCGCCTGCGTTGGCGAATGGTGTGTATGAGCAAAGAGACGGTGAAACGCTCATGTGAGGTGACTCGGGAAGTGAGCGCCTTCACCACTTGGGCGTGGTGGGAGGCCATGTTGCAGGGTCCAGGTCCTCGGGCCGCCGGGCCAAGAGCTTAGAGATGAAGTAGAGGACGACGAGCAAGCTGGGCTCGGCATGGGAAAAGGCGAGGTTGATGTAGACCAGGTGCGTGAGGAAGACTATGTGGTGCAGGATGATGGAGCCGACATTGGCCAGAGGCATAGTGCCTGGTCTAGCGAGGGCCCGCCGAGAAAGTCGTGTCAGCTTCTTTGGTGCGCCGTCATTAAGATTTGTCTGCTTTGTCAGGGCTGGGCCGGTGTAGGGGGGTTGGATACAATATTGAAGGTGTAGCCTTTCCTGGGAGCCTCGAGGTGCGCTTCCGGGGCGGGTCTTGGCGAGGACTGGAAGAGAAGGGGTCCTTGGTTGAGCCTAGGAAGACGAGATGCCAAAGTGAGGAGGGGGGAGGGGAGGTTCTCGTTGGCAAAAAGTTCAATTGTAGTGATGCTGCGCAGGAGGATTCGGGGCGTTGTTGAAGGCGTGGATTTGGAGCCCTCTTGTTGCTGGTTGGCTGGCGTCTGGTGGCCTTGTCGACCTGCACCAATGGGCTTATTAATGTTGTCTGGCCGCCAGCCGAACTTGGCCGCAGCATCCTCTCCAGCAACGAAATGGGCGAGTTTCAACGCTCCGCCATCTGTACGAAATGCCTCAGTGTACAAATGGGTTTGCTATTGAGCCATGGCTGATAAAGGACAAGAGGGGCGCAATGCAAGACATTGTGTCACCAAGAAGGGCGCGACTTTACAATGGCTCCCGGCGGTGGCCTTAATTTCAGACCCTTCTGGGATTCAACCTGTGTTACGCAGCATTGACTTTTTAGTGTTTTGGTCATTATAGGCACTCTGAGGTTGGCTCTCTTGGCATGAAAAATCGCGAGAGGCCCTTTTCTGCCAGAGTCAAAAATAGCCAGAGACCATTTGCATGTCATTTCCGTCTTGTGGTATATTGGGGCTTAGGCGACGGTCGCAGGTGGTGGCTACCGAGAAGCCCTTGGTAATCACATTCATAGCCCTTGTCCAGCTGCCATGAGCATTGCATCCAATCACGCGCTGAGACAGTTCCAGTGTGGACTAAAGTGGCCCCTTCCTCAATCCGGTCTGCACGTGACGCTCGTCATACCACATGCCAACGGCTGTCGCGGGGCGAACAAGCCACGCAGCAACTTTCGGGCTGAACAACCAGCGTCAACCACCAAGTACATGCACCCGCATTGCATGGTTGGATTCACCATCAGTGTAATTGCTTTCGATGCCCGCCCCCCTAGACTTGTCCCTGCGGTTGTCCGCTTTCTAAAGTAACGCATTGCCCTCTCGGCCCTGGTCCTGCAGCAATTGTGCGGCTGCAGCCTCGTCCCACCGAAACCGCTCCCACCTTGGGCCTATGCAGACATACATGACGCATAGCAACGATTTGACCTCGCAATGACGTTTACAAATGCCCCCGTCACCAGGCTGCTGGTCCTCGGTCTCGTCTCAATCTCAATCGGCGCCAGCATGCTCGATGTCAAGCACTACTTCTACATCTCCATTGATACGCACCTGTTTAAGTATCGGCAGTTTTGGAGGCTACTCGCCTACCAACTATGTTACACCAACTCGACAGAAGTGCTGTTCGCAGCCATGTCACTATATAACCTGAGAGTTGTCGAGCGCATGTGGGGATCGAGAAAATACGCCGTGAGTTACAGGAGCGCTCTCGCCGGGCTACAGGCAGCAAAAGAAAAGAAGAAGAATCAAAAGCTAATGGTTAAGCACAGTCGTTCCTCTTCGTCTCGTCCCTACTTACCGCCATCATTCCTCTCATCATCATGGTCATGCTACGGCCGTTATCAGCAGGTTATTTCAACTACATGCCCGCGGGCCCGACGCCCATCATTTTTGCCATCCTCGCCCAATTTCACGCCATGGTTCCCCATGTGTACAAGTACCGAGTGGCTACCTCACAAAACACTCAGGGAAGCGGCTCGTCTGCTGTGACCTTGTCGGATAAATCATACCAATACGCCATAGCCTTTCACTTGTCCCTGTTGCAGTGGCCTGGATCGATTCTCGGCGCCTTTGTGGGATGGACAGTGGGTAATGCTTGGCGAGGCGGACTGTTGCCAGCGTCACTCGTCACATGGCGACTGCCAGGCTGGATGGTTGGGCTTCGTTCTCATGGACGCAGTGCCGAGTTTGAGGGCCTACGGAGGCGACTGGAAGGGGAGAACGGTTCCCCTACAGGTGCTTCGTCGGGCGTTCAAGGCTCGGAAGGCCAGCAGACGGAGCGGAGACGAACCATGGGTCAGCAGATTGTTGACCAGTTCCGGGAGGCACTGTAGAGTAGATTGGCGTGCTATTGTGCTAGCAAGCGTTTTGAATTCATCAACGGCCAAACTTGACACAGAGCCAGTTGTCTGCGTAAAATATGTGCTCGTCATATTCGGATCCAGAAATCTCCTGTGACAGCCACAGACGCCCTTTCGGCAATCGCCCAGCCCCAGCAAGCCAATGCATTCGCCCCTCGTAATCACATCAGGGGTATTATACATACATACATTTACATGACGCGCAATGTTCCATCATCTCAGCAGCACATGGAAACGGCAGGAGAGACATGGAGGGACAACCCCGAATGGATCGCCAGCATACAGGGATGCCCTTGGCCCAGTTGGCTTGCATCCCTTTTCCCCACCCACTTGGATCGCAGCCTTAGTGGCTGTTCCTTTGGGGTGATCAGCTTAAATTAATCAAGAAAAGGTTATGATCCGTATGGCTGAGAAATGAGGAGGAAATTTTTCACCCTCTGGCTGGAGGGGAAGGAGGAAGGCACGTCACGGAAAGTCGCGTAGCTTCTCTTTCAACATCCCAGCCAACGTAGACTGGCGAGTTGGCGCAGCCAATAATAACGAGGCACTTCGCGCCATGACGCAGCCTCAAGGAAGGCAATACCATGTTCACAAACGGCCACGCCGATATGCCCTGGAGGCGTTTCACTTGATATGGCTTGAGGAAAAGGAAGTAATACATGCTGATGTGCAGTCGTGTTTGCTACTGGGTCTTGAGACGAGAAAAAATAGTTGTGATACGGGATGCGGTGGCACGCGCAGGCTTGAATGGGAGAGCTCGAGGTTTCAGCGGATGCACGGGCGTCTGAGAGGCAACAGAGCTAGCCATCATGTTACTTATGTACATGCACGCAAAAGAAAAGCAAAAAGATGAAGCTGGTGGCTTGAAGTTGCTTCTGCTCTGGTTTCTTTGTCTGGTGTGCAGTCACGATGCACAACTAGTGCACCTGCATTGCATGCAGCTTGGCAGGCATGGAAGGCGACTGGTCCAGTCTGATCAATAAATTACAGGCGACCGAGAAACGGTAACCTCCGCCAAGTTGTCGTGCCTGTTCCTGAACAGCACCCTCGCACCAGACCCTAGCGCCACAGGCCAATCCAGCCAGGCACACGCAACCACTTGTACCTGTCACCTGTGGAGGTACCTGGTCCCACTCCCAGCCGCATTTCGCCTGTAGCGTAGCTTCCCGTCACCCAATACGCCCCAATTTTGGGGGGGGGGGGTTACCTGGACTTGCGCCTCCTTTTCCAGTCCAGATGTCCCCCAGCTCAATGATCAGCGCATATGCGAGTCCAACCCCCAAGCCCAAGCGAGAAGTCTCACGGTCCATGTTCGCCATCCTACGTTCTGTTTTACCTGCGCCTATTGTCACCGCCTTATCACGTCTTCCATTTTTTGGGGGACCACTTGACGATTCTGTCTGAACCTAAGCAGCCTTCGACACTGACTGATCGCTTGACCTATACCCATCTATTCCCCGGCCTCTGCCAGAGAAGGCCCTCTCGCGACTCTGCCGTCGACAGAAACGCACAGGTCGAGTCACATTTTGCGATAAATAAAAAAATTTACTCTCGCGCCGAGCGGAATTGAGGGACTGCATGGCGATCTGAGGGACGGCTGTCGTGTTCCGTTGTCCCGCCGCCATTTCTTTCCCTGTTCTTCTCTTTTAACGCGCTTATGAATATCCACGAACGAGAGGACTAAACGATACGATTTATTAATATGAACGGCTACCCGACGGGTAGACCCCAATACGACTATGATGGGGCCTCCAATCTACCACCTCGAAGCCCGAACCTTAATGATAAGCCCGAGGGCTTCAGACAGGATGGCGTCGCAAATGGGTTCGCGCAAGGTGCGCCGCGTCATAACCAGGTAAGGACTATCCACGGCAAAAGACCTGGTCTGGGATATTCGACCAGGATGATGTGTTTTGGGGAACATGCTTCTAAATCGTAACAGGCTTCGGGCTCGACCTCGACACCGCGCTCAGCGCGTGTCGACTTGAAAGATCCCATTCAAGTCCATCTCCTCACCGAGACGGCCCTTTCGGACAGCAAGGGTTATGAGATTCTGTCACAAGAGGAGGTGGACGAACTGAAGAAGCAGGCTGCGCTTCTCACGCAGCGCGTAGAGTCCACGAGATCCAACCTCGCCATTCAGTCCAAGTTTCGAGATGCCGCAGCGTCCATGGCTCGACTCAACGGCCCCAATCAACCGGTCGAGGAGCGCAACCAGCAGGCCGAGCGTGAGAGGATTGAATGCGAGCAGAAGTGCAGCGAGCTAGCCTCGGAACTTCTAAACCTGGAGAAACGATTGTTGATACCCCACCGGAAAATTGTCGAGCACACGGCAGCTATCCTCCAGCTAACACACAAAGCCAACAGGAAAAAGGCTGCGCCCCAGAATGGACATCTTGTCAACGGAATTCCTGGAAGTCCTGAGAGCCTTTATACCTACTCCCACAGCAGAAATAGTCTCGATCAGGTTGGCGATGACGCATACTTTGATGACCCCGGCGCCTATCAGTTGGATGGAATGGATCGACAAAGGAAGAACCCCATTGAGATTCCTCTCAAATCGCCAGTTCGCGAGCAGAATCAGCTTCGGGTTGAAGTGGACCGTATGCGGGAGGAGAATGCGCATTTGCGTTCACAGACGGATGGCCTTTTAAAGAAGCTTCAGGGCCTCAACGTTTCGCTTCGTGACACAATTGTTCGATTTAATCCCGAGGTGAACCGAGATTATGATGAACCGCCTCGAGTTTCTTCAACCCCAGACATCAAAGTCGCAGACTTGCTCAAAAGCCAGGTTGAGTATCTTGAGAGCGGTCTAGTCGCCGTCCAGGCAGAGCAAGACTCCTTCGCTGGCGGTAGCCAAATGGGAGAACGCCTCGAGGCAATGAATCTTCAGTTGCGAGATCTCCTCATGATTTCGGATCCCCACTACACGCCAATGCCACTACCATCTGACTCTGATGTCAACGGTCAAATGGCGCACCTCGAGGATTCACTTCGATCTGTCGACTCACAGTTGGCACGTGCCTCATCCAAAGCCAATGATGAGGTCGGCCCTACACTGACTGGTCTCTGGGATTCCATGCAGAGAGGTTTTGCGGATGCTAAGCAACGTCAGGACGACCGCAAAAGAAGCCAGATTGAGAAGGGTTTCACAGAGGACGATGTAGACATGTCTGACGATGAGGGATTCGATACGACTGAGCCCTACTCTCTGGGCTCCTTTGCCGCCAGGGTGCAGTGGATGCACTCGCAAGCCATTACTCTACGAGATCAAAAATACGTGCTCAAGCGACAGATTAAGCAGCAGCGAAAACTCAACAATCTGTCCGATGAACAGAAGGACAAGGAGCTCTCAGACAAGCAAGTGGAGCTTGAAGCAAGTCGACAGTCGTTGAGTCGCGCTGAGAAGAAGGCCACGGAGGCCGAGATGAAGCTCTCTGACGCGCTGGCTGACCTGGAAAGGGCCAGTAGTGCAGCTGCCGCTGCTGGAACCGCCAAGCTTGAGATTGAGGAACGTAATGCCAGGATCGCCGAACTCGAGAAGAGCCTCAAGGCCGCTCGGTCCAACCTGGAAGCCGCGGAATCAGGGAGCAAGGGATCCGAGACCAAACTCGCCGAATTCAATTCTCAGATTGAACAGCTTTCCCAGGACAAGAGGGCAGCAGACGAGATGGCAAGGGGCTTGGAAGAGGAGCTGGCAGCGAAGCAAAAGGAGCTTGATGAGAAAAAGGATGAGTTCGAGAAGCTGGCATCAGAAATGGTGGACCTCAAACTTGATTTGACAATGGCCAAGGCCGAACTGGACGGTGCTTATGGATCCCGTGCAGAGCGCGCAGCAGAAGTGGCAGCCATCAAGGAGAGCGTCCAGATGCAAAAGCTTCAGAGAGAATTCGGCAAACTGGAGGACGAGCTCAAGGGCCAAGTCGACGAGCTCAAAAAGGAGCTCCAGGCGACAGCACAACAGCTCCATGAAGTCACGCAGCAATCCATCCAGTACGAGGTGGAGCAGGACAAGCTGGAAGAGGCACTCAAGGACGCCCAACAGACAAAGGCCGTTCTGGACGGACAGCTCCATAATACGCGAGAGAAGATGGCCAGGCTTCAAGAGGACTTGGATAACGAGCGACTCAAGATTCGCGGCGACGGCTCCAGACCAGGAGCCGGCGCGTCGGTGCTGAGCGAGCGCTTCAGGGCCACCATGAGAGAGGAGAGGAAGAAGTTCCAGGATGATCTAAAGGTGCGTACGAATGAGACCCTTGAGCGCCAGGCGGACACTGACACCTTGACAGGAGGAACGCCTCAGATGCCGTAAGCTGGAAGAAGAGCTCAGCAAGTTGAAGCGCAACCTTGGGCCTGGCAAGAGCCCACTGAGTCCGCGATGAGAGGCCAAGACCGAAACCGAGACCTCCCAAGTTGGTCAGCACCTCTGTTGACCAACACCTTGTATATTGCCCTTGGCCTACTAATTTCTTACACTCGCTTTTCATATTTTGGTTTCCTTTTTTTTTTCTTTTTTTCTTGGGTTTGTATGCCGCATCGACAATGCTCACATTGTACTTTGGATACAAAAGGCCGAACGCAGACAGGAAGCAATGCACCAAGTTTTATATCTGGATTCATAGACCCCTTTCACTTTGTACATGGCATGCGCATGAGAGCCTCCGTCCACTGCATTAGAACTTTTTTTGGGGGGGGGTTTTCAAGGCATGGAGGAGATCATTTTGGAAATGCATCATTTTTGCAGGCGTGAAGCCTGTGCAGATAAAAGTCACGGGGGAATCATCAAGAGGAGGGTTGTGACTGCAAAAAGGAGTCTTGTTGGATTTTTACCGCGTGTGTTTTTGGAATTCGCTTCTCTTCCATATATAATTTTGGAGGTGACATAGAGGTTGGAAAGATATTCTTCAAGGATAGGAATATATGTGATTACAAACGAGCTGCCTTTTTGGAATATCTTGGTTAATAAGGGTAGTTGTTTCTTGTCAGTCGACAAAGTACTGCATCTACGTTTGCCCATGGTCACCTGAACTGGGCACACATGTTTCTGGATGGGACAAAGGTACATACACGACGCCCACCCCGACGACATGGGAAAGCAGGTCTGCGATTTTTGGGACAGATGTGGTCTTGATTTGTGCAATGCTTGTTCGCTTCCATGGCTTGGAGAAGAAGATACGTACAAACGTAAAGGCATGCAAAGTCTCGAAAACGAGCTGTACGCTGGTGCCAACACTTTACATGTACAGAACACATAAATCTCCGGTGCGCCGTGGCAACTCGGGAGAAGCACGGGGGTATCTAGGTTACAACAGAAATTCCAAAGGCGGACCCCGGGCTGCTGCTCGCCGGGTGGGAAGCCAGTTATATGGCGATTCTGCTGCTCTGCAGCGCCTCCCATTCGCGAGACCCAACAACCTGGATGTCCCTGCCCAATGTTCGCCCACTCTTCATCTTGCCATCCGGGCCGGGGAGGCGGATCTGCAGCTGTGCTGCTGGATTTCGAAGGCGTGAGTTGCCGACATCAGCGGTGCGAAGCATGCTCGACTTCTTCAGGACCGCGCTTTGCCAGCTATCCCAGGCGGCAAAGTCTTCCATCTGCTTGGCGGCGTGGTACTGGGGAGTCGACTTGGCCGGCTTCCACGCGAGCTTGTCCTTAGGAAGAGTGCCAAAGTCAAAGACCTTGGATGTGGTGGCCATCTTGACGAGCTCGCGTAGGACATCCTGGCCTTCTGCAACCACGAGGGCTTTGCGCTGTTCCGCCGCGCTTGCCGCCTTCTTCGTCAGAGGCTCGGCCAGCCATTCGTGGTTGTGTTGTTCCGTCATCCGTGCCCGGCGGTTGTCTTCTCGCAGGTATCGTACGGCCGATTGCAGGCCATCAATATCCTTCTTCAGGGCGTCCATTTCACGAGCAGTTGCTACCGCCCGTTCTTGGCCAGCCTTCATGCCAGCCGCATCCGCGCCATCTGCATAAGCACGGCTGTCGCTTGCAATCTTCTTCCACTTGTCACGCTCGGATTCAAGATTCTTGAGTTCCCTGTCTTGCTTCTCAATATCCTCTTTGAGATTGGCGACTTGTTCACCAGAAACTTCCAGTTGTTTCCGGAGACTGCTAATACGATCCATGTTAGCTTGAGCATCGCGCATGCGCGACTCGAGCGTCTCAATCTTGAGCGTGGCAGTGCTGAGGTGCTCGTCCCGCTGAGCAATGGCCCTCCGAGCTTCGTTGTGTTCCTCCTTAAGGCGCCGCAGCTCTTCTTCGATATCGACCGGGACTGTCTTGAGCGCTTTGAGCTCCTGAGACCGTAGTTTCCAAGGCGCTGGATGAACATCAAACTCCTGAGTCTGGTCCAAGTCAGTTGCCAAGGCAGCCACATGGGTGACTTGGCCAGTCGCAATTTGCAACTTGCCAAGGTACGTAGAAAAGGTATCAGACTCGGGGGCCGAGGTGGCTTCTATTACAGCCTGCTGAACGGCATCCTGGATTTCGCCGCATGTGAACGGATCTGTGCGCCCTTCATCCCGAGTGAGCAGGGAGTGAACATGGTTGCCAATACCTCGGGCCAAGCTCGCCAGTTCTCGGCTGCTTTGCTCGCATTGCTCGAATAACGGCTTGGTTTGCGGGAGCAGTGAAAGCGAGCGAGTCTTCACGTCCTCCAAGGCACGAACAGCCTTCGCGGCCATGACCTTGGCGCTTCTTGTTTGGGTTATTACAGTGTCGAATTTCTTGGCGAGGAGCTGGCTCATTTCGTCATCCTCCCCTTCGGCAAGGGTTACGCGCTGAACCATGGCTCTCGTCGTATTGAAGGATACTGCAGCCGAGTCGAGGTAGCTCTGCACAACTAGCGATGACATGTGTACATCGTCTGCAAAGCTGGGAAGACCCTCGGAAATATGTACCTCGGACAAGTGTGACATGAGGGCAATTGTTCGTTGCAGTTCTTCGGCACATTTCTTCTCCTTGAAATCGTCGCGGCGAAGACCGTCAATCCAGGAGTTGAGCGCGCGTTCCACGGGTTCGAGTTCAAGTAAGGAATTCTGATATGTCGAGAACTGCTCCGTCGTACAGTGACTAATGTCATTGGAGAAGCGATCGCACACTGCCGAGAGCCACACAAGCTTGTCGACTGCGTCGCATCCTGCAAGGATGTCGTCTTCGTGGCCTGGGTGAGACTGCCCGTGCATGCGCTCTCGGATCAGTCCATTGACAAGATTTGCCTTGAATGCTAACCTTCGGAATCGAAGCAATGCGAGAACAGAGTCTTTGTCTTCCCGATATGTGTCAGGCAAGAACAGCTTGACAATCTCAAGATGTTGCTCTGCTTCCTGGGCGTCCAGCCGGCGCAACTCCAAATCAATTGTCTTGACCTGTGCCTTGGAAACAGAGATCTGCAGCTTCATGTTCAAATCCATCATGGCTCGTGAGCGGTCGTTCAATTTCTCAGATTCGCCTTCTGTCACCGCTTGTGAGGCTCGCATGTCGTCCAAGTCGGCCTGCAAGGTTTCCACGAGTTCTCGGAACCGTGAAATCGTGTGTGCCCTGTCGTCGAGCTCCGCCTGTTGCTGCGCTGCTCTACGCGCTTGGTCCGCGATTATAGTGTCTTTAACTTCCAGGTCCTGCTGCATCTCCTTCTCAAGCTCCGCGTGAGTGGCTTCCAGTTCGTCACCACACTCCTTTAGAGTTACCAAATCGGCCACCTCGGCCGCAAGATCTTCGATTTGTTTCGACATGTCCATGTTCCTCTCCGTCAATTCTTCAATCATGTCCTCGGCGCCCAACGCAACCTCCAGTTGTGCCTTGAGGTCCATGACAGCCTCTTGAGACTGTGCGAGCTTCTGTTTGGTCAAATCGTGCTCTTCCTTGACCAGCCCAAACTCCTTTACATCGTCCTCGAGCCCGGCAATCTGGTCTCGCAGTTCCTTCTCTTGATCCTGCGTCATGTCGCGTAGCCTCAGCAAGGCCTCGCGCAGCCTTTCATTTGTACTCTCCATTTGCAGCCAACCTGTACTGGCAAGTTCTTCTGGTGTCATTCCTTGACGAAACTCGGAATTTTCAAGTCGGAGCTCCTCAACCTCGATCTCCATTCGGTCGGCCTTCTCTTTCAGTTCCGCTACGTCCATCTTCAGGTTTGCGGCTTCTTCCTTGGCTAGATCGCGATCTACTTCTACCAGGGCTATCTCTTCGTCGTGTGAGAGCTGCATCTGTTCAATCGAGATGAACATGGCTTCAGCTTCTTTGAGTTTTTTGCGCAGCTCAGCATTCTCTTGCTGCTGAGGTTGGTACTTTTGCTGCAGCTTCTGAATGATATTTTTAAACTCATCTCGGTCCCGCTGAACCCTGTCCAGTTGACTAATCTTGTCTCTGTCTTCGAGGCGCTTTCGTTCGAGCACTTTGAGTTTTGCTTTCAGATCCTCATTTTCACGATTCAACGCGGCATTCGGGGCAGATCTTTGCGCCGCGGCAGCTGGAGTTGCTCGTTTTGGCGGCGACGGGGTAGTTGAGGTCCTGGGAGATGACGCTGCGGCAATCTTCTCGAGCGCTTTGGTTCTGCCAGCGGCTGGACTCGTTGGTTGCGGGGATAGGATTTCGCCATCGCTCTTCATGGGAGAGCCTGGACCAGTGTCGTCGGCCGAACCGCTATCTCGTCCGGCTTGTGAATCGACTGATGGTCGGCGTCCCTGGTCCGGCTGTGATAATGTGCGAGTGGACCCAGGCAGACGAACACCGCTGGCAGATCTTGTATGTACTCCACTGGGCCGGGATGCTACAGACGATATCGATGACACTCGTGCGGTTCGTGAAGCAGGGATAGCTGGCGGTCCCATCGAGGTTCGTTGTCCGCTGATAGATGTTCTATTTCTCGCAGTGCCAACGGCGGCCGCAGACTGAACTCGCGCATTTGAGGGCGTACTTGTTCGAGATGCAGAAGCGCTGGACGCTGCGCTAAGCTGCTTGGTTGGTGATTTTGCAGGAGACTGTATCCTGGTCAGCAAAGTCCAACAGATTGGCTGAGACGGTTGTTCATACCCTGACAAGACTGGTAGGGCGAGGCTTGGGGACTGGGCTCGGGCTGGGAGCATTCAGACTCTTTCTCTTTGCCAGCGCAACGTCTCCGCTGGGGGCCATCTTTACTGCTGCTGGGTTGAAGCTGCTTGGGCGAGCCGGTTTGCGAGAAACGGGCTTGCTGCTGGGGGCCTGTGCAATAATTGTTGCCATCATGGGTTTGACAAACATGCCATAGCCCATGGGACAATCAAAGTATCTGACACCCTGCACGCTTCCGTCGTTTTTGCCAGACTTGTCTTCAAGCTCGACGCCAATCCACTCGCCGACTTGAAAGCTGGTCTGGCCAGCAAACCGGACCGTGGCTTTGCGACCATCGCTGAGCTGGACGATCTGCCCAGGCTTGAAGTCCGGCATTATGAATAAGAACTACAGCAAAGGGGCATCGTGGTGCCGCAGTGGTGAAGTTGAGCCGGTCGTGGTGTCGGTGTTGGTGTGTACTTGTGAATAATATCGTCAGGGGTTAATTGATGATGATGTCCACAGTAACTAAACATCACTAATAATAAACTGGGGGGGGGGGGACGCGTTTGGAAACGCAGGCCGTGGCGCGCCACAGCTGGCTGGGCTGTCGATGGTAGTGGCTGAAGCTCCAGTTGTGACCGCATTGACGCAATGGCTGTTGGCTCAATGGTGCTGCCTCGCGTATGAGGCTGCTACCATGGATGGTTCCTGGCGGCGGCGCCATCTGAGACCACCGAAGAGTCGACTGCCATTCTAGGCCAACAATCTACTGTCCGTGTCAAATAGCGCGCAAACCTGGGAATCCCCGCCATTCGATCCATTACAAAATCTCCAAAGACAGTTTACAGCACATGTGTTCATACATGGACAGATGGCACTACAAGCAGCCCTCCAAAATGAGTACTCGATTTAAAGAGAAGAAAAAAAAAACTTGTCTATGGCAAAAGCCCCCCGGGTTGTGACGGGTCAAATCGCGTTTGCAATCTAATCCTCCTCGATTTAAAAGTTTGTTTCTCTCATGTCTTTTAGCACAGCCGGCGTTTTCTCCTCTTTTGTCAATGCTTCCTTCGTCTGCGCCATGTTTTCTTTACCGAGCATAATTGCCATTGGAAAGACGAGCGAATCAGAATGAATTCAGTCTCCCACTCCTGGAGACTTCCTCTCGAGATGGACCTTCTCTCATCCACTCCAGCACCTCAAATGCCAACCTCCGCTCCGTTGCTTCGCCCAAGCCTTTGCCTGCCGGTACGCTTACACCAATCAGTCCCATTTCTCTTGAGATATCGACGCTGCCTAACTTTTCCTCCTCATCTGCCGAGCTCTCCTGCACATGTACGATCAAATCAGGGGCAGGCATCCCTCGCCAGAAGTTGGCGATCCATTGCCAATGATCGACTGGAGTGTATCTGTCCGACATGGCCATGGCAGAGGCATATTTGTCGGATATGCTGAGGCTGAAACCGCCCTTGACCAGAGCAACCGGTGTTTTGGGGGCAGGGCATCTGTCATCCTCTGGCGGAGTGCATGCCTCGGTTGACAGAGACTGTGCCACCTTGGAGTCTTTGTCGTGCTTTTGCTCTGGCAAATTCGCTGCATCATTTCCACCTGTGACGTGGTAGGTAATCTGTCTCGATTTTTGCCGCCAGGATAGGATGGTCTCAAAGTACGACGAGAGCAGGCTATCCATGGCGCCGACGTCATCGCCTCGTTCGACGTCGGCAGAAATCTTGCTCGTATCTCTTCCAGCCACGTCATTCTCATTCGACCACACTTTGAGGGCAACATCTCCGCCAGCCACCAGAGCCTTCTCTATAGACTTGCCGACCTCATCAAGAAGGCTTTGGCGGGTGCTGCCCTCGACAACAATGAATGCCCCCCGCCGATCACCACGGCGGCCCTGCGGTCCTCTAGAAGGCAACGATTGAGCAATGGTTGACAAGATGCTGAGTTTTTGATTCAAACTAGGCTCTCTTGGCGCCATTGTCTCTAAATGACTCGATCGTGGCTCCCTTGTAGGTGAGACATTTAATCTCGTTGACGCGATACCCACATGCCTGCCCTCTACGGCTGGCGACCTCGAAGGCGAGGGAGGGATTGACGTTTGGAGAGGTGGCAACCGGAGAGACTCGTCAAAGCCACTGTGTCGACGATTCAGAGGCTCCTTTTCCAATGCCCAGGATGAGGACCCGGAAGGACGCACCGGGGGCGGCATGGGGCCGCTCTGCGACCTCGGAAGGCTGGAGATATCTGGCAAAGTCGTCCCAGCATAATGCCTCATTAACCCGGCAGCACCATCTGGTGGCGTGCGTCCCAAGTCGGGAGGCGGAGGTGGTCTGGTTGTGTATGCTCCCTGTGTTCCAATGATGGGATGGTACCCGCCCGCGCCGTTTGCACGCCGCCGTTTGATCTCAGGAGAACTCGGTTCACTATTTTCAAAGTCCCGTACAGGCGGCAGCTGGTGGGAGAAGGACAGTCCGCCGGTCGGAGATTGCTCAAAGCTTGATCGACGAGACAAACCAGCCGTGTCTAGCCGCCTTAGACCTGGCTGAGATTGAGATGTCAGCGCGAAGCTTCCGGCTGGTGATGTCGAATATGGCGTTGACGGAGTCCTCGGAGTGGAAATAGAGCGGCCATGGCATTTTGGACATCGTCCTTGTTCATCCGTTGGCGATGTGCTGGTCCAGGTGCTTTGGTTTTTTGCGCCCCTCCGAGGCTGGTATCGGTAGTTGGGATACTGATGCTGGTGGCGCTGCTTCTCCTCTTCAGCAAGTTTTTTCCAGTTGTCCTTGACATCGTCGCATTCGTGTTTCCACTTGTCCCCGATGATTTTGGATATTTCTGGGTTTGAGAGCTTAGGATTCTCGGCAGTAACCTGTGACTGGTGGTGCTGTCGATACAAGATGAATGCTGGGACGAGCGAGTCGGTTAGCAATCGCAGCCTTCAGCTTGCGGGGACAAAGTCGCCAAAGACATGACGTCGTGTCATTAAATCGAAGGATCATGGCTTCACGGGAAAGTGGCAAGCCTCCTACATGGCCGCGGTGATCAAAGGCGGCTTCGTCAGAACGAAGGGTGGGCATCTTTTCACTTACCATTTCTTGGTCTGGGTATCTTGGGTGCTGGAGTACACAGACAAATGATGTCGCGAGAGCCCCCTTGACCAGAAGCACTGAGATTCAGCGGCTCAATCATGCCGCGGTTGGCATCTGCGGTATTGATGGTTGACGCTCGTGTCCTCCCCGGGCCCGACCTGAAGGGGCTTGGGGATTGCCTCCCATCAGATGCCAGGTGGAAGCCTCCGCGGCTTCTGAAGGGCTTCTCGAGGCTCATGTGAGGATGGCGAGAAGCACCCACGGTTTCCATGTCTCTAGTAGCAAAGGACAGTACTTGGGTCATGGTGCGACGGATGGGGGCAAACGACGGTGAGAAACGGGGGGGTGGCAAGGATGCTCGCCCAGCTTCATCCCAGCTTACACCATTACCCGAACAATGAGGTTTTCTGGCAGCTGCTGTATAGTTTACCGGGGCGAGAGATAGAGGTACGAGAAGTGTGCCAAGAAACGGGATTCCGGACAACCAGGGATAATAAAGAATGAGGAGGGAGTTGCACACTCAAATTTCGGAATGGTGGGAAAGGCTGTTGCCAGCGAGCATGTCGGTTGGTATTCTCACACTCAGAACGAGTGTCAGCTCTACCACGTTTGACAATGAGAACTGGCTCGCCGACAACCCGCCTTGGGATAAGCTCATGGCTGGCTGGCTTTGGCCGCCATTATCTGGCTCGACTGCCTCGCGGTCTGAGCCAGTGGGAACTTGTCCATGTCTCGGGAGTCGACCAATGTGGGTTTTTGGCAGCCAGCCCCAGTTCTGCCAGAAGGTTTCGATGGCCTGTCAAGATGCGTCCCAGGCAGAAGAGCTTGTTGGTTCCTTTGTCGAGAGCTCTACTGCCGTCTACAATTGCCCCGGTGCGAAGCTCTCGGCACTTCATCGTTCTTACTCTCGATTTAAGATTTTGCCCTTCCCAATGACCGGTAACGGCAAGGTACCAGGGACTCCCAACGTTTAATCAGAAGTTCTCGAGCACACAGAGGATACCAAACAGCCAACGGTTTGCTTTCGGCCGGTGGCATCGGTTCTCAACGGACGACAAGTATTTTTAGTGCGATGCAACCCTCAATAGCCCAGCCTGGCCAACGAATACGCTTCCTGTCAGTGACCCAGCGGACATCGGTAGGCACATCCTCCAGCTGTCATCGGGTGTGGTTTTACTGGGCATGAAGAGGGTCTTGCTCGCATCCCTAACCCGCCCCAACCTCGCCCAAAGACGACAATGGGCATGCCTACCCCCGCAGGAATGCAAGTCGGCTGGCGTCTGGAATGCCCAAAGCCTGAGACAAGGACGACGGGTCATCCGAACACGGCTCAACATGTTTCTGCACGTGATGCTGAATCTGCGCCAATCCTTGCCGATCAGACTCTGCAGGTGTGCCCCCTCGGGTCTCCCCGTGGAAGGTTGGAAAGATAGGGCTACGTGAGAGATGGTGTGACGGCGGTGCTTATTTGCGTACATAGTGATTGCATCGCGTGGCCCAGGAGAGAGAGCGAGGCCGAGCCGCCCGTTTTGACAGTGGCAGTCGGTTTTGACACAGTCCCTGGATGTCTCGGTCTCACAGTCAATATGCTGGACGATGCCTCGCAGAAGAATGGCCCGGCACGGCTATTGCTCGTGGGGCAGGTTGCAAGTCTGTGTGCTCTGAATCACCCAACGGTAGCCATGGAATCTCGCAGCATTTTGGCTGTCTTGTAAATATGTCTTGTACTTGGACGTGCCTTGTGAGCCCTAGCAGTACCTCGACGTTGATTGCTTGATTGATTGCATAGTCCCCCATTCCCCCTTCTCCAGCCCCAATACGTACACGGCCTTGTTACCTCTTTCCTTTACTGTTCGTGAAAAGGCAGTCGGAAGAGCGACGCAATAGTAAAATGTGGAAACGGTGGAAACCAAAATTGTTGACAAAGCCTAAAACAAACAAAAAAAATAGAACATGCCTTGTCCCCGGCGCCATCTTTTCCATCTCCAGTATAACATAAAAAGTAAATCCAGTTCGTTTTTAACTTTCCTCTTTAAAAATCAAAATACTAGGCAACGAGGTAATGAGCAGCGCCTATTGGATGCAACTCGAAACGGCAGGGAAAAAAATTCTACCAGGACCAACAAAAAACTACGAAATGTAGCCACGCCCAGCTTCACTGCTCAACAGCGCGGCGCTACGGCGGGCGTCGAGGAACAGGTCCTCGCACTCACTAACGTCCTGGACATCGATTTGGGAGCGGCCGTTGGCCTTTGCAAGAATGCTGTTGTGTTGTTTCGTCAGCGACATTGTCTCAGACACACGCCTCTCCCCAAAGAAAAATGATTGCCTACGGTCCACCAGTGTACCGTGCACCACTTGGCACTAAAATGACCTGACGGATTGGGGGAGGGGGACAAGCAGGGGGGGAGTTGAAGTGAGTAAAAGGAAAAAGTAAAATTAGCCCATACCTTGCTGGCGTCAACAGCTGCAAGCAATAGCGCAGGCTGATTCGCACACCGTGGTCAGAAATCTTGTCGATAGCCGCATCCGTGATGGCCACGCCTTCGGTAGACGCTCGTATCCGAACAATCAGCTTGATCTCGTCGGCTTGATAAGGGGCCGTGGGGATAATGAGGAGCCGCGCGAGAAAGTCCGTTGGAATGCCGTGGGCAGCGACAATGTCGTCGGTGCCTCTTATTGTGCACATTCCGCGATTTGACGCCAGTACCACAATGGGGGCTATTGGCGATTCCAGAGCGCGGTTCAGATAGGTGAAGCATTCTACGTCAAGCATGTGTGCCTATGCATAATACGGTCAGAAACAATTTTCCCTTCTTCTTCTTCTTGTTCTTCTTCTCTTGTTCAATGCGCTTGTTCTCCTCTCTCGTCCCCTTGCTCCCCCCCCCCTTGGCCTTGTTCCAGTGTGGTGAAACACGGAAATTAGGAAAGAATGATGCACAATGGGAATGAATGGGAGAGGGCGCCGCGGGTCAACAGGACTTACCTCATCAATGAATAGGACTCCCGGGACGAGTTCCGCCACACCTTGGTCAATGTACTTGCTGACCACCTTGTTGATCTCGGCGCGGAGTTTCTCGGTAATCTCAGTCATCTTGGGCTTCATCAGTTGGCCCATCATGCTCATGATGTCCTGGCCGCCCTGTGGTCTGGCATTGGCGACGTCGAGGTCATGCAGCGTCACGTCCTGCACGATTTCCTTCTTCTTGTGCACCTCGCCCTTGGGGATTGGCACGTACTCCTCGGCTTCGAGGTCGAACTCGGTGGCATAGGCGTCTGACCTGCCAACGCGCTTGCAAGCTCCCGTGTTGGCCTCAATGTAGATGACGTCGCCGACGGTCACCCTCTCCTTCTGGATGGCCTCGTAGATGCTGGGGTCAAGGCGCAGCTTCTTCTGCCCCTTGGCGCTCTTGAGCCCAATGAGCAAGGTGCTGATGGTCTTGCCGTAGCCTCCCAGCGGGTTCTCGGCCTCCTCGGGCGTGAGCTCCGTCACCTCGCCCTCGTAGACCTCCTTGGTCTCCCTGACCTTGAGACCGATGGCTCTCCGGAAGTTTTCCATCAGCACCTCCGTCTTCTTCACCTCGGTTGAGTAGATTTCGCTGCCAACAATGGGGCAGAAGGGGATCTTGGTTCCCAGCTCTTGGCTGATGGCGAGCGCGAGCGCCGTCTTTCCCGTCCCGGGGCCGCCGGCGAGGAGGACGCCTCGGCCAGCCATCTTGTGAGATCGAATCAGGTCGACAACAACACCGCATGACTGTTCCCCATCCAATGTTAGCAGGTGTGCGCTGACAGGGGAAAAAAACATGGCACCAAGGGACAAGGAAATGAGTGCGTCAGTACCTCTCGAGCAGGAACTTGGCCCACGAATCCTGCCGCATTCTTCTCCGCGTGTCCGTCGCTCTTCAACCCAAGACCCTTGATGTGCGTGTGGGCTGCTGTGCGGTTGTCCCGCTTGTTTCCCTTGACCTCGCTAATCTGTACCATTTTGGCGGTTTGGGCGACGCCGTGCCAACAAACAAGCAAGTGCCTAGTCGGTGATGAGCAGAGGGGGGAAGAAAAAAGTGAGTTTTCGCTCGTAGTCCGGGTATACGCGCTTTAGGGACGTTGGTTCATGCTCTGGGGAGGGCTCGATGAAAAGACGCGGCAGGTTGTCGTCAATTGGTTGACGTGGTTGGGTCGGCAATTCGCGATTTCGATTCTTCTTTTTCCTCAGCCTTACTTGCAGTTAGCTCCCTGTTGCTTGGGGCGTGGTGAACAATCCCTGGTACGTCACGTGATGCTATTGTCATACGTGGAATGCCTACCCTGCACCACCGAAACAACACATCTTTCTGGGAATTTATTATTCAACTGGTCCTTTTTAGAGCTGTGCCGTCTTTTACTGTCGATTCGCTTCTCGCTGACACCCGCCGAGTGTCATTTCTTTACAGGTTACAGCATGTACACCATGTCGATCTGCCTGGACGCATGATTCTTGCCATATTGTATTTAACATCTACCCAAGTCTTTCGAGATTTACGCCATCAACATGTCCAGCGACACCCACAAGCATGGGTGACCCCTCAGCCTCCCCAGACAAGTTGTTCTGCCTCTCCACATCCTCAAGCTTGGGCGGCGCGGGAGGCTCCTTGGTGAATATGACACCAATGGCACTCCCCAATATGAGTGCGCACCCGGCAAAGCTCATCAATCCCATCCGATGGTGAAATATCCACCTGTCGAAGCTCGCAGCGAACAGCATGTGGGTGTACACCATGGCATTTGCGCGGTTCGACTTGTCCGCCGCCAGCCCCGCCGTCAGGAGATACTGCATGACGAAGCCCAAGCCGCCCAGGGAGAGCAAGAGCGACCACTGCTTGGCACTGGTGGGCGGGATCCAGCGCAGAGAAGGCTGCCCAACGTCGAGGACGGGACCGAGCCCCAGCGCCGTGGCACATATAATGGTGCAAATCATGGCAAAGGCGTTTACGGATATCAAAGGGTGAGCGCGGCGGCCTATGGCCCGGAGGGTTGTAAAGGCACCGGCGGCACCGCAGACGCCGAGCAGGGCCACGCCGACAGCAAGCAGGCGTTCCCGGGGTGTTGTTTCGTGGTCGGCCCCGGGGATGGAGCTGCGAGCCGTGCTGGCCGCCACCGCCGCCGCCGCCGCCGCCTCGTCCGGGCTCGTCCTGGCAAACAGGGCCGCGGGCTGGGCGATGAGAACGACGCCCAGCAGGGCCACGAGCGTGGCGAGCTGCTCGAGGCGCGTGAAGGGCTCCCGGAGGAGGAAGTAGCACACGAATCCCGCGACGCCCGGGGCCAGGAAGGTGATGACAGTTGCGTCGGCGAGCGGGAGGTACATCATGGACCACCACATGCCGAAGATGCCAAAGAAACCAGTGCACCCGCGCGCCAGGAGGAGCCACCTGATGTCCCTCTTGCCAAAGGGGGCGTTGGGGATGCTCGTCCACCACATGTACGCCAGGCAGCAGACGACCGTCATGCCCTGCCGGAGCAGGAGCATCTGCACGGGGTGCATGCCCTCGCCCTCGAGCTGCAAGAGGCGCGCCGTCAGGTTCATCGTTGCGCCAAAGAGCTGCGACAGGGCCACCAGTATTGAGGGCTTGTTCGAGACCCAGAACCTCCCGAGCGGCGACATTCCCCTCCCGTGAGCGGCGTGTAGACTGCCAGGAGGCCGGTATGGCCCATGTGGAACGGGTGTTAGTCGCCCGCTGCGGGCCGGGCTTGGAGACAGACCGCGCAGGCTCTCGGCCTCTGCGGCTCGCGACTTGTCACCGCGTGCATAAGGCGTCAGCGTGCCCTGTGATGAAGGAATCTGTGATGCTGTTTCCCCAGAGCCATCTTTCGCAACAAGTCGTGCCGTGCGGCCCTCAGCATTCTCGAGTGGAGGCGGCGGCATCGGTAGTTCTCGGTCCATGACCCATTTAAAAGTGAGGCGGGGTTGCAAATCGTCGGCGGGAAAAAAAGAGGCTTTCTAGGATTCCGTATCGTAGGTATCTTGCCTTGTTACAGGTGCCGGTGGGTTTCAGTCACCTCTTTTCAACAGAAACCATCGAGACTGGGCCGAAATCCTTCAGAGGCCATGCGACCTCACGTGTTGTTGCAAGGGAAGAAGAACGAGTCTATGCAGGAGGATCACCCCATGCATAGTAGTCCAACGGTTAAATTCATCCGGCTCCGCCTTGGCCTCACATCGCGAAGACCAGCCGGCGAGTCACAGTGACGCAGATTCAGCTTTGCGCCGCTTACACAGCACCAAGGGGCGGGGGCACGCCACCGCCGCGAGTAGGAGAGGTGAGGCCTCGGGAATAGTCCGCACATGGTGTTTGAAGTGTAGGAATTGCACCTTTTTTCTAGTGACGTCTGGTCGAGTGGCTGAGAGGGCGGAGCTGGAAGCCCGATATCGCTAGGGAAGAGGGCGGGGCTCCGTGTTGCAGGGGTTCGAGGCCGAGAGTCAGCTTTGCTATTGGTGAATGTAAGCGGCTGTGAATGAGTGTGTCTGGTATTATGTTGACATGAAGCTGATTTTTCTATTTGTGCATATAAAGGCGGCCAGAAAAGCCATTATCAATAAGGCGTACCCTGGTATCATGCAAATAATCCTGCTCAAATTGCTACTCACCTCTTGGCATGTAAAGTTCAGTATTTTGCTATTTATGAATATAAAAGCGGCTGGTAGCATGCAAACAATCATGCTCTGGTCACATCTTGGTATACAAGGCAGATGAATTTGCCATTGGTGAATGTAATGCAGACAAAGCCATTATGAAAAAGAGCACCCTAGCATCATAGAAAAGTGTCGTGTCTACAAGCCACCTCTTAACATGCCAAGCTAACAAATTTTCCCAGTTATAAAAATAGCCATCAAGAGTAATGCAAATAATCTGCCATTCGTCAATATAAGCAGCCGTAAAGAGTCCTGGTATCATACAAAACACGCTCAAACGCCAAACCAACACCCCCCAAAAAACAAACTTGCAAAGTGGCAAAGGCGAGAAAATCACCGCTTCTTCCCCAAAGCATCCATCTCGGCCTCGGCATCGTCGTCGGCCTCGCCCAGCTCCTCCTCGACCCGAACGACCTTGCCCCCCTCGCGCTCCTTCCTCTTCTCCTCCTCGGCCGCATCCTTCATGATCTCGTCCTCGCCGTCCCGCAGGATCTCGCGCGCCTTTTTGATCTCCTTTTGCTTCTCAAACACCTCCTGCACTTTACCCAAAAAAGCAGGGTTCTTGCGGAACGCAAACTCAAAGTCCTCGTACTTGATTTTCTGACGACCCGAGTAGTGCGCCGCCCGAGTCGCCTCGAATGCAATCGACTGCATGAAGTCTGTCAGGATCTCGTCGAGCACCCGAATCGTTTCCGGAAGGGGGTTCTTCACGTCGCCGTGCGCGTAGAGGAGCTGCGCGACTGCCCGCCGGTGTCAGTTTGTGGGAGTGCCCTGCGGCGCGGGGAATTACATACGTTCGTTGTGTGAGAAGTTCATCTTGCCGACATTCTTGCCGGCTCGTGCTCGTGGTTCCATGATTGATGGCTGCCGCTGCGCGGTCTTGGGATTTGCCTAGTTGTAGGAGGTTTGACGGTTCGGCTGCCGGAGAGTGCTGCGTCTAGGATGTGCAGACTGTACACGTGGAGAGAAATGTAACTTGCGCGTTCAAGATGCTGGAACTGGTGGTGGTTGAAGTTGCAAGAGGTGGACCCTTGGCTACACGTCACGGCTCGGCGAATCTTTGCTCCCCCCACTCTCTTGGAGCTACGTGGTTGATACACTGCAGCACCTTCAACCAGCGCATGTTGCGCTTTGATCAAGTAACCATATCGTGGTTTATTGTCCGCCAGTGCTTGAAGCTACGTCAATCATGGTAAGACGCGTTGAGATCCTTTGCCAAACTGCATCTAACCCGACCTTGTCACAGTCCGCCCTCTTTAATTTCCGATCTCTCCTCCTCGTCCTGCTGCTCCTGATTTGCACGAGCGCATACGTCCATCATTTCACGCCTGGAATCATGGACCGGAACAAGAACGGGTACGATGCAGACGCTCCCAGGAATCACCTACGACCGATGCGCAGTTGTGCCGCCGTGCTGGGAACCAAGGCAGCTGACTGAGATAGTGTCATGAGCATCTTCTGGAAATGTGCGAGAATAGGGGAGCGGCTCAGTCCGTACATAAGCATATGCTGCGTCCTCATGGCCGTACGTGCAATCATCGAATATCCCCTCGCGGGACACTTTGTGGCAGTGCCACAGGTCTTACGGAGCACAACCGAGTTTGCTAACCTGTTGCCCATGCCCAGGTCTCCATCCTCATGAACTAGGTTACCTGTTTACGATATGCATGCACCGAAAACCAATACGGAACGTCGATTCCGACGGATACTTTGTTTTGTGTACAAGGTTAGGAGTTTGGCGAATGCGGGTATTATGACTTGACGGGCCATTGCACGCAAACGAGCGGATGCCACCTACGGCAACTATCGCCCATGTTGAAGTACTCTTCCATTTCCAATAGACACAACCGGTCCGAATGCGACGAGCTTCATCGACGGATAGTTCAAGGCTGAGATAATGCATGAGAAAGCGGTACATGGTTCCGCATTACCTTTTAGGATGGATACTGGTAGCCTTTGCATCTGGCACTGAGGTGGTGTGCCATATGACAGGTCACAGTCGTGACGACGCCGTTTCGTCATTTTTCAATTACGAGGCCGGCATCTGGCCGCATGTTGAGTTTTGCAGCGAGTTTGGGTTATTCTGTGGAAAATGTGATGATGGCAAACCTTAATTTCGGGCGCCTGTTCCGGCTCGTCGAGAACCGCTTTCGTACCAATCGCTGAGTGGAATTCGCTAGGGTCAAGCCAGCACTATGCATCAGAAACGGAAATAGCGATAATAATTTCAGCTTCCTATGCCTTTTTTTTTTTTTTTTTTGCATTGTCAACTTTCCAACGCCATGGGATGGGGCCTTTACCATGAGGCGCTGCAATTCTGATGAACGCAACCAAGCACAAGCTCAACAGTCTGAACCGCAGCGCCCGACTTGCCCGTCAGCATGCAATGCAAGAGTCGCGTCCGGAGACTTGCAGTCCTGTAGTGTTGTGTGTATCTGACTAAGTTTTTGTCCCGGGTAGCAGCCGTTCAGCCAAACGGGTGGATGCACGCAGCTCGTGGTCCAGCAGCGATCGGCTCGTCCGGGGGCCAAATTGGAGGCAAAAAGTTTTACCAATGTTCCTAGTTAGCCACCGAGGCAGGACTCGCTGCGGGACGCGGCGGTGCGCGAATGACGTCTGTCCAGCAGCTAGACTCTGTAGCACGACTCGCAGGCGGATCAATGTACCGGTACGGATTACTGCCGCGCACTGCGTAGGAATGATGAATACAATCTCCTGCCCCTGAACTAGTGTCCCATCTGAGATCCAGCGATCCAGCGATCCAGCAACCCGAGCGACCGGGGTCTGCCTGGCTTCCAGAATCATCTTGGGAATGGAGCCGAGGCTGCCGTTGGCGGACAAAGACCCCCAAGTATCGCATTGTACAAGGCAAAGCAACTGCAGCACTAGCTGGGCCAAAATCGGCGAGCAAAACACGGGTGCTTCTGGCCGGGAATACACAGGCTTGTTACAGGCTTGCGACGATGCCACCAAATGTGATGTGATGAAGCACACGGCTGTGACGAATGACGAATGCGGGAGGTGACAGCGGACCGGTGCTGACTTGAGGTATCATGTGGCGGGAAATTGGGGCCTTTTGTTGTGTCCCGGATAGTGGAAGGGGCCTGGCCTGCAAATTAATTAGCTCGAAAAAACCGACGGTTTCGGGGCTGTCCAGTGACACCAAGAACTGGCACATGTTTGGATGCTGGTGATTAATACCGTATCCACCAGACAAGTCAAAAAGTTTCTTGTGCGCCACGTGAGTTGTCCCGGCCAGCCCCGTCAGGGAACTTTGAAAGAAAGTGCGAAGAAAAACGTGGCAAGGGGCCCCAGTAATTCGCGCGTCATTGGGGGGGGGGGGGGGGGGAAGGGGATAGTGAGGCTCATGTGGCAGGACGATAATGAGCAAATCTGGCGCATCCACGGCGGGGGCTTTTTTTTTTTTTTTAAGCTGAGCCCACGGACGCCTGGGATATTACAGTAGAAAAAAAAAAGCGAATGGCAATTCCGCCATCGAACCCGGCATGTGCTACCACGGTCAGGCACCCGACACGGTCAGCTCCCTCCCAGGCCAAGGACAAGGTGCAAAGAGCTGGAGTCCGGAATCATGCCTCAATCCTGCGGGCAACGCGTCGCCGAAATAGGCAATGTTTCAGAAGCCGGCCGAGGTCAGCTGGCTTCTTTGTTCCAGAAGGCAGACAATAAGCGACCGACGACAGTGAGGGCTTGGTTGAGGAACCCCTGGAGAGCGCTGACAGGGTTGCTGGGGGTGGTATGACAAAGGCTTGGGCCGTTTCGGCGCGCTTTGCTCCTCCATTCAAGGGCCAGGTACATAAGCGAGGCCGAGGAGGTGGCAAGCCCAGGGGCGCCTTTATTAATAATAATGGCGAGTAACATAGGATTGAGTCAATGCTCTGCTGACGGAGTGCTTTACCCTTTTTCTATTGTTGATCCATTTCGCGCCGTCTGCCCAAGCCTCAGGACCTGCAGTGCTGGCCTGACTGAACATTAAGCCTGCGGCCTGGGCTCCAACAAACGACCCTCGCCTCGTGTCCAAGGGGAGGCGTTTCATCCATCGGCCACAACAACCCCTTCTGAGCTGTTGCCACTGCACTGTAATCAAGCTGACGGGTGGTGGCGTCAGGCGCATGGCCTGTCTACCTAAGTAGGCATTGATGACTGCAGCTGTCTAGTCTAGCCTTTTCTACTGAAAATAGGCTGCTGTGTCACGACCCTCTTTTCAAAAGTCCAGAAAGTCCATTTTCCTATCAATCGTCCAAAATAGACTCTTGTCCATTTTGCTGCTGTGACTTTGAATTGGGCCCCCTCCGAAGCCCGCAGCGCACAATTTTCGCACTTGTCATGTACGGAGCACAGGTTGCGAGAGCCATGCCCTTTTGCCGGAGCAATCAACTAGAAGCCTAGATTCATCGACGTCATGGTGGCAGAACAGCTGGTCAGTCGCCAACATCTTCTCGGATCATTGTCTCGGGGTTCCGCGTCACCATGGGGCTGGTCTCGATGCTGCTTGTCATGTCATTCTGTGCCGTAGACCTTGACAACAAGCCCATGAATCATGGCCAAATGCAGGTCCGTTTGGTGCCGGTGACTGACAGTGACTGACAGTGGCTGACATAAGCCATGCCTATTTGCCTATCGTGTATCCGGGCTCGGGTTCAGGCTCAATGCAGCACGACACTCAATCACGGGGTGGAACTCGCGTATGCAGTCATGGGCAGTTCTGGGCAGTTCTGCGGAGGATGCCGTGCTTGCGTATGTATGTACATAAACAACAACATGCTATCGGGCCTCCAGGTGATTCAGTCAAAAAGCGCCACTGAGCGTTAATCTTGACGAGGGGGGCTGTTCAGGCAAAGGCAAAAGGGAGGCGGACTGTCCACCTTGCGTATTCCTTGCCTGCGTGCGTGCATAAGACCATTCGCCCCCCCCCCCCCTTGGTGACGGAGCTGTGGCAACGCAATTTGAGATGTCGCATACCCTAAACAACAACCTCTGCAGGAGAACAGGGTGCTGTGTTTAAAACAAATTTGGCGCAACGGCTCGAGAGGGGCTCGCTCGCTCCCACATCCGGTCTTGGCGAGTCCAGGAACGCTATTGATCAATTACCCCTTTTAGCCATGTGAACTGAACGGGATAACGTTTCGCAAGGCACCAGGTGAAATCCGTCCAAGTCAATTGGTGGGGTTAGCCACTGGGTTGCCGCTGGGTCGACTTCTGTTTACGGTTCTTGCATTCGCTAGCGTCTCCAGCACTCTGGTGATTTTGGTGTGACCGGAAGTAAGACGCCTCGGCTGACGGCGAGATAATTCTGGCGGACCCCAGAATGGAACTTTTCAATCAAGCCATGTGTTGGCCGATATACTATTATTATATGTAATCCATGTGAAATTGCAGCATGTACATCTCGGTTTGATGGCAATCTGTCATGGGGCAAGCTGAGGTTGCACGATGCAAAATAACTACCGTCCTGTCCCGATAATCAGGACTCAGTCGAGACCTGAAATGCCAGTCCAAGAGTCTTGAACATGGTGGCGTAAAAAAAACCTCACATCTTGTTTGGCAATGACTGCGCTTCATTTCTCTCAATTGACGCCACCCATTGCCAAAGGGGCAGAAACGCATCTTCTTGAGGGTGACCAACACATTTTGCCCAGACATGCCATTACTCATGGCGACCCCACGCTGGAAGCCGCCACATTTGGATTGACGCACGCGGCAGAAGCCAACAGGCACGGGCTCTCAGCCAGGTTGCCAGGCTTTTGGCAAGAGGAAAGCATATAAATTTGGAGCCGGCCCATTATTATTGGAAGAGAATGGCTGGCAGTTGAATAGTATTGTTGTTGCAGTTGAATGCATGTTATCGCTGAGACGACAATCAGGCCAATTGTTGAAGCCCAGTGCTCGAGTTATCTCTGGCAAAGGCAGAGTTTGTTGCAACCTGCAGTGCCCTTCTGTAGTCATCCACGGTGTGTCGGGTTGCCCTTGCTGGAGCCGAAATGTACTGTACGACGTCGCAGTTGTTGAAGGCTTAGCTTGGCTGAAGGATCACGACGCCAGGGTGTCACTGTGACTGGACTGACCAATGTCGTGGGGCCCAGCATCTGAATGCATTTAGACGCAGTCATCCCTGTTCCGCGGACTGCCCAGTCCCAGCAGTGCGGGAGACCCGGTCTGGCAACAGGGCCGGCAGGGTCCCACTCATGATCCGGGCAAATGTGTCCAATGATTTCAGCCAGAAAAGCAGATCTGTCCGAGCCTGGCCAAAGGGGAATGGATGGTGTAGGGGTGGACCAGTGTGGCGGCCCTGTCCCGAGTCGAGCGCCGCACGCTAACTATTACCAGGGAGGGGTTGGCCAAAGCCATGCCTGCGGGAAAATGGCGTCTGTGTTCTTCTCCGGTGTTGTACTTGAAATACCATCTTGGCAGCGCAGGTAGGCCCAGTTCAGACGACCGCTGGCTGCTTGGAGCATCGAGGGTCATTTGGCTTGTGACCCTGAAGGTTGAGGGCATGGCAGCCATGACTATTATCACAGCCGTGGACTGATGAGAGCATGTCGCCATGCGGTCAGGTCAGGTCAGCCCATCCAGATGTCTGGAAGGTGGGGGTCGAGGCGAGGAGGATTCATGCAGGCCGTCCGCACGGCCATGGGCACGAGAGTCACCTGGTCTCTCCCCATGGCGAACAAAGAAATGAGGAAGCCCATGGCAATAAGCTACAAGGCCAGATCGGCGCCTTCCAGTCGTAGGCGGCGGCAGGTCGTTTCGAAAGGTTCGACCATTGACAGTTCGCGAGACGTTCTGGTGGCGGAAGGCCAGCTGCACCCACATTCAACAATGCACCCCGATGGTACTATGTACGGCCGAGAGCGAGTTAAGCCAGCTGATAGCACAGGCGTCTGGTCTCAGGCCTGTGTGAAGCCATCGCCGTTTCTCTCCAGTTGTTTTTGGTGGTTGGGGCCCAATCTAACACGGGACGTAATACCTTGCGCAGCTGCTGTTGCCCCCAATGACATCGCGACTGCCTGCCTTTAGCAGGCTTCCTGGGGGACAGCACGTCGGAAGGTGGTCAAAGGTCGATATTCATACCACCACGGTGGGCGTAACCTGCTCAAGGGTCCTGACCACCGCGAAAGATTACCGTAGACCCCAAATCTGACACTACTGGTACCCCAGCTTCAATTTAGTCACCCCCTGCTCCCCGACCGCTGTCTGGTAATGTCTGGTGGTAACTTACATGCCGGCCGGGCCCGGTAGACGCCATTAATACATGTCGACTGATTCCATCAAGATGAATGCAAAATGTGCAATGGCCAATTTGTCCCCAATCCTGAGAAATATTGTTGAGGCAATGCAGCAAGCAGCCACACAGCCCGTCATCATTGACACCCTCTTGCCGTTGCAGGGCACAGGTCTGCGTCATGCCTATATTACGGAGTACATGGAACATGCTTAAAAAAAGCGACTACTGAAGTCCTGCACCGAGGGTAACATTGTTGTACGGGCCTCGAAACGGTACCAGACTCAGTACAACCAATGGGCGGACGATGACAAACACCAAGCTGCACCTCAGCATTTCAGCAATGCGCCGCTCGACGCTCCCTCGTCAACCAAATGATAAGTCGCACGGTAATACAGATTTGACTCGTGACCGTACAAGCGCACTTGGCCTCTCGACCCTCGAGCTTAAGGGCGGATGCCATCCTGCGTGTCGTGTAATATTGCGCAGCCCCGAAGACCTGGTGTAATTACAATGAGTGTGTTGGTGGTGTGCACCCCGACTCCTTCTGGAGTGTGCAGGCAGATTAGTTACATGCCCCTGCGTTCACAGGTTCACAGGCTGCCAAGGCTGTGACGTCGGTGGCCAATCAGCTGGCCGTGCGGCGTCCAACTGGCTTGCCAACGAGAATGCACCACCACCAGACAGACCCATTCGCAAAATTCGAACACCAGACCCTCCACAGCGCCCACAACAAGCTAACAACCCTCCCAGCGCCTGGGCCAGAGACAGACATGCAAGGGCATCAATGGCTCTTAAACAGACCACAATTCCAACCACTATGAGGATACCAGACAGTCTCAAACCAGGCTGTCGTGGTATTATTTCCTTCCCTACACATCGGCCGGCTTTGCTCTCGCGCACAGCATTAAAATGACGCCCAAGCACTCACATGATGGCCCACGATGCCCGCGCCGGAGCAAACTAAAAGAAGGTGGTGGTGCAGCAGCATCTGTAGGCAAAACGAAACAAAAGGAACCCCAGGCGAGTGTATGCAGTCCGTATCTGTGCGTGTACGGAATGCGCTGTGGCGAGATTGAGGAGGGTTCGGGCTCATGTTTGGCAATCTTCCCCCCCTCCTCGGTGCTATGTATGCGCCATACAGCCTGATATGTAACGGTGAGAACGCCAGAATGGCAATGCCGTCGGTTGTCCTTGGGTGGCGGCATCGGAGATTCCGCCGCAGCTCAGAGCGTGCGTGGATACGAGGCGCTCAGATCGGTCGCAGGTGGGCTCTGTTTTAGAGTAAACAGTCATGGTTTTCTCTTTCCAGCAAGTCGGCGTCGAGTGCCTTAGCCACCTACAATGCTAACCGCCACCGCAACCCGATGAGGGAGCTTCAGCTCAGCTGCTGTCGACTCTGTTGTACCAACGGACCACGCGGAAGTTTGTCGCGGCTTGGACGATGGAAGCAATAGCCCAACGGGTGATTCAGCACGCCAAACGCACGCCGGACCGCCAAAGCCAACGCCCCCAGGAGGACCCTTGGCGCCTCTGGCCCAGGACCGTGATGACAATCCTGTGCCTCTTATTGATAAAGTACATACTACGCTATGTATACCGGTCTTCCGGGGGCCGGTGACCGGGGCCGGGACCCGACAAGGGCCAACATTGAGCATGCCCCCCTCCCCAGGAACCGACCTAGCGGTTTCTATCTGCATGGTGAGATTACGGAGAGTCTGGCTTGTCTGGCTGGGGACCAGGGGGGTTAGTGGTTCTGACACTGGAACATTTGCCCAGAGGTTCATCCCAGGGACGCCAGCATTGATGTTTGGACTGATGTGGAAAGAGCTGAGCTTGTCAAGTTTCGACGCGGCCTTCCATATGCGTTCCGTATCCAAGTAGTTGCGTGCCCCCATCGTTCGAGGGCCAGAGGACCAGGGCCGCTTGCGTGACGACGAATTCTATATCTCTCCGAACATGAAAGCTAACGCCGCATGGGCCAACGCTTGGACTGCCACCAACGGCGAGGTGACGTCTGGTGGAAATGCGTTTGTCCAGCCCACGGAGATCACAGGAAGTGAATCGTGGATTGAAACCTTGGCAACTATGATGGTGGTATCGCCGAAGAGTTATTGATATTGCCGTCTCGAGTGGCGAACACCGCAAGCTGATTCATGTTTTGTGGCATCGGCCACGCAAACGCAAACGCAGGGCTTCAATTGTGCAAAATTGATGGCAATGCTGAAATGGCACTGGCCGAACTCGCCGAACTCGCCGCACTCGCCGACTCACTCTCACCCATTCATTAATGACTGATGACTGGCCATGGCGCCACCTTCGCTTGCATTTCTGTCTACAATGACCCGGAGAGCTTTGCTTCTGATCCCACAGGGAGCGTAATGCAATGTCCAAGCCCGCGTCCACACCCAGGAGAGATGCACACCCCAGGTCAAGAACAGCTTCTCCCAATGCGCGCCATGTGTGTACTCAGTTCAATGTCTGATCAAGCTGATTGAGGCCGCCACAGCGTTGGGAGGTCAACCCTTTTGGCTACCAACGCTGACCTAAACCCAAGTGCCGGGGTGGCCGGGAACGCGAGTACCTACCTAGGTAGTTTACCTACTGAAGTACTAATAAAAAGTTAGGTAGCCTGCTGATCCCGCTGACCCTCTGAAATGGTCAAGCACTCAGGTCAGCATGCACTCTCTCCAATGTACCAGTGACCGACTGCATAAAGTACATGTAGGCAACTTAGGTACCTACTTAGGTACCTAGGTAGTTAGTAAGCAAGGACGGATCTACGCTGCCAAGTCAAGTGTCTCGTGCGTGTTCAGGGCCGCCGCATGCTGAATGAACGCTGGGGCCGGTGGGCAAAACCATTTGTTGAGCTGGTCTGGTCTGATTGATCTGGCCTTGTCCCAAGACTCAGGCCAGCATCACTGTACTGCACAGTGTACGTACATGGGCAGAACCGAGAGGCTCTGAAACACAGCACAGCAAGGTCCAAACAATTTACGCATGAATTTTCACAGGTCCTAAGACGCCTGTGCAAACAGACCGTCATAGCTGCAGCAACGGAGCGCCACAAACCGGTTTGTCGTTTTGCTTTGCTGGCTTGGGACGCCGTTGGCGGATGCCCGTCGTTTTGAGCTGGTTACGAATGCAACCAGGCCGACTTCGATAGGCCGACTTGAATAATGTTGGTGCTGGGAGTGAGCCATCCTGCGCCATCCTGCGCCAGCCTCAGTGTGCCACGCATCAGTACTGCCACCCAGCTGCAGACCCAGGACGACGACAAAAGTCGAAAGAAAAACCCAAAATACCTTCCCTGCCCAGCCAGGTGCATGTTTGCGCCGCCAACGTGGCACGGTTGACCCGGAGTCGGCACCCTGGGCGTCGTGCAGTTTTGCTCCAAGCTGGCCTCACAGTACGGAGTCGCATCGGGGGCAACATCTGAAATGCAGGCGCACACTCGGGCTTTGCGCCTGGCGTCAGCATCGACTGGCCATCAATGCCCAGCGCCCGGTGCCCAGTGGTCAGCGACTCATCCTCAGCAGCAGCAGCAGCAGCAACCGCAGTAGTAGCAGCAAAGCTGCACCCACCTGGGCTGCATCCACTGACACCCGCTGGGGGGGGGGATGTTCCCTCGCCGAGACATTGGGCCCCAGAGTACCTAGGTACTTATTTTAGCACCAAAGCAGGCCAGCTGGATGCCGCTGCACCACCGCTTTGCTGCGCTGCCCACTAGCTCAAACGGATGCTGGCTGGGGCCCGTCAAGTGCGGCGCTGGGCGTGCAGGTCCTCCCAGACGACTCATTACTCGTACCGGCTGCGTTGCTTGACTTGCGCGGCGTCCCAAAGTACCAGCCAGACCCAGTCAGTGGCCGTTCTACTCGTCGCTCCTCCCTACACCCTCCTTCACACAACCGCACAACAAGACCCGTACTCGAGGGCTCCGTGGCCGGTGGCGGTTGCCCTGCACTAGTCATTCCATTGCTCTTAGACCGAACCCAGACCATCCACATGGTGCAGGTGCTCGTGTAATGGAGTGAGCACTCACTCCGCCGCACTGCGCTCCCTTACTGCACTCCGTGCTCCGCTCCCCATATTACTGAATGCCTTGCCCACAGGTCGAGGTACTTCCGCGCGCATGTCTAATGGCTTGCTGCCCATGCCATGCGCAGGTGGACTTTGATCACCCTCACGTCCGTTCCCCTTGCCAAATTCCCGGCCCTCCTTTTTCCCAAAGTCACTTTTTTTCGTGCCGGCGCCATCGCCTCCCTCCATGTCCATGTCCATGTCCCAAGTCAAGTCCCTTGCCCTTGTCCACTTGCTCCTTCCGTACAAAAACACTTTTGTTCTTTCCGCCCCCGTCTGATCTCGTCTTTTCACCTCCTTCCCTCCCTCACACGCTCTGACTTGTACCGATCTCTTGCCTTGATTGTTTCCTACTTTTGTTTTTATATTCCTTTATTTAGGCATTCGCAGCCCATACTCTCATTCTAAAACTAGGCCCAGTCCTGCCCTGACCGTTGGACAGGCCATCAACTACCGTTCTTATCCACTTTGATTCCCTCTTTGGGCGATATCTGTGTGCCTAGCCTTCCCTATCCCAACGGCACCCGACCTGGACACAACGACTTGTTTGCCGCCTGTGTTTGCGCGCTGGGCAAATAAATCAACCGAACACGACCTTGGAGCACCCGAAATATAGAAACACCCGGAGTAGCCCATACGTAATTCTGTCGAGCGAATTCGAGTCCAACATCTTGCAAAGAATCGGCATTCGGCATCCCCTGCGACCGCCCTTGTGCGGAACACCGATTGTAAGCACCCATATGTAAGCACAAGGTCCCGACACCCTAGATCTAAGTCCCTGGCCTATATTGTCATACTTCTTTACCTGTTTGAGGCGGAATCCTCTTTGTTTTCATGCGGACGTCCCGTTCTGCCAGTCCCGTGCTCGGAGCTGCTGCAGCTGGCCTCACATAGGCGACTTGAGTCTGCAACTGTCCGTGCTTCGTGACATTTGCGCAGTGTTTCACCTCGCATGTTTGCATGGGCCAAGGCGCTCTATTTGAATTCAGGAATAAAGACGGCTAACCTTTTGCTAACGCATAGACCCTCTTAGACACGCAAGAAAGACGGTTAATTTTGGAACGCGCCGTGACTACTAAGACGGCGAGAACTCCCCGTTCCTTTTACCTCTGCGCTCTCCTACATCTTAACCCTCAACCAAACAACAACACACTCACCATTCATAACTTGGCAAAAATGGTACCGGAGCAGGATACTGGCGGTCCAGTTGAGAGGTCACGCAGAACACTCTCGACCTCAGCCCCCGTCCCCAATAGCGAGCCGGAGCAAATGCCGGACACCGACGTTCAGATGCAACAGACTTCACAGGATGAGACGCAAAGCTCAAGTAACACCCAGTCATCCTCACAAGAATCACCTCGACGCTGCGACCCAGCTCTACGCTCGTCAACGCCGGGTGCTACTGCGCTCTCGAGGAACCCCTCAAACAACTCAACATTATCCAGCCCCACGCCGGAGCCGGTAGTCACTCGCCAGTCGAGGAGGGCCTCCCTACGCCAGTCTTTGCCGGTTGAGCCTCCAGTAACAAAATCCACGCTGAGCGAGTTGGACGTGTCCAAAATCATTTACAACCCCAAGCTGCGGCACGATATAAATTTCGACCCTGAGCTGCATTTCAGACCGAATTTGGACGGAGAAAAGGGCCGCAAGAAGCAAGAAAGGGCGAATCAGTTTTGGCGGACCTTGAAGGAGGAGCTGACGCAGTTCATCACTGACCGGCCTGGCTTTTATGCCAAGCATGGCGAGACGGACGATTGGACACTCCCTGCCCTTCTCAAGGCTGTCAAGGAAATCATTCAGACACTGGTTCCCCAACGCGACCGTCAATTCTTGGACGAAGGGCTCAACGTTGAGCTTCTGATGCAGCAGTTTCACAAGGGCATCGCGGATCTGGAAAAGCTGGCCCTCTGGCTCTCACAGGTGCTCAAGTCTCACTGCGCACCCATGCGAGATGACTGGGTCGACACCATGTATACGCAGCTCAGCAACGGCAACCGAGACTCCGATTTGGATCAGCTTGTGACTGGCATGCGCAGCCTGCTCAGCGTGCTGGAAGCCATGAAGCTGGATGTGGCCAACCACCAGATCCGGTGTCTGCGTCCTTTTCTCATTCAGGATACCACGCAATTTGAGCAAAAGTTTTTCCATAAGAAGATCCAGTCCGGAAAGGTGAGCATCACCGGAGCACGGCAGTGGTACAGAGAGGCGGATCTCGGCTACACGGCGACAACGAGCAACACGACGCAGACATTCGGCGACGCGAGCGTATTCTTTGATGCGCTATCTCGCCTGGTCCTGCCCTCGTCTGGAGAGAAGCGACTTCCCAGCACCTTTCTGTTTGATGAGGAACGAATTATGAAACTTCGGGCAGACATTGTTGATGCCATCAACCTGGACATTTGCATGCGCATGTACGAAGAATTGGAGCGAATGGCCCGCTACAGCTCCAAGATGCTGGGGCGTTGCAGCCAGCCTCTTGATGAGGACACCTTCAACACATCAACCACGCCCAGCTCAGAGTTCAACTTCAACACGCCCCTCGCAAACTCAAGGCCGTCTAGTCTTGCGTTCAGCAACCCTGGCTCTGCCTCGTCCTCGCCACGCTCTTCTCTTGTTATGCCTTCATACGTGGCGCCAGAGAGCTCGGAGTGCAGAACAAAAGCCGAGAATGTCTACAACTCATTGGTTGCGCTGCTGCAGTCGGCGCCTCCATCGTCGCGACACTCGAGTCGATGGCAGACCATGGCTCCCTCAATGGCCCTCCAAATCTTCCGGTTCACCGACGCCCCCTCGGAGCTTCTCTCCACCTTTGAGGAGCAACTCATGGACAATGTGTGCCGGGTCGATTCGCAAATCTACAAGGAGGTCGAGCAGGCTTTCCACAGTAGATTGATGACAGCACTGGCGGGCCGAGTGCGTGAATTCAAGGACCTGTCTGGAGCCTCTCTCTTCTCTGTTGCGACGGGAGGACGAGTCCCCAGCAATAGTCATCTCGCCCAATGCCGAGACACTGGCATATCTCAGCGCAACGGACACGACGAGGGAGGGCTTGAGGATATGGCAACCCGCCTAGCCCATCTGGGCGTGTTGCATTGGCGCGTGTGGGCTCGACTGGCATATCTCGGCGACGTCGAAGACATGTCTCAAGACACTTCTGTCTAAGTTGTAGCAAAGGGTGATTCGTTACGAGCTGCCTTGTTGCCCCCTCCCCCGTCCGCCAGCACGACCCATGGCCCTGCACCGATGCAGCCCACGCCGCGACCCTGCCAAGGGTCGACATATTATACCAATACCGTCATTTTCACTATTAATTTTTATACAAGCAATCTGACCTTACCTCGGGCCAGACGGATGGAGTTTACATGGTAGATGGGGTTGAATTCAGAATAGCGGGAGCAATTGCTTTTGGCGTCTGCATCAGAATATTTTGTCTTGTTTATTTTTACTCTTTGTTTCTTCCTTTTCCACATGCTGTTATGTTGGTCTTGATATTTCTTGTCACTGATGCTGAGCTGTTGGTTCTGCTTTTATGCGCCTTGTTTGCATTTTTGGTTTGCATGCCGCGTGGCCTGCTCCGGCCGCGGGCCGATGGCCAGTTTCCCTTTATAGTCGTCATTTTTTCAGACATGGCGTTGACTGGTGGCAGGATTCCCAGGGTTCAGGGACTGGGGCGCAATGGCCGACGGCGCATGGCCTCCAAGCTTGATAATTGCAAGCCTAATACGGGGTCATGTGCTGGTGGGAGAGATATATATTGTGCATTTTGTAAGATTGAGAGTCCACACTCAGGCCGAGGCGATTAGAGGGCCAAGGCAATGGGAGGATTGAATATAGTGTATAGACCGCAACTGGTCCATTTCGTTATAACAAAGGGTCTCGCCGTGTCGCTGTGAAGTGATTTGTGTCTATTGTTTTGGTTTACGGAAGTGGCATGTCAATGCAGCATTTGTGACGTTGTTTGCGACGTTGTTTGTGACGGCGAGGATTCTTTTTCCTTGTCTGTGTCCTCGGTCTTGCCATGCGTGGTGCCAACTCTTGGTGGAAGCCAGCAAAGCAGTTTCCACTTGGCAGGAGCCCCTCTTCCTTTTTTCGCATGACGCTCACCATGCTAGGTTTCTGTCGTCTGCGCCCGAGCCCAATCACGCTTGCCTCTTGGACAGAGGTGCGGCAGCTAGTCGGGTTGCCAATTATTACGTCGCGCTTATCGAGAGTTGGAGAGACTGATGTTTTCTCATCGTGGATTCACATCTAACCACGATACGCTCGCGGAGATTGGGTCCCCTGCGCAGATTGCATCTCTGTAGATGGTAGGACCTAGTGCAGGTGTATTGCGATGGGCATGAGATGAGCATAGACAGGTGGCCATGCCACAGTTGTTTCCGTACGCAGAGGTAAGACCGTGGCTGTCAAAGGGACTTGACACTTGATCCGTTTTTCAAAGCAGAGGGTTGGTTCGTACAAGGTCAAAAGATGAGAGAGCCGTGCATGTAATGAAGACGGCAGAGTTATGCATAATGAATACATCAAGTCAAGACAAGAGCGTGTAAAACACCCGGAGCTAGACGAATCATGTAAATGGCGGAAAGCTTACTGAAGCTATCCCGCCATTTCATGTGGCCATGCTTCAGTCAAGTACGGCAGATATTTGCTTCCTTTTCCTCTTGTAAACAAGATGCCCCGAGGATTTCATGATTTCATGATTCACGACGCATAAAGGGGGGATGATGCTAGATTGTGGCCTGACCTGCTTGAGACCTTCATCTGCAAATGTAGATGGAGGTATTTGCCTCAAGAAGACAGTCAGGTCCATGCTCGAACACGGGTCGACACCTTGCAAGCTTGCATTGCACACGCTCCATTCACTTGGCAAGTCTGTAAATTATCTGCGGCAAGGCACATGTTGCTCCAATTGCTCACGGAATCATGTCGACTCCGTAATCGTGGCAGTTGGCGTGCTTGTGCAAAGCAAAAAGTAGCCACAGCCGTGGTGCCTCTAGATACATGGCTGCGTGGCCGTCCGTTTCCAGGACTCCAGATAGTTGCACTGCATCTTCACATGCCCGACGGATTCATAAGCCAAAGCAACACACACGAGTACCAAACTTGCCGCGCCGCGTGCAAAGAATTTATAAAACAAGGGAACCCGGGTCTTCACGACCTGCCCTTGCCCTTCTTGTCCTTCTTCTTCTTCCCCGCAGCAGCACCCTCATCTGCCTGGCCGCCGCCCATCAGGGCCGCCATGGGGTCCCCGCCGCTCTGCATCTCCTTCATCATGTCTTTGAACAGGTTCTCCGAGACGCCGCCGCCCGTCATGGCAGGACTGAGGTAAGGCAGGTACTCGCCCATTTTCCAGCCGCGGGGCACGGCGGGACGGGGGTACGGCTTGCCCTCTGGCGGCTGCAGCTGGCCGCCCATGCTGACTCTCAGGCCGGCCGACTTGTCCGTCGTGGGGTTCTGCTGGAGGTGCTTGGCGACGAGGACGTAGAGGTGGTGCTTGCTGGTGACGCCGGCCGGGTTCTGGGGCGTCTTCTTGAGGCCGACCTTGACGCGGCCCGGGTTGGCCCAGTCCTTGGGGTGCGTCTTTTCCGGCTCGAGCAGCGTGGGGAGGCGCAGGCGGGAGCAGGCGTTTGCGATCTCGCGCGCGAGCGGGTTGTGCACCGCCAGCGACGCGGGCACGCGCCGGCCCTGCGAGAGCGTGCGGCTGGCGTCAAAGTAGACGGGGTAGAGGCACTGGAAGGAGGCGTAGGCGGAGCGGTCGGCGTCGTGGGCGAGCGTCTGGCTGGGCAGCGCTGAAGGGTCGAGCAAGTGTGCTGCTTGTTGTGCTTGTGCTGCTGCTGCTGCCGGCCGGGATTGCGGCTGCGGGATGCGGCGCAGAATGTCAGAGTCGACAAAGTCGTCAATGTCGCCCTCCTCCGGGTCCGACACGACGTCCGGGTCGCTGTCCGAGACTTCTTCTATCCGCGGGTGAGACATGTTGGTGTGCTGAGGTTTTGGAAAGAGGTCGAGGTTTTTGTGAAGCCTTCGATATATGCACCCACTGGCCCAATGGTGGGGTTCCCCAGGGTGGGCGGGGACGGGACCTGCCAATCCTCATTGGGCCGGCCACGGACACATTATTTGGCAGTGCTGTACGGAGTACAGGTAGAGAGAGTATGTATGTGCATACGGAGTATATCCGCGGGTTGAATAAACTAGTGTACACACACGCCCATGTGCCTAGCCAAAGCAAAGCCAAGCCTTTCCAGTGAGCAAGCAGTTTCAATTTCTCCCTCTTCCGCTATATACCCACGCCCACACGTCCATCCATCTGCTTTGGCACGCAAAACCCGTCTCTTGATTTCCAGTTCGGGCTGCAAAATTTCTGCATTTCATTCATGTCCGTCGTAAATTTAATTTTAATTGGCCTTGATATTGGGATTCTTGAATTTGGTCCCCGGAGGATGAGCCTCCTCGGGAAACTTGCAAAATGGATGCACGCAGATGCCATCGCGAATGCTGGGACACTGTCTCACAGCGAATCAACACATTGTACGGAGTACGCTCGGGTGCATCATGTGTGGGTGCACAGGCCTGGGGGGGAGGACGGGGGAGGACGGAGGGGGAAACTTACGTGATGGCCGTAAATGCACTCGCCAGACTCGCAGTCCTGTCCGTTTGTGCAAGGGTTCTGCCGAGCCAAGACGGCAATGGCATTGATCTCCTCGCTGCTCGGTTTGTAATCGTGGACAAAGAAGCACGAGTCCCCCTTGGTACAGGGGCCACGCAGAAAGTGATTATTGCACAGCTTGTCCGATTCCTTGCGCTTCTTGATACTTTCCATGGCGGTGACACAGACGGTAATGGGCTCGTCCAGCCCCCGCAGGCCGGGGTTCCAATCGGGCTGCTGCGGAGGAATCCGCTGGTATTGCATCTTGGAAGCTGCTGCTGCTGCTGCTGCTCGACTGGCAACGGGTTTGGGGGCGATGGGGAGCGTCATCTGGGGCGGAGGACTGCTGCTAGCAGCGTTGGCATATGATAATGATGAGCGGCTCGGCGTGCTTGCTGATCCGATACTAGTGGCAGGGCTGGCAGTTCGAGGACCGGCGGCCCAGGCGCCGAGGGGCCAGGTGGATGATGTATTCTTATCGGCTTGTCTATCGTTGCGGAAGAGGTCGTTTCCGAGCTGGAGGGTGGGAATGCTGGTGGCCACCAGTTCGGGCACCGTGGGGATGCCCTCGATAATGGTCATGCGTTGGCGGCAAAACTCATCCTGGGCAGCTTCATGGAGGAACGGGGCGTACGACGCGTCGTGGGAGATGCCCATGAGGATATGTCTGCAGTTGTAATTTTCCAGGTGGAACCTGATGTTTTCTGCAGGAAACATTGTCAGCCGTCTACGACTCCTCTAGGACTCCTTCTCTTTGTCTCGCGGGCGGGCGGCCAGGCATACCCTTAATTTTCGACGAGGCACAGTCCTTGCCGTGTCCAACGTCGATAAAGTCAAACGTGGCCTTTCCCTGGGTGAAGCCCAAGGCAAAGTCTTTCAACTCGGACACGTCGCGGCCCAGCGACTTGGCCAGGCCGCCAACATCGGCCACTACTTTTGTAATAATCTCGACATCGGTGTGTTCGCCGCACTGGGCGGTGATGGCATCGCGGAGGGTTCGAGCAGCCTTCTTGCCGCCCTCGACGCCCTGCTTGATCCACTGGTCGCGGAACTAATATCGCTACATTCAGCATTCGCAAGACCTTGGGGACGCGCCGGGGGGCAGGGGTTGGCGGGAGGCCGGGGTGCCATGGGACAGACATACCAACAGGCCGTCGCCGTCAATCATGACGAGAATATAGGAATTTTGGCTCTATGCAATTTAGTTTCTGCCAAAGCGCGCGATGCACGGCGTTTGTCATACCCTCATTTGCTCATTCTGTTCTGTAACATATTCGGTTTGAGCCTCGCTGTTCTGCAGCTGTGTCTGCAGTTGCCTCTTGTCGCGTTTACACTCTTGCAGCTCATCGGCGAGTTTTTGGTTCTGGAATCGCATGGCAGACTCGAGTCTGTCGCAGTATAGGAGGACATCCTGCCAGACAATTTAATTAGTTGGCGCTGTTGACGACAAGAGGAAATTGCTCGTGTGTGCTTGTGGTCGGACCAACCCGAATTAACTGGTCCGAGGAGTCTCGCTGCTGCTGGAGCTCCTGGAAGCGCTGGACAAAGTCCAGCAGATTTGACCCTATCGACGTCTTGTCCGCGGCGTCGTACGAGGGAGATGTGCGGTAGTTGCGGTCAAAAGAGGACGAGGCGGCCATTGTGTCTTGTGCTTGTTCAAGAGGGTGGCAGGACGAAGGAGCGAGAGTATGTGTGTGTGCGGGAGAGGGAGTGAGAGAGTGAGAGAGTAAGAGAGCGAGGCAAGGAAAAGGCAGCGGAAAAGGAAAAATCAAATTGGTCTGTTTCTGTAGTCTTCTTCACAAACGCCACCTGACAACGGCAGCGGCACGGTGGTTCTTAGGCCAAAGGCGAGGACAGGATATAAATATACATGTGCCGGCTTTGCGTCTGAAAGACGGCCCTGGGTCGTGGAAGTACCAGGCCGAACGGGAAGCCAAAAGCCGCAAGACGACGGGCGGTCTTGGTTTATTTTTGGAATGGCAAGAAAGCAAGCTGTGAGTTTTGTGCACTTGCAATTTTTCGACTTGTTTCGGGACGCGGTTCAGTATTGAGGAAAAAAAAATTGAGCCAGCAAACTGATAGGCGACTATTTTTCGATAAGCGGCTGGCGGCAGGCCTGGGGCCGCCCACCCTGCCCAGCTAAGACCAGACCCCTGTGTGTATTATCCGGGGCTGAGCGGTTGGGTGCGTCGGCCGTCGCGGTGGAGTTGTCTGGTTGGTGTGCTTCAGCACCCAAACAGCTAACTTCAAGGAACTCCCGTGGGTGGCGGGCGCTAAAGTGGAGCGCATCTCCTGCCCATCTCTTGTCTCTATGTGTCTGCCATTAGAAGCGTCTCACCGTCATGCGTCTCATTGTTTTCGCAGCCCATTATCCCCCCCCCTCTTCTTCCTCTGCAGCCTCGTCGCCGGCAACAATACATGCCATGCATCCATGTATGCATGTAAAAAAGGAAGAGAAAAAAAAAACCAGACCATTCTCGTCCCATTCACACACCCTCCGCCCTGAAACACCACCATCAACAATTCAAGCCACCAAACCTGCATCGCCCGCGCCTTTGCCGTGGCCAATGGATTTCTTTGTGCATCCGCCTCCCCAAACCGTCACATCTGACCAAAGCCAACAAACTCCTCCCTCACCTCTGCCCTCCCAGCTGCAAGGCCCCCAATAAAGAAGAGTCCTCTTGTCGCCCGCTACGCGCCTGCACCATGCAGCCACGATATATCCAAGGTGCCAACATGCATCGGCGCCAACTAGACAAAGCGAGCCATGTTGTGATCGTTTAGGCCGGGCAAGCAGCGAGCCATGGCTTTGTGCAACTCTTGTGTTTCGGACAACTACCTGCTCCTTGTGCCCCCGGCCAACCATGCCGTTGTTGCCGGTACCTTTTGATGCTTGATGCTTGATGCTTGATGCTTGATGCTTGATGCTTGATGCTTGATGCTTGATGCTTGATGCTTGATGCTTGATGCTTGATGCTTGATGCTCGACGCTCGACGCTCGACGCTCGACGCCTGACTTGTAGCCCCCCCTTTGGCGATGCTGCCTCTTGCTTGCCATTCACTGCCACTGCTGCCGCCGCACCGCCGCAAGACTGCTTCGTATAGCCCCGTTGATGCCATGGCATGCCGTGCTATGCAAACAAACCAAATGTAAAGTGCCGACATGGTGACATGGCAAGGTCCCCGCCGCAGGCTGAGCGCTGTCGAACCAATATTCCGTGGCGGCCTGCACCCGCTCATGCAGAGGAACACGGCTCCGCCAGTCGCCGTCAGGATACTATGCCAGTGGTCCGATGCAGCACATAGCCCTAATGCACTTGGGCAGTCTCCCGTGCGACCCTGCGAGCAGGTTGAGCGGGTTGAGCGTCTTGAGCGTCTTGAGCGTCTTCAAGGTTGGCGAGCTTTGGTCATCGTTTGACGGCCCGCCTTCCGCGTCAAGCCGAACACGGACGGGACCACGAGTCCGTGACTGTTGCCCATGTCCTGGCATCCATCTGTACATGCACGGAGTACTCCGTACATATTCTGACTGTACCACAGCCGAAAAAGGTCGCCCACTTTCACTTGTGCTGAACCTGGTTCAACACCTGCCAAAGAGTGCCCTCTCCAATATCGCCCTCAAACTGCCAATTGAAGCCTCCCGCCCCCATCACATCACCACCGTCCAGCGCCGCCGTGAGGTGATTGAATACCAAGTCGGAAGTAGCAAACGTCGGCATGATGCTCGGCAAGCCATCTGGCGCAAATGCCCATTCGTCACGCGACTGCCACGTCTCCCCCGGCGCATGAAATCCCGCGCTGCCCTCAGCCCCGGCATTGCCCCCCGTGCTCTCACCTCCGCCCCCGTTGTGTAACAAGTCCGGGACCTGTTTCTCATCAAGCACCCCAGACAGGCTTGAAGAGGTGGAATCCGACGGACCCCTCGTGCTCGTGGAGAGCGGCTTCTCGTCCCGGATAGGCAAAGGAGCGTGCGAAAGCGCCTTGGTAAACTTGCCCAATATAGCCCGCAAAACACCTTGTGCGGATTTGGCGAGAGGGTTGCGATCCTGCATCGTGGCAAAGCGCTGTACGGCCCAGTGGATATGCGTGGCCGCCAGGTGCCTGTGCTCTGGGTGCTGCTGCGGGAAGAGAATGTATACAGAAGCGATGAGGACAACGGCGTCAAAGGCCCCAAAGAAGAGCATGAAGCTAGAGACGCACATTAGCATTTTCCATTTGCCGCTGCCGGAGCTCGCCGGGAGTAGCAACCTACTCTCGCCAGGACGCAGACGCCAGATCTTCAAACATCAACTTTTGCATCTCCAGCACGGTCAGTGCCGCCGACAGGGCCTCGTCCCTGCTCTCCTTCCTGTAAAACATGTACGGCCTGTGAAGGGCCATGAAGTTGAATGCGTGCTTCAGCCGGAAGTAGTACCGCGAGAAATGTATCCACGGCGCGGCATCAGGATGGTCGTCCCAGGTAGTGTCTGGGTTCTCGAGCCTGAAGGCGGCAGGCGTCTCGCCGTACAGGCTCACAATCTTGCCATGAATATGGTCCACCTTGGAGAAATCCCTGGGATAGGGACCGTCTTGTTCCAGGTCCCGGATATCGATGAGGGGCAACGAGAGCTGGCGCAGCCACAGGACGCGGGTGAGCGGCGTCGGGGGGTCTCTCTCGGGGTTGCGAGGAACAATGGGCGTTTTGGAGCGGTCGGGCGGCGGCGGCGCATCGACCGGGAGGCATGGCATGTCGCGGCGCCAGTCGACTGTGCCCGGCCGACCTAGAATCATACTCATATACATGTCCCTAGTGCCGAGTGAGTTGTGGTTTGCTGAGAGCAAGGTTTCAAGAGTACAAACCACGTTGTGAGAACCATGTACAGCCTGCGCCGCCCCTCGATGACCCACTGGGTTTCTATAAGGCTTTCCACGCTTGTCTCCGGCGGCTTGGGGTCGAGCGCGTCCCGGTGCAGGCCTAGTTCCTGCGCGTCCCGAATCGCTGTCCCAATCATGTGCCACTTGTTATACCTCGTTAGCTGCATCCCATCCAAGGGCGGGGTTGGTGTAAACCCACCGACTCGGCAACGTTGGCTGTATACGCTAGAAACGAAGCCCTGAGAAACTCGGCCAGGACCGTGGTGACACTCAGCCCCTTCTTGCCAAACATGGCGACGATTTGGGCCCCGCTGGCGCTGTAGTCGCAGGCGAGATCCTCAAAGGTCATGTTGGCAGCATACTTGAGCGTGGCAAACTCCTCCTCCTCTTGGTCCGAGAGGATCAGCAACGCCATGGCCATGATTTGAAACAGCACCGCGGGAAAGGTCCTCAAGTCCGTCGGGATACCCGGAGGGCCTTCGGTAGAAAGAATGCGAAATGGCAGCCCGTTCCATTGACGGATCTGGTCGTACAAGTTATCAGGGTCAATGCAGAAGTACTGCCAGTTGAGCTCGCGCACAAACAGAGCCACGAGCTTGTCGACAAACGCTTTGGCGGGGAGCTGGCGGACAAGGCCTCTGTACCTCTCACGGAGGGCCAGAGCTTCATGGGAGAATGGAGTTGGCGTGACGGTGGCGGGGGAATCGTCGTCGTCGCTCGAGGGTGCAGCCTCGATCCTCTGGAGAAGGGATATTGTCGATGCGCCTGTCTGGCCGTAGCCCCATGTCGCGGCGGCGGCGGAGAGAGGCTCCCTGGTTTCAGGGGAGGGTGCTATCTTGGAACGGCCACTCTTGCCACGACGTGTCGGCACGGCCGAGTTATACGAGCAGGAAGCTTCGCGGTGTCTGAAGCGGCAGTTTACGCAGGGCAGCTCGCGGTCGCACTGTGATTGATTAGAGAGGCTCAGGGGCGGCATGGCAACATGGAGAGGCGTGCATGTTGGCCATGCCACGGGATGAGACGTGATTGATGACTTGATCCCACCTTTTGCTTCCTCCTGTGGCACTCGGTACATGACACAACGGCCCTGTTCCTCTTCTTGGAACGCTTTGCGTCCTTGGATTCGCCCATGATGCAATTATTCGCGCGTGTTCCCTCTCAAGCTCCCAGTCTTTGGCCACAGAAGACCGTCTCAAATTGCACACAAAGTCCCCTTCAGCGGCGGGCACAAGCCTGGTATTTCTGGCAAATGGGATCTTGCGTGGGCTATGAGGCTGAAGATGCTCGCGAGAGAGACGTTGGAGTACGATTGAGTCTGCATGGCATGTCAGCATTTGGCCCGTCTCCAAGCCAAAGACCAGGGTCATAATGTCTCAACGATTTGTCAAGCTATGGAGTAACATGCCTGCGCTGCACTGTAATTAACGTCTGCTGGGTGCTTATTAAGTACGTTGCCCTAAGAAGGTTTGGCAAGTATTAGCGCCATGTCCCTGGTGCAACGTGGAGCCACCAGTGTGGGGGCCGGACTTGACGAGTTCCTCGGCACGGCCAACCGCCAGTACTACCAATGTCAACCACTTTTCTGCCATCTGATATTATAACAAGTACTAGCCTTGTCTGTTGCCGCAAACCAGATCCTTCCGCCCCTAGTCGTTAGCATTCTCCAATCCGAATTGGCGACCATGGCATAATAAGAGTTAGTGTTTGGACAAGACGGCAAACGGAAACATGGGTCGAAAATGTGGAGAGACACAATGCGTGACGTTCGTACCGACATCTTGACATTGTCCTCGGCAGACTGGTCCAGCCCAAAAAGCAACACCATGCATGCATGCTAGCTCGTAGTTGAGAAGGGCAGATGAAATCTTATCCAAAAACGCTAGTGAAAAATGGAGAAAAAAATTAACAAACAAGATGAAGTCGTTTGTAATAACAAAAATCCCAAGCCAATTCGCGTATCCTCGCCTTTTACTCCCAACCAAAATTTTCGTCTCCCAGTTCCCAAGTGAGTCCCCTTCTGTTTTCCTTACCTACGCCTCCTTCGCAGACACACACCATTTTTCATGCCCAACAAGAATTCGCCCGGATTTTTAGTTTCCCAACACATGACTCCAAATGTCCCCCACCCCCTTTACAGAGAGACTATGAAGCAAAAAGAAAACAAGTAGCGACACGAGACAAAACGTAAATAGCATGTGGCCTCTTTTTTTATATGCGCCGATATGAAGCCCATGGAGAGCTCGTCATGAAGCCAACCCCCTCATGCTACATTTAGCGAACTCTCTCCGTGTATGCCTTCCATGCTGCTGAACGGTATCTTTCAGCCTCCCCTTCAGGGTCGCCTGCCTTGAGAATACCACGGCCCACAATGACAATATCTGCTCCGGCGATGCCAATAATCTTTTGAGGCGTGTTGTATTGTTGACCCTTGCCGTCGCCTTGGACTGATCCGTTCTGGTCCTCGTCTTCGGGTGGCAGCTGACAGCCGGGAGTCATGTGGATGAACTGGTCATCAGGTTGGGTGTTGAGGGCTTCTTGTGAAACAAAGCCCATGACGAAATCTTTGTGCTCTCTCGCTGCTTCCACACAAGCTTGCGTGTACTCCTTGTTCATGAAGTTGCCCGCCGAAGACATTTGTGCCAAGATGAGCAGGCCGCGTGTCATGGGCGCTTCTTCGATCCCGGCAAAGATGACATCGTCACCGCCGGTCATGCTCTTGGTCAAGCGCGGCGAGTTGACGGGTTCGTATTGTTGCGTAACCGTAGTGACGGAGACAATGCTTCCCTTTCGTCCGTCGTCCGTCCGCCTCGGTGCTTTCCCGTTGGCGTCATCGCGACCGCTGGAGCCCGTGTCGTTGTCCTCAAAGTCCTCCGTGGTAGGTGTGCCCACGGAAACCGATGTCCTGACCTCGTAAGGGTATCGCTCGAACCACCGAGTAGCAGCATTTGCCAACGAGGTGACTGAGGCCTTGCCAGGTACCATGTTGACATTAACGATGTGCGCCCACTCAATGATTCGGGCTGAGCCACCAGTGTACTGCATTTCTACTGTGTTGCCGATATCGCCAAACTTGCGATCTTCAAAGATCAAAAATCCATGACGGCGGGCCAGCGAGGCCAGTTTCGCACCGGTTCCAGTTTGAGGGTGGAAGTCCCATCCAGAGACCATGTCGTAGTGTGTCTTGAGAACGACAATGGACGGGCCGAGCTTGTCAGCAAAATAGAGCAGTTCCCGGGCGGTTGCGACATCAGCGCTCAGGCACAGGTTGGATGCTTTCAGGTCCATAAGCTTGAAAAGATAGGCATTGAGGGGATGAGTGGCCGTCTGCGACCTGCAGGCATAGGTTGCCTTGAGCGTCGAGTGTTGCGTCATGTTGGCCCTGTTGCGGCTCTGCGCGCTCTAGGGCAGTTGTTGTTTTGTTGCAGTTTTGCGACACGAGATGAGGCTGAACTTTATCAAGTCGCCTGGTGGGAAGGAGCTGGCAGACAGACCAGCGACTAGTGGGTCTCTAAGCTTAGCAAGAGCTAGTCGTCTTGGCCGCAATATGGAAATATATGTGCAAGACGAATAGACCTTGGTGTGTTGAGACTGCTCGTTGTTCTGGTACGATGGTCAACGGACTCTGAATTGTCGGAGGAGAGGTGTCGCGAGCAGATTCGAGGCCACTCTGGTGTTAAGAGTCAGTACGTACCTGCGCAGCTTAGACGCCTCACAGTGCCACGACCCCAAATGGACTGACTCAAGCCCAAAAAAAACCGATCTAGGCTATTGACCACCCAGTAAATGTCTTGCGGTGTTACGGACGGGAACCCAAACTTGTTTAACTTTCAACAAGAAGAAAATACTCGTGAGAGGAGCCAGGTACAGGAGGAAAAAAGAGGAGCGAACGGGAAGGGAAAAAAAAAAGCCAGCGCAAAGCTGCCAAAGTAGAGAAGCAGGGGTGTTCAAGCCCAAGTGGTTCTTGTCTGTCGGATGGATCCTTGGGGCAGCCGGCGGCTTGGAGACGTGGGACGAGCTTGCAAGTGGCAGGCAGTTTGCCAACAGACAGGGATAATCAAAAACAGGAACAGAATAGTCGAACGAGGCGCTGTTGCGTGTGCTTGAGTGCAGGATGCTCGCAGATTCACAGGTCGGCTGGTGGCCGTGGTTGGTCAAGCAAGGCAACGAACGATTCGTTAGCACTTGGTGCTCTGAACAAGCAGCTTTTTCCGGGCCTAATACAACGAAGATAATATTCGGCTCACCAAGCATGAGCAAGAACGATAGACGACCGACTTGGACCGGAGCCACAATGGATCCAGTGGTACAAGGACAAGGCTGTGATTTTGAAAGAGCCCGTAGCGTTGACACAGGTGGTCTCATGGGAAGATGCGCTGAGTCGTGGCAACGGCAAGCAAAACCCGGTACTTTCGGTATTAGCCAAGTACCCAGGTATGTACTTAAGTACGGAGTGGTACTGTTCAATGTGCGTCAATGTCGACTCGGGACCCATCCAGTTACGCCAGAGCGCCAACCGGGCAGCTTGACAGGGTCCAAACCGATGCGATGGGCTCTTCACAGGATGAGCTGCCTGTGGTGTGGCGTCAGGTGTCAACCTGTTGATGCATACTTACTGTATGTACTATTAAGTGCAGAGCCGGACTTGAGCACACAGTCTCCACGCTGATACCTACGGTGGGCGGTGGGAGGTAGACATGGAAGGTGCGAGCTAGGCCAGCCAGGGAGACGGATGCACACCACTTGTCTGCGGCCTGCGTCAATTGTGATTGTCATCCAGGAAGCTACCTACCAAGTAGGTATGTATGTGGGCGCTTAAAGCTATGACAAGTGATGCCGGTGAATGCTTACAGGCAACATGAGGTCGTCATCTCTCAAAAGAAAAAGAAAAAAAAGAAGAAAAAAGATTGTAGCTGGTGAGCCTTCATCCTCTTTTATTTTGCGATTGATACGGTCCGCTATTGTGTGGCGCAAAAACTACAAAACGTTGGCGAGGGGTCTGGCATTTTGGCCACCTGCAAGCGTCCCGATGGGGCAGGGCAGATGGGGGCGAGGGGTCTGGTAGATTTGATGTCAAGGGCAGCACAACTGAGGGGAACATTGACGCTCAGCAAGGCTCAACAGGGTGGTTGTCCGTGTGGGCCGTGACCTCGAAGAAACAAAGATGGGCACCAAATTCAATAAAATTATCATTTTGCCTTCGCAGCCTCGCAAGTCACAGGATCCAGAGGCGTGCACAGGGTTTGATTTATTACCTGCTCGGTCTACGCAGTCGACACTGGTAGAGTCTGGTCTGTCTGGTCGACCTCGGCAGGCGTCTGCCAAACCATTGCAGGCATCTCCAGCATTACCCCAGTGCCCGTTCGGACCCGGCCTCACCCAGTGGTCAGAGCTTCAGCCATGTCCCCGATGCGATTCGACACTCGGGCAGATTGCGTACTGCGCGGCTGGGCATGCAGCAGCTCCTGGGGTGGTTTCCAAGATGCCGGTTGAATACATGTAGCTCGCACTACGATTCAGCATCTGGCCGCTTGGGCAACAATGGCACTAGGCCAATCAATCTCCTTTGGACCAGAGAGGCGGCGGCACTGGAGCAATGCCCGGGCGTGATGCGTCGCACAATGAATTAGGTATAGCTCACAGGACGCCCCAGACCACCGCCTTTCAAACCACCATGAAGCAGCCTCTCAACATCAACCTTGTCAGCCCTCCACATATCCCGTGCTGGCGGCTCCCCTAGTGCCGTGTGGTTTGCACCCGCATTACCTTGTTTCCTATCCCTGGCCATTTGTTTGCTGAGGTATATTCCCTTTCCCCATTCAACAACTCAATCTCAACCGTACCGAGTACCAAGCTCCAATTGCATCCCTCCCTGTTCCAAGACTTATCAAGCCTCCAGGAATTCAGACCAATGGTCAACGAGGTGCTAAGGCAGCCACTCGGCGTGACGAGTTCAACTTGGATCCTTTGCATTGATTGTTTCTTGCGGCACGCTAGATAACAGTTGTTCTTCGCGGAATATGCCGCTTAGCCACGGCCCCTTGGTCAAAAGCGAAACACGATACTGAGAAATACCAAGGCTTCACACTAATAACTTCTTAAGAATACGAAGTAGAAGATGGGGGTGCTCCATATCTGCTCCTTTCGCCTCGGGGTCCTCCGCAGATATCACGGAAGCTAGCTAATATCACAAAGTCACTCAAAAATGGGAGAGTCCGGTTCCTACATATCACCATCGGCTTGGATCATTGCCGACATGCGGGACCTTGGTATGGTATTCTTACGGGTATTGCCGCGTTGCAATTTGGCGGACTTTGTTGACTTCCCCCTCGACGTCGTGATCGTGAGCCTCAAGTGAGCCTGGGCGTAATTCCGTGCATGTACGGTTGTCGGTGCTTGCGGCATCTGCAACATGGCAGCAATCAAGGTACCTACAGGGTCCCAGATGCTGAAGCCGGTCATGCAGGTCACCCGGCTATCTCACTGCAACCTGCTCCACGGCTTGACCGCTTGCCAACATATCGGTCTGTTGTTTGCTGTTGACACAATCCGAGAGATATTGCTACACTGCGATATTCCGCAAATGCTCATATCGAGAGTATAGGGTAGCCCGTCATCGCAAAGCGTCAAGCGTGATAGGTGCCAATGTTGGTCCCCCCCATCATCAATCTCAACTTATCCTTTGTAAGCTTGCACAAGCACCTCGGCACGGGAACGGGAAGCTGACGCACTGGGTGCATGCGCTCGTATCGTCTTGCATGTCGCTCAGCAACTCATATGGAACAGTAATCGAAGACTGACATCCCACAAGAGCGTGGACTGTACACGATAATTTTTGCACTGCACACTAGAGGGTCTATAGTTTGGTCATAATAGCCCAGGAACCGTAAGGATTCGGAAAATTGGGCCATCCTGCCAATTAAAAGCGCAACAAGGAAGCAAGAAAGCCACTTCCATAGACGGAGTACGTAGGCATAAACAGGAAACAAGGAGAAAAAGAAACCTTTCGAGATTCGGACTCGGAAGCACCAGATGACATCTATTTGCAGTAGTAGTATTCTTAGGGCGTTTTAAGTACATGATAGGGTACCATGACACCGAGCGCACTGGGTCGGGTTAGCCCAGCTTGCGGCCATGCTACCGTACTCTTGGCGGAATGGAAAAGGGAAGACGCCCGAGGATTTGGTCTTGGCGTGCCGCTTGGGTTGATCCGTTCCAAGTTTGGCGACGTGATGATGAAACTTGTACATGAAGTTCTTGTCGGCGCATGCGACTGCACATGTGAGACATGTCGACGGGCCACGCATGTCAGAGACACGCTCCTCCGCATCGTCGGCCAAGTAGGACAACATGTCAACAGCAGATCAAAGGGCGAGGCCACCTGTCGCATTTGGAATTTCTGGGCTGCACGAGCTGAGAAGATGTGATCCTTGGACAGAGGCTGGACCTCATCCACTATAATAGCTGCACGCTTCCCTGGGAGTCTGCCGTCATTGCAGATAATCGCTAGTTTGACCAAGAATGGATTGAGCTGTGCGTTCAAGGGTCCACGGCCAAGCTCGCGAATAGCCAATCAACAGGGCCCTGGTGATGAAGCGTATTCCTCGAAACATCAGCAGCCTCGGTACCTTGGCGTGCGCAATAGTGGGAAATGGCAGCTAAATGCAATAGAGTTTCCAGGGAGGCACGCGCCCAAAAAATAAATAAAAAATTGCTCCCTACAGAAACCTCGATGTGCTCATACGAAATTCCCCTTTCCCAAACGTTGACAGAAGTGCCCGCCGATTTTAATGTGGAATCGCGCCACGCGCTCGGAGCTCGGCGCCACACCTCGACCTAGCGGACTGAAGGGACCCCAGTGTTAGCTGGCCACTGTGGCCGCTGCTGGACTAAGTTTGGAGCGACGAGGCAGCTGCCATCATCGATCATACCAGACCAGACTTTAATCTTCGAACCCACTTACAGTGGAAATTTCGCACCGCGCCTAAAGGACTCTCTCCTTATCGCTCCAGACTCCAGCTTGGCTTCATCCGAGCTCTTTCTCATCCGCTCCTTCCCCACGGCCACCAACCTTTTCCCTTGCATCTGCCACTTAAAGCTGGACTATTCGCCTTTCTATATCATTTCCCACTCCTCCTTTTCCCAGAACCAGCTCGCCCCTTCTTCTGCCTTCCCGCGTCTTCACCACCCGCGGACCCTCTCGGCCCTCTCGGTCGCGCAAAACTCCAGCTCTCCCGGCCGACAACGAAATATTCTCACCCTGCTGCACAGACACGGGCACCTTTGCCGCTGCGTTTGTCTGCCGACATCACCGACTACTACTTTCCCGCCTTGGACAAGAATTTGTTCCTCCTCCGGTCTTCCGCAATTGCACCGTTGAAATGTCTACCCGCCAGACGAGAAGAAAGTCGGCCAAGCTGCGCGAAGCTGCGTCAGCTGCCGTGTTGTCCGACGACGATCAGCAGTCCTCGCCCATGAATGGCAACGGCTCTGCTCACCATACTCCGGAGGCTGTGGACTCTGACGAGGTTGAGAATATCTTCTTGTTCTGGCCAAACATCATTGGTGCGCTTTCCCCTACAGCCTTCGTGGGCCATGCCGATGATGCCGAAACTGACCACAGCTACGTCTAGGCTACATCCGCATCGTCCTTGCCATCGCTTCCTTGTACTACATGCCTGTCCATCCCCGAACCTGCTCAGTTCTGTACAGCATTTCCTGCTTGCTCGATGCCTTTGACGGATATGCTGCCCGGGTCTTTGAACAGTCCACTCGCTTCGGTGCCGTCCTCGACATGGTCACCGATCGCTGCACCACCTCCTGTCTCCTCGTCTTCTTGTCGTCTGCTTTCCCTCGATGGGCGATCCTCTTCCAGGGCTTGATTGCCCTCGACTTTTCTAGCCACTATATGCACATGTATGCTACTCTCGTGGTCGGCGGCTCCGACTCCAGCCACAAGAACATCGACAAGAGCCAAAACTGGCTCCTGAACTTGTACTATACCAACAAGGTAGGTGAAACAACACGATACCACGAGCCCAGGGCGTCAAGGAAGAATTGGCTGATACATAATCCCTTGTGTAGAACGTCTTGTTCACCCTCTGTGCTCTCAATGAGCTATTCTTCATCGGCCTCTACCTCTTGGCCTTCTCTTCGCCCTGGCTGTCTCCTCACCTGATCAAGAGCGTTGAAGAGACCAGTGGTGGCTACATCAACCCCGGCGCTCCTGTCAACACCTCGCTGCTTCGACAGATGTTCCCCGATCCATTCAGCGCATCTGCGCTCGAGATTGCTCGTGCGAACAAAATGGACTCTCTTGTTCCTTGGGCTATTGCTGGCATCAGTCTACCTTTTATGGTTATCAAGCAGGCCATCAATGGAGTCCAGCTGTACAATGCCAGCAAATGGCTCGCCGACGTCGATGTCAAGATGCGCAAGGAGAAGGGCCTCCCACGCAAGAACAAAGCTAAGCGTGTGTGAGTTGGCCATCATTGCGACAATTATAATCCGGCGCAATTGTCCATGATGACCGAGATTTCTACGGGCCGCGCGGGCCATGTATAATAACCCCTTGCCTGGCCTTGATGGTCGGCATGTGGCTGGTTGAAGTACTCTAGGCCCAGAGAAAAGTAGGGCATCAAAAAACTTCTGTTCTTTGCAGTTGGCGCAAATCACCTGTCTCGGATGCGAATGCAGGAACAGTGTACGGCGATCGACTTTCGTTACAGAGGCGCGATAGAGCGTGCCTCACCAAGATTTTATTTGCATGGGTTGGCGTCTAGGGAATCGATGATGGTGAAGGTTTGTGAAAACAGGATGGGCGCATGTGCATCATCCATGGCTATGGGTGGATTTACTCTGGACACAAGACAATGTGCCTCCCTGGGTCCCTGTAAGGCACGTATTTTGTATCTTGCATCGGATCTAATTTTGGGCAGATGACGTATCAAGTGGAAAGGGGCAATTGGGGATATTTCTCTTAATCATTACAGGCAAGAGAGACCTTGACTTTTTTCTTTCTTTTCTTCTGGTTGATTATCAACGCTGTTGCAAGCCTGCTTCGTTCTTTTGGGCCTTTGCCCTATTTCTATGGCATTCTTCGATTCAACAATTTCTTTCATAGCTTGTGTGGCAGTACTAATGGAAGTGAAACGAGACTTTCAGAGATAAACTTTTGTGTGGATATCTTGCAACATGAATGCTAAAATTATTATGAAAACATGAACACATCCAACATGAGCCACCTTGATCCTATTTGCACATTATTTCCCCAAATTATTACGTCGCGGCCGCTAACTAGCTGCCCGATCGGGAGCTGTCCCAGAAGATACATGCTGGGCATTATCCGACTCTGAAATGTCTGCATCGTGAAGGATGGAAGTTACAGCCCTGGGGACCTCTTGGATAGGTTGGGAGAAGCCGTACCACGCCACCACGCAGACGCCCAGGATGCCGGTTAAGGTGCTGAACACCAGGGCCACGATACCGCGCGTGGTGAATCTGGGCATTGTTAGCAGAAAAATACGAGAAAGAAAAGGACGAGACCAAGGCGGCGAGGCGTGGATGCTTACCCAGCTGGGAGAGGAGCAGGTGGTTCATTCTGGCCGCTGAGATCCAGAAAGTCGACGGTATTGGCGGCAGCGTTGCCTTCGGTAGGAACATTGGCCTTTTGACAGGCTTGGAGATGCGTTGGCGGGATTGAGAGCGTCTTTTGCAGCTCGGTGGGCGCTTCGACGAATGTAGCAATCAGACCGGAGACGACGTGCCATTCAATGTGGCAGTGGAACAACCAGATACCTGGAGAGAAAGGTCAGTGCAAATTGGTCAGTAGGATCATGGCGTTTGTGTAGTGTACCTGGGTTGTCGGCCCTGAATCGCAAAATCATATTGCCATTGGGCCAAATCACCATGGTATCCCGTCGCATAGGGACCTTGGGGAAGACCTTGCCCGTTTCGCCGCCCTCGTCTTCAAAAGTGCCGGCCGACTCGTTGGACCGGTAAATGGCTTGAAAGTTGTGGCCGTGGAGATGGAAGGGGTGGCGTCCACTGTCGAGATTGTTGACCACGATTTGCACCACCTCGTTCTTCTTGAGAACAAAAGGATGCGTGAATTCACCGTAAATCCGGGGATCGTTGGCCTTTTCTCCTGCACTAAGAGCAGTGTATAGCGTGGGGACCTTGGGGTAAGCGTAGGTGATGTTGTTGAAGAAGGCGTAGTTTGCGCCGTTGCCGAGGTTGTCCATGATGACATCGAGTTCGACAGTGCGGTCCGGCTCGGGGAGGAGTTCCATACCGTCATAGGCTTCGAGCGTCATGTCGTCGAAAGGGTCCAGCTCGTCGACGAGAGCGGCGGCAGGGTACTCTTTGGATCCATCATAGCTGAGCCAACCAGTCGAGTTGTAGTTGAGCTCGGGTGGAAGCGAGTCAAAGAGGGTCTATCGACGAGTGGTTAATTCGATTTGGAGCTCATCAAATTGTCCGCGCGGCGGGCAAACAGATGTAAACAAGTTCACTTACTGTATCCATGCTGGCGACAATGGGATAGTTTGCAGACGTCTCGTTCTTGGTTGTCAGCAGGAAGCTGACTCGCTGCGCGGCGGCGATGTACACCATCTCGGCTTCGGCATCCTTGGTGTAGACGCCGTCCACTTCGACAATGCGCATCTTGTGGCCCTCAATCCACAGGTACTGGCCGGCGAAGGCGCCCATGTTTACGACGCGGAACATGTATGTCTTGCCCGGCTGGACTGCGACAGTGATGTTTTGGGTGTCGTTCATGAGTGCCGCATCAGGGACTGGCTCAGCACCAGTTGGGTTCGTCTTGCTCAAGAATCTGGGAATGAGGGTTGAAATCTCATCGTGATACCAGTCGGAAAGAGTCAGGACAATCTCCTCATCAACGTCCTTCTTGTAGGGGAACTCTGGATCATGAATGATGACAGGGCCACGCAGACCGTCGGGGTATTGGCCATCATTGTGCGAGTGGTACCAGTACGTGCCAGGTTGGTTGACCTACAGATGAGGGTTCTAGTTTGAGTGAAAATGAGGAGGGCAATATGCGGTGGCCGAGACTTACAGTGAAGTTGTATGTGAGCGAGTTGCCTGGCGGAATTGAGCACTGGGTGACGCCCGCGGGGCCGTCCATGTTGTTGGTTCCATTCTGGAACAGACCGTGAAAGTGCAGTGACGTTGACTGGTTCCCAAGTTGATTGTTGACGTTGAGAACGAGCCGGTCGCCGACGTTGCATTCAATTCTGGGAATGGGCCATTTCCCATTGATGCCAATGACTGGCCGTTCAAACGCGCCGTCCGGGTTGCCTCTGACCCAAGTAACGTTGAAATCGTAGGTGACTGTCGCAGCCGACGCCAAGCCCACGAATGCAGCCAAGGCGGCAGCAGATCGCACGAGACCCGCCGCCATGATGGGATTATATACAGATGTAAGCCTCTCTGTCTACCTCTAGGTCAATGGGTAGTTGACGAGTATGACGAAATATGCTCACAGAGCTTGCTTGACGAGTGAGCGCAACGTCGGATTGTCTTGAGGACGGACGGGATGCGGGTCGCGGCTTCTTCACTTAAGAGCCGGGAGCACCTGCAGCAGTTGCTCAGAAGTGGACCAGGGACAGGAGGGAAGCAACGATGGGTTTCGACGGTGTACTCGGTAATACGAAGCACCCTGGCCGGAGTCATATGCTTGTCACGCAAATCTTTCCAGCCCCAAGTCTGTGTGGCATTCCACCTCGGTGGGATGCAACGATTCTTTCTCGCGCGTTTTCCGCAAGTGGCCAGACCACATGAATGGGTCGACATTGACATGAGCGAAGCCGGACTGCCCTGTCTCCGGGATGCCTGGACCACACCAAATATTGGAAGTGGACAGAGCCAGGTGTTGCCGACTGCCCACGCGCATTTCCGGGTACGAGACAGCTAATACACTACGGAAAATCCCATGCCCACCACTTCAACACAGGCACACCGGCCCCCGTTTAAGCGCAATTGGCTACTTGATCCGACATGGCGCACCTCTTGTGACGCCGAATTGACGAGGGTGGTTGGCTCACCGAACGCGCAGGGAAGAAAAAATTCGACACAGGCTAGTGATCCTTGCCCCATTGGCTGATAGATTGATACGCACAATATTGGTTGATTGATAACTTTAGCTGAACGACCCCATCTGATAAGCGGATCAGTGGCGCTCTGGCTCGGCCTGGCTCGCTTTCGGCATGGACCAGCGAAATTGGGACGGCTGGGTCAGTCACACGTCCGACTCCGCAAGTTGTCCGACTTTTCCATGGGACGATCATACTGTATAATAGAATTGTCTGGCGATTATCGAGGAGCTGAGATGAGCTCAGATGGGCGGGTGGATGTCTTTGACCAAGTGACGTCGGGCTGCTCAAGACGTGGAGCCAATTTGCGCTTCCAAGATGGACCCTGATCAGGCCTGGGATCCCCGCTTTGAGGGACTTCTGCGTCACCCGCGCCCTCTCTGTTCATCGAATTCTATGCGTCAAAGCATTTGTTGGTTCATGTCACGAGCACAAGCGTTCTGTTGCATCAATCAGATCCAAGCATATCACGCTCTCTCAACAAGACATTCGAATGCAACCTCTATGCTCATCCTCGACTCGTATAAGAAAGCATGCAGAAATTGAAAACCCTCAGCCAGGCCCCAGAGTCCCCAGTCCCTCCCCTGTCAACTTGCGATATTTCGACCCCGTTTCGCCGGCAACTTTTTGCCGTGTGGCTGGAGTGCTAACGCGCAATTGAGCAAGTCTTTCTAGCCTAAAAGATTGTGTGTGCAAGGGTTGTTTGGGGACCTGGTGTTCATACTCTAAGTTTGGCTAATCAATCAGGTGCATGTGGCCTGACTATTGGCGTGGCTGTTATCTGATGCGAAATTTCTAGCCCAAAGCACCGCGCCTTGGCAGCCTCCTCACTCTCTTGATCCTCTCTCGGCATTCGACGACCCAGAGAGTGAACCCTGTGTCAATCAGCTCTTGGCAGGTGCAAAGACCAAATATTTACTTACAATACCAATTAATCGGCTGTCGGTTGTTACAACTGGGGCGCCTCAAAAACAGGACGGGTTTGCCCACAGACTCGGGTGTCCTCCTTTCGTTGATCTCTCCAAGAGGCACAATCGGATTTTGTGTAGAGTCAGATTCCTCCCAACACACCAGTCCTCATCATGGCCAAGGACGTCTTCTCAGTACCCATCTTCCTCGTCGTCTTCCGAGAGACGCTGGAGACGGTAATCATTGTGTCAGTGCTGCTTGCCTTCCTTAAGCAAACCCTTGATGGGCCGGAGCGGGATGCAAAGGCGTACAAAACACTTCGTCGCCAAGTAAGTTCCACACTTGAGTCCCAACGACTCCAGGTCGCACAATACTGACATGTTCATGATAGGTATGGCTTGGTGTTGCAGCAGGTTTCTTTCTTTGCCTTGTCGTCGCCGGTGCTTTGATTGGCGTCTTCTACACGATTGGAACGAATTCATGGGATACGAATGAGAACTACTATGAGGGCGCCTTTTGTCTCTTCGCCGCCGTCATCATCACAGTCATGGGAGCCGCTCTTCTCAGAATTGGCAAGATGCAAGCAAAATGGCGCGTGAAGCTTGCCAAAGCTATTGAGTCGCCCATCAAAACAGGCTCCAAAGGTTGGATTTCCCACTGGCTCGAAAAGTACGCCATGTTCGTGCTACCCTTCATCACGGTACTTCGTGAAGGTATTGAAGCTGTCGTTTTCGTGGCTGGTGTGACTTTCTCGGCACCTGCCTATGCGGTGCCCCTGCCTGTCGTCATTGGACTGATAGTTGGCGGCATTGTCGGCTGGATTTTGTACAAGTAAGTGCACTCAATACAAGGTGATTGCTGTCTTGACGCTTGCACTAACTTGAAGAAAGGGGCGGTTCCACTGTCAAGCTGCAGATTTTCCTTGTCGTCTCAACCTGCCTTTTGTATCTGGTCGGCGCCGGCCTCTTTTCTCGCGGTATCTGGCACATTGAGACGCAAAAATGGAACGAAGCTATCGGCGGCGACGCGTCGGAAACCGGCACTGGCCCCGGCTCATACGATATTGACAAGAGTGTTTGGCACGTGAACGTAGGTCGCACTATCCTTAATCTGGAGTGTATAACATGTGCGCTGCAGGAAAGAGACTGAAAAATGCTAATTTTCTATGCGCAGTGCTGCTCACCCACGACAAATGATGACGGCTGGGGTGTCTTCAATGCCATTCTGGGCTGGCAAAACTCTGCCACCTATGGCTCCGTCATTTCATACAACGTCTACTGGATATTTGTCATGGCCGGGTTCATTCTCATGCGATTCAAGGAGGTCAAGGGTCACTGGCCCTTGATGAAGCCCAAGGGTGCCGCTGCCGTTGCCGAGAATGACAGCAGCAGTGGTAGCTCTAGCCAGCAGGGCGCCGTTGGTGAGAAATCTACCAATGTGACGGAGAAGACGACGGTTGCGTAGTCAACAAAGTCGTTTGAGCATGGAAATATTCTCCTCGCCCATGGGCTACACGGGAATCTGTAAAGACCTGATTTTATCCAAGTCTAGCGGACCATCTACTGCCAAGAATAGCTTGCTCCAACTTGAAGGGGCGTCCTATAAACGATACCACAAGTTTTGACTTTCAGTTTCAGGCCTCTGGTGTCCAATCCCAGGCATCTGCAGTGAATAGCTTCCTCGCCATGCTATCAGTGTACATGGCCCCTTCATATCTCAGCCTCTGGTCGTTCGCCAAGGCCCTTGTAAAGGCAAACGTTCTTGCTTCCCCATCCGCCTCTTCCTCATACCTCGCAGTCTTGGAGCCACTCTGCTTTCCCATACCCTTCATCCACGAAACATCCCCCCTGCGCCTCTTCCAATCCGCCAAGGGGATGGCGACTGCGCCTGCGCCAACCATGGCCCTCACGTAATCCAAGATGGGCTCGATTCTTATCCTCAGCCCACAATTCATGTGATGCCTGTCGAGCTGATAATTGGGACACTGTTTCAGCGTGCCCAGCAGCTCATCCATCTCCACCATTGACGTATCCGGCACCTTGTCCACGGATGCCGGCGCAAAGTCGACCAAGTACAGCAGATCCTTTGACAGGAGAAACTTGAGCATCTGACCGAACTGGAAAGAATCACAGGCGGCACTGGAGTCGTAGCCTAGCTTGCACTGGCGCTCGCGCGAGGCGTACAGGCTGAGAAAGTGCTGCTGTATAGACGATATGGTGTTGAGGATGCATTCTCGGCGATAGCGAAGCTCTTCTGTGCGACAGGTTAGGTCCTTGCGGGAGAAAGGGGCAGGGTGGGTTTCTCGCCTTCTATTCCCTCGGGCAGATTCCACCATGCGCCAGGCGAGACGTCTTCTTCCTCGGCGCAAGGGCTCCAGAGGCGCGATCCCCGGAGGACGAGCTCCCTCGTGGCCTGGTGCAGGCGCATGGGTTGGCCGAGGAGCCAGGCGACGAGAATCTTTTGGCGCAGGACCTTTTCCGTCTCCGTCACGCGTCCCGATTCATCGAGGTACGGGCGCGTGTTGGTCACAGGCCACTTGAACTTCATGTCCGCCAGGGCGCGGGACACGGGGGCTCCACAGTCAAAGCGATCTGCGAGCAGGGCCAGCGTAGTAGCGTGGGACATTGACACGCGCGTGGTCCCCGTCGGCACCTGGTGGATGATGCGGAGCATATCCTCAAAGATGGGTTCCCTTGCCGCCGACTGTGTGGCCTCGTCGTCGTCTGTGATTCTGACATGCGGCAGGTCCGCGGGCTCTGCCTCCGAGGGCTTGATCTTCCTGGAAGCCAGCTCGGCGTGGGCCATGGCGATGGACTTGGCTTCTCGGAAGGAGGGGTTAGTGAGGAGATTGGCAAAGTACTTGGAGTGTCCTTTGAGCTTGTCCAGCTGCACGCGGTACGCCACGGTGACCTTGGGCTTGAGGAGCGGGAGCGAGCCATTGTCAAGGCTGGCGCGGGGAGCAGACAGAGCTGCCCTGCGGCAGTTGCTGAGTGTCTGGGGCGAGGTTTCAAATGTCACGGAGAGAATGACGTCGCCGGTGGACGAGATGTTGATGACGGCTGGAGGATGAGGGTTGGCGGCTTCTGAGGGGGACTCGGCGTCTGCGGAGGGTGCAGACTCGCCCATTCTGGGGATGGAGATGGCATCGATGGTGGCTAGGACGAACAGGCTAGCATGTCAATGGCCAAGGGCTTTGCGTTGTTGTCGTTGCGAGGGTAGAGTGCAAGGTCGCGGACGGACTCATGGGCTATGAGATGACATGACATGACATGAGATGATGAGAGGCTTCACGGCCATGGGGAAGTGGGTCAGTCCGCCACTGGGGAGCACCAAGTCCCGGAGCAGCGTGGTGGTGTTTTGTGGCGGACGGTAATACCTGATGGCGAGACCAGTAAGAGGGTTTGATGATTATAAGTATCCGTGTCTCTCGACCGTGCAGAGAGAAGCTTGACGGCTGGGGCAAATACCGTTGCGTACTTGGCTGACTGGCGGCTGCCGTCTGGGCCTGGGTCTTGTATACTTAGTTAAATGGGCCCGACTTCACGATGCTGAGTCCTGACCCCGTCGACGCCACTGCACGCGGCCCGCCTGGCGTCGACTTGGAGGCAAAACTGGCATCTCGCAACGCTGCGAATCGGTGGAGACGCAAGACGTCAGGTCCGACCGAGACACTTGCCACGTTGGGCAGGTCCAGAAAAGACAGCCAAGTCGGCAACTTCACTTCGAAGGTTCCTGTCCTGGGGGACACGAGTGACTAAGTACCTAGGTAAGTAGCGACTGACTAGCTGCAAGAGTAAATGTTGAACCCACCCAACAAACCCGGCCGGCTCTGATTAATTCCCATCAAGTACCCTCAACCTGCCTGCCGCGACTCCTCTTTCCCCCGGGCGTCGGCTTCATCTTCTCTGCGCCCGATCAGCCCTCCCTCGGCCAAGGGGCTTTTCCCTCGAAACACCTGTTTTGCGCACCTCCAGCATTGACCGAGCCGTCATCGCGTCAAACCTTTTCTTCTTCTTCTTCTTTTTTTTCTTTTTTCGCACGACGCCAGAGCCGTCCCCAGCCGCCGCTGCGAGCTGTCGGGCCGCAGAAACCCGACATCCTCGAACGCCCTCCCGTCTGCATCGCAGGTCCATGGCTGTCGTGCTTCGCCGCGGGCTGGCTTGTGTTCGGTTACCCAGGGGCAGTTGATGCTTGACCACGTCCAATTCCACTCTGCAGCATCGCTTCCGCCCCTTCAATGGCATCCATAGGACACACAGCGCGATGCTCGGCGTCGAGAGCCGCAACCCGCCTCGCCGCCGACAAGATGGTGGTTCCGACAGCATCGGCGTCGCTCCTTGGCGCGGGCTCTGCCACGAGGGCCAAGTCACCACTAGATGCCGCATGTCGGCCATCAAAATCCACGGCTCCGGTGCGACGAGCCTTGGCCTCCGCGTCCAAAACCCGTGGCTGTGCCAGCCCGTCTGGACAGACGCAGACGTGCGCTGGACGTCGACGCACCCCTCGGCTTGCAACGAGCCATGACGGCGCACCTGTCCTACGATACCCGGACCAGCAGCTACGACACTGCTTCCACACCTACTTCGTCACCCATCTCCCGTCGTCGTCGCTTCATCCCGACTCGCATCGCACCATTGGCCCCGGCCACAAGCTCCCCCGCGATGCATCGACCCCCCATACGCCCAGCCCGGGTTCGTCTCCCGCCGTTTCCATCCCCAACATGCAAAGCCGGGACCTGACGGTTGTGCGTATTCCGCTACGAAGGGCCAAGCATCACTTCGGTTCCGCCACAGCCCGGGGCAGCAGGCCCTACAATGAAGACGCCGACCAAGCTGGCACCGTCGACATTCCCGCCTTTGCCAAGCGAGCTCCCATGAGCGTCAGGCAAAAGCCGGGCGAGGCCACGCCGGCTGACAGTGTGCTCGGCGACCCTCAGGTCTTCTACTTTGGCGTCTTTGACGGGCACGGAGGCACGCAGTGCTCGCACTTCCTGCGGGATGAGCTGCACGGGTACATTGAGGAAGCGGCCGTCGAGTTTGGCCTGCAGAGCACCTTGCGAAAAAGAAAGCCAGGACGAGACCAGCAGGTGCCCATAGTCGGCGAGAAACCCATGCCAAGACGGCGAGCCATAGACGCCATCGAGATGAAATCCGCAAAGGACGTGGCGGAGCACATGAACGTTCCCGGCTCGAACGCGCAAGGACTCGCGGACCGTCCAAACCACGGCGCCGTCTTGCCGAGTGCCAAATCGCCGCCGGCCGAGTCGCAAGATATCGAAAAAGCCATCAGGCTAGAGCGCGACCTCGTCAAGGCCTACGGCACCACCATTGGCGGCTACTTTCGACGCTTCAGCCCCGAACACTTTGACCTGTCCGAGGAAGCCGGCCGGCAGGCCTCGATAACCGTCGAATCGAGTCTCGCGTACGCCTTTCTGCGCGCCGACCTGGACTTTGTCTCGGCACAGGCTCGCAAGGCCGATCCGGACGACTCAGACATGCCGCTCAACGACGACGAGATCCTGGGCGCGCCTCACACCACGCCGTCCGGCCACGGCATCGGCGGCAGCACCCGGTTCAAAGGCGGCTCGACCGCCTCCGTGGCCCTCATATCCACGCCCACAACCGCTCCCTTCTGGCACCCAGCCGCGCACTCTACCCTCGTCGTGGCCCACGTGGGCGACTCGCGCATCCTCCTCTGCGAAACGGCCACCGGCCTCCCGCACCCCCTAACCTCCGATCACCACCCCACAACGCCCACCGAGAGCCGCCGCCTGCGCCGCTACGCCCCCGCCGGGTCCATGGTCACCGGCGACTCCTTTGGCGAGGAACGCATCGCGGGGCTGGCCAATTCCCGCGCCTTCGGAGACATTAAATCCAAGCGCATAGGCGTATCCGCCGAGCCGGAAATCACGCGCGTGGAAATCGGCCCCGCGCAGTACTCGTTCCTGATCCTCATGAGCGACGGCGTCTCCGGAACCCTCAGCGACCAGGAGATTGTGGACGTCGTCAAGGAGGCCAAGACGCCCGAGGAGGGCGCGAGAAACGTCGTCGAGTACGCTACCGAGGTGTCCAAGGACGGCGACAACGCTACGTGCCAGGTCATTCGGCTGGGGGGCTGGGAGAGACGCTCGGAGGGCGGCCTGGGCAGCATGGGCACCAAGGAAATCAGGGAAATCAGGAAGACGGAGGCCCAGGATCCGCGCAGGGGCAAGAGGTGATTTCTGTATTTTTGGGGGTATTTTCCCACACACTGCTCTTACAAGACGCATTAGACGGGCGTTTGCATCGCAGCGATGTATATTTTGACTGCAATTTGACTCGACCCATAGACTTACATGACTCCCTCGCACCCCGGGCACTGACTGACACTTGAATTCGTTGCATCATGCGATTGAACTTGTGTACTTTTATCCTACTTCTGCAATGGTAACCTTTTTTATACATGCATCAAAAACTTTAAATTCTCTCTTACTCGCATTGTCATTTTTTTCTCATCTTGGTCGGCGGGCATCACCCAAATCCCTCTGCAGCTGAAAACCAACCCAAATACCTAATAACGTCCCTGCCCTGGATACTGGTTCCAGGAAGGCGGTTGGCCCTGACCATATGGAGGAAATCCTCCTTGCGGAGGAGGAGCGCCGTACCCGGGGCCGCCGTATCCCGGAGGAGGAGGCTGTTGCCATTGTCCCGGCGAAGGACCATAACCCTGCGGGGGCCCGGGGTACCCCTGAGGGGGTTGCTGAGGGGGTTGCTGGCCGTAGCTCTGGTAATACTGTCCAGGCGGCGGCGGCGCATTGTATCCTGCGGGGCTGCCCTGGAACGAGTTGGATTCATTCATGTACGACGCTGCTTCTCCGCTAGTGGACGAGTATGACGGCGGCGTGGGCATCTTGCTCGTCTGGGGCGCAGGCGAGCTGGATACGTAGTTGGCTGCCTCCTCGCCATCGTTGCCCGATATGGAGTCCAAATCGCGGGTGCGCACCTGGGACCACAGGGACCCTGCGACCTTGCCGTGGCCGAGCTGGCTGAGGGATTCAAAGGCGCCGTGGGAGTGACCGCCGCCGCCGCTGCTGGCTTTGGTGCCCTGTGCGAGAACATGGTTTTTGCCCTTCTTGACGGACTCGGACGAGAGGAGGCGGTCAAGTTCGTGGCGACGAGGGTGTTGGTCGGCCCACATGCGGACGGTTTTGAACATGTCGCGCTGGATCTCGACGCTTTCGTTGCGAAGGGCTGGGTGGTGAAAGGCGCGGAGGACGTCGTTGACGACTTCGTCGACGGGGACATTGGGATTCTCCCAGGCGAAGAGGACGCGTCTTGGACGGTTAGCCATGGCCGGCGCCGCAGGCGGGAGAGGGTGAACTTACGGAACAGAGTACTGGAGAATGGTGGCAGCCACTCGACCGGCGCACGAGTTCAGGACATTGGTGAAGTGGTCCTTGGAAAGCATGGAGTGAGTAGGGTCGGAGCATCGATCGTTCTCCCACGGCTCCAACTGGGACTTGGAACTGGCGCTAATCACACCCGACGAACCGTCCTTGAGAACCTTGGTGACGGAGTTGATGATGGGTCGGATGAACGGGGCAAGAAGACCCAGCACAAAGGCCGTCAGGGTCTCGCTGATGTGCTCTAGCAGCTTCTCAAGACCCGGGACCTTGGCGATGCCACGGCTGATGGACTTGACAATCTTGTCGCGGAAGACCAGGATGGGGTAGATGCGCTTGGCCGTCTTGACGGGATCAAAGTCAGGGCTCATACCTGGAACGATGTTGACGTTGTTGGCGCGGGTTCGTTGCTGATTCTCTCGCTCCTGGGCCTCAGAAGCCTCCTTTAATTCTCTCGCCTCGGATGCAAAGCCGCCTCCAACGTCGGGGAGCTTGGAAAGCAGACTGATAAAGTCAAGTGGACCGGAGCCATCAAACAATCCCCTGTCACCAGTGGCTACTGGGCCACTTCGCGCGCCCTCTGCGTTCTTCAGAGCTATGTCAACTTCGTCGACTTCGGACTGAGTAAAGTGGTCGTTGGCCTCGCCAATGACGGAGTGCAAGAAATCGACCGCGCCAAAGGTGCCCGTGACGATGGGGTAAATCCTCTTGCCATTCACCTGGACTTCGGTTTGCGTTCCACAGTGGGGGAACACATTGTGATAGCCGAGCTCCCGGAGAGCCAGCTCACAGTAGTTGCTGTGGGCGCCAAAGTCTTCCAGACAGTGAAGAGCTTGCCCGAGGCAGCGAAGGGCCTCACAGAGGTTCTCATCCTTGCCCTTGCCATGCTCGCCGCAGGTATAAAGTCGGCCAAAGTGGATGGCGCGGGCAAAGCTGAAGCGAATGTATCCAGCGCTAGTAGCCCATTTTCCCGTCTCGTTGGCAATGTAATTCTTCATGCCCGTCCTCATATCGATTTCTGTTTCAACAGGTTCGACGGGGCCGCGGAGACGGGGGTCAAACTTGCGGGCGTCGAGGCCATCCGCGTATCCCAGTGGATTGTCGATGTGCTCCTCCGGGCGATAGCAGCCGAGCCGCTCCTCGGTCACCTCAAACTCCTCAGTTGCATAGCCAAAGGCCATGAATGAGAGAACCCAGACCTGCGCATTTGTCAGTCTTCTTTCTCATCTTGTCCTTGATGGTGAAGCCAGGCACTGACGAGGATGCGAATGGTGGCGGCATTGACGCCTTTTAGACTGCCGACATCGACGGCTTGAGAGTAATCGCGAAGCCAGTTGCCAAAGTAAGTTCGCTTGATCAACATGGACGTCCACTTCTTGCCGTGCAGGAAGGCGATGCTGGCGAGCATATCCTCGATATCTGACAAAGAGCAAAAATGAGCAAACGTGGGCATTTTTCGGGGCACAATGTCGAGATTCCAAGCAGCATACCTCCATGGCGCCAGTTATGTCCCTCGACCTGCAATAAAATGTGTCAATGACGCATACTGACGCTCCGAACCAGTTTGATGCATACCTGAGCAATGGATGGGATGTTTCCAGCTCCAAAGGCAGCTGCTTTGCCGGGAAGCAGCACCAGGCAAATGGCGAGCACCAGCAGCCAAGTGCCCCTCGGCAGATGAAGTGATGGCATGACGTAGCCGGGCGGCACAAAGAAGATAGCAAACTAAGTACCTAGCCTAGGCACGGTGGGCGATGTTGAACTAATACAAGGTTTGGTTCGAGAGGGAGATGTGCAGGCTGGGTGGCAGGCCCGTCGTGGATAAGCGGCAGAGGGAAAGAAATAGTAATGGCTCAAAGGACGGATCTCAGACCACGAGATTTGGCCCCGACGCTCACAGGGACGGACTGGGTGCGTGCCACTATTTTCAGCCCCGCATCCAAGAGGGAAACTCGAGTCGCCCGCCTGAGGCTGAGAGGAAGGACCTGTTCGCATTGACGGACCCGCCTCTGGGCGAGAAGGAGCTGAGGTAGCGCGCTGACGCCGGGCTGTGCCATCCAAGCCCAGTGAGCGAGGCCTCAGAGAGCTGGTGAGCTTGGAAGTTGAACTTCAGCTCATGGCCGCCTGGGGCGCCGCGTTTGCGCCAATGGCTGGCTCTTCAATTTGTGTTCATCGTCTGCGTCGTGGCACTGCAGTTCAACCTTTACTCAGGCCGAAAATTGGGCCAGCGTACGGAGCAGTCTATATTCAATAATAGTGCGGACCGAGCATCGGGTTGGGACGTGAAGAGCTGATGTCATCCATTCTGGCATCAGGGGAGGCGTCAGGCAATAATGGCGTTGTTGCTGGTGGCCGGGAACCGTCAGCCGCCAGGGATGCTGGAGCCGACAGTGCAGTCCATATCCGCAGCATCACATGTTCTGTCGACCGAGCGCGGCCCTTAGCGCAATGCTGGATGCTGCAGTCTGCTCATGGCTTATGTCCCACGAATCGAGGCGTTCGACAGCGATTACGATTGCACCAGACCTGTATTTATTTATTATATCCGTGCCTGGGGACGATCTCCTGCATGTCAGCTTGTCGACATGGCTCCGAAGCACCAGCCACAGGCCCGCGGTTAATGGGTGCATTTCGTGCTCTGTGTTTTCCCCTCCAAGACCAAGTGCCAGTTTTAGGACTACTGGGCTTGGGACGGATAACGGAGACAAGAAAGTCCTCCGGAGGCAGGAACGCTGACTGAGGAGTACACACTGGTGCTCGAAATGGCATGCACGTACTCCGTACAAGGCGGAGAGTGGAGAGTGGAGACTGGCCGGCCTCCCATTTTGTTGTCCGCCTCGCGAGCGGATAGCCTATTCCTCGCCCAACTGACACGCACTGGGAGCACCGTCATGACCTCGAGTCCATGACTACTGGCAACCAGACACGGTGCCATTTTGATCGGCCCAGAATAACGCCACTTTAGCCCCTCGGCATCCGCTGGTTCCTTGAGTTAGTTGGCAGTTGCCACTTTTTTTTTTTTCCGCCCATTACTTTAGGCACTTCTAAGATTTTAGGGACCGCGACCACCGCCAAGACCAAAATGGCCATCCTCGTGAATTTCCTCCATCTCGCCTCCCACCACTGCATCGCATCATTTGTTTTTAACATCCTCATGCCTCGTCCGGTCTGACCATTTCGTGTTCTTTCCCAGTCTTCCTTCTTTATTGCTGTCCATCAGCTGTATATCGTCCTGTTTGTTGCACACACCGCCCCCTGAGCCACGGCTCTCTTCGAATCCCCCCTGTCAGCGCGCCACACTGCAGACACCTTCAACATCGCATCGAATCGCTCCGTCTCTGTTCGCCCCGGACCGACACGACATTCCCCGGGTCTCACGATATCACGATGCCCGCCAGGACTCTGCCTACCTTGACACGCGCAGAGGTTGAAGCTCACAACTCGACCTCGTCGTGCTATGTCACCATCGGGTCCAAGGTTTACGATGTTACAGACTTTGTCGATGACCACCCTGGCGGCGGCAGCTTGATCATTGAATATGGCGGCAAAGACGTCGGGGAAATCTTGAAAGATCCCACCTCGCACCCTCATTCAGAGGCTGCCTACGAAGTGCTTGACGAGTCCCTCGTCGGATTTCTGGTCAATGACAAATCGACTCCCGTCAATGGCTCTGCGACCACTCCAACCTCTCCCGCCGTCCACCCTCGAACCGGCATGTCGTGTGCAGAAGACCTCAGCAAGGACACAGACCTTGTCCAAGACTTTAAGAAGCACAAGTTTTTGGATTTGAGCAGGCCTCTGTTTATGCAGGTTTGGAATGGTGGCTTTAGCAAAGACTTCTATTTGGACCAAGTCCATCGTCCTCGTCATTACAAGGGTGGTGCCTCGGCCCCTCTCTTTGGCAACTTTTTGGAGCCGCTCACCAAGACTCCGTGGTGGATAATTCCTACCTTGTGGCTGCCTTGCGTCGCCTACGGTATCTATATTGCTGCCCTGGGCTTAAATAACCCCCTGGCAGTAGCCAGTTGCTGCGTCTTCGGCTTCTTCCTCTGGACCTTTGTGGAATACTGCCTCCATCGATTCCTGTTCCACCTAGACGGGTATGAGTTACTAGACCTGATGCATACATCTACCTCGGACTGCTAAGCTAACTGGACTCAGCTACCTCCCAGACAACCGCGTCTTCATTACCTTGCACTTCTTGCTGCATGGAATCCACCACTATCTACCCATGGACAAGTACCGCTTGGTCCTGCCGCCAACACTGTTCGTCGTCCTTGCTTTTCCATTTTGGAAGCTGGCCCATGCCCTCTTCCCAAATTGGTCTGTCGCCACCGCCATCTACTCCGGCGGTGTCTTTGGCTACATTTGCTACGACCTGACGCACTATTTCCTGCATCACGAGAACCTGCCGTTGTGGTACAAGCAGCTGAAGAAGTATCACCTTGCTCACCACTTTCTCGATTATGAACTGGGTTTCGGCGTCACCAGCAAATTCTGGGATCAAATTTTTGGCACTGAGCTGCAAACTCCCATCAAGGCCACTTGAGACTGGTTGACTGAAACAATGGTGGGAAATGTTTCCCCCCCGAGTTATGATGGTCTTTGCTTTGGTATCAGTGTTTTCTTTTCTCACTTGCCAGAATCGACAAGACGTCGACGGCCTTGATTAAATAATGTAGAAGATGACAATAATAATTGCTAATAAGAGTCCTTGGTGGCTCGCAAAAGTAGAATTGCTGAGGAACGAGCCGCTTGGTAGGCCCAAATGATAATGAAGCTGAAGACGTTCATATCTCGAATCGGTAGGTAGTTTTTGGGTACTACAGATTCATCTACATAAGTAATAATACATGCATCACCCTTGTCCCTGTTCCGTTCCAGCAGCAGCAAGCAAGTGTTGTCCACCAAGCCTGTGGATTGCCTCACCCAAAGTGCCGACAGCCACAAACCCAAAATGAGGCGCGCTCACGTGACCCTTATCTGTTTCCAACCTTTTCCCAACATCCCCACCTGGGAGACGGACTTGAATTTCGCCTCTACATCTCCTCAGACAACATATTATAGCACCCGCCCAGGGTTATCCTTCAGATACGGGGGCACTGGTCATATCAGCACCTTGCACACATTGGCAAAGAGTCCGCTGGTACAGCTTGGATCGTCATTACCGAGAGCCTGCACACCTGGGAGAGTAGGTCGACCATGTCTGGTTTGGACGTCGAGGCCCTTTTGGAGGCCACTGCTCAGAGCTCAGCACAGCAGAATTCCAACGCTCAAAGCGATGACTCTTCTAGAAATGACCGAAATGGCCGCAGCCGAAACGGACCCGAACGCGATGGCTCCAAGAGCCGTGATGATAGCCGCAATCGTGGCCAAGAGGCTGACGGTGATCGCCGCCGACGCGATCGTCGAGACTCTCCTCCAAGACATCGTAAGGGAACTCCTGGCGAAACTACTCCACGGAGTGATACTGGAAGCCACCGCAGTAGACGCCGCAGCGAAAGCCGGGACAGAGACCGGTACAACTCACGTCGACCTAGGGATGGTGACTACTATCGTGGAAGACGCGGGCGATCCCGCTCACGCTCCAGATCCCCACGCCGGCGTTATCGCCCCCGAGATGACCGAGATCGTAGGGACCGCCGCGACCGCTCTAACCGTCGAGATAGTGGTCGAGGAAAGGATCGATCTCCCGGCAAACGATCTCGCTCGCCCGCGTTGAATGAAGACGAACGCGACAGCCGCACGGTTTTCGTTCAGCAACTTGCAGCCCGTTTACGAAGCGATAAGCTCAAGAAATTTTTCGAAGAGAATGCCGGCCCAGTCAACGAAGCACAGATTGTCAAGGACCGCATCAGTGGGCGATCCAAAGGGTAAGTTTTGTTCCTCGCAGCGCGTTGTCCAATGTCCCAGGCCCGCTAACAGCCTTGTCCTCTAGAGTTGGTTATGTTGAATTCAAAGACGAAGAAACGGTTCAAAAGGCGCTTCAGCTCACTGGAAAGCCATTGGCAGGTATTCCTATCATTGTCAAGCTCACAGAGGCTGAAAAGAATCGACAAGCTCGCAATACCGAGTCGACTAGTGGACACCCGAACTCGATTCCTTTCCATCGCCTCTATGTTGGCAATATCCATTTCAACGTGACGGAACAAGACCTGCAAGCCGTTTTTGAGCCCTTTGGTGAGCTCGAGTATGTCCAGCTTCAAAAGGACGACAATGGTCGCAGTCGTGGATACGGATTTGTTCAGTAAGGCTCCTTTTATTTTGACTCTTGTTGTTCGTGTTTCATTGTCTGGAACAAATGCTTACGGAAACACAGATTCCGTGATGCCACTCAGGCCAGAGAAGCGTTGGAGAAGATGAACGGCTTTGACCTTGCAGGCCGACCCATCCGAGTCGGCCTGGGCAACGATAAGTTTACCCCTGAGAGCACGGCCAACTTGATGCATAGGTTTTCAGGACAGAACAACTTTCAAGGCTCCTCTTTCTCAGGCGCAGGCGGCCGTGGTGGCCAATCATCGACGTTTGACAGAGCCGGAGGACGAGACAGCGATAAAGCAGGGGGTGCCAGCGCTCTCGACGACACGGATGTCGCGGGAGTAAACTTCAATAACTACAGTCGCGATGCATTGATGAGAAAACTTGCCAGGACTGACGAAACCCCTAATGGGAGAGAAGACCAGGCCGTTGTGAAGCCCAAGACTGAGGTGAAGCCGTTGCCTGTGAACGTCAACATGGCTAGTCGCTGTGTTGTGCTGCACAACATGTTTGACCCCGAAGAGTGAGTAATCTAAAACACGTGGGTCCAGCCTCCGGTTTGTACAGTTCAACTAACGTTTGGTTGCGATTAGGGAGGAGGGCGATGACTGGGTCAAGGAGCTCGAAGACGACATTCGATCAGAAGCGGAGAGGCAATACGGGCATGTCGTTCACATTGCCGTCGATCCCAATTCCAAGGGTGACGTTTATCTCAAATTCGACAAGGTCCAAGGCGGCGAAAATGCCATCAAGGGTCTCAACGGAAGATACTTTGGCGGCAGGATGATTAATGCGTCTCCAGTTGTGGATGCTGTCTACAGCAGTCTCTTCTCTCGCACCAGAGCCATTTAAAGCTAACATGGCCGGCCATTTGCCCTCGTATCATTTAGGTATTCCACAGGTTAGTCAAGACTGCAAATTGATGACTATGGGTGAAGTTGTCCCCCGCTGAGACGGTAATTTTCTAGCACATGCCAGTGCAACTCTGTTGCGACCCTGCCGCCCGACGGCCACCTCGCGGATATTATTAGACAATCGAGTCTGGCTATTGAAGCGTCGACTCGTAAACAGTTCCGATTTATGCCGCACCTATGCCTTGTTGAAGAAAACTAAGCTAGACACGATGTTGCAGGCACTCTTCGATGGCACTCTGCCTTTTAATCGCGTACGACGCCACTAATGGCAGCCCTTGGAGGTTACTGGTGACTTGGCCCCGTATCCCATGATTCTAATGTTTGTACAAGTGCACTAGAACGTTGACGACAAGGCCAATGAGGATCGTTAGTCTTTTGCGCGGGTCTTATAATCACTGGTAGTTTTTTTTTTTTTTTCTAGGTGTTGTAGCATCGGGCTCTCTCTCTGCCTTGAGTAAATACATGCAATTGTCGTCTGACTACCTATGTATGTCGTCGGGAGAAGTGTGACTTGCCGCAGTGGTCCAAATAGCGCGACTCGGATTTGAATCGATTGGAACGAGCACTGCCCGGGGTCAATCCGCGGTGAGGGAATGGAGATGTTGCGCCTATAGTGAGGGTATATTTCCAATTGCTCGGCGCTAGGGGTAGCCTCCCTGCTCATGGTATGTTTGGTCAATCTTTATTTTTTTATAGGGTCCAAGTCCAAAAGTCCAAAGCATAACTCTATTTACGTCATGAGACTGAAATCTATCATTGTTCCCCGCCTCGGTGCTGTACACTTCACACTTGGCTGTGCTCTATGGACGGGTCTGTTCACTTGAGCTTCAGATTTGCCTCAGCTCTCAGTCAAGGTAAGTTTTTGCCATGGGGTGACCACACCTTGCCAGCACACCCACTTTTGGTTTCGTTTCTTCTGAATTCTCTTCCCCTTTCTTCATTTTGATCGTCCCTGTACACGCAATCTTGTCGCCGCGTTGATTGGGTTCACAACGCCTTTTCTTTCTGGTCCGCCCCATTATATCTCATATATCCCTGATATCCTTTACCCGCTGATTCATATGGCTCACGTTTGTCTATTCAGGTGGTAGCTACGGTTTTGAGAGATCTCGCCGACTGGTCCTGCACCGTCTCCTCACGTACACCCATTGTGGCCAACTATCAGTTAACTTTGGAGACAGCTTTGAACACCCTCGCATGTAGGCTCCCGGCTCCCGGCTCCCGGCTCTTGACTCTCTGCTCCTCTCGTCTACATGTTTATACCGAACGCTTGCTGACTTGATACAATTGGTGCTCGATCAGACAATAGCCCTGAGCTGCTATTCATCCTTACGCTAGTCCTACATCAAACCCATCATTAGTGGCTTCTATTTACCCTGACATAGCTTCCGCAAAAGAAAAGCCGTTGTATTGTCCCTTGAATCCTGTCAGTCGTACGCCTGTGCAGAATGACAAGTTCCGAACAGTTGTCCCTTCACGAATGCACAGATTCCGTTGGGCTTCCAAACAGCCAGGCTGAAGTTATACCGGCTGTCGCTGGTCAAGATTGCAAAATGCTCTCTGTGGATTTCTCAACACCTCTTGCTGGAGCGGCTCGATCTGAGCGAATCCGCCAAATGTCACATAATCATGTACGTACAACGCTCACACCCGCTCACACTCGTTGCCGGTTGGTCGGTACACCGTGGCTGATAATGGAGGGCAGCCTGCTTTTGCAAAGTCACGCTTGACGCAGGAGATACTCGTCAAAATCCAACACTCTCTCCGACGCATGCCCGGGGTGTCGTCGACCGAGTCTGCTGAGATCATTGTCCAACTGCAGGAGGTGGGACAGATCATCAGCCAGGAAACGAGCCAACTGGTTGACGCCCTGGTGAACCTCACGGTGGACCAGGAGGACACGGACAAGGCAATAGCACGCATGGGGCTCGAAACGAGCTTGACCAAGGCCGAGACCGAGGACAAGGCGCAGAGGATACGAGATCTTGGCGCCGAGGTGGAAACGGAGAGGAAGAAGCGCGAGCAGGCGGAAAACGACGTCAAAAAGGTCATGCGTAACCTGCATGACTTGACTGAGGACTTTAAAAGGGTCAAGGAGAAGGCGGGCAAGCAAAACGACGAGGGTAGGGCCAGCTGCGACGTTCGTGACGACATGATCAAGGTAATACCGCTTGCCGGCGTTGGTGCTGCTCTTGATGCTTGGCATGGGAAGAAGTGTGCTGACCTTGAATGGTGGCAAAAACAGGGGCTGGAGGACACGATTCGCCATCTGGAGGATCAAGTCAACAACCGCCGCTCGCTTTGGGTCATGAAGCATTCGGATCCGCAGTCTGTGGCGCGTGCCATGGAGACGCTTGCTGATTCTGTGCAGGACAATGACGCCGCCCACAGGACAATCATGTCGATGAGGTCGAGAGACGCCAGAGACGCCAGAGACGCGAGAGCCGACGGCGTCCAGAACATCAGACAAACGGCACCGCCGCCGCGTCCAGCGTCCGTCTTTCAGCCTGGCAGGGCTTCCAACGCCGCCGCCCCTCCCAAGTTTGGGCCTCTTCACGCCGGGCCGCCGCGAGCGCCGTCGACATTTCCTCATGACCGACGACACCAGCCGTGTCCCTCCTCCTGGGGCGCCGCCGCTCAGGGCCGCGCTGTGCAGCAGGGAGGCAACCCTTTCCACGGCAGCCACGGCAGCACCTCGTCGTCATGGGCCCGTCCGCCGACGAGAAAGGCTTACCACGCGCCTCCGCGATACAGGCCCAGCACCGCAGACTTTCCGCAGCAGGGCTTCATGATGCCCATGCTCTCGCCCACTCGCCCCGGCACGGCATTTGGCCATGAGCAGTATCCCCAGACGCCAACGTGCAGCTCTCGCTTCGGGCGCTTCTCCGTGCCGCCGCCGCCGCCGCCGCCGCTGCCGCCACCGAAACACCAGACTGACCTCGGGAGCGCTTCCTCTGCCGGCAACGCCATGGCCACGAGAAACAGCCTCTCGGGGCCGCTCATTCACATGACGGAGCAGTCGGTGGCGACGTGGAACGAGTCCATCATGGACTTTTACGCCATGATCAGGGCTTTTGTCGAGCGCCACGCAAACGTCCCCGACGCAGCCATGGCCATGAAGATGAGCACCACGCCGCTGTGGCCCGTTCTCCTGGCCACCTACCACCCGCTCTCGGCCAAGGAGGCCTCGTCCTACCTGGACATTCACCTGCGCGCCGACAACCCAAAGTGCTGCCTCGTGACGCGCGTCATCATCGACTACATCGTCAACAGGGTCTGGGTGCCCAACGCCTGGGTCGGCTCCGACAGCGAGTGCACCTACGCGCTGTTTGATCTGGAAAAGGACCTGGAAAGGACTCAAGGTACCATGACCACAGCCTCACACTCTTCAAGTAGCCCGAGACCATCTAACAAGCTGTCCCTCTCCTCCGTTCCCCCAAAACAGGCCAGCCCTCTGCCCAGCGCCAGCCGCTCCTCGACCGCCAGGCCTACATCCTCGACGCCATTGTCAAGTCGGAGCCCGCCACGTTCCACAGGGACAAGATTGACGACATTACGCACTCGCTCCTCGGCACCATCCAGCCGCTGCTCAACCGCCTCACCAACCCGGCAGACGCCTACCGCGACCTCGAGCACGTCGCCGAGCTGGCCTGGGACCTGTCCTCCAAGATCCTCATGTCCCGCCTCACCTTTGACTTTAGGTTCCCCGAGGTCGGCACCCGCTTCTCGAGCCAGTCCATGCTGCCCATCTGGCCCGCGCTCGACCCGACCGAGCTGCAGGCCAAGCACTGGCGCGTGGCCCTCGTCACCACGCCCGTCATCACCTGCCGCAACGACACGGGGAGCAACATCTCGGCCCACTCGGTTGCCCTCGCCGACGTCTACTGCATGCAGTGACCGACTGGCATTCTTGCTCCCGAGTCCCGCGGGTGCACTGCGTTCCTGTATCCTGTAAGCCGGCTTGCACCGGGGGCAGTCTATGCTAGCTATTTCTTGACAATGGGGCCCGTCTTTTGAATTCGGGGGGAGGCGGGGGTTCATGGATACGCGGTTCGGCGCACTTTTATTTAAACGCTTTGCCCGTGACGGTACGGGTGTGCATAGTTGGTCTCCTGCACTAAACGGGGTGCTTTATTTCTGATCCCTCTAACTTTCCTTATCCTGTCTAATATGATACTGTCACATGATACGGCGTCCTTCAGTTGTGATGATGCCGCTCACAAGCCAATGGATGCAGTTTGGTTGCCATCTACGCAACTTGGTGAATCAGCACGTCCCAGGTGGCCTGGAAACGGAATAACAACCCAAAGTGCATGAGCACAACGTAGCTAGATGCCTGAATATGCTAGCTCTGCAAGTCAAATCTGTCAAGAGGGCGTATGCGTACAGCAGCCCGACTTGTTCACTCATCCGCAGCATTTCTTGACCATCTACACGCTGGCCTCTGCTGGTCTCGGTATCTCGGTATCTCGCAGCGCCAGCGTCAAATGCGAGGTTCCCATAGGATCAAAGTATGAATTCTCCGAGTCCAATCTCTGTGCTTTGCCTGGAGCAGGGGAACCACCTTGGCAGCTGTCTTTCTCTCTCCATCATTTTGGCCACGTGCTGGACCATGAGGGTCCGGCCAGCCTACCCATTTGTTTGCCATTCTCTAAGTATATACGGTCCGGGGCGTACTCTGTTACCAACTTTGGAGGCCAGTTTCTTTCCAGGCGCAGTTGTCTTTGTTCAGTCAACATTACTAATTTGCCACTAATACAACCACGTTTACCCAAGGTGCCTGACCTTGGTGTCCAACTGCGGCATACCCTGCCGCTGGATTCTGAGAGGTGGATAGAGCTGCTGTCATGTCATATGGCCAAGGATACAAAGTTCGGGGATTAATGAATTCTTGCGATTTGGACTCTATCATAACCGCATCCCTCGCTCGCTGCTGTATACAAATAACTAAAATCACAAAAGGATGGCTCCCCTCCTGACCTGTCGCTGCCTAGCGTCGGCTACCGGCGTCTTGATTGTCAAGACGCCTGTCCACCGCGCCCAATACCGTCTTGAGCAGCGCTGAGTCGGTGAGATTCAGAGACTGCCCTCCCCACTTGCAGGTGATGGTGTCGACAATGTCGCGGACGCCTTGGGCCTGCAGTCCGTCATCCAACTCTCTCAGCGCCTGCGTGGCGTATCTGTCGTTGCCAATCTGGACGAACTGGATGCCGATTTGGTAAGAGGGTGCGAACAGTCTGTCGAGGGCGTTGGCGGCCGCGACAATGGCTTGCATTGGGTTGTCGGAAGGTGCGCCATCCGTGATGACAATCAGGTTGAGAGGCTTCACCGTGGACATGTCGGGCACATCCTTCAGATGCCTGATATAAGGCATGAGAATTTCCTCCAACCTCTTTGCCGTGGGCGTAGCGCTTGAAGGGTGGACCTGGCGAAAAATATCCGCAACGGGCCTCGACTTGTTGTCGATTCCATAATACCCGCCGCGCGCCATGTACTTCTTGCTGCTGGGGGCGGTCGAATTGGATTTGTGGTTCAAAAAGTAAATGTCGATGCCGTCCTCGTCGTACTTGGCAACAAGCCCCGAGATTGCCTGCAGAGCTGCTTTTGCTTCTTCCCAGAGCTTGCCTGACATGGACCCGGAATCATCAATGAGCAAGACCGTGTCAAAGTTGGCCAGGTTCGCGTAGGGGTCATTGTCGACGACGCCCCGGTTGCTCTGGCTGCTCTGGCTGCCCAGGGTGATAGGAATCTTGACAGTTTGAGGCGTGTATGGAGGGGGCGCCTCAGAGGGGGTTGACGCTGTTGGTGCAGCGACTTTGTCAGTAATTGTAACGTCGCAAGGTTCATCATGAAGGGTCAGTCTTACATTCTCCTCCCCCGGAATAAGGGTTGCTTTTGGCAAGCTCCTTGTCCTTTTCAGAGCGCCGCGAGGGCCTTCGGAGCAGCTTGTCCTTGAAATTGGCAAAGTTGGACATGTTGTTGACTGGTGAGGAGGCTTCTTGTTGGACTTTTTCTCTTTTTATTGTTTCTGCCTCGTCGTGAGCCGAGAAGGGTAATGATCCTTTTTCGTTTGCCGTGGCGCTGCGACTGCGCACTTTTATGTCTGGCCGACTTGCTACGAGATGAATGGAGTTGGGCTGCTCGTTCCTTGTGTCACCCTTTTGCAGAACGAGTTCGGGAGTTGCAGGGAAGGAACGATGAACGCGTTTGTGTATTTACCGAAAAAAAAAAAAAAAACAGCGCCTGAATACATTCCTCATGTCATCTATATACCTGGTTCTGCTCATCGCCTGTCCATAACTTGGGCAGCTCGGACATGTTCAACATTGCATCGGCTCTGTTCACATGTGGTAGGTGGTTCTAGACCCAAGTTTGCCTAACAAGGTGTAATTGCTCAGCTCAGCGTTGAACAGCCCCACGCGCTCCGGCGAGAGGGGTGTGAACCAGCCCCGACCTGAGATTAAACACCAAGCACAGCCACAGCCAGCAAACACAAGGTGTCAATACACGGTCATTTCCCACAATGCACTCTGCCTTTGCACGACAGCACAGGGCCAAGGACATAGGCGCAGCTGTTTCACAGGAACCGTCGTGCTGGATACCGAATTTCTCTTTTTTTTTTTTTTTAAATTGCCCCCGCATCCTTCAACGTGGCGAAGAGCAAGCCAAATTTCCCGAAACCGGCCCAGCAAACCGCCTCGCCCCCTGCACGGCCCCCAGACAACTGTTGCAAAGCCATTTTCCCGTCTGATTGAGGCGAGGCAGGTGAGACTGTCTTGTGAAACGGGGCTGGTCCACATTGCCTGTGTTGTTTAATCTCCTTGTCTGTGTGCTCGTTTCTTTGACACAAAGGAAATCCTCTTGCTGGCGCAAATCAATCAGGCTGTTCAGGTGTTCGTCCTTCACAGGAGCAAACCTGGTATATCCCAAGATTGAACCCCGCAACTTTATTAGTGTTGGAGACTTCTGCTCCATATTAACATGCACCATTGGACTGGCAGGGTGTTGAACAGGAATAGCGTCCGGCGTGACTCACGATAAATGCAGTGGTATTTGAATTGCGCTACATTATAAACCGTGTTCAAGCGCCCACAACAGGCAAGGTGGTCACTTCATCACGCTTCCATTCGGAGCCCCAAAATATGTCTCTTCCACTCCGTATCCTCGGCCGAGACGACGGCCCACAAGTCTCGCCCGTGGGTCTCGGCCTCGGGAGCCTCAGTGGATTCTACGGGCCGCCAGGGACCCGCGAGGAGAAGCTGGCTCTCCTAGACCATGCATTCGCCGCCGGCCTGCGCTTCTGGGACCTGTCGGATGTCTACGGCGACTCGGAGGACGTCGTAGGCGAGTGGCTAAAGCGCTCAGGCAAGCGCGAGGACGTTTTCCTCGGCACCAAGTTCTCGCTCCAGCGGCAGCCCGACGGGAAGCACACCTTCCGATCTGACCCCGAGTACGTCAAGGAAGCATGCGCAAAGAGCCTAGAGAGGCTTGGTGTGGACACGATCGACCTGTACTACTGCCACATGGTAGACGGGGTGACTCCCATTGAAAAGACGGTCGCGGCCATGGCAGAGCTCAAGCGGTAGGTTTCGGCCTCCTGGTCACCATTCAGGTTGCTAACGCCGCTCCTGCCTGTTTTCCAGAGAAGGCAAGATCCGGCATATCGGCCTATCGGCCGTCTCGGCAGCCACGCTGCGTCGGGCGCACGCCGTGCATCCCATTGCCGCCCTGCAGTGGGAGTATAGCCTGTTCACGCTAGACATTGAGTCGTCGACGAGCGATATTCTGAAATCCTGCCGCGAGCTGGGCGTGACGCTCGTCGCCTTTTCCCCCGTCGGGCGCGGTGTCTTGACGGGACGCTTCCAGTCCCATCAGGACATACCCGAGGGCGACTTGCGCCGCTTGTACCCCAAGTATGCGGAGAAGAACTTTCCCGAGATCCTAAAGCTAGTTGAGGGCGTCAGGAAGGTGGCCGAGTCCCATGACAGGGCCACCCCGGCCCAGGTAGCGCTTGCATGGCTGCTGGCCCAGGGACCCGACATCATCCCCATCCCGGGCACAAAGTCCATGTCCAGAATGGACGAGAATGCCGCCGCCGCCCTGCTTCAACTGAGCGACCAAGAGGTGCGGCTGCTTCGAGAGCTCGCTGAGGCCGCGGAAATAGAGGGCACGCGGTACCCTGCTGCGTAGGTACCCCCAAAGTGTCTGGACTCGGCTGGCTTGCTAACTTGCTCTCGCAGGGTCATGGCCACCCTGAACCAAGACACACCACCGCTGTAGGAGTGTACGACGGGTGTGATGTAAGTAGTCTAAAATTGGCCGGGTCAGGGAACCGGAATTGGCCATGACAGCATGAGGGCGGGGGTTTAAAAAGGAATGGACGTGCATCAAGCGCACCCATTTTGTGAAGTTCATCGACTCTGCTGTGTTTTTACTTTTCGCCGACCCTTGGTCTACGTGGCGTGTGTCTGCATAGTTCCAATCATGTACTCTGGTGATGGCGTCGGCAGACGGGGTACTTGGGAGTGCAAAGATGATTCAGGTGTTGACGGAGATCCTGACATGGGTTCGGGAGAGAAATTTGCTCTTATGGCATGCAATTTACGCACAATAACGTCGTATGCCCCAGCATCACGAGCATCACGAGCATCAGGACGCGAGCAGCGAGAAACAATTCGCAAACCCCAGTTGAAAAAGGCACTTGGTTCTTCATAAAATGTCACGGGTCGTCATCATTCAAAGCCACGGCTACAGTAGAAGTGCCCAATGGCACGCCAGCACAGCCCAACCAACCAACGAGACTACTCAGCGGCCTTCCTGTGTCTAAAGAAGAAGAAAAAAAATTAGCAAGCATACGCAACAAGGCCGAAAGTGGTACATACTTGGTCACGACCCTCTCAATGCCATCCAACCCCATGCGCAGCACGTCCATTCTTGGGCCGTACGAGAAACGCACAAAATGGTGGCATGGGCTGTCGAACAAATCGCGACGGCGCGAGGGATTCAGATCGAAAAAGATGCCGGGCACGACAATGACCTTTTCTTCCAGACAGGCCTGGAAGAAGTTGAGTCCGTCGGCAATGCCTTCGGGCAGTCCGTCGAGATTGAGCCACCTAGTCGAGTTAGCTTGTTTCCCAATGCCGAGCCTCGGCCAAGGCGGAGGATGGGCGTACAGGTAGAATGTGGAATCCGGGACGTATTTGATGACGAAGCCCATTTCCCGTAGACGACGGACGACATAGTCTCGCTTGTCCTGCCGAGAAGAGTCAGACGAATTTGGTTTCAATGCGGCCATTGTACGGCACTTACACGGAAGTGGTGCTGCAAATGGACCATTTCGGTCTGGACCAGGGTCGGGTCTAGCATGGGAATAGCCGCATCCTGGAAGGCGTGGCAGGCGCCGCCGTCCAAGTAGCTGCCGCACGAGCCAATACTGCATCATCAAATGTTAGCCAAGACGGCGCGGTGGAAGAGGATGCTCGGGACAAGGTCACGTACGCGGAAATGTATTCTAATTCAGTACCATGGTTAGCGCTCGGGGGTTTCAAACTTCTTTTCAAGAGCGGAACAACAACAAGACGCACCCTTTGGTCCAAGGATCCACGCAATTCGCCATCCAGGCAAGCGGAATCGCTTTGTAAGACCGTCAATGATGAGAACATCGTCCTCGTCCACGTCCTCCACGTTCTCGGCGGCAGAAATGGTAGTTCCGTCGCAGTTGCTCGTGTAGTTGTAGCCCGAGTAGAACTCGTCGCTGATCAAGGTGGCGCGGCCACGGCAAATGTCTTGGATCTCGGCCAACTCGGGGTTCGCAACGACTCGGCCGGTAGGGTTTCGGGGATTTGAGGTCAGAATGACCGAGGTGCCACGGGCGATTTCCTCTGCAATCTTGTCGGGGTGGATGTGGTAGCCGTCCTCCTCCGACAGAGGGACGGGGATGGCCGCAAACTGTCTGCCTGTTAGCCTGTGCTGGGTGCCGTGTATGCGACCTTTTCTTCTTCTTCTTTCTTCAGCGTACATTCTTGAATAAACTCAGCATTTCGTTGTACGCCGTGTAATCGGGCAGGAAGAAGCTGAGGTACGAGTTGCCTAGGACGGCGGCAATTCGAATCAGGCCGGCGCGACCGCCGGGCACAATGGCCACATTCTCCCAGGTGTACTGGCTGTCCTTGCCCTTGCGATGCATCTCGTTGTACAGCTTGGCAACGGCCTCTCTCAGCGGTCGGATGCCGGCCGTGGGAGCGTACTCCCTGGCGGCCATGGAGACGTCAATGGTTTCGGGACGCTTGAAGCAGCCGGCAATGTCATCTTCCACCTCGGGGGCGCCCTGGCCCAAGTTGGCCCAGGACTCGGGGTCTTCAAAGAAGCCAAGCTCGGCGGCGCGCTCGGTGCACCAAATCACACCGGTGGAAGCTCTGCTGGCGTCGAGACCGGCATGGGGGAGATGGCCCTCGTGTGCGTTGCGGAATTGGCGGTGGACCTTGGACTGGACCTCTATTTCAAGAAGTCGTTAGCAGAGTCATGTCTTGTCTTTGGTTCCGGGTTTGCTGATGCGGGGGTGTTGGAGGAGGGGAGGAGGGGTTTCGGCCTCTTGCTGTCTGTCGCAAAGCCAGGCAGCTTCGGACCGCGAGAGAAAGGCTTACCATTTGCGCCAGGGCCGGCGTTGCTGAACCGACGAGCACTAGGCTTCGGTGCGCCAGTGTGGCGGTTGAAGGAGAACTTGCGCCCGCCAAACATGTTGTCGAGGAGCGTGAATAGTGGCGATACCAACGAGGCGGGAATTTGCCCGTAACAAGCCTCTTTGAGGATTGGGGAGCAGGACGTCGAGGTGAGACACTGGATCGGGAAGAATGATAAAATCAAGAGGACCAGAAAACGACGACGTTAAAAAGAATATGAAACTAGCAAGACTCCAAGGGAAAAAAAAAGCCAGCCGCAGGAGACAACAAGAGCTTTTGAGAGCAAGTGGAGAGCGTGCCGGCGATAAGTGGATTTGCGGGCGGTTGGGCTCCTGAATGGCCTCGTCAGCCCTTTTTCGCAGGCTGCGGGGAAGGGGGCGTCCTTTGTTCGCTCGAAGCAGCTACCTTGTTTGCCTATAACACGATGTGTGCTGGACGCCAGACGGCTTTTGCTCGTCTCGTATGGATGGGGAGGGGGGGCCGGCAACAAGGTTGTTATTTTGGGGTTCGCCTCACAATACGGCAGGGCTCCTTTTATGTATTCTTTCGCTGACGGCCAAGGGCTAGTCCGTGCAGGCGTGTTTTTGCGACGATTAGCAGGCGGCGTTGTATATCACGGCTGGCTTCATCTTGGGTTCAGTTCCGTCAGTGAAAGGCGACCGACGTCGCTGAAGAGGTCAACAGCGGAGAAAAAGTGGCTGGAGCTACCCGCTGTGACACCACGACTCGGAACTCGGCACGCAGCCTTTTTTTCTCGTCGACATTGGAAGCAAATGCGCCCTTTGACATCATTTCCCACGCTCTCCTACATGCTCGGTACAGAGCCATAATAGTTTACCAGCAGCAGAGGCCTTCTGTTGCCCTCGCGCCCCCTCGCGTCCCCTCGCCCGTTCAAACAAGCGGTCTGGTGTCGCAGACTCGCAACCGTGCCGTCCGTTGCCTGGCCCTCTTTCAGGCAAAGTCCCCTGTTTCCATGCTCCCCTTTCCCACTGATCAGTGATCCACAGCGCCAGCATCGGGCGGCATTGGCCTGCAGGGCCGTCACACCTCAACGCAGCTGTGGAGGGGGCGGTTTGAATACGTCGTGTCCGGCCACTGCCCTGCCTGTTGGTCACTCCTGCGAGTCAGCCCCCTTGATTCAGTCTCCGTGCATCGCCCATCGGTATTCCGCATCGTGCTGGTGTAACCCACGGCTATGACGGCGGTTGCATCTTTTGCTTTGCCAGCATTCGTCGGCTCCAGAATCTGAGCGAAGCAGACAGGGGGGGTGTCGGAGCCCACCAGGTGTTGGAAGTGGAACCCCCCGCCCGTCTTCAACCTCACTCCTCAGTTTTGGGCGCGCATGAAGAAAAAAAAATCTCGCCATCCCAAAACGCATCGCTCAAATCTGGCAGCCGTCGATCCGTCCCTTCCCTTCGGCGAGGCGAGAAACGCAACCCCGCAACTCCCCGCGCAAAGGATCATGCTCCTGTTCTCACGCCTGCGACCCAGAATCTCACAGCTCCGAATAACCACCGCCATGGCCGCCAGCAATCCCGCGCCAACGTTTTACTCCTCGTCGTCATCAGATAGCTCGCCAGCCCCGTCAGAGACGCCCTCAAACGCCGCCAGACAGGCCCTTCCCGCGCCGGGAGAGACTGCAACCACGCTCGATGTGTCGGGGGACGGCACGGCCGTCAAACTAGACCACCTTGGCCCGCTCGTGGTCAATGTCGATGGAAGCATGTCGCGCATCTCGAACTGGTCCGAGATGGCCGAGATTGAAAAGCAAAACACGCTGAGGATACTGGGGCGACGGAACAAGCAGCGCCTCGAGGCCTTGAAGAAGGCTGGTGAGCAGTAATTTTGCCAGTACCTGTTAAAGTAGATGATGGACGTCGTATCTGCACATGGGGACGACGATTGCTTGGCCAAGAAGGAAAAGAAGAAAAGACGCAAGACGAAAATCATACAACTTGGACTCTGGGACGGCGCCAAGCCTAGACCTTGGCATTGTTCGATACAGCAACCTTGAACGCGGACGACCTCTTATCAACATCCATCAATATTTCCTGTACGGCCTATTGGACTGTCAGAGTAGATACTTATGCAATGCCTCCCAACAGCAAATCGTAGTCCAGACATGGCAACACAACATTGCATCACGGTTCAACGACGTACGAGAATTTAACGTATTCAATTGCATCTATCCACCCATGATATAGTTGCACACATGTGTATATGCATAAATGTGTATGCCGCCCACACCCACCTTGACATGTATTGTCAGGGGACCTAAAATGGTACGAGATTGCCAACCCATTGTTCTTTTACAACGTCAAACAAAAGGACGAGTTGAAGCAGGAGTAAACAACGCCAGAAAACCAAAGCGAAAAAAAACGCCCACAACGCGCGGCCTGTAATCCGCGCTCGTGTACAAATCATCATGACTTCATCAACCCTCCAGCGTCTTGAAAAAGGAAAAAAGAAAAAGAAAACAGCCGCATCACCTCTCGTCCTTGAGAGGCTCTGTAGACGATGACTCGGCAGCCTTGGTCTTCTCTGTGGCGTGCTTGGTAAACTCCTTCCACAGGGCGGTAATGTCATCACTGCCCTCGTTCTTCTCAACAAGCAGGTTCTTGAGCCACTTGTTCTCCGTCTCCAGCTGGGCGACCTTGTTCTCCAGGGCCGTGACCTTTTCAGTCATCTCCTTGGCCGACTTCTCCAGGGCCTGCTCTCGCTGCTTCTTCTTGATGCGGAAGCGGGCGCTGGCGGCAGTGTTTCGCCGCCGCTTGTCCTCCTCTGCGGCGACGCGGGATGCGTCCTCAAAGTTCAGCTGTTGGGGGGCGGGCGAGGGAGCGGGCACCATGGCTTCAGGCTTCCGCTTGTCGCCGGCTCGAGCATTGCCTTGGCGGAATTGGGGCTGCTGATGAGGAATCTGCACCTGCGCGTGGTTGGGCTGGAGGGGCTGGAATCCCTGCGTGGCATCTGGAAAGGCATTCATGTGGGGCGCACCCGCATAGGAGTTGTTGAAGTCTGTGAAATTGAAGTCACCTGTGATGGGCAAGGCGAGTCAGCCAGGTTCATGTATAGCATGGGAAGCATTGTTCGCTTTCGGGCGAAGGATTTAGGTTTAAATGGCAACGGTGACGACGAGGTCCAGGCCATAGTCCCGTCAGGATAAAACAATTGCAATCCTTAACAGGCAGGACGGCCTGCAGCAAGGTGTCACTCGTTTCCGTCTCCTTGTCAAGGTAGACGCGATGCGGGACACCAGCCGAGATGCCCATCTCCGCGCGTGCGCAATCACGAGGAATTGCACCATCGATGACAAATGGCCATCGAGCAGAGACCCCCACTGTGCCCCACCACTCCCACATGAACTGCCCCCAGAGTCCATGCCAGTCGAGGCTGGGGGAGAGAACATGATGCAGAGCAGCGGGCAAAGAGTGGTTGCGGGCATTGTAGGGATGGCGGACAAGACGGAGACAGGGTGCATATTGTGTGATTTGTGCATGAGCAAAGTGATGATTTTTGTGACCAGGTCACTCACCCCGCCCCGGGGATAACGAGTTGGGGATGCAGAGGGAAAAAAAAAAAAAAAAAAAAGAGACAATCCAATCCTTCTCGATGTGCGCGGGGAGAGCAAGGCAGACACACAAGACAGCGGCGAGAGAGAGGAAAGCCACTACTTACCAGACATGAAATCTAAACTGGGCATGTCGCCAATGGAGGTCTGTGCTGGTGTGACATCGCCAGATGAAGTCGAGTTGTGGCGGGTGGCATGCTCAATATCCACCTTGACGGGTTGGGCCTGGAAGTCGGTGTTCTGGCCAGAGTCGAAGTCGAAGAACTGAGTATTTGTGAAGAGAGCAAGATCGTCTTCCATGTTGAAAGCGTCCTCGGCGGGAGCAGTGGTGTCCTGGGGACTGATGGTGTTGAGGTCGCGAAGGTATTGCGACACGTTGGGGCCGTGTCTACCGCTGTATGTCGACATTATGGCGTGATGGTCGGCACAACGAAGTGGGCGAAATTGGCCTGCTTTTGGGTTTCGAGGAAGCCAAATATAAAACGCGACGGCTCTCGCGATGGATGGTGACTGCGGGTGGCGGTGCCAATTGGTTCACGCAGCAATGCTGTTCGTCCCGACGGTTCGGGTCGCGGTGAGCAGAAAAGAGTGTTTGTGCGGTCGGTGAGGGACAGGCACACGGTCGGCAAGTGCTGGTATCGCCTGGCGAGTGTCGAAGTCGAATCGTCGAAATAACCTGTTGTCGGTCGCTGACGACAAAGGCAAGGTTCGGTGGTGATGGCGGTTGCAAGTTTGGCAAGAGGGAGGATACCGGACCGATGGATGGATTATGAGTCGTGGGGAGATTTGTCGTGGCCCGCATGATGCTCAAGCCGAGGGGCAGCCGTATGGTCCTGGTCCTGCCGGAGGGTCTCGGGGCGTGCAGCGACGACACAACAGTGCCAAAGTTGGCGGCGAAAATCAGCGCACTGACACCCACATGCGGCCGCCGGACGACGACGGTGGCGCACACAAAAACCACAAAAACCCTCACGCTGAGAGACACTGCCAGTCCAGGCTGGGCAAGTCCATGCGGACGATTCATTGGCCAGAAGAAGGGGGGGATCCGCAGGGCGAGGCAGCAGGAATTATGCTGAGCAATCATCATGGCAATCATGTAACCAAGGCAGGACGCAGAGGTGACCACGTGCAGCCAATCAGCACGGCGCTGCAAACGGTCGCGGGCCCAAGGAAACAGCCACCCGACCTTATCTTTGCAAATTTCTATTATACTTCTAAACAGGTCTCGCTGTAATTATGGATCCGCTGGCGGAGGAGATGGGGGGGGGCCTCTGCGGCTCCTGGAAAGTGGCAAATGCAACATTGAAGCCTGTGACGCCGCATCTACGAGCTGAAATCCGACTCTGGTCGGAGTAAGCGCGGGCAGCTTGCAAAACTTGCAAACTTTGTTCAAGCAGAGTACGTCAATGGCAGAACGAGTTATACGGGCTTGGGATGCAACCGCAGCGGCGGTCATTCTTTGCTTTGCGTGCAAGAAATTGATGAATGCTGGTCCTCTTGCACGCAGAGCAAAAGTCACAACCGCCGCCAGGCTCAAGTCGCTCGGTGAATTTTAGGCTGGACCCTGCGTTGTTGATGCACACGGGTGCGACTGCCCCGCTCGCTGGTCGTGCTTGCTGCTGCCACACTTGTCCAGAGCAAATTGCTGCACCATCTCACACGTGAAACTCGGAGCCCAATGAGGTGGTGAAGAGATCACGACAGATGAGACATGTGTGCAGCCCCCCGCAGGCCGGTGTGAACCTGCCAATGCGACCTTGATGCATTCATTCATTTGCCATTTGCCTCGAGGCTGGTCGGGTTAGGGTTCCTGGCCATGCGCATGGCACATGGAGCAAAAAAAAAGCCATTGTCCAGGTTGCACTCCAGCCGACAAGGGTCAATCTGGGTCATTCATCACTCAAGGGACATGGGCCATCTTCACACTGCGGAGGGTATACTTTCCAAGTTGGGACGGGCCAGAGGGTGGTCATGGCCGCACGATGCCAAACCTTTGTGCTGCTGGACTGCATGAACGCATCTTGGTCCGTGTGGATGGAATAGACATGCATGCAATGTATACAAGACTGCAATGCCAGAAACACGTCATGGACAGGACATGGACGGAGCAGCAGCAGCAGCAGCACAAGGGCACTGTAGTCCTCTGTGCGGTACGGAGTAAGAGCCATGCCTAACCCCAATTCGTTGCATTAAGCTTGACCCGACCCCTGAAGGATATCTGACACTATTAGCTTAGCAGCGGGTTTGTTCATGATAAACGGCGGCGGTGCAAGTCTGGGCCTATGGCGTGATTTTGTCGCTGGGTCCCTTTTTTTTGACTGGCGAGACCATGTCTAATACGCAGTCGAGGTTGTGGAAATAAGCATCGGCGTCTTCATTCAGCCTCTATTCATGAACCGTGGCCGTCGTGGTTTCCATGATGCCCTCATCAGCCATCACCGTCTTTGCCTACCACATTTCGTCGTCACGGACAGACCTCAGTGACTGCAATGTCCTGGCTCTCATAAACTATCCACCTCTTTGTCCTCGTCCTCGTTTCCTTGTCGGGTTGCATTCATCGACGGCTTCGGTCTGTGTACAATGGTGAACAGCGGCCTTGGATGATGCAGAAGTCCGTACAATAAACTTCAAGCGCCTTGTGTAATAGAAACTGCCCCTTGTAGGCCATGTTGCACGGAATTCGGGCACTACGCATGCAGGAGTCCCACTTGCTTCAGATTTGAGCTCGCTAAGATTCTAGCACTTTTGTCTCGTGGATTCACTCTGTATTTGGGGGACATGTTGAAGAAACTGTAGCAAAACATGTTGGCCCCGTGAAAGACTGGGTGGCCCCGGAAACAGTTTTTCCTGGCCATTGCCGATGCGACCATGGTATATGCATTTACCGAGGCTATTCACAAGAGCAGCTCCCCCACGCCTGGCGTTTCGCAGTCCGGGAAATATTCACATTCCTCCGTGGCGGCTGTGCAGCAGATGACTGACCTGATTGATGCCAACGCCATGTATTCGGGTCTAGTCTCAATGGGGCCCTTGCAGAAACTAGTCTTTGAGCGCAAACGAGACGCCAACTTCGTACATCAAAGTGTGCTGGTGCCCTTGAAGGCGACTCGGGGATGCGGCTATAGGGTAGCACAGTTGCTACGAATAAGACATCAGGTCCACATACATGCCCCAGCATTGTCACTGGATAAATATAGAACCAGGCAAGACAAGGGCTGACATGTATCCTCACAAGGGTACGGAGTACTCGGTACGACGATGCACATCATCCCAGCGGTGGTCGTACAATCTGAAACATGACGCCCCTGCCTAGCACGAGAGATGGTGGTGTGCAATGTCGAGTACGAGAAGACGAGTGCCAAGCTCGACAAAGGGATGGAGCACGAATCATGCCAGCCGGGTGCTGACCGACCTTGTACATGGGCCTAATCGTACATTTAATAAATCACTGCACATGCAACCTGCTTGTGTGACGGATAATAGTGGGCTGCCATGTAACGGAGGGAAACTTGTCGTGGTCTTTTATTACTACTCCGTGCTCTTACATAGTTCTAGGTACTGCCAGGTGGTCGAGATTCGCAAAGTCTGGCTGACACAAGTCTGGCATCCAAGCCTGGCGCCTAGACTTTGGAGTCCGAGTGTTTCCCACTCGCGGAACCTTTTGCTCGAGTCCCCGTGCCACACTTGCCTTTGGAGCCCGTCTTGGTCGAAGCGGGCTGAGAGTTGGGGTCGTCTTTGGCAGGTTGGCCCTGAGAAGAGGCCGTGCCGGCGTTGCTGGTTTGATCCTGGGGACGGGGAGAGCCCGTCATCTCCAGGGAATAAGCAAACGAAGATGCGGTCCCCGTGTTCCGAGTGAGATTCGTAGCCAACTCCCTCGCGCAGAGATTGCGTGCCTCTGGCTTGCCAAAAGTGGACGTGAACTCGTGAACCGCACCCTTTGGGACAAAAGGTGCGTCCATCTCCAACTTGGTGAATGGGAGGGCGGAACAGTTTTGACGCTGCTTCACCGCGCCGGCTGACAACATGCCACGACTGTCTATCCGATAGGCCTCAGGCGCTGTCCAGGCACCTATGAGACGGGTTCCAGAATCTTGACTGTAGACCTCCCAGGTCGTGTTGTCGAGAAGCTTCAGCTGAATCAAATGGGTTCCGTAATGCAAGGGCTCCAGAGTGCAGACGACGCCCTTTTCAGACTCCCAGCACGCGGGGTGCTTGGTCTTGAAGCCGGGTGCGTTGACTCCAATCACGGCCTTGAACCCCTCGCCATCACCCTTGTCCGAAGGGCGAACGGCAATGTATCCGTTCCGATTTTGGCCCTCGCCACGGAAGAAGTACTCGAGGCCATAGAGATATTCCCCGCTGCGAGCTATCTTGTCCGTGTTGAAGTAGAAGCCCAGGGCGTCCAAGCCGCTGGATGCAAGAACCCCGTTGTCAAAAGCCCAGGGCACTTGAACCTCGGCACATGCCAGGTAAGGCGCACAGGCGACGAGGAGAGCCGCGGTGAGATGCATCTCGGTTCGGTAAAAGAGTGTATCAAAAAAAAAAAAAAAGAGCGACAAGAGGAGTCGACAAGCAGTGCAGTGTTGAATTTGGTGGCGGGTTGGGCTGTTGGTCCATGGCGAATGAATCAATGGCCGGTTGATGGCCGTTTTTATACCTTTAATGGCCATCTGTGTGCGCATTGCTTCAGAGCCAGCAGCATATGCATGGCTTGGTCCTGCGACTCAGATCTCCATGTATTATTTCATGCTGCACAAGGGAGGAGACGTAATAACATATATGCGCATAAAATCAGGGCATAAGGATTAAATTACATGGCCTAGGCAAGATGGAATCAGGGCACAGGGATATGAATCATGTGGTGCAGGCAAAAGCTGACAGCCACGTATTAATTACTATACCGATTAATGCAACATCTGTTTGTCCTCAACAACTCGACTGACCGTGGACACGGGCCTGATAAATCATCACTAATATACATGCAACTTGGTTGTGTGACGGATAGTGGACTTGGTCCTTTATTGAAAGCTATCTAGCAGGAGACTCGTCACACCTTTTTTCTAATATTTTTGTCTATATGACTTTGGGGTCTAGATTGTTACTGCCTTTGGATAGTTGTTGCCGGGTGGGTGGTCATGATTCGTGAGCCTTGTCGTCAAGCCCGCAACACCATGTAATAGCCTGGCCGCCTAAACTTGTCATACGTGTAATACTAAGCCTGGCTAGTAGGCCCTGGGGTCGATGGAATTCTCATCCGTGGAATCTTGGACTCGAGGCCTCGCACCACACTTGCTCGTCCCCGTCTTTGGCGTATGCGTGCCGTTACTGGCCCCAGAGCTGGGAGGGTCCGCGTTGTTGGTAGATTGATTCTGAGAAGTGGTTTGGCCTATTGACAGGATGGCGCCCGTCTTATCCGGCTTGATTTGAACGTCGTCCATCTCTTTGCAAGGCCCCCAATTCTTTGTGTCGAAAAAGGTGGCCGGACTGTCGAGGTTGGAGGATGTAGGGTTCAACAACTCGACCGTGACATTTTGCCGGGCAGAACAGCTTGTATCTGAACTGTCAGACACCATGAATGCGTCACCATGATAACCGAGCTTAAGTCCACTGAACCAGGCACCGACAACATGACGATTCCCAGACCCATCACGTATATAGGCCTCCCAGTCTGAAGAGCTCTCCTCCGCCACCCCTAGTTGGAGATTTCCATCGCGTAGAGATATCTCGTAGGAACATTGTCTTAGACCATCAAATCCGGCTATACAGTTTTCGTCGCCGCGATTGTCCTCGATACCACCTGATCTTCCCGGGCCGAATCGAACTCTCAGAGATATTTCGCCGTCTTTTGTAGGCTGAATTTTATCAAGAACAAAGAATGCAGGGTCATTGTCCTCTTTGCCATGAAATCTGAATCGCAAAGTCACACTAAAACCAGCCGTGTCAAGCGCCTTGGTCACATCAACCGGCATAGTGAGATTTGTAAGGCCATCTGATCCGGCGGTATCTTGAAATCTCCAATCTGCCTGAATACCAGCATATGCTAGGTAGGGCGCACAGGCGGCAATGAGAGTCGTGGTAAAACGCATCTTGACAAGAGATAATAGTGTTGAATTCGGCTGCGAGTTGGGCTGTTGGTCCAAGGTGAATCGACGGCCGGCTGACGGCCTTTTTATATAGTCATCCAACTATACACTCCTAACAAGCCGGCATATACATGTATACGACCCTAATAATCATGCGATTTGCTCTTGGATTTGCTTTTATTAATTTTCAATGCATGAGATGGGACGCGCAATTGATATGCCTTTGATATTTAAGCGCATAAAAGTAGCACATGAGGATACAATTTGCGTCGAGTAGTTGCTCTAGTCGTCGTGGGTCACACGGCGCGAGTAATGCTCGCGGCTATACGGAGTACGGAGTACTCCGTACAGAGCAGAGGATAATGCACTTTGCTTTGCGCTCTGGGCCTTGCGACGCTCCTCAAATCGGGCTTGTGTCACCGTATGTAATAGGTACGCACTCACCTTGCAGGACCGTTTGGTGGTCCAGCAGCCAAATGGACCATTTTCAGAACATGTCGATTACCTTGCCTAAGTATTCGACCGCAATCAAAATGCTCATGGAGAAATGGCCATCCACACGCCAACGCAAAGCAGTGCAGGGCACGTTTTAAATATATGCCGTTTCCCCTGACTGCCGGAACGTGGCAGCCAACCGTCGAATAGGCATGCGGAGCGGAGCAGTGTCTCTGAAATGAGACAATCAAGAAGACCATGCCAGATGACCACTGGTGCCAGCGCAAGGGAGAGCAGCGCCGTTTCGGATATGTTTAGTGGCCATGGGCTCTCGCTCAAAGAGCCAGCTGTTTACCTTGTTGCACTTTTTTTTTTTTTTTCGTAGCCGCGTCCAATGCACACATAAAATAGCCTGGGATGCTGCCGACTTCGTCGGTATCCTAGGCGCAGGCAAAGCGGCGGTAGCCAGGCTATTTTAGATTTTTTACTAAATATAAAGTAGTATTATGTGTTTTTTCCCTCCGGGGGCCCTCTGGGAGCCCTGCCGGGGACCGCTTGCAGCGGGCTCGATTTGAAGAGGCAGGCGCTATTATTTACAATTCAAAGCAGGAGCTGTTATGGGTGATAATGTGACCAGGCCGACCCTCGCAAGGTTGGCGCGCACACTGCTAATATAGGGTATTTTAATACAGATTATAAGATCCTTTTCTATTAATTCTATTCCCTTAAGCATGATTTATTTTTCATTGATCATGAAGTGGCATTGTATGTTTTTTCCAATCGCTGATAAGTATTCTAAAAGTTATCGGCCTCACTATTAGATTCATTTTAAATAGGCAAAGCGGGCAGCTGCAGCCAGGAGCTTGGGCAGCAGCGAGGCTGGCCAGGCGCGAGTGGTTTTTGAGTAACCACCCACCCGGTGTTTGCTTTTCGACACATCAACCTCCGACGACCCCGACGGTAATGCAGATCCCTGCCAGGGCCTTGAGGGAAGGAGTGAGACGGTTTGAAGGTCGTTGACAGACATCCGAATCCGAATCCTTTGTTGCTTGACAAGGTGTTACTCGGCAACTTCTTGTATTACCCTGCAAGGCTCGCACAGAATCGCCCCGGCCACAGGAAAGTTACCATCCATCGCTCATCGTGTTTGATTGCCCTACTTGCCTGGGATTCTGTGATTTCATCAACCATGAGAACATGGGCTGCATGCCGAATTGACGGGCAGCCCATGCAAGACGAACTGGGAGAGAGGGGTTGGGCGGGCGGACGGACAGAACCGTCTGCTATTATCGAGCTGCACAGAGCTGCACAGGGTTGCTCGGGTCGCTCTTCATTGCATCCGGCTACGCACGCAGGCACCACATTGCGAGCTGCAAGGCGCCTTGCTTGCATAACCTTGACTGCCGTGGCATCAATCAGCCGCAGGAGGAAGGGCGCAAGAGCTGTCCTGGTGGCAAATGCTCAAATATAAACTTCAGGCGTCATATGCGCTGCTTTGTTTGGATGAAGGCGCAGGATGCGACGTGACGGCAAAATCACACCACAACACCTGGAGGCGTTGCCCGTGCACATAAACTGTAACCTTGATACGGAGATAATGGGCCTTTGAGTGCCTATGAGGCATCGTCAAAACGTCTGCCAAGGGGGGGCTAGTCGCACGGAATCTACGTTTGCACAGACTGGGACCCAGAAGGACGGGGTACAATACTCCCCGTGCTCCAGCAGTGGCAGATCATGGGTGATGCTCTTGTGATGCTCTTGAGAGCACTGGTAAAAACCGCCATTCTGAGCAGCACTCTGAGCAGCACTCTGTAGGGGCACAGCTGAAAAAAAAATGATGCATGCTTGCATTCAGAGTGTGCGTTGTTTCCTCAATCACCGCACAGCATTTGGCTTGATGGTGCGTGTGCCACCACCGCGAATACTCTTGGCTTTCTCGCATGTCAAACCGAAGAGGAGCAAATGAGCTACAATCGGAGGTCTGAATTGTACGGATTATTGAGAACAAGATGGCGAAGAAGGATATTTTGTCTTGCAGGACGTGACCTTAACTCCGTGCGGCAAGGGCAGTCGAAGGTGCTGGTCGTTGCGGCGCTGTGGGTCAATGCTAGCCACCATGTGGTTGTTGCGGATGAGTTATTGAAGACTTGTTGTTGCAATTTTGCCAACTTATTATTATTAATGAAGAGGGGAAGACATGGAGGCGAACGAACATTGCGCCTCTAGACTCCCCTTGCACCACTCCAACGACTCGGCCCATCCGCATTGGACCATCAGCGTCGAGTTTTTCTCCTGATGCCAGGGATGCCGCTCCTGCTGCTGCTTCTTCTTCTTCTCGGGCTCGCTTTTCTTTTGACTAGGCGCTGGACCATGTTCCTCTCTTTGACAGTCATGTCGACTACCTAGGTAGCTTTGCTTTTTGTTACCTGCTGATCAACAGGTGAGGGGATAATGAGCATTGCCCAGCCCCCTGGGCTCATTTTTCCTTTTGGCTCCAAGCTCAAGCTTCTTCGTCCCTTCTCTCCCCTGGGCTGTCTGTGCAAGGCCATCAGAGACAATTTCCTTGGTTGGGGTCCTGGTTGGGCCAACATGGCAATCCATTCATTGGTTCTGACAACCAAAAGGGTGAGTCTAGGGTGCCCCTGCCTTTGGCCACGGATGGGTGTAGACTTGTCCCACCGTTTTGTTAGTTATTAATATGAGGTCCGTCCATCGACCCGACGCTAAATGCCAGGGCCTCGGCGATTTGCGGCCGGATGGGTGTACCAGGATGCACGATTGATTTCACCTGCTGCACCAGACTGAGCTTGATTGAAGAAGAGAGCGACAGCTTAACTGACTAGGGAGGCAGCTGTTGGTGCTCATGGTGCTCATGGTGCCAGGATGAAGTTTCCGTCGAGACCTTCCATGAATCCATGTTGTGATACAATAATTGGGAAGGAAAATGTGGCATGGGCTCTTGCCCAAAGTCGCCCAGACCATGCCGCCTACGTAAAGTAGGTACCTAGGTACCTACTTCGCACAGTATCTGAAACACATGAGGAGTACCAGGGACTTGACATCGCCGCCACCCGCCCTCGTTGGCACGGGTATCCTGGTACGTGTAGCCAGCTGAGCCCCCATCCTTTGCTCCAAAATTGCCCCAGCTGCTAACGGCGTAGTCTTTCCACTTTCCCCTGACGGGATCCCCATGCACCATCTTCCTCACTCAACCTGGCTATTGTGCGCACCACCACGATGGCTCAAGCCAATACCCCTGGGAACCCTTGTCTACCCCCATGCAAGCCTGAGCTCGGTGCTCAATTGCTGCGTCCGTCATGTCCGGCCACATTCTTCACACGTCTTGTCTGGCCTGGTCTTCAACGCGGGCAAATGTGCGCGGCTGTGGGTTCCCGTTCGTCTGCAATCCGCATTTGCCAAGTAGCTCCAGCTTCCATGTCCCCCCCAGGTGCCGCCCCCCTCCTGAGTCTCAAAGAGGCTCCTCCCAGTCCCTTTCTCTTAGACCGTGCAATGCTCTCAGTTTCTGCTGTCTCGTCGGTCCCGTGTGTCAGCTTTCTTCCACCCTCATCGGCTCTGAAAGAGTCTGTCGAGGCTTTCTTCCCGACCCGGGCTGCTCCATGTTCATCTACCGCCTCCATTGTGTGCTCTGATTCTTTTTCCGCAGGTCGCCTGGGCCAAGTGCAGCAGAAGCCCAACGTCTCACAATATTACCTTGTCAATCGGATGGCTCGTTGAACGCTGCCAATTCTCTGCCCACATCGAGCGTGGGAGGTATTCGTCCAACGAAAACTCCGTTACCTCGTCGTAAACATCGATCACACACTCATTAATCCGAAGATGGCGCCGTCGCTGCAGAACCACGCCTCCTTCACCCGGCCTCGGACCGGCGACCGCGAGGGCCGGCCTAGCACGCGCGATCAGGCCGGTGCTGATATGCTCATCCCCAGCCGTACTTCCTCGCTGCACTCCCGTATCACGCAACCAATTCCTTCCACCTTGAATGTGAAGCCTCAGCAGCGAACTCCCAAGACCTTGACCCATGCCTACATGGTGTGCGGTGTTGGTCGCGAGCCGTCGCAATGGGTCAAGGCTCCAACTCCGGCTCAGGGCAAGATTGGCCATATGAAGGGTGCCGTTGGCCAGTTCTGGCTTCCCGAGATCTTGGGCAGCAGCCCTCGTTTGGAGCAGGATAATGAGATTGCCCGCGCGCTCCACGCCGCCATGAGGGTTAGTTTAGCATCTCCCAAGCACGTCGCCCAATCACCCAGTAAAGTCATCTAACGCGATCGCGCAGGCTTGCTTCCCTCACGATGTTGAGATTTGCACTGGCAGGAGCCAGCCACATTGCGTCCACCACGCCTTTGTGCTTCAGCAAGACTCTTCCCACACGCTGTACGGCATCTGCCTCCGCGTTTGGTCTCGAGCCGACGAAAAGCGAGCCGAGACGATTCGTGACTTGCGCAAGAGAACCGAGTCTGACTTTTATGACAACTCGGATGAGACCTATTGGATTCCCTATTGCCTGTCCTTCCTTTCTCGATATCCTCTTTACAACCTTTTGGGAGACTATCTGCGGGGCATGTGGATTCATTGGAACAAGGCTACCAACTTGTTCCACGCCGAGGAGGTGTCTCGCATTCTGAGCTTCCCAGCTCCAAGGTTGAACGACTTGGTCCGAATTGATATGAAGGACTATGCCCTCTGCTACCAATTCCCTTCCTCGCCCACTGGTTTCCAGAACTTCTCCATGTGGCCGCTCTTCAACTGCTTGTCCATTCCCAACATTGTTGGTGTCATTGAGGCAGCCATCTCTCCTACCCGCCGAATCATCTTTGTCAGCCACTATGCCGCCATGCTTACCATGGCTGCCGAGACGGTTCGCTACTGCGTCAGGGTCTATGAATGGAGCGGCCTCTATGTCCCTGTTGTGCACGCCCGTCACGCGCAGGAGCTTGTCCAGGAGCCCGGCCCTTACATTCTGGGTGTGACGGCCGAGTGCCGGTCTCTCTTTACCGCACCCAATGATGCCTTGGTTGTTGACCTCGATCGCAACTTCGTCCTCACGTCTAGCCCACCCACTGCTCTGACTCCCGGCCAGCGCAACAAGTTTGTCACTCGCCTCACCCAGGCTCTCAATGGAGACGTTACCCCCACCGGCGTCCCCCATCATCTCCGATCTGCCTACGGCGGGGGCAAGCTAGTTCCTGCTGGCCAAATCATCGTCATGCGCGGCGAGGTCGAATCTATTCAAGACCCCGAGTGGTGGAACCAGGACTCCATCATGGCCGTCATGGATCACGTCTGCGAGAAGATGGGTCGCAATACTGGCATTAAAGCTGTATTCGGCGGCTCTGTCAAGAAGCCCCTCATGACCAAGGTGTCAATGAGACACCTCAACGAGATTGTTCGTGAGCGAAACCAGTACTCTCGTGATGCTCTGGAGGCCTGGCAAGACTTCATTAACCTCAAGGGTCGCATGGACACGGAGCTCAGCAAGGTCAACAAGCGCAACAACTATCTCGTCGAGGAGCTCGAGAGCTGGAAGCAGCAGTTCCTCAAATTTCAGGCCTTTGCTGAGCAGCTTACCAAGGAGACGCAGGATCTCAAGGTCAAGATTGAGACCCACAAGAGGGAGAACCGCCGCCTCACTGGTCTCATTGACCAACAAAAGGATGACAATGCTCGCATGTCTGTTCGCCTTACTGGCACCGAGAAGCAGCGTGATGACGCTCTCGAGGCCTTGGTCCTGCAGCAGGACATTGCCGAGGAGCTTGAGCGCGAGAGAAAGAGAAACAAGAAGGAGCTTGCTCAGCTCAACCACACCAACATGACGCTTACTCGACAGCGTGATGAAGCTCGCCGTGTGGTTATGCACCTGCAAAGCTTGATTGGTGGCCAGAGTCACCACATGGAGCACCTCATTCACTCCCTTACCAAGCCTGACGAGCTCGTCGCCGAGATTGAGGCTGGCTTTGACAGCGATGAGCAGGAGAGCTCCGACGCTGCCTCTGGCGACGACGGCGCCGGCCGACTGAAGTCGCCTCACAGCAGCAAGCGAATCTCTGCCGCCAGCTTCGCCGATGTTGCCGACCGGCACCTCAAGGACAAGACGGACGCGATTGCTCACATTGTTCGCAACATTGCCGATCAGTGCCAAGCGGCTGTGGAGAGCCTGCAGCTGGCCCACGACGCCGAGTACCGCTCGAGCCGACGCCACAGCGGCCTGTCGACTGCCCAGAGCGAGGACGGCAACGACGACCGCTCCGTTGCCACCTCGGACAATGGCGAGGAGAGACGCCTGCAGCCTGGACGCGCATCCAGCATCCCCCCTACTCCTGATCTGATCCCCAACCGCAGCAGCACCGCCATGTCCTTTGCTTCGGCCACGACGACGCCCGAGCGAAGCAGCCAGCAGTACAGCATGAAGGACGACATTCCCACCAAGATTGTCGAGGACGACGAGGAAGATTTCGAGGAGAACCACAGCGAGGGCGGCGCAGTCTCCAACGAGAACGGCGTTGTGGCCAAGCACACCGAGTCTCTCTTGCACCGACCATCGGGCGCCAGAATTAGCGCTCTTGGCGGGACTGGCACCCGATAAGATGGGCAGAGCAGAGAGACTGCTTGAACGTGGTCCGACGAGGAAATTGGATCCAACCGGGCAATTTGCACCGGGTTCCTCCAAGACTGACGGGGAGCAATGAAGCCGACGACAGGCAGACTTTTGCCAACAGTATTTACCTGCGAGTTTTATTTTCTTTGCCCACCTACACGGCTGTTGACACGACGATCCACCGATATCCGTTTGCGTATAACTTGTGATTTTCTTGCACAACTTGGTTGCTTTGTTGAGTTCCACCGCGTCATGCACCGGACAGTGCGCATATTGACCGAGTCAATTTCTTGTTTACTTGTGGCGGTTAGTTCTGGATGGAGGTTACAAAAACTTTGATCTTTCCTTGGCGTTATTTATTGTAATGCTTGGATGTCCTTGCTCCGATCTGATTTTTATTTTGTGCTGTATTTTTATCTTCTATATATTCGAAGACACTTGCTTCGCCCGAGACATTCCAAGTCTGGCTCAATGCAACGTGTTGAATTCGTGGCATGCATGACGAAGCTAGGCCGCCCAGCGAGATGTTGATCAATTGATGACTTCTTCATTCACTGTTACCAACAGGTGTCTTGGGACCCATGAGCTGGTGCTGGCTGTTGCAAATGGAATAGAATGTGAGGGGACTTGCGGCGAAAGCGACACGGAAAATGCCCTCTTTTGACCCCGGACACTGCCGCCTTTACCAGCAAGTTTGCACGGCGACCCCCGTTCAGTACCATGCCTCTCTTGCACCCACCCAACGCTGTTGGCCATTCTCCTCGGGCCGTGATATTTGGCGCTCGTTCCACAGTCGTTTGCTTGCGTCCCACCTCGAAATTCGTAAGCCAGGCATGTCACTCAAGAATGGGTTTTGCATTCCGCAAAGCGAGGAATACGTGGACTGCCTTGTTCTGGAGGCAACCGACCTACCTGGACTTTTTGACTAGATGTTCATGACGGGAGAGAAAACTTCAGCCTCACTATAAGCAGCAGTGCCGTCTTTGTCAGTATTCGTGCAGCATGCCCCTGATGAAAACATGACATCAAGGCTTGAAGCAGAGAACCAAGAGGTCATAGGCCTCTGGGCTCATGCAAGCAATGAAGACAATATCCGTGCAATCTCATACCGCGAGCAGTGAAGAGGAAAGCACCTGATGGGAGTAATAATACGTCGTCTTCCTGTTTGCGCCACCACGGATAACCCTTGACCCACTTTGGACGTGGACATGCACGGGACAGGACGAAAAGGTGCAGACGGTGATTGCAGCTCGGGGCCGTGGGTATTAGAGTGTAAGCTGATTTTGGAAAGGGGGAGATGTTAGTTGCTTATGCCTTCAGCCGCATTCGGTCCCGGTTAGTAGATTTCCGGGGGTGCTCAGACACCCGGCCCTGGATATGATGTCTCGACATCTCAGTCAAAGGGCCGACTTGGCGGCATATCGTCCGCCTTTACTGTTTCCGGGGCTAAAAAGTAGAGGGGTGTGGCAACGTGGCTATTGCAGGTGGTCTTTTACCATGTTGGCTTCCTGGACGGCCTGCCAGATTGGAATATCATGGTGAAAATTTGCCCAACGGGATGTTAGCTTCTTTTACCCCGCGTAGGACGCATGAGCCGGATTTTTGGTTCAATATTTCCATTGCCAGCTTATAAAGGAGGCTGGGAACCTCTGAGTAGAAAGCTGACATATTGACGTCCGTCTTGGAGCACGGCATCGTCAAAGCCAGATTTCGAAGCTCGCATGCAGCATGCTCACTCAGGCCAGTGTTTCATGCCATGTCATTAGCCTATCCTCTCCGCCGTTTCCTCAGATATGCTCGAGCCCAAAAATGGGACAATCTTGCAACTGAGCGGTAGAGCCGCGCAGCATCATGCCATCTGGTCCACCAATCGGACACATGCTGGCAGTACCCCACAAATCACAAATCCGTCTTGAAGCCGGAACGGTGCGAGCCGCCAGTGGGCCCCGCCGCTAAAACTGTTCTCGTCATCAATCGCTCAATTCATGGTCACTTCCAATGCTGAAAATGTCCAGGCAGATGCCATGAGGAGTTGAGCTCATTGTGCAGCGCTCCAACCTTCCTTGGACGTGTTCCGTGATGAAGTGGATGGAGTGGGAACAGGGTCTACAAGAAGTGAATCGTGATTGTCCTTGAGCTCGCAGCGACTTGGCTAGATTCCACTTCGGAAAAGGTTGTTTATTTCTCAAAATTGCTACTTCAACTTTAAGAGTGTCGAATATTTAATTTGACACTAGATTTATCCATCGAAATGGCACGGCCTCGATCATCCAACAAGCAGTGGTACTTGGATGACACGCCGCTTCGCCTTGAGCTGACCTTGAATCTTGCATCTTCATCGTCCGTTTAACGCTTTGCTTCCGGCAAGGACACTTCAGATGCAGTCAGCTCCCATCTGACGAAGCGTACCCACTGGCATCATTTTGCAAGGAACTCCCAAGGCCGGAATGCCCAGGACAAACCTGTCATGCATCTCATCCATGGGTATTTTAAAATTTAGAGAATATCGTTTGATAGCCCACAGGATGCGGGACAAAACCTGTCCTTGGTACCTCTGAATGAGAGGGAACACTCAACACAAGCTGAGGTGCGATGGATGCTGCGGGGCGCATGAGGCATGCTCACTGACCTGAGGTGTGCTCACAGCGCTTTTATTGGGCCATAACAGTGGAGCACACCTCAGGTGTTGTCGGGTGCACTTTCTCAAGTGTGGATAACATATTGGCGACGAGGAATGGCATTGAAGGGGTTAATGCATAGGGAAGAAAAAGAGGTTATTAGTTGAGATTAATGCATTGGTATTAGATGCACCTGAGGTGTGCTCTACTTTAAACTAAAACGAACCAATCAAATATAAGTGGAGCACACCTCAGGTCAGTGAGCAGCATCGCACAAACTGTCCAAGGACGGAAACTCTCAGTGTTACCAAACCAATGCTCTCCATAATCAGGCAAAGCGGCGCTTGCCTGAGTTTTGCGTGAAATGCGGAACGAAGGCGCGAAGATGCAGTTCCGCAGGCTGCAGCTGCCCGCTTTGCCTATTTAAAATGAATCTAATAGTAAGGCCGACAACTTTTAGAATACTTATTAGCGATTAGTCAGAAATTGAATACTTATCGGCGATTAGACGACAAGGAATTTGAGGTACGTACCGAGTTAGTGATGCTTTTAGCAGGCGCGTTGTGGTGTTGCGGAAGGTAGGCAGCGCCGCAGGCAGGAGCCCCTGGCAGGGCCCTAAGAGGGAAAAAACACACAATGCCACTTCATGATCTATGAAAAATAAATCTTCAAATCAAGCCTTTCAAATCAAGCCTTTCAAATCAAGCCCTTTAAATCAAGCCCTTTAAATTAAGCCCTTTAAATCGAGCCCTTTAATCGAGCCCTTCAATCAAGCCCTTCTATCGAGCCTAGGTAGAGCCTAGGTAGAGATTCAAATCGAGCCCTTTAAATCAAGCCTCTTAAATTGAGCCTTTCGAATCGAGCCCTTGAAATCGAGCAAATCGAGCCCTTCAATTCAAGCCCTTTAAATCAAGCAAATCGAGCCTTTCAAATCGAGCCCTTCAATTCAAGCCTTTTAAACGAGCAAATCGAGCCCTTCAAATCGAGCCTGCTGCAAGCGGCCCCCGGAGGGAAAAAACACATAATACTACTTTATATTTAGTAAAAATCTAAAATAGCCCGGCTACCGCCGCTTTGCCTGCGCCTAGGATACCGACGAAGTCGGCAGCATCCCAGGCTATTTTAACAAGGCTCTTCGTGCTCAATCGTCCAAAAGGTGTAAGAATGCGTCCAGATGGCTTAGGGATTGATCATGATACTCACTCATTTCACTCAGGTCAGTGTGAGTTGGAGTCAGCGGATACGTGGGAGCGGATACGTGGGAACGAATCATGTTCATACTCAACTGCTCCCTCGTCAGCGAGACTGTTCAGAACTGACGGTTCGTGGGAGAAAAGATGGCACCGCGAGCGGCCATGAGGCCTGAAGTGCCGTCACCAGAAAGGCTGTCTTTGACGGTTGCTGGCATGGAGCCAAGACGTATTGAATGGCTTGCGTCAGGAAGGAGGATCGTTTCCAGGATGGACCCCTATTTATACGTGCTGTCATGGTTGCTGTCATGGTTGCTGTCACCACCAAGACCTCATTTCCAAGCCTTGGCATGCTTTTGACCCTTACGAAATGCTGCGTATCAGCTGGCTGACCATGTCACCCGCATGTATTTCGCCTCCCAACCTGGCACTAGGCGGTAAGCACACAACTTGCCTGTCGCATCTCCATATTGACCTGTCGCGTTAGCTGGACAAAATACTGAGCGCCAAGGCCTTGCATTATGACACGCGTGCCATCTATCGGCATGTTCGGGAACATCATGACAATTCACGCGACTTTCGGGACACAGCGGACGCGATGATGATGCAGCGTTGGCATGAGCTCAATCCCGCCTTACCACTGCATGGCTCAAGTAAGCTGAGACATGGTGCTCGCACGCCGTCGAAAAGCAAGGCCGCCATGTTGCCCATTGCAAAGATGCCTGGTACCGGCTGTACAGTGATATTGTAGTCAGCTGGAAGAACCTCAAAGGGTTGCATAACCGCGAAAGAATATGGCACGACATGTTGCACATTGTGCACAGTATCAAGCATGGCAGACAGGCCGCGCCAGACCCAAGGAGCGATTTCTTTACAATGGACAACGTGGAATGGCTGCAGCCGTCTGCGGAGACGAGCGGGCTTGAAGAGGAGGAGATAACTCGGCTATATTCTGTATTGGCCCCCCCTCCCCTAACGCGTCAACAGCCGCCAGCTGCCGTGGCCCACGTTGAACCGTTCATATACATCTGCCAGTTTCATTGCAGGCAAAGCAAGTTGTGGAAATATCCAAGCTTGGATTGCGTAGGCGTCAACAAGGGCACTGGAAACAAAGTGTGATAAACCATTCTAATCTATCTGCCATAAAAATGTACCTACATGTACTCCTACGTTGCTCGGGTGATCATGTCGTCTGATGATGGACCCGTGCCAATCCAGCCAATTTTAACCTTGGGCACAGTTAGTCTCACGCCCACGCATTCAGAATTGGAGGGCAACAAATGACTTACTCCGACAAAGCTTTCAATAAATTCAATGTAGTCACGTGCCTGCTTGGGAAGATCGTACTGCACATCTGTCAGTGTTTAATCCACAAACATGAGGGACCAAGCCGAGCGAGGGGCAGCAACGGGCGGAAGAAATTCCAGGATACAAAGGTGTAGCTGCAATCCTTGTTCGAGTCCCGCACTTCACACGAGTGAACAGCATGATCAAGGGGAAACATCTATAGCTTACATAGGTCTTGGCGTGAGTAGTGGGCTTTTGCCAGCCCTCGAATTCCTTGTAGACGACCTCAATTTGTCCAGGTAGCCTAGATCTGCAGGGAAGTAGTCAACATCTTCGCCCTCGGGCGACTTGTACGCGACAGCGACCTTGATAACAGGGAAAGTATCAAGCACGTCGAGCTTGGTCAGGTTTAGGAGAGTGTAGTGGTTGACGGCTGTTGAGTACTTGACGACGACGAGATCGAGCCAGCCGCAGCGGCGCTTTCGTCCGGTGCTGACACCCCATTCACGGCCGATTTCTTGCAATTTCGTGCCCGCCTCTTCGAGATCCTCAGTCTTGAATGGGCCGCCGCCAACTCGAGTGGTATAGGCCTTTACAACACCAACGACGTTGTCAATTTTGGTGGGGTTGAGGGTAAGGCCGGTAATGACGCCACCGAGGCCCGTGTTGGAGCTCGTCACGTAGGGGTATGTACCAAAGTCAATGTCCAAAAGGCAGGCATTGGCACCCTCGACGACGAATTTCTCGTTATTATCCTGGGCCGTTTTCATAAAGGCCACGGCGTCGACCACGTATGGCGCAAGCGTGGTGCGGTACTCCTTGAACCGGGCGATTTCCTCCTCAACGTCGTACTTTAGCAAATCCCCAAAGCGCTTCTTATACGCGGCGGCAAGCTGTCGGAGTTTTCGTTCAAAAGTCGGCTCGTCAAAGATTTCGTGAACGCGAACACCGCTGCGGGCGGCCTTGGTGCTGTAGGATGGCCCGATACCTGTGCGTGTTGTGCCAACGCTGTGCTCCCCGAGCTGCGAGCTTGCTTTAGTATCGTGGACTAAATTATACGTCTTTGGCGTCGTGTCTTTCGGACTAGCTCACCTCGACCTCCTCGAGGCCATCCACGGTGGCATGCAGATCGAAGCTGACATGGCAGCGATCTGACACGAGGATTCGATCCGTGGTATCCAAGCCCTTTTCATGTAGTTCTCGGAGCTCCTTGAAGAAGCTGGGGACGTGGAAGACGACGCCGGAGCCAATCAGATTGACACAGTTGGGGTTAACCAGGCCGGACGGCAGCAAGTGAAAGCTGGAACCCATGACATTAGAGTCTGCAGCAAGCCATGTGAGCTGAATCGTATAGCATGACTTTACCTGTAGGAAACACCATTGCTACCATTATAACATTAGTATGCAGAGACTTTGGGAGAGACGAAATGATATTTCTCATGATTCGGTTCAACCCTGACCGGGGAGAGAGCCAAAGAAACGTACGCAACTATTGAGTGGCCAGCATTCCTTCCGCCCTTTGTACATTCTTAGTCAAACTCGTCTGCAATCATGAAGACTTCGGAGAACGTACAGCCGCTCTGGTGCAGAGCTTCACTTTGGAGCACAAGATGTCGGTAAGTTTTCCCTTGCCCTCGTCTCCTAAACATCATCAAACCAGTCAGTTCAAGGCTAGTGACGAATTCCAAATATCGGGCAGACGGAGCTGGCTGCCGCAGGAGTGGCACCGATGATGCATGGCAGCACCGCAGCGGCAACCGCGAGGGGGCAAAAAGCGCATACCCCATTGGGCGCCAAGAATAAGCGTGGCCATGATGTGAAAACGACGGTCGGACCGGCAGCGAGGCGATTGGAGTGATTGGGCGAGGCGATGCGAGGCGAGGCGAGCAAGAACGGAGATGTTGAGGTGACAAAGAGTCGCCGTGAGAAGAGCAGCGGGAAAAAAACTTGGTGAAGCCAGACATCAGCCCCGCGAAAGACAATGTCCGATTACGCAAAGGGAGGGGAGGCAGAAGAATAGTGGGGGCGGGGCACATTCTGGCTGCTGACTGGCTACAGTGCTGGCGCAACTGAACAACATGGAGGCAGAAAAGTAGGTTGCAATGTCTGACACTGTCTTTTCTTGACACGGAGCATAAATCAACGTCGCCAAAAATCGCTAGGATGTAGGTTGTTCCGGGAACCTTGCCCATTCAACAGACAGTGCGTGCTATTGCTTGGGCACCGGCCAGAGGCGGACTCTCTCGTCATCTACTTCGATGATAAAGGGCATGGAGAAAGGCATTCCTAAACAACCAAGCAAGGAATTGTAGTCGCTTTTGGACCGTGATGGCGAAAAGATGGAGAGTAATTTTGCTAGTGTGCATCTCCAGGCCGAAAGTAGCGCAGATGGTTAAGCGTCTGCGCCTTGTGATTCACGCATGTCTGATCCTTCACTGTAAGATGTTTGTCTCCTACGGCAGCATGCCTTTCAATTAACCCAAGAAAGTGGTGGTATAGAAACTGAGGTGTGCCCTGGTGGGGCACCTGAGGAGAGCTCCACTTTTCGCTACGGGGCTGAGGTGTGCCTACTTAGCTATAATTCGTGCGTGAAATTTTAAAGTAGAGCATACCTCAGGTGCATTTAATATTAATGCATTATAAAGATATTGTTTTATATCTTACAATTATTTTATAATAGATTAGTAATGCATTATATCCTACCTATTTATACTAAATAAGTACACCTGACGAGACCTGAGGTATGCTCCATATTTTCTAACTAATCATAGGGCCGCGAGCACACCTCAGCCCCGCAGCGAAAAATGGAGCTCCCCTCAGGTGCCCCACCAGGGCACACCTCAGTCCAAGTATAGGCACCTAAGTAATTATGGAGTTGTCACGGAATGACGGGTTGTGGCGCTAAATCAAAAAGGTATGGCGCTAACCGTATATAGTAATGCCCAAGGTCTCGGGTTGACCAAACCAAACCGAAAAAAAAAAGCGAGTGACATCGTGAGCCGTCCATTGCCTGCAAGGTCATTCTGTCAACAACCACAACCATGGCCGACCCGGCTCTCACGTCGCTGTGCTCAATATGCCACGTATCGACTCCCAAATACAAATGTCCCCGGTGCAGCATCAAAACGTGCTCCCTGCCATGTACCAAGAAACACAGGGCCTGGTCTGAATGCAGCGGCAAACGCGATCCAACAAGCTACGTCCCGCCATCGAAACTTCGCACCGCCGCCGGCGTCGACCATGACTACAACTTCCTCCGCGGCATCGAGGTGTCACTCGACCGCTCCGAGAAGCTTCTTATTGAGGAGAAAGGCCTCGTGCAACAGGAGGAGCTCCGGCCGCTGACGATGCAGCAAGTTCACTGGAAGACGGGGCGGGATGGGAGGAAGAAGAAGGTTTTGGTGACGAGGGTTCTGAGAGAGGCCAAGGGGAGGACCTTTGAAAGGGGACTGGCCCAGAGGCTGAAGAAGCTGAATGTGCAGATTATTTGCGCGCCCCTGGGCATATCGAGGCAGCGGGAGAATGCCACGACGCTCAACAGGAGGACGGGGAGGATCAACTGGCAGACTGAGTGGTTACTGTTGGGGAATGGGGATGGAGGCGACAAGAAGGCTGCTGTGAGATGGTTGAGCAAGGTCATGGACGATGTCCCGCTTTTCCAGGCCTATCCTGCCATGCTGGATGAAAAGACTCGGGCGCAGACGGGATCACGGAAACAGTGGCGAAACATGCGTTCCTATCCTGCGGAAGGCCAGAATTCGATTGATTCGAGGTGGAACTTTGGATTTGATGGCATACAGGATCCCGTCGAGGGGAAATGGACGTCATATTCTGGCGGTAGCCTTGACGACTGGCCAGCAGACAAGGAACAGGCTCAACGAGAACGGTTTCAATTCTTCCTTGCCGGACCCCCAACAAGGTCCGACCTGCCCACTCAAGTCACGGAGCTGGGGTCTGGGGAGTGCCTTAGGGATATTCTGGCCAATACACGCGTGTTGGAATTCCCTACCATCTACGTTGTTGAGCAAGGGGAGACGCTGCCTTCAGGATTTGTCCTGGGGCCCAAGGATGCCATTTGCCCCCATATGCAAGGGACAAAACGGAAAGAGGGACCAGCAGACAAGAAATTGCAAGGTGCGACGAAACGCAGAAAGCAAGACGGGAAAGATGGCGAGGATGGCGAGGATGGTGAAGATGGCTTGGACGACGAGGATGGCGCCAAGGGAGTTGGCCTGGAGGCTGGCGAGGTCATTGCCGAGCAGAGCCTGGGAGAAGATGACTCGGGCTCGGACGACGACGACGACACCAGCAGTTCTGGGTCCGATAGCGAGGCCAATTAGATGGCGGGATAATGGGAGCATCACTTTGAGGGGAGCGAATGATACCCGAAGAGGCTGGATTGCACGCCTGGTGAGGTGCGCAGCCAATTGGCCATGTACATAGACACACTTGCTTTACTGCTTTTTACATCAAGTTGAACATGATGATGTATGTGCCTGGTTGGTCTGTGGTGTTCTGACAGGTTCAGGTGTAGCTTCCAGCCCCTCCGCGGCACGTGCCCCACCAGCTGCGGCCCCACCAGCTGCGACTGCCTGGACGTGTCGACGATGCGCACACAGTGTGACGACGTACGACCTCAACATCTTCCTCTGCGACAACGCGGCGGCCGCGCACCCAGACTGCAACCCAGACCACAGCGTCCATCAAGTGCCCCGAGCAAGCGTGCCCCCTGCCACCTACCATGTTATAACGGCACAACCCTCTACCCACCCGCCCACTCGCCGCAATGGATGACGGCCCCGTGCCCAAGCTGTCGGAACTGCTCAGGCACCCCGACGACCTCGACAAGATCCCAGCGCTGAAGCTGGAATTCTCGCGCAAGAAGGGAGCTGTCGACGGCCACCTGCGAAATGGCCTCCGCGAGCAGCTCGAAACCACCCAGTCGGGCATGACGGGCCTGAGCGACGGCCAAAAGACGGTCCAGCTCATCAAGGAGGAGATGATCAAGATTGACCGCCTCTGCTCCGAGTCGCAGACCATGATCAAGGACTTTGCCAGCATAAACTCCGTGTCGCAAGCCCACCGAAACTTTGTCGCCGTCGAGACCATGAGGCGCAACCTCGAGACGTTCAACGACCGCTTGACCGTCGTCGAGAGCATGCTGCGCCAGGACGACGAGGACCAGGAAAACATGCCCAACTTGCTGCCGTGCCACTTTGAGCTCACGCAGCTGAGAAACATTCGCGACGACGCCATGGAGCAGATCCAGAGAGCCCAGGACCCCGGCTTGGAGTCGACGCTCGAGGACTACTTTGCGAGGCTGGACGACACCATCGACTGGTTCGACGAGCACGTCGGCCTCTTGGCCATGAACCTCATCAACCTGGTCGTCAATGATAACAACGGGCTCGTCGTTCGGTTCGCCGTCGTCATGGAGGCCGAGGAGAAGAGCGACCAGCGCGTCACTGCACTGCAAGAGGCACTCAAGGACCACGAGGAGCTGGCGTCGCGGTTCCAGAGCATCACAGACGGCGCCAAGAAGGTGCGCGGCTACAAGGAAAAGTTCCTGCAGGCCATCAAGCTCAGCGCCGAGCAGCAGTTTGAGCAGGCGCGCGAGGAGTTCCTCGACGACGCCTCGCAGCTCGAAAAGATCATGAAGTGGTACTTCAACGACCTCAACGCAGTGCGCGTCGGCATGTCGCCCCTGATGCCCAAGAAGTGGAAGATTGGCAAGACCTACGCCGACATCTACCACCAGCTCATGCACGACTTCCTCGTCGGCATAGTCGACGACCCGACGAGCACGTCGGGCGCCAAGCTCGAAATCATCAGCTTCCCCGAAAAGTACTACAAGAAGATGGCCAAGATGGGCTACAGGCAGGAGAGCCTCGCGCCGCACGTCATTGACAACCGCGAGGCCGAGCTGGTGCGCGACTTCCGCCAGCTCATCATCAAGCTCCTGGACGAGTGGATGGACCGCATCTTCAGCCAGGAGCGGCGAGACTTTGCCGAGCGCAACGTCGAGGGCTCCAACCTCGACCAGGACGAGTACGGCTACTTCCGCACCAAGAACCTCATCGCGCTCTGGCGCATGCTGCGCGAGCAGACGGACGCGGCCGCCACGTCGAAGCGCACCGACGTCATCGAGGGCGTCATGGACGCCATGTTCCTGCGCCTGCGCACGCGCCAGCAGTCGTGGCAGCGCATGCTCGACGACGAGGCATCGCGCTACGAGACGGGCAAGGTCCCCGAGCTCGAGGGCTTCCAGGCGCTGCAGGACTGGCTCGTGGCCACGGCAAACGACCAGATCGCCTGCATCGACGACAACGAGGACGAGTCCCGCCTCGGCTACCTCTCCTCCTTCCGCGCAAACCTCGAGGCCCACGTCACGCCGCAGTACCTCGAGCGCGGCGACGCCGACGTCAATGCCCTGCGCGACGTCTACGTCGACTTCTCCACCTGGTGCATCACCAAGTTCGCCCACCTCATCTTCGCCGTCGACTTCAAGGCCGTCATGCCCGACTTCTTCACCCCAAAGTGGTACTCGGCCGCCGCCATGAAGCAGATGGTGGTCACCTTTGAGGAATACGTCAACGACTACCGCCAGGTCCTGCACCACTCCCTCGTCGACATCTTCATCGAGATCTTTGCCGACGAGCTGCTCGTCCGCTACCTCTCGTCCGTGCGCAACAAGGGCGCCAAGTTCCGCCGCGTCGACCCCTTCCGCGACAAGCTCTTCAACGACATCTCCACTACCTTTGACTACTTTAGCAACCTGCCCAACCCGGACGTCGGCGCCTCCATCAAGGAGACGTGGAGGGTCACGGAGCCCTTTCTCGGCCTCTTGAGCTGCGACAAGGACGCCGTCGCCGACGAGTTTGCCGCCTTCAAGACGGCCTACTGGGACCTGCAGATTTCCTGGGTAGAGGCCGTGCTCAGGTCCAGGGACGACTTTGAGAGGAGCATGCTGAATGCCGTCAAGGCGAGGGCCGCGCAGATGGACGTTGTCAGGGGCCAAGAGACCATCATGGGCAAGGTCAAGTAGCACCGAGTCGGGCTGTCACATTCACAATAAAGACACGGGAGCGGCAGGCTTCTTCTTTTTTTTTTTTTTTCATTTTATTCGTTTTATTCATGTCCATGTACCATCACCACCAAGTAGAGAAATAGGACCGACTATTCCATCAAGCAAGTGGCTGGCGAAAACAAGCCGCGTCGCGCAAGAACATATTGGTTCTACTAAGAAATGCGTTCTCTAACGTACAGTGGACGCGATGCGTGCCCTTGAGAAAAAAGTACGGATAGCAAACAAATTATTCTTGTCCCCATCTGCCTCCAAAATGAATCCACCTCGCCATTGAGCCCGTGTCACTCAAGGAACAAGATAAAAAATATATAAAGAAAATGATAGAATAGTCTCCTAATAAGTACTGTCCACCTCACATATGCTGTGCTTGATCAAAGCACCCGCTCATCCTGTCAAGGCCCATATCTGGCCCATCCTGGCTGTTTATTGCCATGCAAAGCTAGTGGCTTCTATGACTTGCTTGCAAGATAATTCGCAGCCTAGGGAGCAGTACTGTTAGCGGATCGGCATTTTAAAACCAATTGCTCGACGTCTTTGTTACCTTGTCCAAATTGTAGTCGTACTTCTCCAAAGCAGCCACCGCATCCGCTCGAGAGTAGCCCATGCTGGTGAGGCTCTTCAGGATTGGATCGTCGTGCTCTCCATGCTCAGTCAGGGCCCGGCCAGGGGGCGGCGGACGGTCAGCCTGTCTGGCGCCGTTGCCTTCCCCAGCACCGCCTGGAGGAGTGACATTGCTGGGCGAGTCTAGGCCAGCAAAAATGGCGTCCCAGTCATGAGAGTCAGCAGTCTTCTGCTGGGTAGTGCTACCGGCTGCAGAGCTGTGAGACACAAAGTCGAACGTGCTTTCATTGCCAAATGCCGTTGACTCACTCTTGGCTTGGCTGGCGGGCGGGCTGCTATCAAACATGGGATTGTAATCATCCCGGGAAATGTTGGCAAAGTCGTCGTCTGCAGACCCCTCTTTGGCATCTTCTAGACCCTCAAAATCGTCATCTAGTTCGTCAAAGACGCCCTTGGCATCCGGCTGTTTGGGGGCGGCAGCGGGAGCAGCAGCTCCAAAGATGTCATCCGCAGTCAGCGTCGGCTGAGACGTGGCGGTGACAGTTGCAGGTGATGACGGTTGCTCATAGCTGGAGGGTTTCAAGTCAGTAATTGTGACATTTGTTTGGAAACGAGACGTTTGTTGCTTACCTCCTGGGGGCATCCTCCAGAGGTTCCTTGACAGGGACTTCTGGTGCTACATCCGCAGAGGTTTCCTCAATCCTCTTGTCCTCCGCAGCTCCCGCTTCCTCCTTGTTGGCGCTCTTCTTGTTTGGGGGCGAAGTTAGGGTAAAATCATCGTCAAAGCCGCCATGCTCGCTCTCTGACTCGGACTCTTCGTCACGCTCTAGCTCAGAGATGGGAGGGAATTCGGTGCTGAATGCATCGGTAGAGGTATTGGCGTCCGGCACCACCGTGGCCTTGCCCTTGCTGGAGGCAGTGAAGGCGGCAAAAGCGTTATCGAAATCTGCCTTGGCCTTGGCTTGATCCGTGCTACCAAAGGGATCCGGCTTCGGGGCTGCGTCGGTGGCCCCCTCGGCCTTTGCCCGTGTTGCGGCTTCATCAACCGACACGGTGGGTGCGGTGGCAGCAACAGGCGTTGCTCCAGCCGTCTCACTCTTCTCGCGCTCGTCGGCAGTCGACTCCCCGCTACCGGCGGAGGGACCGTCGGCCCGCGAGGCAGGTGGCGAGACTTGACGAGACGAAGAAAGGGACTCGGTGTTGTCAGGGAACGGCAGGAAGCTGGAGCTGATTTGTCGTGATGCGGGTGGCGGAGGAGGCTCCAAATTCATGGTTCCCTGCCGGCTAACGCTTGGACTGGAGCGACCGGTCTGAAACGAGGTCCCGCTGGCCGCAGAGGCTCCCGTGTGCTGCTGCTGCTGGATCGCGGGTGGCGGGGGAGTGCTCGTGTTGCTTGCGGCCGCGAATGATGGCCCAAATACATCATCAAACGACTTGTCGGTATAGGACCTTGTAGGCGGGGACGCAAAGGAGCCCATGATGTCAGTGCTTCCCGTGCGGTTGAAGAAGGGGTTGTTGCCGCTGGCAGTGGACAAGGCTGGACTAGCAATCTGTGCAGAGGACGAGATTGGTGAGCTGCCGTCAATGTGTCTGGCGGCATCTTCCCCTCCCTTGGCCAGTTCCTCTGCTTCCTTCTTAAGCTTGTCTCGTTCTCCTTCGGTCGTGGCCAGCTGCTTCTTGTTAATGGCAACCAGGCCCTTTTGCTGACGGGCGTCCGACTTGAGCTTCTCAATCTGAGGCTTTAATTTAGCAATCTCGCCATTGACGACTCGAATTCGTTCTCTCAAGTTGGCGTTTTCCTGCTGGTCGGTTTTCAGAGCAGCCCCAAGCTGTTGGTGCTGGGACTGGACATCCCCAAGTGTTGCCTCGAGAGACATGCATTCGGACTGAAGCTTCTGGGTCTCAGCCCTCGACTTCCTCAGCTGCTCCTCCAGAGAACGTGTGTCCTCGGCCTCCTTCTCATAGAGAGCCCGCAGCTGTGCTAGTCGTTGCTCAAAGTTTTGTTTCTGAGAGTTGGTCTGATTGAGCTCACCCTGGGTCGCGGTTCGCTTGTTTTGGACGTCCTGCGTCTGCTTCGACAGAGTTCCAATCTGGTTGGACAGGTTGGCCAATTCCGTCGTCTCTGCAGTGATATTCTTGCTGAAGTCTGGGTCATGGTCTTCCAAGAGATCTTCCGAAGGTTTCGGGGTTTCTGCAGGAGATGGTCCACTCAGACCTCTGCCAAAAGAGGACGAGGGCACGAAAGGCTTGAACGTGGTACCGGTGGTGGCCGAACGCACTGGGGACGAAGGGGGCAGAATGGCGGAGCCGCCGGCAAAGGGGTCGTTGGGCGTCGAACCGCCCGTGGACATTGTCGTTTGAGTCGGGGCCGGCACAGGGCTGGGAGTTGATTCAAGACCAAACAAGTCGTCGAGTGCGGATTTGGGCTGCGGGGGTGCCGGTCGTGCTACGGGACCGGGGAATGAAGCAGGCTGCCTCTGGTTGCGCACGCTGGGAGGGACGAGGTTGGCAGGAAGCGTGCTGGGCAGGGGACCGCCAGTGCCGCTTCTTTGTTGTCGGATCAAGTACATGGCAACGGCAAAGCCTTCGCGGGTAAGCTGACCCTGGCTGTTGAAATCGGCGAGGTCCCATATTTGAGCCAAGGCATCCTCGGACAGGTTCGACTGGCTAAAGAACGGGACAGCCTCCTCTCCGGTGATGTAGCCCTTGTTTGTCTTATCAATGGTGGCGTATATTTGATCAAACTTGGTTTTGTCTGCGGGAGACACGGCCCAATCGTTAACAGCCGGCAGTCCAGCAGGCGGTCGCCCAAGAGGGCTGCCGGTTCGCAACTGAGCAGAGCCGCTCAGCTGTCTTGGAATCGGCCCAATGCCGGTATTGCTGGGTGATTGGCGTGGTGCAGCGCCCCGGCTGGTGGCAGCCTCGTAGAGCGCAGGCGGCAGGACACTAGGCAACGAGCGCAAGGCACCAGTCTTGATGGATGTGAGCAGGTGCATGGCAATGACAAATTCGGCAAGGACGAGGGATCCGCGTTGCTCGGTGTCTGCCAATGCCCAAATCCGCCCCAGCGCCTCGTTTGGCAAGCCGGATTTGTCGAAAATGCTTCTGGCCTGGTCGCCAGGCAGTTTACCGGCCTGCAAGGGCTGGCGCTCGAAGAGGCCGGCGTACTGTGCAACCTTTTCTGGGGTCAAAGGAGGTATCCGGACGGCGTTTCCACTGGATTGAGCTTGTAGGGGTGCTGGGCTTGAGGAGGTGGGCGATGCCAGCGAAGGCGGTGGCCACAAGCCGTCGAATCGAGGTATCGGTCCTTGCTGGAGGGCGATCTCGGCCGTAGGTTCTCGTCCCGCCTGGGCATGGCCTATCAAACGCAGAACGATGCCGAAGCCTGCCGGCGTAAGGAACCCGCGGTTTTCGCTGTCGGCAATCTGCCAGATCTAATGGGGAATATGGTCAGTCGGATGCAGCGGAGATGGGCGGAGGGTGCTGGTAACCGACTTCTCCGAGGACGCGAGAGTCAAGTCTCGTCTTCTCAAAAAACTTGACGGCCACATCGCCAGTGACGACACCGACACTTTCGGTGTCGGCCTGACGGAAGAGCTGGCCATAGACGCGCTTCTCTTCGGGGGAGAGATTGAGGTTTGGCGCCGCAGCTGCATGCGCCAGTGTCAGCTTGGCCGGTTTTGAAAAAAGAGCTCGAAAGCAAGCAGGAACGACAGCGGGATGAGTTTACCAGAATCAGCGCCAGCGTCGGCAGACATTGTGATGCATAGAAGAAGCTTGCGTGAGCTCCTGGGCTGAAGACGATGATGGAAGCAGAGACAGTCGTCACCGGCTCAGGGACTGCCAGGTGGTCGTCGTGTTTTAAAGGCAAAGAGAGCAACCAAAGTGCGCCAAACAAATCCGGACGACTGTTGGATCGAGGCACAGTGATGGCGACAGCAAGTTGCGTTACTGGCTTGCAACTGTCGGCTCTGGCAATCAGGTTGAAATTGGGAGTCTGCGAGCAGCACCCTTTGGGGGGGGCTGGAGCTTGGCGGAGAGCTGTGATTCGGTGGCTTGTCGCCGAGGCCAGGCGGTTGGTGAGAGCGTGGCGTGCAGCGCTAGTGTGGCTGGTGACAGCACCCCAGGAACGTGGCTGCAAGTCTGGCAGCACGTTGTACTCCGTACCATGGCCGCCAATGTCTCCAAAGTCTTGCTTACGTCCACCGTTACGACTACTTGATCATGCCCGAGCCTTAGACGTGCGGGGGACATGATCCCGATAATACCATGTGTTTGCATCCCGCGTCCCGCGTCCCGCATAGCCTTATGCGAATCATGCCTGTTTGTCACCATTATGCAAAGCCAAGTGGAATGCATGGGAACCAGTGATGGAAGGCTCATATGCCCCAGGTATAAATATATCATTTGCCAGAGAAGCAGGTCATGGCTTCCCGATTCAGCACTTATGCGGAGTGCGTGTTTCCAGTCTCGGGCCTCCCAACAAGCCCGAGTTGTACCTCGTTACATGTCAAGAGGCAGCTCCGGGGTGGAACCTTCATGCTGTGGGGCTGAAAGCTGGGCAAGATGCCAAGGCGCCGTGCGACAATTGGCCGGTTCTCCGGTTGCCATGTCGCAATTGCAATGATTTGGCATCTTTTTTTTTTCGCAGCCATTGACTCAAGCCCATTTCAAATCATACCCTCCACGCATGATCTTATCTGGCCCAGACTGATTACACACGCGAGACCACTCGGCAGCTTAACCCCTCAAGCCTCTTGACGCATTCAGCCATTGCATTGGCTGCGCATGACGATTACTCAGCCGCTCCTTCCCGTTTCTACAAGAATTCGGCGCTAGATCGGATTCTCCGGCCAGCCCTGCGAACCAGGTCTCTTCACATACTGAAGGGCTTATTTTTTATTTTTTTTGGGGGGCATCTCCCGTTGGGACAACCAGCTCAATTCGCCGTTGCATCAGATAAAAGACGTCATTGCCGTCTCATACCCACCGGCTACAGCCTCTCGGTTCGGGCATCCAGCTCCATTGATATAAAAGGGGGGGAGCTCCCTCGGCTGACCTGTGCAGTGACTCGCATTTCAGCGCAACCCTTGTTGTCCATGCAACCACTCGCCCTCTTGTCCCGCACTTCAAGAGCTGCCCCGCATCGCATTGCTTCTCTGTCCCGCCATCTATCTACAACTCGGGCAACCATGGCTCCTTTAGTCAAGGAAACCGATTATCTTGTGCTTGGCGGTGGCAGCGGTGGTCTTGGATCGGCCCGCATGGCCAGCGCCAAGTTTGGCGCAAAGGCAATGGTTGTAGAGGCCTCTCGTCTGGGAGGAACTTGTGTGAATGTTGGGTAAGCTGGCCGTGCACCTGCTTTTCGTAGGCACTTCCCCAATCGCAAACTGTTTGCTTACTTGCCCTCGCGCTGCATAGCTGTGTTCCCAAAAAGGTCACGTACAACGCCGCTGCCATCGCCGAGACACTGCACGAGGCCAAAGCCTATGGCTTTTCCGTCCAACAGACTGCCCCCTTCGACTGGACCACCTTCAAAACCAAGCGTGATGCCTACATCAAGCGTCTGAACGGCATCTATGAGCGCAACCTCGGCAATGACAAGGTCGAGTACCTCCACGGTTGGGGCCGTCTCCTGTCCAAGAACCAGGTCGAGGTCAGCCTTGATGACGGCAGCAAGGTCCTGGTCAACGCCAAGAAGATCTTGATTGCCGTCGGTGGTCGCCCCAGCTCTCCCCCCAAGATCCCCGGCGCCGAGCTCGGCATCAACAGCGACGGATTCTTCGATATCGACAAGCAGCCCAAGAAGGTGGCCATTGTCGGCGCCGGCTACATTGCCGTTGAGTTTGCGGGCATGTTCAACGCCCTCGGCACCGAGACGCACCTGTTTATCCGTCACAAGACGTTTCTGCGTCACTTTGACCCCATGATTCAGGAGACAGTCACCAACGAGTACGAGAGGCTAGGCGTGAAGCTTCACAAGCAGTCGCAAGCTACCAAGATCGAAAAGGACGCCAACGGCAAGCTCACAGTCACCTACAAGGACGGCGAGGGCAACGAGACCTCCGTGTCAGACGTCGACCACCTCATCTGGGCTGTTGGGCGAACTCCCATGACCAAGGACATTGGTCTGGAGGAAGCCGGCGTCGAGCTGACCCAGACTGGCCACGTCAAGGTTGACGCGTACCAAAACAGCACTGTCGACAGCATTTATGCACTGGGTGACGTCAGCGGAGAGGTCGAGCTCACACCCGTCGCCATCGCCGCCGGGCGAAGACTGGCGCAGCGACTGTTTGGGCCTGCCGAGTTTTCAACCCGAAAGCTCGACTACACCAACATCCCGTCGGTCGTGTTTGCGCATCCAGAGGTGGGCAGCGTTGGTCTCTCGGAACCCCAGGCGATTGACAAGTACGGCAAGGACAACATCAAGATCTACAAGACTAACTTCACCGCCATGTACTACGCCATGATGGACCCTGAACAAAAGGGCCCAACAAACTATAAGCTGATTGTGACGGGTCCAGAGGAGAAGGTTGTCGGCCTGCACATCATGGGCCAGGGCAGCGGCGAGATGCTGCAGGGATTCGGAGTGGCCATCAAGATGGGGGCCACCAAGGCAGACTTTGACAGCTGCGTTGCCATCCACCCGACGAGTGCCGAGGAACTGGTTACTTTGAAATAAACCGTACATGTACAAGATTTGACAAAGAAGAAGACTAGAAAAGAGCGCTGTAGTTGCAATATAAAGTTGCCCATGGAAGAAGTCGCTGTCGCCCCAGTGCAGTATCGGTATCAACTCGGCATCTAGACCGTCGGAACGGTTGAATCAAGGCGAGGGAAGCAGGTTGAGGTATGCGCCTGCTGTACAACCGACAACGGAGCAATAGGCTCATCATCAGCTCATTCAACCCCCAGGCTTACCCCCAAGAAGTCACACAGCCCTGAAAGGCCCCGGCAGGTGAACTCGTGACGCAAGGCTTGCATGCAACGACGCCGTCTGAATTGGCATGCCATGATGTTTCATACCAGGCTGGTCCCACGGAGCACTCCTCCCCCCCCAATCCCTCCACGGTCAAAAATGGCAAAATACAGGAACTCATGGTGGTTCTGCGACTGCGGCCAGAGGGCAAAGTGATACATAGCGGGGGCGTGGTGCTGAAAGAGAGCGTCAAGGCGTAGCTGGAGCACGTCGTTGGTCTTGGGGTGGCCGTGTACGGACCAAGGTCAAGATGGCCGAGAGGGAGGCGATGAAGCTGCGGCAGCGACTTGCATCTTTTTTAGGTGAAGGACACTCTGATATCAGACCGTAGCCTTGACTCGGTAGTAGATGGTACCCCGTTCTTTTAGCCAAGAGACAAATGCTGGCGACTGCTGCTACTTTCTTGATGTTCGTGGCAGCCACTTGTACCTGCTACAGGTCGCTTGCCTCGTACGCTACCCGTGTCCAGCATTCATCGTCCATTGAACCGCCGTCGCAGCCCAAGTCCATTCTACTCTGAGGCTGCCCAGGACACATGTCACGATTCACCTGCCGTCATGCACAGCCAAAATCTGCCACGGCGCAGTAAAGCTGACCTCGGTAATCAGGGCAAAGTCAGCACCCTCCACGCATGCTCTTTATGATACTTTCACATGCGAATGTCTGCTACTTTTGGCGCCAACACGAACAGACCACAACACCACTTTAACAGCAAACTGGGAGGCGACATTGTATCCGGAATTAGATGACGGAAGCGCACACGTCTCCAAAATTAGACCATTGAAGCGCGGGTGCGACGGTTGGGACGCATCCATGATCGAATGTTTGCTTGGTAAGAGAACGGGACGTCTTGAGCGCCACCGCATCGGGCACGGCGAGATGGCGGCGGCCGGTTATGGGGCCCGGAGTGGGGCCGGCCGAGCCAAGCCCCGGCGCCTGCAAACTGTTGTTTTGCGTGCCGTACATGGAGTTTGCAGTCCAACAGGCCCAGATGGATGTGAGCCTTGGCCAGGCGCATGACCAACGTGCTGAATAAACGGTGCGACCTGATCCAAGGTGCTACTTACCTGGCCTCGGCTCCACGGGCCCGCGGATACACAAGGCGACTTCAAGGCGCACGCAACGCCCTGTACGACCCCCGGGGGATCCAATCGCGCTTTGGCTCCCAATCAAGGCACGTATCCCGGTTACAAAGGCCGAATCCCTCGGTGAATGAGGGGCCAAAAAGCACTGCTCGGGAGGTATGCTGACACCGTGTCCGTGGACAAAAAGCTTGCCATCTCGATGGATCCCTGTGGTGTGGTAATTGGATGAATAAGCTATTTTGGTACTTTAATAAGCTGCCCTGATGGTCAATAAAGAGCGTGCGAGAGCGTGGGTGAGCGCAGGGGCGCGAATCCAAGGATGCAGTTTGCCATGTTATTCTCAGTGCTTATTGCTCTCATTTAGCTGCCTCGTTGCTAAACGCCTCTTGCATCCCACATACGTATTAATCACCAAGACCAGTCGGCCAAAGGACAGAGTTTAACATGTGCGCGTCTTTCAAAGTAAAAATACCACGTCCAAGGTACCCTGTCACAAAAGCGACGAGCACACTGATCTGCAGCCTTTCACACAACAACTAAACCAGAGGAAAAGAGAGAGAGGAAAGGGACAAAACTACATGACAAACCTGTGGCTTCCGTCGTCCAACGACATCTCGCCCATGCTGTACCTGAGCGTCTGCAGACTAAGGCACAAGCATCAATTAGCACTAGCGCGTACACGTCACGACTTGCGCACTTCATCTCACCTCCAAACCAGGTTCCCAACACAGTTGCTCCTCTGGACCTGAATAAAGCTGTCCACAAGGCGGCGCGTCTGGCCATCCGGGTACTCTCGCGCTAGCAAGGCTGCCGCTGCTGCGTCGAATCGATTTTTAGAGGCCCGTAGAGCACCCACCGTCCTCTGTATGGCCGTTTGCACGTCTCCGGTAGATGCAAAAGTCAGCGGCACCACGCTGTCGATGCACCCGAGCCTCATCTCCTTCCTCAGGGACAAGAGGTCGTTGGTGATGGAAATCATGACATTCGTCTCATCCCACACAGCCCGCATGGGCGAGCAGTCCATCATGTATGCCGGGAGATGGGATGAGATGGAAAATTCGCCGGCTGCGGTGCCCACGTACACGGCGCTGGTGCCAAGGCGGATGCTCCAGTATTCCGCGAGGGAAAAGACACGGTCCTCAAGGCGCCCGGATTGCTCCTGTTCCGAGGCGGCCATGAAGCGGGCAATCTCGTCGTAGAAGCGTCGGCGTTGGCTCGTGTCATAGAATTCGCGCAGCGCCGCGCCAACGAGGTCGAAGCTTTGGACAATCTCATTTTGCCGCCTGCCCCGAGCTTCGCCCTCGACGGGAATAATGAGGCCAAGGCACTCGCCTACAAAGCGCAGGGTCCGTTCTCTGTACGTCTGTGCTGCGGAAAAGTCCTCGCTGTATGCGCCCCTGGGCTCGTCAATCTCGTCATCCCATGTGAAGAGCCAGATGACGAGGTAGGCGAGCGTCTCCAGTCTCTCCATGGGCGCGTCCGGCCACCAGAGGGCCGTGAACAAGGCAAAGTCGGAGGCCTTGAGAGTCTGCAGCCGCCGCGCGCTAAAGTTGAAACTGGTGGTGGGCGTTATTCAGAAGCCGTGTCTTTTTTCTTCTTTTGCATCCAGTGGAGCGTTTCAGAGCGGCCGTCACTCACCATTGAACCCTTGCGTCTACTTTCTTTCTAAGCGGCTCAAGAAAAGGGCTGACGTGACGCTGGGCTATGCCTTTCCAGTCGGCAAAGATGGGCTCCAGCGCAGGGATATGCGCAATCTGGCCTTTGAGTTGCTGGAGTAGCGCTTGGCGAGGACCAAGGTCTCGGCGAAGCCTCTTGGCCTCGTCTTGGGCGTCTTGGACGTCTTGGACGTCTTGGGCCACCGTCGTCAAAGGCATGATTAGTCGGTGGAAGTTGCCGTGGGAAACTGCGGGCTGGCGGTGTAAGGATTAGAGAGGTTGACTTGGCCGATTGTCTGCAGCAATATCTCCAACGGAATAATTCTTGTAGTTGTGATGCATGACTCCCACGCGAGTTGCTTATACCGGCTGCTTATAACACTGTTGGCGAGAGCCAACAAGGTCGGCCCCATTTAATGCAAGTACGATTGTTCATGCGCAGTCGGGCCGTTGGCCGCATGGACGTGAGAATCTGAGTAATAAGGCCTCGAGTCCATGACCACGGGCGTCGAGCGTCGAGCGTCGAGGGCAAACGAGCAAACAGTCGCGCCGGCCCCCAAAAGCAGGGCGCGGCGCATAAGCGACACGGCCATGCAGGTCATTCGGGCCATGCCATGACAGGGCTGAAATCCTTTCCCCTTGTCCCTTCTTGGCCGGCCGTTGGTCGCGAGAGTTTCCTCCAAGCCAAGACCCGGTGACGATGCCTCTCAGCCCCATGTGCTCCCGATTCTGTTTCTTGGAGTGCGCCGCGCGCCACTGCTGCCATGTTTTCGAGACGCCGCGCCGCCCTGCTCGGCTCTCCAGCTAGGCAGCTAGGCAGCGGTGTCGTATTCCGATCCCGAATCCGTTGGGCTGACCCGAGTTGCGTTGCTATTTCTAGGACGGACCGTCGGACTCTGGCCCCGGCATGCGAGCATGCGAGCATTGGGCGTGAAGCCACTCTCTTGGTAAGACTTGGTAAGACGGCTGCCGCTGTGACCGACGCAACAGTTTGCCTCAACCGGTGGGCATTGTCCACAACACAATACAAGCAACACGACAAACCACGTCGCATCCGTCATGCCCAAGTCAAGAGCAGACCCTTCCAAGCCACTGTCCCCCATCCGCCAAGGAACGGCCCATGCGCGCAAACATGGCCACTATGACATCTCGTTCTGTTTCGACAAGAGCAAGAGGCTATGCTCGCGGGACAAGACTATATAACCAACTCGTTTCTCCACAGTACCAACGGGTCCCTGCAAAGAGATGCCACCAAGAGCCCACTCGTTTCCCCCCCAGAGCAAAGATTCCTCCTCTCCAGACTGGACACGACCATAGCCGACCTCATTTCTTGAATTCCTTGAAAACAACAAGAAGACAGAAGTGGCAGAACAGGTAGGAGAGCAACTGAACCCACACCAGGAACCTGCCCCGCCAACACATTTCCAATCCGACTCGTCCTAATGGTTGCCAAGCTCGACTTGCACCAACTCTTGTCCCCTACCTGGGCTCTGCTGGCGAGTGCCTTTGGCATCATCATATACGCCGCCGTCATTGCCTATAGACTCTTCCTCCACCCGCTGGCCAAGTTCCCCGGGCCTCGTCTCGCCGCGGCAACCCACTGGTATGAGGCCTACTACGAACTCGTCCACAAGGGCGGCGCCCAGTTTCCTCCCAAGGTCCGCCAGCTGCATGCCCGGTATGGCCCCATTGTTCGAATCACCCCCAACGAGATATCTGTCAATGATGCCGGGTTTCATGACAAGCTCTATGCTCCGCAGCCGGTGGTCCGAGACAGACACCCAAACTTCTCGGCGGCTCTGGGAACTGCCAACGGCTCCTTCAGCTCTGTCGACCACTTCCTCCATCGGAGTAGACGCCAGGCCTACAGTGCTTTCTTCACCTCGTCCAATGTCATGGCCACCGAGAGCCTGGTGCGTGCCAAGGTAGAGCGTCTTTGCGGCCTGCTGCAAGCCAACACGGGTGGCGACAACGGCAGAGACCTTCGGGCCTACTTTGCTGCCATTAGTTTCGATAGCTTCTATGCGTGGGCGTTTGGCAGCCACTTAGAGCTCCTCGACAACCTTGCCATGGCCAAGAGATGCAACGATACAGTTGAGCTTCTGGTCACAAGCGCTCCCTTTTACAGAGTCTTTCCAACCCTTATGAAATGCGCCCGAAGCATACCGCACTGGCTTCTTCGCGGCCTCTCTCATCATGTTGCAAGGATATTCGATCTTCATGCCGTGAGTAGAGTTGTCCTCCAGGGGAATCCAACACGGCGATAACTAATACCAAATCAGTTGATCCTCCAGGCGGCTGAGAACTTTGTAGCCAACCAGCAGCGCCTTCATGGTCGAATTTCTGACTTGCAGACTGCCAAGTCAGCCAGCCGTCAGCCCGAGACTTTATTCTCCGCCATTCGGAGAAGTAATGCACCAGACTCGGAGAAGACTGCTTCCAGAATCTCCCAGGAAGGTACAGAAATGTTCATGGCATCATTCACGCCAGGACGCACCATGATGTTGGCAATGTACTATCTGCACGCCCATCCCCAAGTCCTCGAGACTCTGCGAAAGGAGCTAGACGAGGTCAATCCCCAGGCCGCTGGTCAGTTGAGCTATAGGATGCTAAACAGCCTCCCATATCTGGTAAGAGGACAATGCGCGGGGCCCTTGAGCGTTTCTGCTGACAATCATTGCAGCGTGTTGTCATGAAGGAGTTATATCGAGTCACATTCCCCGTGGGCTCTCGTCTGCCTTTGATCTGTCACGAAGCCATGACGTTTGGGGAGTGGGAGATACCACCCAATGTGAGACAAGCAAACGGTAGCATGCCGACCAAGACGACTGAGGACTGTGCGTGATGCTAACAGTGAGGCCAAGACGCCCATTTCAGTCAATCACCGCAACCTCCTCTTCGATCAGGGAGTCTTCCCCGAGCCCTTCACTTTCCGCCCCGAGCGGTGGCTTGATCAAGACAATCCAATAGACGAAAAGCGGTACCATGTCGGGTTTGGAAAAGGCGCTCGTGGCTGCCCTGGAAAGGAGTGAGTTGAGACACCTCTGTAGCGCGCCTAGGCTCTGGGCATTCTGGGGGCACTTTACTTACACTTACGACGACAGATACTCAATGCACATTATCAATTTGACCATTTGTACCCTGATCCAGCGTTTTAACTTTGAGCTCACGGACACGTCGTGGGACAAGGATGTCGCGGCAAACCGGGAGTCCATCTTGACTGCCCCGGCCTTTGCAAGCCAGGGTATCAAACTCAACTTTGTTGGCGCCCGTCGATGACTGTCTGGGTCGGCCGGAGAGGAGTTCGAATGGCGTCCTCTCATCGTGAGATTTTCGGTAGAGCCAGTTGGTGCCCTAGACGACGAGCATCCAAGGTTGCTCATAAGAGACAAAAGCTACCGAGCAAATCTTGGCTGCGTAGGCTCTCGCAAGTATGGCAAATATTGAGATCTCACAGTAGTACGTAGTCTGCGCCATAGTAGTCTTCAGCGTTTTGGGCTCAATTACGTAAATTTTTCACTTGCATTGCAGATAGAGACTTGTGCTCCCGTAGTTGGAGAGATACTGCCAACGGCGCCAACCTGGCGTCACAGGCATGCCTTGCACAGCTGCCATCCACAGGTTTAAATTTAGTTCCCGCTGCTAGTCTCATTTGCCAAGATGCGGCGTCATTCTCAGGAGTCGGGCGAAGCAAACGTCAGCGGCCGTGGCCTGCCCCAAAAGTCACATGGATTGAACCTCCAGGCTCCGTTGCCAGCTGCAAACCAGTACTTTACAATGTAGGGTAGGATCCAAGGCAAAGGGGGAAACTCGTTGCCACCTTCATAGGTCTTGTCGGCACATCCAAGGACGGTAGGGAATACATCGTACTATTTGGGCAAGAGACGTGTCAGACGTGCAAGTTGGCACATGGAGGCTAGGGAATCTTACCAGCATGGCGAGGTTGCCACTTTGTTTCGCAACCTCCTCCGCCTTGGCCCATGTCTCCTTCAGCACGGTGCCATCAATGCCCGAGTCTCCCAGGTCAAGAAAGACATTGATTTCGGCATAGAGATGTTGGACCAGGGGCTCACTGAAGGAGTCGATCATCTCTTTCATCCCCCCGGTCGCAGCCCAACTATAGGTTTCGGGTTTAGTTAACGTGTACTGCGTATATGCAACGAGTTTCTCGATTCCATCGTGAAACAGCTCATGCTGGTGTTTGGGGTCTTCCATTATCCCCGGTGTGCCGGTGGCTTTCTCGAGCCCGGGGAAGATGAATGTTTCCTCCACCCAGTGGTGGTGATTGACCATTTTGGCCCATGACTGTACATAAAAGAGTAGATCCTTGACGTCTTTTACGTCCCCAACAGAAACGTAGGGCGCTTGCTGAATAATGGCATTCAGGCCTCTTATAATGACATTGTGGGCGTGTGCCATCTCGGAGGCACAGTGAACATGGGCCAGCGAGTCCTGAGGGTCATGTTAGTCCAAGGGCGTGGCGAGAGTGCTCCTCCATCTCCTCTTGTCTCCCGGGCAAGCTGGCAGCACGTACATCTAGACGTTTTGACGGTGTAGCAATCAGCTGAAAAGGCCCGTCTGCCCAGAGGCCACTGGACGGTTTCGTGGTCATGGCGGCTTTGGAACAGGCCAGGGTGGGCGACGTGATTTCGGCGGCGATGTGCTATGCTGGCACACGTACGCGAGCTGGAAGGAACGAAGGAGTTTTGTTTCCTGACACAAGTGCGCGATGTCGCTGTGTCGTCGGGGCTTATGGTAAGTTGGTGACTGGCAGGCTGACAGAGGCAACAGAGGCTGTCAGCACCAATCATTGGGCACGAAAGCCTTATAGAGCTGCGCTCGGACAATTGAAACAGCGCACCTGACGGAAAATGGCGGCTTTTATCAATATCTTCTGTACGGAGTATGTACTGTATCATTGTGTGTGCGCTATGTGTGACAGAGGCGGACAGAGGCAGGAAGGAGCGTGGCCCGTCTCAGCCAACCAGACGCACTTCTGTTGGACAGGGCAGATAATCTACCGTGAACCAACTGACGGTTTCAGGGCGTGGCACAAATCCCTGTGGCCACGGTGGCTGCCGCACGAGCCGAATCGAATTGACCTGTTCTCTTTGCTCGCCTCCTGTCCTGCCCCTGCTGCCTCTGTCGCTGTTCAAAAATAGCATCCCTCGGCGCTGTCCGCGTTGCAGCACTGCACGGGCTGGCTTGTAGTAGACTTGTTCCCTTGACTTGACGTGTAGAGAGGTGCCTCGCACAAGACCGACACACACACAGAACATGGAATGTCGAGTTGTTTGGTACGAAGTAGGTAGGTAGTAGTAGTATTCCGCCCCCAAATGGCAACAATTGTCCGTCTTGCGGCGGGGTCTTGGGGCCTGGCAACCACAGGACTTCAACACAATTGGCCGGGGGGTCCTTGCCAATGCCGCTGGCGACGCTCCTATTGGCCGATGGCGCAAGACAAGATGTCGATGCCGCTTTCTTGGCACTTGAGGCATGACGCAGATGATTGTGATGCCAGCGCCTTTTTTTTTTATACATGTACAAGCACGCTCTGTCTAGGTTGCATCGAAAGCCGACCGCATGCATGTATTGTTTCCAGCCCTCTCGAACTCCGGCCGGCTCTCTGACCGCCGCCCCAACAGGGCAGGTTCCGCAGGGTCCATGAACTCGCCGTGAACCTGTGACAAACCTGCCAATAGTTCGCCCGACCACCTCTGCATGCTTGTGTCCTCCCACTGAAGAGCTGCTGCAGTGTAGCTGAATCATGTATCTGCAAGACATGTCACGGACAAGGTAAGCCGGACCGGCTGTCCGAGCAGGAAGAGAGCAGCATGTTCAACTCTCTCGCGCCCTCGGCGTCGACTTGCTCGTCAGCCACCGCCATTCATGTCCGTATGATATAATATGCTCGATCAAGTCCGATTCTGGCACTTCATGATTGGCGTCTACACCATCAGCTTGACCGGCCATGACGTCTCCATCCGATTCCCTACCGCCGCCGCTGACGCCGGGTCAGGTGGCCAGCTTGGACGAGAATAGAGGTCCAGCAATCGTCGGCGTCGCGGCTACCTTTGTGGCCTCGTGCACCATTGCTGTGCTTCTTCGTTTCTACGCGAGGCATACTCGCCGCATGTCGCTTGGTTTGGATGACTGGCTGGCTGCCGGGGCGCTTGTAAGTTGCGAGCCGAACCGCCATGCCGCCCGAGAACATGCATCATCTTTTTGCCTAGGCTCGGGACAGGACGCTCGTCTGACAGTGGCTACAACCATAGGTCTTTCTCATTCTGTACTGCGTAACATGCTTTCTCTGTACGTTTCCTCCAGCAGTCCATCTCCGCCTTGATCGACCCATGTGCTGACAGGAAGTTATCGCCCCCAGCTGTTCCGTATGGCCTGGGACGCCATGCGTGGGCTGTCGATCCCAAAAAGATTTGGAGAATCCTTCAGGTAACTCTTCATCGAGTCAACATATCTCCTGGCACGCCGGCCCCATGCTCATGTGTAATCTAGATTGCCTTATTCAATGCCCTAATATACTTCACTTCCCACTGGTTCATCAAGATGTCTATCCTCTGCTTCTACAAGAGGCTGTTTACCTTTAGGATAAAGTGGTTCAAGTATTCAGTATGCGCAGTCGGCATTTATACCACCGTATGGTACCTATCGTCCTTCTTTGCCGGCTTGTTTCAATGGTATTTAAATCCCTTTCCTGTCCCGCCGCCCTCGAATGCAGTGTTGTTTGACAAACTGGTCTAGTTTTCCACCAGCATACTTTTGGCAAAGGTTCAACCCCGATCCAACGACGACGCCAATCGGATCTTGCGGCGCTGACAATGCGCCCCTGGTAATCGCCACGAGCGCTCTGAATACCGTGGGCGATATTCTGGTATTCTCGCTGCCCATGGCCATGCTGTCACAGCTGCGGCTCAGCCGAGCCAAAAAGATATCCCTGATTGGCATTTTTGCAACGGGAGCCTTGTACGTTTGAATGCCTCGGCATCAAGAATAGAGGCAGATGCCTATCCTTGGTTCACTGCGTGCTAACTTTCCCAGTGCCATAGCTGCCGGCATCGTGCGATTGACCCGGACCTTGGCCGCCACTCGATTGGGCGCAGATACGACTTGGGTCGCGGCGGACATCTACATATGGACCGCCGCCGAGGCCGGCGTCGCTCTCATATGCGCCTGTCTCCCCATCATCGGACCGCTATTTAGTCTCCCTAAGAAGGAATCGACGCAGGGGAGTGGCCGCAGCTCAGGATGGCCGAGCAACAAACGGGACACAAACATTACAGGCAAAGGCAAGACATGGCGTCGGATGTCCTCGGCTCCTCAGGAAAGCAACGGAAATGACGACTCTGCCACCTGGGAAGACGTCGAGCTGCAGTCGACTTCGCAGCAACGGATTCTTCGGACAGACAAGATTACAGTTGAGACATGTCCGATGGAGAAACAGCCTGAGCATTTACATTCAGCTGTTACATATTCTGCGCCAGAATCGGAACGACATCCGGAGGACGCGTGCAGACGGTGCAGGCATGCCGGTTGTTGAGTAAGGACGGGGCCAAGCAGGTCTCAGCGTTGGAGTTTCATGAAGAAGTGATTCCTCGCTCTTGGGATTTCCAACGAGATTGGCCAGACGACGTGTGCTTCCATGGCACTAATCACTGGGCACGTAGTGTCCCTAGAGCCGTGCTCGGATAATAGGATGCGCGGGGTCATGCGCACTCTATAACGGGGACGCACGCAAACAGTCTCGTTTATAGAAATGCCTTTTTAATTATATATTTTGCATCTATCGTCGTGTGCGTGCTAGTGCCTGACAGCTTGAGCTGACCATGTCCCTGTTGTTCAAGCAGCGTCGGTCGTTGCAACCGTCTGTCCCGCTTTCACCTCGCCGGTGTTAAGAATGCGCCAGGCAGCACTGGCTCCATGGAGTCTTTCTTGGTATGCATGCCTTTTTCAGGCATCTGCGCGGCCCTGGCTAGCGCGGCACGCTTGTGGCCGGGGGGGGCAACGCCTCTCTTTTTGGATGTATACAAGTGCGTTTCAACGGCGACCTTTTTTTGAGAATATTGTGCCTAAAATTCGCGCCGAGTTATCAAAGGCTCGATATTGTGGATCGGCCCTTTGGGGATCTCCCTGGGGATCTCCCTCTGGGTGAGATGAATGCGTATCCGTATCCGCAACAGTCCCCCGGCTTCTCCGGATAAATTACGCAGCTTGTCGCATCCCCAATTCCCGAATTGCCATAAAGATGCTTCTTGGTCTCGCTTTGACAACAGGCAGAAGCCCGAAACAGACTCGACCGCCTCATCTGCCTTGACCCTCTTTGCCCATCATGGCTGCCACCGGACAGTGGGACTATGTTATCGTCGGCGGTGGTATAGCTGGCTGCGTGGTAGCACATCGGCTGAAGCAGTACCAGCCTCTGGCGCGCATTCTTGTTCTCGAAGCTGGTCCTGACGTGAGCGGCGACAAAGACATGCTCCATTTCAAGTCGCTCAATTTCATAGGGGGCCGGTTTGATTGGGGCTTCAAGACTGCGCCGCAGACTCATCTGGACGGGAGACGGATAGACGTCCCCGCGGGCAAGGCTCTGGGCGGCGGCTCCGTCATCAACGGCTGTAAGTTGCCCTAGTTGTCTCGCCCCATGCGACGGCCAAGCTGAGTCTGCCGCCCAGGTGGTTGGTTTCGAGGATCCAGGGCCGACTTTGACAGCTGGGCCGAAGCTGTACAAGATGAGCGCTGGAGCTACGCAGGGCAGCTCGACTACTTCAAGAAGACGGAGAAGTGGTATAACAGCGAGAACTCGGAGTCTCATGGCCACGACGGCAAGATGCAGATTGAGTCGCCCATCTCTACGGGCCGCATCTACCCCCTGTCCGCCGCCACCGAACAATCTTGGGCCGAGGCCGGCGTGAGCAAGCTGCCCGGCAGTGATGTGAATGCTGGCACCAATATCGGGTTTGGCCAACTCAATGAAAATCGATCTCAAGGTGCCCGCCAAATCGCGCCCCTTGTATATACGCTCGACGGCATCACCGTCAGGACGGACGCTCTTGTGCGGAATGTCAAATTGGCCGGCTCTCGGGCCGTTGGAGTCGAGCTGGACGACGACACGGAAATCCTGGGCAGGGAAATCATTGTCGCTGCCGGCGCATATCGAACACCGCAGCTGCTCATGCTTTCCGGCATCGGACCCAGAGAGACTCTCGATAAGTACGGCATCCAAGTCAAGGTGGAAAGCCCGCAAGTTGGACGCAACTACAATGATCACGCCAGGATGCACCTGAATTGGAAACTAAAGGATCCCTCTCAGGGCTATGCCCTCGGCTCCAGCAATCCGTTGCTGGCCGAACCCCAGTTCACAACGGGCACGCCGCTGAGCCATGTTGCGTACACCGCCATCCCGCGGCAGCAGTTGGAGGCTGCCATTGCGAAAGACGACGGCCGTGCTGACCCAGATCATGACTTGTTGAAGAGAAACTGGGCCGTCATGGAAAACTTGGTGCTGTACATTGCGGTGCCCCCCCTCGCCATCGACGGCACGCACATCGCCAGCACCATGGTGGCGATGAAGCCCACCTCGCGGGGGACCGTCACCATCGAGTCCAGGGACCCCAAGGTTGCTCCCGTGCTTGATCCCAACTACTTGGCCACCGAGGTGGACAAGGTCGTCTGGCGTCATTCCCTGCGCAAAATCACCGCCCTGATGACGGGCGATACGGCTCTTGGGCGTGATGTTGTTTCTGGCGAGACTCCGTTTCCTGGCTTTGAGCCGCTTACTGCGGACGCAAGCGATGACTACTTGGACAAGAGGGCCAGGGCCCAATGCGTGTAAGTCAATCACCCGTTTGCACCCGGCAACTAGCGGTACTGACCCGTCTCTTCACCCAACAGGTCAGCATTTCACGGCTGCGGAACCTGCTCAATGGGCAAGGTGGTTGACGCGGACCTCCAGGTCAAGGGTGTCGAGAATCTGCGCGTGGTTGATGCCTCTGTCATTCCCATCTCAATCGGTGCACATATTCAAGCGGCTGTCTATGCACTGGCCGAGCAAGCTGCAGTGATTATATCCGGGGGCAAGGATTGAGCAATTCTCCACTTGCGATGCGGGCCTTGAGTCACGGCTCGTGACGTCTCTGTCGCCCAATTCGACAGTCCATGGTCCAAATTTAGAGAGCATAGCCGGAGGATCATAGTTGCCCACTTTATCAGCCAACATTGAAACACCCCTCAAAATTAAAAACACATTGTCTGGCTGTCTTGCTGGCACAAACGTAAACTTGCCATTTTCGGTGCATACGTGACCTGTAGTTGGCGAATATTACTCTTGTACGGCGGTCAAAAGCGGGTCGGTCGCGCAAAAAGGCGGCCCGGCCTCCCGACGTTGCAGCCAATAAGCGGCACCCTACCGCAGCCGACCGCAGCCGACGTTGCAGCCCGACGTCAGCGTCATCATCAGAGTTAGTCTACAATAAGCAAGGCGTAATCTTGCATGTTTGCTAGCTTGATGCCACGAAGCGGCATCACGCACGTCATACTAGTGTGGCTCCTTGGCTTGGAAGATCCTGTCGCCTCTGACGTCTGTCCACCAGTCTGAGGTAGCCGTCTCCCTCCTCATCCCTAGAACGTATCATCTTTACAGGCTTAACCATTATGGTATTAGTACGATTCGCAGTCGCATTTTGCAAGCATGGTACTAAATTGTTCCCCCATGCGTCGAAAAAATAGAAACCCTTGTCCTGGTTATGGATCCGCTGGGTCAACCTCAGGATTGTCCCTTTAATGAACTTGATGCCAACTTTTGCTGTGCTCAGTGACGCATTATTATCCATGGTATTGGCGTTTTCCACTCCTCCTTCAGAGCAGGTTGTATGGTAAGTCTGCCGCTATAGCGGATCTGCATTGTCCCATCGCCAACCATGTGGCCTTGTATGCTTGTAGAGTTTCTGCTTATTTTACCACAAAGTTTAATAGAGAAGGGAGAAATTCAGAAACAAACTCAGGTCACATGTCCATTACCCCCAGACTTGCACAAGCATGGCTGCAGACGATCAAAGACAATCCCGAGACTTCTGACACCCAGTACTTCCCTTTCCCGGTTTGATGTTTATGAGAAGAGGGAGTGGTAGGCAATGGTTCTTGTCTTCTGTTTAATTGCTTCTATTTTACTTTCCGGTTATTTTACTCGCATTAGTAATAGCAGCACGCTCAGCCCTCTCGGAGAAGGTTTCGAACCGCGCAGACAAGCCATTATTGTGAATACAGAGGCCAGCAACGCTATTGAAAAGCCGACTACATGGAAGATGACCGTCAGGCGCAGTTGAGTTGTCCGCCGGCATTGTCATCTAAATATAACCCTTACACTACCGATGTCGACCAGTCTGCTCTTGGCGTCTGGAATAATTACCCATGTAAAGGATACCATTCCTCGCTCGAGTCGCCCAAGGTAACTTGGTTACTACCCCAACAAATGGACGTATAAATTCACACTCGCTAGTGCATAGCGGCGGTCGCTGTCAAGCTTCACCATTTAATCGGGCAAGACATGGCAGGTAATTTGTTCGTACAGCATGTAATGCTATTAGCCTAGCTTGGAGTTTCTCTCATCCAAGGATACCCCAGACAATAGTGCTCTATCCGCGTAGACTTGGCCAAATGGTAGCACGGTCAGGCATCAGAGCAAGGAATCAAGAAAGCGTTTTACGATTGGGGCAAATGAACCACGAACCATACTTATCGGTCGTGCCTATGCCTCCAGAGACTAATATCACCAATAAAGGGTGGGAAGACTTGGTTTGTGATTAGCAGTTCAGATAAGTTGGAGAACTGCGTGACTGCGTGGATAAAAGTCACATCGCCTGGACTTTAAGATTGGACAGAGACTTCCTCTGTTTCCTTTGTATAACTATTAATAGCTAAACTAATACAATGCTATGTAGTGAATAGGACTCGGCTCTTGAGTTGGTAAGTCGTAATGTCAGACTGACTCAAGCTGAGTATGGCTCGGCGGATGACCGGGCATTAGATAATCTACTCGATTCAGATTGGACGGCCAGCCTTGTACAGTCGCGTTGCCTTTGCGGTTTCCTGGGCATCGCAATGTCAAGGCAGCCTGAGATGCTGCTGCCTGGAGAGACCCCTCACATGAAACGTTCAGCTGCAAGACATTGCTCATCTCCCTCCGGCCGTGGACTGACGCCGTGTATTGCCGACGAACATAACCACTGGCAAGACTCAACTTGTTGTTTATTACCTCATGGCCGGGCTGGCAGCTTCTCCGAAGAGAGTTCTGGTGAGCGTCTCGAAAAAAAAAATAAAGCGCTTGCTGGCCCCAAGCATGGAAATCTAGCCTCCAGGTTATTGAAAACAGCACTTGGGCTTATCACGCAATCAAGGTAAACGCCGGGAAGTGTGGGGTAAAGCCAATTGAATCAAGCCCTCAACGCTTCGCAAATTCTCCTCTTAAAGCGGCATCCCATCCCGCCAAGAATTTGACGTAAATGGAGGCACATGAGATGACGTATGCCTCCGGTTGGCTGGTTGGCTGGCTGGCCGGCAAACAAGCACTCTCATTGGGCCAATACCGGCATTTGTTGTGCCCCTCAGCTGGACCCCACTTACACCGTCAGGTCCAAGCTCGGGGCGAGATCTAAACTCAATCTCTTCGCATTTATTCTAGCAACCTGCTTCCACTGCCAAACTCGGCCTACCAGTTCTTCCTCATCAATTATAATTATCCGTCATCATGGGCGTTACCAAGACTATTATCAAGGAGGGCTCAGGTCCCCAGCCCGTTGCCGGCCAGACCGTGAGAATTGAGTACACTGGCTGGCTCAAGGACACCACTCAGCCCGAGAACAAGGGCAACAAGTACGTCTATCCGTCTGCCGACCGTGGCTAGCAGCATCTCGATCTCGGAGCTAACAAGCCCTGGTCAAAAGGTTCGACTCTTCCGCCCGCCGTGGCGACTTTGTCGTCCCAATTGGAGTCGGCCAGCTCATCAGGGGTACGTTGTTTGGCGCGCGATGCGTCTTTTGCGTCCTGGTAGCAAAAGTTTCTGACCCATTGGCACAGGCTGGGACGAGGGCGTCACCCAGATGAAGGTTGGCGAGAAGGCCACTCTGGATATCACCGCCGACTTTGGCTACGGTGCCCGGTAGGAGCTTCCGCTTATTTGCCCAGGCGCGGCACTGATTACTGACGACGTTGCGTCACAGCGGCTTCACCGGCCACATCCCCCCCAATGCCGATCTCATCTTGTAAGTCGTACCAGACACCCGCCAGTCGTGTATTTACTTACTCACACTTTTCTAGCGAGGTCGAGCTGAAGGAGGTTTCCTAAATCTGCACGGGCCAAAAAGTGTCAGGGGAATGGATCGAGTACATGAATGGATGGATGTTCTCGCAGCCTAGTTTGCCTAGGACGCTGAAATAAAACCCAATCGCATTTCAACATGATCTGTCCTCGCCCACCGAAATGCCCCAGCTCGGATCATGTCACTGGAGCAAACTGGGGTGTGTTGTAGATGGGCCTCTTGACTTCTAGAATCCAACCCTGATGCGTTGATATGGGGGGCTAGCTTGTGCAGACATGTACCGAGTTGTCATTTGAATGGGTTGCAGCCGTCAGCAACATGGTGGTTTGGGTCGGTCTTGGTACCCGAGGACTGTCAATCAAGTGGAGTGCGGCAGAGGAACGGCGCACGCTGGTATAATCTGCGTCTCAATCCAGCCTTCCCCTTTCAGTTCATCAGCGTCTTGAAGCAGCTTTGTCGAGTAGCAGCAAGTTGTTTCATGGTTGGTAACGCTCATACGCACAGCGAATTGCGCAGCGCAAAGGGCTACTGTACTGTGCCCTCGCTTTGTTCCAGGACCAAATGATGGCACTTTCTCATGCAATCTGTTCCAAAGCCAACTCCCCTGTCATGCCTGTCATGCCCGTCTTGGAACGGCAGTCAGTCGAGCTTCTCTCCCGACTCGTGGTGTAACAGGCCGCCAACTGTTGCGCCACAGGGCAAAAAGTGTAGGCTAACAATCGCATTTTTAGCAATTATTAGGACGGTTGTTCATTACTGGGGTTATCATGCCAGGACCTAACTCGTGGGGGGACCAGCACTCCTACCCGGGAGCAGTATCAATTGACATGTCGTTATCGTCCTCTCCCCAAAGTTCGGCAGTTATTAAATCCTCTGCTGCCAACATGACGTTGGATTCCTCTCATTCCTCCCCATGGTGACTGGCCATGCCAAGCGAGAATGTTCCAAAAAAGCAAAAGTCCAGGACAGGGCAGCCATGCTCCCTCGTGGCGTTGAAGCGGAATCGGCCGTCTTGGGCCCTTGCGCAATCACAATAGGAAAGAAATCTACTCGGTATCCGCCGTGCAAAATACTTGCTCAAGCCGCACCGGCCACCGGCCAATTTACCATTTACAATTTACACAAGACGTCGGTGCGACGCCAGCTCGCTCCCCGACGGCCCCCGATTCACGGCGCGACAGTGCATTTGCGCACTCACAAGTCTTTTTGCTCAACGCAACTGAAACACATCCATCACCCACATGTTTGTCCCCCCGCCCCACTGACGTGCCCCGCGAGAAAGTATCAAACCCAACCGACGCAACAACGAGGCCACCAAGCGGCGTACATTTAACTTAACTGCCCACGGAACAAGAAGAAGATTAAAGGGCTGCCAAATCGCGTCGATGCACGCCCCCACGCCGTGACCACGATGCAGCAGGAACATGGCGCAATGCGTGCAAAGCCATCGGCGACCATTTCGCCATTTCGTCCCGGGTCACCTCGTTGGACCCTTTGAAAAGAGAATGGACGCAAAACATGGACAGTCTGTCTCCTCCCCGTGTGAGGGTGCAGGTTACACACGGGTGAATCAATTCCCGATGAGCAGGTTCGTGGCGCACGTTGTGATGCATCACCCTTTTTTTTGGGGTGTCCCAAGGTGCGCTGCAAGTGACAGGCAGGGCTGGCGCCATTGGCCAATTCCGCCCTTGCACGGTGCTCACTTGACCGCAGAGCCAAGTTTTGCCGTCTCTACAACGTGGGTGTCATGGGAATTGCATCGGCTGTTTGATGCACGGCAGGGGTTATTCAGATACAAAGGGTGGCCACGGGATGCCGCGACTATTCAAGTTTTTTTTGCCGCAAATTGTTCATGTCTCTGCCTCGTCGTCTCATGACATGTAACCGCCCGAAGCGGAATCGTCTGGTGCATCCACGAGCCCTTCTTCAGGCCTGAAACAGCCAACTGTACGGTGCTGTAATGGTGCAAAAACGAGACGGAAAGATGTAGTTGCAGTATTCCCCTCGTTGTTGCCGTTGCCCGCCACTCGAAAACCAGCAACTTTGGATAAATACCTGCATAACCATGTGGTAATATTTATACAAAGTGATGGACATTTCTTACCCCAAATTCGAACGGCCAGGGGCCGGTTTGCGGAGAAGGCGCGTGGCTGCATGGCGAGCTTTGCAACCTCAAAGGCCCAGACCTCAACCGAAAGTAAACCCAAAAAGCCAACCATGTCATCGCGCATTGCTCTATGCAACGCCAGGTTGTTGAAAAAAAAAAATCTTCTCGCGAATATTGGCTTGCCTCGTGGGAGCAAACCATTGCCAAACTCCACCGGGCGGGAGGAACGGCTCGCTCCTTGAGGAGAAACATGGTGGCTTGGAATGGGTTCTGCCAAGGCCGTCCTTCTTTCTTACGGCATATTCGTAGACAAGGTCCAACCCGCCTTCGCTGCAGGGAAAGCAGTCAAAATGCCATGATTGAAACCCACGATCCCCGCCACTTCCTCGTACCAAAAACGAAGCGTTCATCCCAGCCTGCGCCCGTAGGCCAGACTAGAACATGCGCTTCCGTCAACTCCCCACATTTAGTACAGTAGTGCTTAACCCCGCAGTCTGGGCAGGCAAAACAGCGCCCGGGGGGGGGACCGCCAGTCCAACCAAATGTTGTGTGCCGTCTGGCAGCGGGCACCGAGAGAGAGCAACAGGGAAAAAGAAGAAGAAAAAAAAAAAGGGACAGGACAAGCGTCAGGGGGGCGGATGACATGATCCATCTGCCACGCTGTTTTTTTGGTGGCCCTGGGTGTCTGAAAATGCGGGGAGCAGGTGTGAGCTGTCACTTTATTTTGCAACAGACTCTCTTTCCCAACTGGCCCCGACTGAGAGATGACCGCCGTTCTCCATGCCTTTCTTGGCCGAATGGCGCTTTTCGGGGCGGAGGAGAAGCCATCATTTGCTGGGCCAGTCGAGGGGGGTGTGGGATGCGGGATGTGCATTTGTTTTGGCTCCTTTGAGGATAGTTTTCAATCTTCACGGTGGTTGGATTTGTTCGGCAAGGGCTCTTGGATGTGGTTGAAATGCCTGGGGGAGGGAAGTTCAGAATCAGCCCACTGCTCACATGGACTCGGTGTGCATGTATGTACTCATGTGTCGCTCAGGCAGACACCCGTGACGCAAAGCAAAAGGCTGGCGTATACTCCGTACTCCGTACTCCGTACATGGGGTCGTTCAGGAGGTTCCATCTGCCCCGGAAAGATCGCCATTCGCACAGACAGATAAGGCCGGCAGCCACTTTGCGGCTTGCAAAGGAGGATACGATGCCGGCGGAGGACTCAGCCGAATATTCAGTTTGCCAAGCACACAATGCTTTGTTGGTGCGGGAAGAGAAAAGATGCCGCCAGGCATCATCACCAACCGAGTCAATTGGCTCCAAGGGGGGGATTGGCAGAGCTGCCTCGCTGTCCGCCAGCTCCTCAAGAAACCCGGTACAAATCAATCGCACGGGTGGCTGCACAAAAAAGTGCAACTTGGGTGTTGAAATCACAACACTGGTCTAATACGTGCCGGCCGCATCGCCGCAAGGGAATCAATCAAGCGTACCAGTCCTGCACGATACGGAGTATACGGAGTACAATACCATGTATTAACAAAGCTACCCATGCGTATATGGATGCAACATATTGTTTGTTACTGCACAATAACTGGCAATAATACGTGTACATATGCATACATACTTTATGCATATGCACCTCCAGCCGCCGCCCAATCAAACCCCAGCCCTCGGCAGAAGCCCCCTGGCACACAAAACAAGAAGCAACATTGAAATTTTTGCTGAGCAAAACGTGTGAGATGCTGCACTGAAGACGCCATGCAAGGTACAACAACTCAAGTCAGGTTCGAAAAAAAGAACAAGCCTTGCTTGGCCCTGACGGGCCTACCTTGTTGTCCCCCCCCCCCGGCCTCGTGGCCGCAGAAGCATTCAGCTTTTCTTCATTATGATAACCGAAATTTGCTGTTTCGAATGCAAACCTACCTTGTGCACCGGGCAGGGTGTTGAAGCGCTGCCGTGTCAGGCGCCCTGTTGACAGAAAAGGCACTCGAGCAATTTCGCCTGGCCCTGGCTTGCCCTCGGTTAAAGGGATTTGCATTGCTCTTTGACTCTGATGACAACCTTTTGGCATCAAGCCACCTCGTTGATCTGTGTCTTCGTAGGGGGTGGTGAAAAACACAAAATTTCCTTCGTCATTGTTCGCCGATTACGTGAAACATCAGAGATAAATACGTCACCCTTGTCCGTGGTATTTGGACGTTACGAACCCAGGCCATTAACAGCTAGCCCGATACATGATGAGCCGGATCGTCCCTGATGAATGCCTCGGCGGTACCATCGCGGCACTCGGTGTCCCTTTGCGGTCGAACCTCGCGGCCGAGACTTGCTGACCGATGCAATCTATTCATCCGAGCCGGACAAAACAATCAATCGGCTGCCCTTTGACAGGAAATTTTCCTCCGTGCACTGGCGTACGCTGGAGCCAAGGGCTTCGGACGGGTAGCCCAAGGCGGTTAAGCAAATCGGTGATTTGGCTCGTACATCTCCCTCCCACTACCGTGCATCAACTGCCCTGGACCCCTGATCCTAGCACTCTGTCAAGTTGGTCCAGTTGGTGAACTACTGTTCCTGGATGGTCCAGGGGCGAAGCGTCTGCCTTGACCAGCCGCAGTAGTGACGTGTGAACGGCGCCAAAACTAGACAAGGCCAGGGCCTAGAGGATGAAATATAGTGGAGCTTCAGTGCTGGCACTGGGGGTTTGTGCATGTGGTTTGATTGTCCAAGGTGCCTGGTCCGGCTGTGACAGCATGTCTGCATTGTTGCTAATATTACGACTGCCTTGCTTCCAATGACAGGTCCACAACTGACAGAATTTTTGCAGACGCTCGCAGCTCCCTGGAGAATGCTCATCTCTTGGCAATCGCCGTCTGTGATGGGTGATCGAATCTGGTGCAATGCGTTTTTACCACGGTGGAGACACAAGCGTCAGGGGGACGGCAAGCACAAACAAGGCCAACCAAATTCTTTTCATAACCAGGGAATCGGCAAGGGGTCTAAACCGAAGCGTTTGCGAGATTGCCATTGATTTTTTTGGGGGGGTTTTTCCCCCCACCTTTTCCTTTGATACCGCCAAGACATTGTGTCGTAACGAGGCATGGCAAGCCGAAACCAGCCGTGGCTATCCAGCGTGCCCTCGAACCTGGCTCGAGCGTCCGAGACACGGCTCAAGCTTTCAAGCCCCCGATCGAGCCTAGAGGTGTCTTGATAGAAACGTTTGATACTGATTGATGAGAAATATGGAGATGCTGTATTACTGTACAGCACTGTATCGTGATTAGAAACAGAAAAATGGCGAGCAATGGGGCGTGTGGCCCTTGCGTGATGATTGTCAGGGAAAACAGGTGGATCTCCAAACCCATGCTGATTAATGCAAGGTACGGACAATTTTAGAAGAACGCCAGCTTCTGTGACAAAGGAAGTGGGTTTGGAGCATCGAGAAATGTCAGCGCATCTCGGTTGGGAGCCACAAGTGGGCCGAGAATGCCGTGACCTTTTCCTTTGGTCGCCCATCAATGACGTGATGCAATTCAGAGTTCAGACTATTTTGTCAACAACGATGGAACGCCTCAACGCCCAGCTAACGACAACACAAGCCAACAGGCTAGGGGATCAGCAATCCATTTTGCTTTGAATCCTGCGCAAGGCCAAAATTTGCTGACCGCGCGTCCACGCTCACCTGATGGTAGCGGGCTGCTTGGAATGCGCAGTCCATGTGCTGAGCCTCACGCCCCCCCCCCTCGCCTTCTCTTGCCTCGTGAACAAGGCTGGACTCTTCTTTCGTCGACAAAAAAAAAATTGCACTAATCGCCCACGATTAGCCAACCATGTTTGGGGACAAAAGATGTACAGTAGGCGGCTGTGGAAATGAGAGACAAGAAGAGGAACTGCGAGATTTCGTCCACCACTTCCCGGAAGTCTCGGTCTGTCGATTGAACGCCCCCCCCCCCCCCGTGACCGTGGTGAGCTGGAAAGAGGTAGATTTTGTTTTTCTTGGGGCGTGGCTCGCTCATTTCGGCACATCATCTGCAGTAATTGCCAATCATCTGAGCAATGCCTCCCCTTCTCGATGAGACACCGCAGTGTTGCGCCATGCCCATCAACGCAGGTGAGCGTTCAGCCGAATCTGGAATCAGGGCTGTTGTGCAGCGGGCCAATGGGAGCCGCTATGCCGACCCTTTAGCCAACGTTGCAACTTCTATTGCGCCGCCCAGCTTTGCAACCATTTGGACGGCTGGTGTCTGCCTGCTCGACCAATCCGGGTTCGTCGTCGGCCATTCCGTCCTTCTAGATGCTGTTCGTTGCGTACCGGGCGTTCAGACCCGTTGCTCGTGACCCTGAGGGCAATGGGAAGGGGGGGAGTTGGTTTCGCACAATATTGAAACCATGAACCATACCAGCGTACCGAGGAATTGGCCCTTTGTTCCGTTTCGGTTGGGGACGTCTGGTCCCCCCGCTACGCTGCTTGAACACAACATGACTTGGGCTGTGCCAGGGTTGGTCCATCAGCCGCGCCGACTTTGAAACTCGAAACAGTTTGCTGGCGTTGATGGACGTTTTGGGATATGCACGGTTTAGGCGTTTGGCTCCATGTGCAAAATTACGCCATGTGTCCGCTTTTTTTTTTTCTCAGTGCATTGACAACGGGCTTTTTTTTTATTTACTTTCTTTTTTCGTTTTGTTCTGTGAATTTCCCGCATTCTTCTTTTATGGGGTTATGGAGGCAGGTGGTGATCAGACCATCCCCCGTTGAGAAGCTCGGGCCCTCTCAGCCTTGTCAGATCTTGCGCAAAATTTTGCAAAGTGCAAGAAGCCGAAAGCGATCATGTGGGGGCGCAACCCAGCCAGTAACGAGCGCACATATGCCGACTCCACCGTCTTAATCAATGGGGTAAACAGGATATGCGGAGAGTCGCCCAGCTGGGCAAATGCGCCGTATCTAATACGCCACAATATATTGATATCGCGCCCAGAAAGCGGCCTACCCGCACTCTAAAGTTGGCACACCCAATTCCGCTCCATGCTAGCTCGTGTCAATTCAGGCAGCCTTCTCCCCTCGTCTTAGCTGCGATTGTGTTATCTTGGCAACAACCCACGAAATTCTCGGGCACCTCAGATGCGGGCACCCAAATCGTCTGATGGTCCGAAACCTCAATTTTGCTTAACCGCCCCTGCCTGCTGCATTCCAGCCCCACTGCGGAACCAAGCCAGGCGGGGTCGCCGCCAAGTGAGATGATTGGCCCCGCGTTTCGATAACGGCATCGTGAGGCTCGGTCTTTGGTGGGCACTCGAGCGAAAAGCTATCGGGGTCCTCTGGGCGCCATCTATTGAGATTGCCAGGATGGGCGCAGCGATATCAGCTACCGCTCCGGGGGAGGGGGCTGGGAACCATGCCAGTCTTGGCCCTTTATCGCCGTGAGGGTGCGCGGCGCATTCTCGCCCGTCAAGACCCCGAAGACACCAATACGGCAATCATGGCTGGCTATCTGTTCAGTTTCGGCCATTTATCGAGGCACTAGCCGTCCGGCGGGCTGGAAATATCCATGGCACACGTTAATGTGGTCGGCCATGACCATATTGCCGATAATTCAGGTCTAGTCCAGCTGCGCAAGGTGCCGCTACCCTGCATGCCTCGCCAAATCCTCCACGTTCTGCGCAGTCTAAACCCCAGGTGTCCACCTCGCTCCCGTGCCCCCATCGATAGTTGCTAGCACCAAGAAAGCTAGTTGGGGGCAGTGGCTTGGCTTTGCACGTTTTTTCTTTCCTTTTTCCTTTTTTTTTTTTCTTTCCTTCACCTGTCCTGCCGAAAAGGGACAGTGAAAAAAGGAAAACAACCTCGTGTTGCGTAGAAACGCACTTCTTGTCAACGTAATCACCATGCTTTCAGTAAACTCTGCAGTTCAAATTGCCATGTCTGGTCCCCCCCGCTGTTGATGTCACCCGTTTGGTCGCCGTGTCCAAGTCCGTGGCCAATCACCTGCCGGATTGTCGAGATTTGCAAGATTTGCTGCCCCGGCTGAAAGGCGAGATTGTCCCATCACTTACTTCTCTGGGCGAACGAGTGGTTGGCAAGAGAGGTCAGGTGGCGGCTAACGAACCCGATGATGGATGGCGTCTATGATTTGCTTGAAACGGGATGTCTCTCCACGGCGAGGTGTGGACCAAAACGGTTTAGCGGGGGGTGTGGGAATGGCAAGCCACACCACACGGCCTCAGGGACAGCATATGGGGTAAGCGAGGTGCGGCTGCGCCGACTATGAAACTTGGGCTACAGACTCCCATGCCGTTGGTTGAGCAATTTGGATACAGCAAAAAGGATGAGCCCGAGGTCAAATCGGGCAAGATGCGCAAGAGCTGTTGTTCTATTCGAGTGAGGAGGGCGGGCTCGAACGACGGGAAACCAGGCGCCTCATTTGGCATTTTGGGGGGGGGGGGATGTGTGCATGTTGCAAATGGGCTCGAGCTCACGCGGGATGTGGAGACAGATTGCTTTTGCCTACAATATGATTTTGTTGCCGCTGTCATTGGAATTCCAGAACAACCACGATGTGAATGTCTCAATTGCGCCTGTAAATAGCAACCCTCAAATTAGCCACTGGCATGCCAGCCCGAAGCCATTGGTCTCGGAGAGCAGCAGAGATCGGAAGAAATCGCGGCGTCACTCGCCATGATTTGTTTCAAAATATCAAACACAAGGGCCGCAGATGGCAGAGCCATTGATGCAAAGGCATTATTGCACGCGGGCGGGCCACGACTTTTGCGGGCATCTGTGATTTGTGGCACGCGCTGAGCATGAAAGATGGGGATGAACAACAGATCGACATCTGCGGGGGCGAGCTCTGGGCCTTTGTCGAGTTTGAGTGCCATTGTAGAAGCAGCCATACGGCTCTGGGCATGACGACGACGACGATACTGGGTGTCGAACTGCAGGACTGGGGCCAGCTGTCAACGGCCAATAGCAGGCTGCAGGGAGGGTCGGCGTCTGCTGCAGGTGCAATAGGACGGTAGGGTCGCACCGCATGCGATGGCTGGATGATGAACGCTCCACAAGCAGCCACAAAAGCCAACGGTTCCTGATGATGGGTTGGTACGTACTGTACGGAGCACGGAGCACAGTATCGTGCAGAGCACAACTGCGCCGCCTCGGTTGAAGCAGATGGCCTGGACATGGGTATCTTGCACAGAAGGCGGCGGCAACAAGCGCAAGTGCCAGGGACCGTGTGGTGCCCTGGCAAAAACGGCTTGCAATATTTTGAAGAACCATGAATCAATACTATCCAGCCCCAAGTGCTCGTCCGCAGCCGCCAGGTTGTGGGAGGCGGCGGCCTGGCCGGACCACACGTCTGTCTCTTGCTACGAGGTCACTTTGGAAAACCCCCGCAACAGGATGCAAGAAGACACAAAGAAACAGATCAGAACCTGTACAGTGGGCTGTCCCTTGATGGGAGATGTCCGGATTGGCAAATCAGAGACACCACCTTGCTCTAGAGCAGTATACCTTTCGCTTCGAGGTGATCAAGAAGCGTTTCCACGTGTGATGCCTGGAGGGACGAGCGAACCAATTCCCTCTGGGCCAGGAAGTCTGGCTGTCTGATAAACGATGTGTTTTTTTTCTTTTCTACAAGAAATTCCCATACTGGCCACGATATGGCCACTGTGACGAGCACAAGCCGTACGTAAGACTACCAGCGCCCAACTGTCCACGGCGGGTTACCTCATGTTGCCTCGACAAGCCTCCAACTATCATGCAACGGGGGTCAGTTACTGCGTGCGAGTTCTTAGCATGGAATGGTAACCCCAGGCTTTCGCGGTGTTGCCCTTGTCCCACATCCCACACCTGACACCAAGGAGGCACACAGGACAGGCAGAGAGAACTATGTACTTACATGCTCAAAAGACTTTGCGCTCGCAAGGCACTTCGCAAGGTCAGCGGACAAGGGCGGGTGCGCTAATGTATAACAAGGCTAGTGCATCTTGGGAGATAGTCGCCGCTAAACCCCAGCGGGGTGAAGATGTGCCAAATGCACAAGGCTTGCCACCCACACTGGCCTGTTGCGTTGATGCCTCAGGACCGAAGACTTTGTCTTGGAAATTTCAATGCCATCACCGCTGAGTTGGGGCTGAGGGCAGCCCAAGCATTCCTCGGGGGCTGATTAGTCTGTGTCTCGGGTCACCGAGCACAAGAGGGCAAAAAATAAAAAGGAAGCAGTCCCGAAGACGGATGCACTTCTGATGGACGGAGGGCGTGTGCAACAGGAGACGAAGAACTTGAATAACTCGAGACAAATGACGCTTTCCTTGCGCACCCGGTTATGAATAATTTTATGTCCCATGAACATCAACATTGTGTTATGCATGAGAGTAATATGCCCTTTCTGCTTGGCTGCAGGAGGGAGGGAGACCGAAACGTGCAATGGCAAAATGGCACGCTCCACTTGGCCACATTTCCTCTGCTGCCTCACCCTTTGCTATACGCACCGCCCACAGGGTGTATGCACATACTTAAGTACCTACCAAGGCACCTAGGTACCTAGGTAGGTAAGTATGCGTAACCACGAGGCATGCAATGTGTATAATAATACGATTTGCAAGAATTTGAATCGGCTGCCCGTACCCATGAATAGCGGCCAGACGGCCGAAAGCGAGAAACAAAAGCACAAAGGCGGAAAATTTTTCTCACAAAGGAAACACTGTATTGAAGAAACCGATCCGGACAGTTTGAATGTTACTCATGTGCCCGAAGTCGCTTTGAGCTCATTGCTGGGCCAGTGCTCGTCACAGGGAAGGCGACTAGCTCCAGCCGTGCTCCGTTCTGAGCGCCGTTTGAGTCACCTCACCTTTGCACATGGATGGCATCATGCCATCGTGAAAACAGTCCAATTTTTTGCGTGCTTTGTCCTTGCCTCAGGACACGAGGGGGGAAACGTCACAAATCTCTAGGGAATTTTTCCACATTTGGGTCTGGTAGGGTCACTGAAAATCACACAAACCGCACACACATGGCAGTGGTGCGACATTGCGACAGAATGTCGACGAGTCGCATGTACCACGGATTTGCCATCGCCATACAGAGTACAGGTTGGCGTCTCGCCCCTCGCCCATCGACGTGCACCAGGCAAAGCGACAAAACAAGTAAGCAGTCAAAATCGAAGTGGAAATACGCACCATGATGGACAGCGCAAGTACCATCTGTAAAATCCACACCCAGTTGGAGCAATGGGCGACACAGGTCTGATACTTTGTGTGGGCACAGCGAGCAGATAGAGGAAGTGTACCAAGAAAAAAAAAACCTGACAGGACGGCACGAAACGCCCTGTTTCCAGTGGCCGGTGTTCATCAGCAGCACCTCACACCACTTTGCTCCGTACTTACAGCAGAGTCGCTAGCTGGTGGCGCCCCCACATCGGGCCAGTCACGCCAGACCTCCATGCCTTGGTGCAGTCTCAATTAGCCACCACGGAGCAGACGAACAACGGACCAGCCAAGGAGCGTTGCAACGGAGCAGAAGCACCAGTGGGTTCTCTGGTGCATCTGCTGCCCTGGCCACAAGCCCAGTGCTCACACCACTTCAAACCCACGCCACAGCCATTTGTGCAGCCCGGGACTATCGCTGCAGGGCATGGAGGTGGGACCCCACCTGCGCCTGAGCCATCATCCATGCCTTTCGTTCACCCCGGCCAGGGCCCGTCTTTTTTTCTCAAGTCACTGGCCGTCCCTCTGGCGTGCGACCCTGCGGGCTGGCATAGGCTGCAGCCGCTGAAATGTACCCTCCCTCACAACGGTCCTGGGCAGGTACGCTGGTGCAGAAGGCGCTAACGTGGGCTGTCTCGCAAAAAAAAAAAAGTGGTCATCACCTGGGCCACTGTGGCCCTCATGTCCAGGCTTGCGCCAGCACCACTCGTTCTCTGCCTCTACTTGCACCCTCCCCCAGCGGCATGGAAGCCTCCTTAAACCACACCCCTCAAAAGCACACCACACCTGGCACCACTCACGCACTCCAGTCTGCCGCCCAGCGGCCCATGTCCACGAGTACCCATGTCCCAAGGCTGCTCTGCCTGTCCGTCCTACCACGCCGCACCATTCAATACACACCCGCTCTCGTCCATGCATACATATACATACATCGCCTGCCCTCATCCTCTTCAACGCTCCTCCTCTCCATCTTGCATCAATCTTCTCTTCTTGCCTCTACCCGCACTCACCTCTTGTTACTTCTCCTTTCTGTCCTTTCTCTCAACATCGTCGACCATCTTGAGCCACTTGGTTTGACAGGCATTGCATGTAACTGGCACTCCACTCTTGTAAAGCCCATTGCTTCAGCCTGTCCCGCTTTCGCTCGACTTGACTCACGATTTCGATCTTTCGCTCCCCACTACAGCTAACAAAGCTGATCCCTGGTCCGACACGTCTTTGTTGACAATAGTCATACCTTGACCTCGTCAATCTCATAAAAGGGATATTGGGGACCTTCTCGGACAAGCTGCTCTGCTCCGACATTCCTCACGGACCGACTACACTACACATCACACACACACTCACATACACACAACCCATCAGCTACCATGGCTTTCAACCTCTGGGCACACCAATTCTGCCTCGCCTGTGACAAACAAGTCCAGGTTGATGGTGCTGCGTACTGCTCCGAATCCTGCAGACTGGCTGATCAGGAGAAGTCATCAACACCAAGCTCTCGAGCAAGCTCGCCCGGCTTCGCTCCCGTGGGCTACCCTTGGTCTTCGCCGTCACCCCGTCTGCCCTCTCCGTCATCGTGCTCCAGGCCCAAGTTCTATCTTTCTCCGGCGTACGACTTCAGCAATGCTCAGCCCTATGGGGCTGCCTCTGTTCGAAGTCTGTCGATGAACAGCAACTTCACCGCCTCGCCTATCTCCGAGTACTCGGCCTCTACTTTGACTCGAAACCTGACACCATCGAGCTCGCACAGTAGCCTTTGCTCCATGGAGAGCACGTCGACGACATCCGAGTCCAACCACCTGTCGGATAAGGCGAAGCAAGAGCTGAAAGCGTATGCCATTTCGTTTGAACACGTCAGGCTGCAACGACGACGCTCCTACTAAAGCGAGGAAAGATACGATGCGCCCATTCTTCACCCCTCTCGACTACATCAACTGCACATTGAAAAAAAAAAGAGACATTCGACTTTGACGACACTGATACCACGAAACTCTACTCAATCAAAACTTACGCCGCACGACGTTGGTGGCTTCGCAGCCTACCGACACTTACGCACCCTTCCTCGCTCACACACATTTCTTTGGTCACTGGTTTGTTGTACCAAGACGGCATTACACGGAGCGATGCATATCGACCACTAAAAAACTGTTCTGTATTTTGTTTTCCTCACCCTTTTTTCTTTTCTCTTTTGTTAAAACACTGGGAAGATGAAGCAAGAAGGCTTTGGCGAGGTGTTCTGTATCACACATATTAGGCCGGAGTTGGTGTCACAAACTGTTTACTACTACAACTACTATTAGCATGGCATGGGAGCAACCGGACTTGAATTGGGGAATATTACGATACTCGGGATATGCGAAGTCGGCCGAACCAAGGACAAACGGTCTCGGTCCAAACGGGAATTGGCTTTTTTTGTTACAAAGAATGAAATGGCGCAACGGAGCCAAACAGGCGATATGGCCCATGGTACGGGAAGCTGGCACCACGAGGCATGCTCCAGACCATTGGAGACATGAGACTGCAGATCTAGATAGATTGTGACATGACGGGATGGATAGCTAGCTAGAGGATGCGAATCGGCCCAAGGCTGCCCGAGTCAATACTACTACTGTCCCCGTCTACATTATGCAATGCCAATCCGTGCTTGTTGCCTATGATTTGACCCAAACCACGACGAGTGGACACTGCGCTACCCACCATACTCTCTGTGGGGTGTTGGGGTCAGACGGATGCTTGGGTGAGGTGAGGATGCGAGCAGTACGCCGGTGCCGTTTTGCATTCTACGTACGTAAAACCCCGCGCATCTGCATAGTGCGTTTGAATTCGCCACCACCTCACTCAACAACTTGGGCGGTTGTGGCTTGAACATGAGCCCATTCTGTCACACCAGAGGCAACAGCCAAAAGATCAAGGCCTAGGATACCCGAACCTGGGAAGCAGCCTTGCCCCGGCGCCACGCCGGAACTCGTCGAAGCCAGCAAGGAAGAAAATTTGCCTCGCAAAAAGCCACGTCGGGCCATTTACACCGGATTAGTGATGTCCAGGCTCTGGCTTGGACGCAGGAACCGAGCCCAGCCGTGCCAACGGTGGGAATAGAGTTGCGTGGCTAGGTTCTGGACTCTGCTGAGGCAGAGATTTTCGGGTCTCATGGGTACGGGGGGCGGGCGTGTCCGTCGCCCGCTAGCTAGTTTTGCGCTGGGGGGTTCCCCCAGGTGCAGGTTTCTGGTGGCAAATTGGGCTTGAGTCTTCTCTTAATTGTGGCCTGATTGGGTAACGGGTACGGCAAAAGGGAGATTGACGTTTTGAAGGGAAAGAATGGTGGATCTACGGAGTACATTTAGTCTATTTCTCCATGTATAGGAATCCACCCGGCTAGTGATTCGCTCCCTGTGACGGCCATTTTCTTTTAAAGAAAAAATTGGCCTCGAAACTGCCGCGTGGGAGGAAATTGTTCGTTGTGAACCAGTAGGAAGGGCTGGTGGATTGGGTGTTGTTTACTTTGCTCTGAGGGATTCGTGATTGCTACGGGAGCCGGGTTGGCTGACCGGGGATATCCCAGGCAGCGTAGTAAAATTTAGTGGGTATCTTCGGGAGCATCTCTGCCAGTGCCGTGGTGGAGATGCTTCAATTCTTTACATGCCCTGGCCTGGCAACTGCTTTCTGATATTTGGCACATTGCTCCCGGGACAATCCCAAGACCAGGAGGACCCTAGGATAGGACCCTAGGATGAATTTTTTCCCCCACCGGACTCGGTGACTCTCTTTCATTTCGAGTCAAACTTCTAAACTTGACAAATGCAGGGTTCATCTTGTCTCATGGAAAGATGGCTCATGTAAGGGCGGGCGGTTGAGCATGAGGAGGCCTTTGCAGTGGAGCAGGCGCTTTCATGTCTTTGCAAAAGAATGCTTGCTTCAGTTAATGCCGTCCTGGCTGTGACGGATTGTGTTTTGGCATAACGCGGGCGTGGACGGAGCTCGGGGGGCGTGCATGGAATTCACGGAACAAGGTTTTTTATTTCACGGTGCAAGAAGTCGCATGGATGAAACAATACGGCGCGTTTACAGATGCAATTCGAGTCCACCAAGACTGGGGGTCAGGGAGACGTCAGATTGGGACCCTGTCCAGAGCCACAGTTGGTGCGTCTTGTTGGCTGGTAATTTTTTTCCCGGACAATGCAGCAGAGGGATGGACGGCAAACAGCAACAAACGAACCATTCAATTCATCAATCAATCAATCAATCAATCACGCAGTCGGGAGAGATGGCTCCATCTCGATGCCGCTTGGCGGCCAGGTGTACTCAGGCCATTGGCAAGGCCGAAATCTTCACCCGTTCACGCTGCCTGACGAGGGATCCGCGGCTGCAGCTGCAGGCAGGCATGGTAGCCTTTCTGCACGGAGCAGAACACACCACTTGCGCTGCGTGTGCCCTGGAGCGGCCCCCAAGGCGGGCGCTCTGCCGGTGCAGGAAGAACGTGTCACGGATCTGGTGTTTCGGGTTGCACAAGGTCGACGTCTTACGGGAGGAATTCTGCTCGCCGAATCGTTGTCTGGCTGGCCGTCTTTTTTGGCTGGCCACCCATGCTTTGATGCCCTTGGATCGAACCATGACGAGGGAGATGAGGGGGCAAAAAGGAAGGAAAGAAAAGAAAAGATTTTCAACTTGCCGACAGGGGTTCGTTTGATGGCAAAGTAGCAAACCATTCTTCATCTTGATGATTTGCAAGAAAAACCGGGCGCTGCCCTGTATGTACCTACCTAGGCAGGTAAAGTATTATAGGTACCAGACCTATATGTATGGTATGTTCTAGTACGTGAAGCCACCGGATGACGCCGAGTGGCTGCTACTACTGCCAATTTTCCTTGCCTCATTGGCGCGAGGCGACGAGAATTTCTCGCTTGTCAGTGTCTGATGGCCCGGAGCCTCAACGCTCCTTCCCTGTGCAAACGATGCTGCACGCTAGTAAGCCAATCTCGATTGTTGTCAAAGAAAACAAACACAAGACAGGGACAGGAAAAAAATTGAATCCCTGCGACATTCTCAGTGGCAATGACTTGAAAATCTTTTCATTCTTTCCTTCTCGCCTTCCCTTGGCTCCTCTTCCCGGCCAGCAATCATGTGCTTCTTACACAGGCATTCATCCACAGTTCAGCCAGCTGCCAGTATCATTTGTCAGACACATTGCTTTTTGCTCGGAGCTGTCGTTCATGTACACGCACGCCCCAAGTAAAACGTGGCCCATCAAACGGCACAAGCCAGTCTCGTGCTTGGCTTCTTTGTTGGGCAAGGGCATTGCCAATGTTTGTTTGACACACGCCCCCCTGGCAAGGGAACCCGATTCACCAACAAATCATCGAGGCGGCTTCCTGGATAACACGCAGTGCAGCGGTGCAGCAGTGCAGTATCCCAAGCCGGGACCATGTGGCATCCAAACATTGTACGAGGACCACTGTTCCCTGCTGCTGGGCGTCTCCGTTACCCAACCGCTGAAGCTCCGTAACGGACAACGTTCCAGGTTCGCGAGACAGGCCAAGTTGCCGTCTTCATTTGCGTGGTTTTGAGCAACATCAGAGTGACGTCTGTGGAGACGAGGCAGCGAGGAGGCTACCAGTCATGAAGGAGATGCCTTCACACGAGCGTATGGATCAAAGCTACTTTTCTGTCCCCTCACTCTGCACGGTAGTCGATGCATCAAGACCTGAATGGGGACCACCGTTTCGCAGCTTCCACGACCACGGCCACCAACATGCATCATTCGTCCACGACCGAAGCAGAGTTCCACAGGGTTACGAATGCTTGGGCGAAAACGAGCCTTTGGAGATGCATTGTCAGACCCGCCCGTTTCATATTTTAGCCTCCACGTCTATGTTAATGCCGCGCTGATCCGCCTCGTGGACGCCCGCCCGTTTAATACAGAGCCTGTTCCGTTATTTGTGCAATACACACCAGACACCAGTGTGCTGAGAAAACAAGTGGAGTGTCATTGATGTGTCTCGCGCGAGAGGAATGTGTCCAGTGAAGCCAGTCAGCATGCATCCAGGCACAATGAATGGTCCAAAGGAAAGGAAGCTTGTCAGCCCAACCAAGTCTGCCTAACCGATGCACATTCAACCATTCTTTTGGAGCTTCCATTGTGCAGCGCTTCTTCGGTGGCACGTAATGTTGATGCTGCTGGTGCCACATGGACAACCGACATTCCTTCCTTTGTAGGCCTGGCTGGTGTTCGTCGTGTAGCGTGAAACAATGGAAGCCTTTCCAATTGGACAGACACTGGATGGCTTCGATACGCCCTGTATTGTGGAATCTCTCTGCCGGAACGCTGATATACTTGACACCAGGGGGGGTCAGCGGCCGAAAATTGACTCTACAGGTGAATATTGAAATGCGAGGCTGGTTGCGGCTTGCACGGTGGACAAATGTGAGATGTTCGCTGCGTGAATCAGACTTTTCCTTGGCTTACGGATTATAAAGGTACTGGGATAGACACACCCCATGAAGCTCCATGAGCCAGAGTACTTTGTTGACAGCAATTGCGGTGACAAAAGTAACCATGTGCAAAGATGCGTCTGACTTTGGCACGGATCGGATGACAATGAGGCCAAAGCTGAGCCAGAGTTTGAAAGAAGTAAGTGTTGAAGCAGAGTTTTTCATGTTCCCTTTTCTTCTTGCTCAGTTTTTGCTTCTCTGACGCACGTTTGCAGCTGCCAAGCCACGGCAATTACCGAGAATAAACGGCAAAAAGTCATTCTGTAACTGGTTCAATGCTGGGGACTGAGGTGAGGACGCACTCTGGTGCATTCTCGTGATATGTCATCATGGTGTTTCATTCCGAGCAATGTTCACGCCCACCTCTCAGGGAGAAGTGAACAAAGCTGCCAGCTTGGCCTCGCAAAACTTGGCACTCCCAGGGACTTTTCAAGGAGCGAGCAGGGCTACTCGACACCAATATTTGCCTGCTCCCAAGCTCACATGGCCCACACGGCTCATGTTGACATGGAACATGGCGGTGGACTTGGTTCCTTTTTGGAAGGAATTGCAGTCATCAAAGCAACGGTGACCGATGCGCCACAAGGTTGGGATGGCTATGGAACCAAGAAGCAGGCGCAAAATGGGTTTAAGAGCATCCCCAGGCTACCATGGAGTGGGAATAATGAATTGTGACGTTTTTGCGCCAACGGGAACAATCACCGGGAGATTTCAGCTCCTGGATGCATCTATTCTTGGCTCTACGGTGCATCACATGCAGAGGGGATAATGTTGATATATGTTGTGAGGATGGATATTACATGACCTGAAGGACCGAATAATATCGACAGGCCACGCTTGCCAACAGGGCCATTTGCTTCAACACCAAGTACTTGACATTTCCAAGTGCGTCACACCAGACAGTAATGAAGCATGGCGACGTTTTCGTTGCTAGACTCGGTCGACTCGTGAGAATGAGCTCATCCCCCCCTTGACAACAATCTCACACCACAGCGGCTTTAGGCTGCGACATTGCAAAGCGTTCTTGTACCTTGTCCTTTGTACCGTGTTGCTGCATGGTGTTATTCCCATTGGTCGTTGAGGTGTTTTGGACAAGGGGCTAGCATCAAGGTCGCGAAATCCGACAGCGTCGACGGCTTCAACAAGCTTTTCGTATATTAGCACATGGACTCGCGCCACGGGACTATTTAGACGCAGAGACAACGGATCAAGCGGCAAGAACAAGTGTAACCGTGAAAATAAAACGCATACATTTTGCAGATGGACTTGTGCATCCTGGCTTTTGCGTACTCGCGCGCATCCATGGCGGGAGACTTGCACGCTTTGTCTTTGCACAGTCCAACCACTTTCTTGACCGATGGTGCTTGTAGGTTGAGAGGGGCTCTTTGCGATATGAATGTGATTGTCTCTTCTGCAAGATTTATTAGTGTGTTCAGCGTGTCGTAGATGTAGATCAGTTTCTTGACGCGGTATATTCATCATGAGTAAAGTTGTGCAAAGTATTCAGCTGTCTACTTGGCGTGAGTGCTCCGTACACCATTACAGGAGTATTGTTGCCATCATAGCGTTATAAAGTGCCGTTTAGACATCAGATTCCAGCTAGCGCATCTACTCTAATTGACTACGTTTATACTAATAGCTCTGAGGGCGAGATGGAGAACATCAATTGATGGTGCTCTTATTTACTGGGCGCATAATGGTCTTGGAATGAGATGGATCAATAGCCCTTTTGAGCAAGGTGCTTAAATGCCCATGGTCGGACCAAGACACGTGCAACATGGGCCAAAATGCCGTAGTCAAAGTTGAAGCCGTTTGCTCCTGGACATGGCCCCCCCATTTGGACGACACAACTCCCCGAGATGCTTACACGTCTTTGATTTGCCACTTGACCCTTCTTGCGTCAGAATCACGGGAAAGGTTGGGTGCTACAAATACGGTGTGGCTGATGCCCGGGGACGTGGCAGATGTAGGCCCTCTGGTAGCCCATCACGACGACTATCCCGAGATGCAACATGCCATGTAACACCAGCACTATCGAGCACGTGCCAAGGGCAATAGTTGTGAGAATACAGACAAAACCTCTCCATTCTAATCTTGCCGTCATGCGGCGGGTTTCGTCTTACATGTTCGAGCTGCCAGAGACAAGACATGTTGAGAGCATGCATACGGTACTGCACACGCCTCCTACAACACAAGGGCGCCGCTTACAAAACCAGCGGCGTGTACAATCGCCTACGCGAGCTGATTGCAGCATGCAGGGACCGTTGAGCGCCACTCTGTCTGCCGTCCAAAGGTGGTCTTGGACGGGATGGTATTTGGGTGTGAGCCTGTGAGGCGTCATAGAGTAGAAGATGCAAATGCACTCAGTTGGATTTGCATCCACATGAGCCAGTCGCATCCCGTATCTGCCGTGGCATATTCAACCTGTCAAGACCAAGCGACATGGCAGATGAGTGCTGCAGCTGTAGCTAGCTGGGTCGACCGGCTTGGCATTTGGCCTGCACCAACGTCATGGCGGACTTTTTCTCTACCGTGGTTGAGATGGCAGGCCTGTGACGGTGGCTATCGTTGCCCGTTGCCAGACCTGACAGCGTTGTGAGCATCAAGGAAAAGGCCAGTTGACGAGACACACCTGCCACCCGTTTCCGAGATGGCCCAGATGAGAGCAGTGCCATGAACCCGCAGAGGCGATTAGATTTGTCCTCACCAAGCTGCATTCGGCACACCAAGAGTCACAATTGTTCCATCCCTGCACGCATCGACAAGTTTCTAATTTCCGTTGTTTTCCGCCTGTCTCGTTTGAGGCACATGGCATGTCGCGCCAAATCAGGCAAACCAGGCAAATCCAGTGACAGCAAACGTCAGCCGTGCCGAAGCTGCCATTTGTGCCTCGGGGAAGAAGAGCTTCGCCTGTCGCCCCGTCCCAATGACTCGCAATGACTCGCCATCCGAGGCATTGGGGGCAATTGGCGTGGACAATCTTCTTCTTCTTCTTCTTCTTCTTCTTCTTCTTCATCATCTTCCGTGTCGTGAGGCTCCTCATATTTTTGCGTCATGGACGGCTTGGCAAGATTTGACATGTGAAGGAGTCCACTGTCTGGTGGGGCCTGCAACACCACCGGGTTGGTGGGCCGGGCGGCCCGAGGGGCAAAAGACCAGGGAGTCAAGACTCAAAGAAGTCTCAAGACCAGCGCCAGTCACGGCCAGTCACAGTCATGGCCACCACCATCTCGTATCGGAAACACCTTGTCAACATGCCGACCGAGGGGTCCTTCAGCGCGAACCGTCCCTTGCTTGTGCCAGCCGCCCCAGGCATCATGCTATGCAAGGCTAAATGTTCATCATGATGCTGATTTCCTCATGGCAGAAATGACAATCGCGCAAAGGTTCCAAGGCTGCGACCCGCCCACGGACGTATTCCGCTAGTCTCTACGGAGTACTCGAGACGACTTGTTTTGATTGCTAGCGCTTCCCTCTCTTCCATCTACTCATCTGGCTGGCTGAGGAGGGGTGTTGTATCATCGTTTTGCCCTAGGCTTCTGCTGTTTGATGGCGACAGCAGCTGTTGGTCGGTCCGTCATGATTGCGCCATATTACGACACGGCTTGAGCCGCACACAGGACCTCGCGTTATACGCTTGCCATGCGACTATCTGCCTGCCCTCTTCGCGGTTGTGCTGCTTCCCATTCGGCAACCAAAAACTCAAACATTGGATCCTCTGGAGTCTCCGTTGCCCATCTTCACATCTCGCACCTGGAATCAGAGACGGCGGTGCGCCGCAAGCGTTCGTGTTGACGTCCGTGTTGACGTCCGTGTTCACGTCACCCCACAAAACATGACGAGCCAAACCTCACACACAATACACACCCTCCCGCCTGGAGATAGGCGCGCCACTCGAGATAAGCTGTGCTAGCTGTTGATAGCAGCCCTGTTTCAAGTCTGCTTCACGGCCTCTTCCTGTCCTCAACGGGTTTATCAGGGTTGGATCCTGATAAGGCCAAAGATGGCGGTGATTTTCTCCCAGCCTTTGATGATTGAGTATTGAGTCCCCTGCGCTTGGGACGGTAGCACTTGGCTTCCTCGAATATTCCTGACTGGCCTCCAACTGTACCACTCGAAGCTCCGCAGGCTTTATACTTGACGCTTCTGCCTCGCAAAGGCGGTTTGGCGGTTTGGCGGTTTGACGGGTTGGGCGAGAGTTGACAGTTCAACCACCAGCTCAGCGATAAAGCCTTGCTTGCTTGCTCCCGCCAACACTGCCTTGGTCCGTCAAGACACTATGAAATGCACCAAATCTTCTCCACAATGTTGCATTGCATGACAGCAGAACCATTAGACAATGGCAAAGTAAAACAGGGGTGTGAGGAGCTTGTCGGAAAAGGGGGCGCGTATCAACATGATGCCGTCCTCAGCGTTGTCCAAGCGGCACGTCATTTTCGTCAAGACAACAAAGACGTCAGTACTTGACATGTAGGTTTTGGGTGCAACGCATAATACATGACAACAGGCCCTCCGCGGCTACCCCGTACTCAGGCCATGATGGAAGCAGCTCACATCAACAAGAAGAAGGCTTCGATAAGCCGTGATACATGCCAAATCTTGATGGTGGTAGCGCCTTCTGCAAGCCGCCCGGTTCGGCCACCACCTCATGGACAAAGCAAGTCTGTGACGTGCACATTGATGGTTTTGCTTTTCGTCCGAACTGCTGCCATCATGTTCCTTGTACGCACCCGCGTCTCGGTTGCGACCCGCCGTTGTAAAGACGTCGGCATGTCGGGACGTCAGTCAATGGCTTGTGATTCGCATCCACGAGAATCGGAATGTGGTCAACCAATTCGCCCCGCCGCGGCAGAGAGCGCCTTTCAGACCCAAGACAAATATTGTGTTGGGCCAAGGCCGATGGCTGATGGCTCATGGCTCATGGCAACGAAGAGCGGCGACGGCAGAATGCAGGGGAGGTGATGCTCTGGCCATTGCCACGGCGTCGCTGGGAGCCCGCCACATATGCTGGCGCGGCGTGCTGTGGCGGTTGGCCAGGGATGTGTCCCAAGATCCCCCAACAACGGCTGCCGTCTCCTGTCCGGTGGGTGGTGGGCCCTTTCACATGCCAAGCACACCACCACTTTTCCATACCAACCAAGTGTATGGAGTAGACGAGGTGCTCAAGGCCAAGTCGGGCATGGGCGCTGTGCCATGGGTCCATGTGGCTGAGAGGCAGCGGCCAATTGTGGCCGGACCTGAAGATAGGAACCGCATCACCAGCGGGCGTCGATACATGCGGCAACCAGCCCGCAGGTCTTGTTTTCTCGGTGGGTGCGTGCATGTGTGGCGTGGCAGCGCATCGAGCCGCTTGTTGAGGCGGAACAAAGGTCAATGAATGGTGTCTGATGTCTGCCGACTGTCGAGTCCGTCGCCAAAAAAAAAGAGGAGACGGCCCTCCGAAAAGCCTCTTGCCTGGCCCCACAGCAGCTGCCACACCCTTGTCACCAGCCAGAGCTTGTCTCGTCTTCTTGTCTCGTCCTGCCAGGGCCACTTTCACATGCTCTGATGCTTCGCTGCGCCCGCTCCGCCCAACACCATCTCTCCCTCGCAGCACGTCGAATTCTGCTTTCTGAGGGTGTCTGACAAGCGCCCTTTTGATAAGTCTGCTGCTGCTGTCCTTGGCCCACGCCGCTCTCGAGTGGCGTTTCCAGATCTGCATCCGTCCTTTTTAACCATAGACCTCCCCCATCTACAAGTCGCCGCTGAACCTTTCCTTCTTTCCATCTTTGCTTTGAAGGAATAAAATTCAAGGCTCGAAATTGCGGCCTGCAAAGAAGAGCATTCTCTCTTATTTAATACCCGTCGTCGCCCGTCGCCAACGCCAACGCCAAACTACCCATCACATCCGCAATGGCTGTTCCCCAGGTCAACGGCGATGTTTCGCCCCGCCCCAACTCGGCCTTCCTTCAGGTGTGTATATTCCACCATTTGATTTGATAGCGGCGGCAGCTGACCATTGTACCCGTAGCACCTTCTTGCCTATCCCCTGGTCAGCGACAGCATTCATACCGTCAGGGCCAACGAATATGCTCAGCGTTCCATCAAGCTCGGAGACTCGGCCTACCAGACCTTTGCTGCTCCTGTCCTGCCCTGGCTCGCTAAGCCGTATGAGTACGTCTCGCCCTACGTCGCCCGCGCCGACTCGCTGGGCGACAAGACTCTCGACCGCATCGACGAGCGATTCCCCGTCATCAAGAAGCCCACCAGCCATCTCTACAACGAGACCCGCAGCCTGATCCTGTTCCCTTACACCAAGGGCATCGAGGGCCGCGACCACATCTTCGAGGTGTATGCCAGCGAAGCCAAGAAGGTTGAGCAGCAGGGTTTGGTCGGCCAGGGCAAGGCTGCCGTCTCTACTGCCTTTGTCGTGAGCAACGAGACTCTGGGATGGTTGAGCAGCTTCTTGGCTGCCAAGAAGGCCGAGGTCACTACTGCTGTAAAGGAGAAGACCAACCAGTAAATTGGCATTCAATCATCATTTCGACAACGGTGGACAAATCTGCATCACACTGAAGCGGCAACCTCGACCGTTTTGTGTATCGGGCTCGCTTCTTTCGACTTGGACGGTTTAAAAATGGACCTGTTTTTATTTTATTTTTATATATATCTATGTTGGCGTTTTTGAACGTTGCTGGCCTCCGGCGTCCTTTTGTCTTGATCCCCGTGGCTTGGGACAAGACGTCGAGACATGGCTGCCACGCAAAATTTGGCGACGGACTCTTTTATACCTCGGAACTACTGGGCATAGCTTTTGCATTTTGTATGACATGATTTCTCTCCTTTCCCTTTCAAAGTCTTGCATCGCTCAGGCTATGTGACGACACAGATTCAGCGGGTGTGCAATGCCAAGGTTCCTCTCATTTGCTCCAGAATCGCCGACTGCACACAGGACTCTCTTTCTACAGCTCGAATTGCTGGCAACTTGGTTTTCTTTTCTCTCCAGAAGCAAAAGGGATAGAAAAAGATGGGAATTGTTTCGCAAATGGCAATCAGATTTTCTGGAACGGCTCCTGACGACGATGTGAAGAACAAGATACCAAATGGACACCACTTAATAGATTATATCATGAATTTTTTTCTCCTTGCTGCGCCTGACCTTGTCAAGTGATGTCCTGCTTTTACGACTATGAAAACGGTGCACTTGCCAAAAAAAAAATAGCTTGACACATGCGACTCATAACTTGACATGTGAAAGGAACCCACATGAGATTTCTTGGATCTTGGATAAGCAGGTGAATTTTTGTTATTATGGGGAGGGGCGCAAGTGGCATGTGTCGCAGGTGCCGAAAAAGGACAGAATCGGTTTTGGATCCGAACACTCGGGTCCTTTTCACTTTAATCTCAGTCTTATAAGCCAGGGGTGACTTGTTATCGCGCCCAGGTCGCCTGGCTGACATGTGATGGACGGCAGTTGCAAAGTGGCTCCAGCGGCAGTTGGGTTACAACGGCGAGCTGGAACTGGGAGCCGACGAAGACGACACTTTTTTTTTTTTTTTTTTTTAGCAGAATCAAGTGTCCATGGCGAGGCTACTTACCTTACTGGTGCTTGCAGAGCGTATTTGCTTCGTGACCGAGGTACGTACCGCACTTCACAGGTTTCTGCGCAAATGCTGATGTAAAAATGACTAAGGTGGGGTCGCGGCCGCCCCTCGTCGAGACGACAACCAACCACATCGTCCCGATCGTCCCACGCCCCACGCCGCTGTCGAAACCGGCAGGCTTCTAAACAATTGTAAGCAATGACAGACATGTCCGCGCGGGTCAATTAGCCTGTAATAAGAAAGGCGGGGAGGGGGGGGAAACGAAGCAAGCTTTGGATAAAAGGTTTGTAAAGGCGTCGCGATCAAGTGTCGAGATGCTTCCACAGGGCGTTGGGGTAGAAACTGCACTCGCGCGCGTATAAAGCCGCCGGATCCCCATGAAGTATCTCCGCCAAAGCATCGTCTCGGGCATCATACTCGGCATCCTATCGGTGCTCATCGCAAAGTACACGCGCATTTCATCCGCAGAGCCGCAAGCCACGGCACAAACCCACCTGGTCGCGACGAAAATGTCGGTCCCTAGAGCCATTCGCAAGGCCTTTTTGGCCGTGGAGCAGGCAGAGGGCGCGGGGGCGCGCGTGCGCAGATCGATTGGCACGCCGCAGCTGCGCAACTTTTCGCCCTTTCTCATGCTCGACCACTTCTCCGTCTCCCCCGGCGCCGGGTTCCCCGACCACCCGCACCGCGGCCAGGAGACCATCACCTACCTCCTCGAGGGCGCCACCGACCACGAGGACTTTGCCGGCAACAAGGGAACGCTGTACCCGGGCGACCTGCAGTTCATGACGGCCGGCCGCGGCATCGTGCACGCCGAGATGCCGCGCCAGACTGACGACGGCAGGCCCAACGTCGGCCTGCAGCTGTGGGTGGACTTGCCCGAGAAGCTAAAGGCCTGCGAGCCGCGGTACCGCGACCTGCGCGCCGACGAGATCCCGACCGTCGACGTCGACGGCGGCAGGGCCACCATAAAGGTCATTTCGGGCCAGAGCCACGGCATCGACTCGGTCAAGGACCTCGCCTACACCCCCGTCTGGATTCTCGACATTGTGCTCCGCCCCGGCGCCAGCGTCTCCCAGCCCCTGCCCAAGGGCTGGAATGCCTTCTCCTACCTTCTCGAGGGCAGCGCCTGGTACGGCCAGGGCGACGACCGCACCAAGATTGAGCAGTTTCACAACGTCGTCTTTGAGCAGGACGGCGACCTTGTTCACGTCGAGACGGATGCTGATGCCACAGAGGACACACGGCTCGGTGAGTTGTCTATCCCCTTTCCCCGTAATCATCAGACTGCTGCTTCTGCAAAAACAACTCTAACACCTTTTCATAGTCATCATTGCCGGGACACCGCTGGACCAGCAGGTTGTGCAGTATGGCCCATTCGTCTTAAGCTCCAAAGAAGGTGTATATCAGGCCCTGCACGACTACCGGACCTTTTCCAACGGCTTCGAAAGGGCCAAGGATTGGAAGAGTGAAATTGGCAAGCCCATGATGGGGTAAATGCCAGGGCTTTCAATTTGGCAATGTGAAAATGACAAATCTTCCCTTGGCGTTTACGAGTTTTGCATGAGCCTTTTGTCTTCATCTTTCAAAATGTATACGAGTCCTGTACAATTAGACCAATAGCCTTTTCCAATTTGCGGAATGAATCCCTCAATGCAATCAGTCTTCAATAGCAACCGCTGAGCAAAACACCGTGTCAGCCTTGAATGACATATTCGAGTCACCATTCACCACGCGACATCTGACCTCCCAAGTTTCGGTTCCAAAAATTATTAATTAATGTAGTATGTAAAGGAGAGCAAGAAAGCCAGACCCCTAGAGAACCATGCGAGATTGCCGGGGTATCATAACAAGTTCCACAGGCTCGCCGTAGTTTCGAGGAGACACAAGTAGATCTGCATCGATGCCACCTGTCTAATACCGAAATGTTTCCTTGATTCAAAGCACCATGTAAACCAGATTTCACACCAACCTGCTCACCTCATCATCGACATTATAAAGGGGACACATAAACCATATGCTTCATTAACCCTCGATAAACCCTAACATTACTCATCCTCAGTCCACTTGGCCATAATTCTGTCAAAAATCACCTCGGGGATGTGCTCCTGCGCCGATGAAGATTGTGACATGCTTTCTGAGTATCAAGTATAGACGGGTATTATGTATCAAAAATGTGCAACGTAAACATCAAAAAGGTCAACTGGCCAGGACTTTTCTGGCTTAGATCAGAAGAGCAGCAAGACCGGCAACGGCCATCATGCCCGGGGCAGCAGTAATATGGGCCTTGGTACATTCATTAGCATTCAATCACCCCGAAAATACCACGACGCGAGGCAAACTTACAGCGAAGCCAGTGCTGGTAGAGGTAGTGGTGCTGCTGCGGCTAGTTGTCTGCGAGCCAGAGCCGCCGGAGGTCTGAGTAGAATCAGAGCCACCAGTGGAGGTCTCAGCACCCGAGCCGGACTGAGAGTTACTAGAGGCGCCCGTACCACTGACATTCGAGGCCGCGGTGGTGAGCGTGGTGACGACTTGGGAACCGTTGGTAGTGTAGGTTACCACCGAGCCGGAGCCATTGCTGCCCGACTCGCCACCCTGAACGGTAGAGGTAGCAATCGGAGTAGTGACGACCTGACCATCAGTACCCGTCACAGTGCTGTAGATGGTGGTGACATGAGCGCCGTTGTTGCCTCCAGTGGTCTGGGTAGCACCGTTGCCGTCAGTCTGAGAAGAACCGCCGTTGCCGCCAGTTTCGGAAGAGCCACCATTGCCGCCAGTCTGAGTCTGAGAAGCACCACCGTTGCCGCCAGTCTCAGAGGAGCCACCACTGCCACCGGTCTGAGAAGAGCCACCACTGCCACCGGTCTGAGAAGAACCGCCATTTCCGCCGGTCTGAGAAGAGCCGCCATTTCCGCCGTTACCACCAGTCACCTCGACGCCAGCACCCTTGCAAATCTGCAAGCCATACTCTACAACCTTGTTGGCATCTTGCTCACTACAGACGGCTCGAGAGCAGTCCCGGAGACCGTACATGAAGTTGGCATTGGCGCAGAGGCACTTCAAATCGTTCGCCGTGCAGCCAAGCTCCTCGGCCTTACCAGCAGCCACCATGTTATTGGCGCAGGTTTGCTACACCAACAAATTAGCCATTAATCATAGCATCAAAAGACAATATGTGAAACGCTTACACCGCACTGAGCGAGGGCAGTAAGGTCCTGAGCGGCCGCGGCCGCGACCAGAGTGAAAGCAAAGACGGCGGACTTCATCTTGACGGTATTGATTTGTTTTGTAAGGAAACTGGTAATAATGTTAGCATCTAGTCAAGTTATATAAAGCTGGCGAAACGCGTCGAGTGATCTGGTGCAAAAACACCATGGATATTCCACGTTGTGTATGCACTGCATGTCTCATTGCTTAGAAATCGAGTGCAGGCGATGCAACGTAAAATGAGAAATGACAAAGGACCAAAGGGAGACAAGGGGATGTAGGCCAGGCTAGTTGTTTCGCCAAATGCCATTGAAAAACTCAAAATAATAAGCGGCTTTGAAACAGCATGGAGCCAAAACTTCGATGCGAGGCAAACTCGTCAGTAGTCGTCACAGCTTGCAACGCAGAGCTCATGTTGTGGCTCTTGAGCCATTGTTTCTCTGAACCGTGAAGAATGTAACTCGGCTTGACTGCGTCCCGAACCCCATCTTTCTCTTTGTATTGCAAAGTATGCATGTAATTTGCGGCGGGCAGGCAGTAAAGAATAGTTCGGGCAAGGCAACAAGGTGTATCGGCCGGCCAATAACAGGATGCAAAGGATTCAAAGACGACAAGGTCCTCTAAAACTTACCCGTGAATATTGATCTGGACTGATGTGAGTCTCGATGGCTTCACAGTGCTTGCTTGCAAGGGAAGAACGGAGTGCGTGTGAGAGGATTGAGGAAGAAAAGAGGGAAAACGGAGGGCGAGGAGCGGCTTTAAGCTGTGGACAAGCGTGTTCAAAAGTGATTCAGCTGCTCTGGGCTCGAAAAGTAAGGACCAAACGGACGAAAAGGCAGGAGCAGGTGCCCGGCAGCTGTGTGCCACCTGCTCAACCTGGTCAACTGGCTCATGGCCGACACTCGACTCGAACTTGAGCATGGAAAGCAACATCAAGATCTGGGGCTGGTGCAGGTGGCAAAAGCAAAGAGTGGGTCCGTGACGATGCCAGGGCGTCAGGACCACCTACCGACGGACCAGGTACCGACAAGATTGAGCTTTTGGGCCTAGCCTAGCATGGGCAGGGGGCTTGAGGGACGCCAGCTTTGTTTCTGGGTCCATCTTCAGCTCCTCGGTACGTTCAAGTAAAAACCCCACCACACATCCCATGTCAATCACCCTGCTCGTCCCCTCCATCATCTGCCTCCCTCGGCTTCTACGAGATGGGACATGTAGCTACGGCTGTGCCGTTTCATTCCCGCCAGTGGACCTCCAGAAGCACATTGGCGTCGACAGTGTTGCTCAGCGTGCCATGCAGTCGAGTGCACAAGAGTCACCGCCGCGCTCCAGAGCAATGATTTGGTTTGATTGAGCATGCGCGAATTCGCCTACTCATTCTCCTTCTGGTTGTCTGGTGGCACAAAAGCCTCAAGTCGTTTGACATATGGATCGGGTCGCGGGAGTCATGTTATCTTTGGCACAGGCTGGGAAACTGAGCACAACAAAGACCCTGTTTCAGCTCACCTATAATTTGCTTGGCCAGCAAACTTGTTGGAGAGCACGACTTTTGCTCTTTCAGTCAGTCTCTTGGCCATCTCCCGTTTACGTGACATGTACCACCATGTGGCAATTGGGGAGAGTTACCGTGGCATGTACGGACTATAGATGGGAACATGATATTCTTGAAGTGAGAACCCTGGAAAAGTCCATCGCCTCAGACAATCTTCAACTAAAAATGGCCACACACAGAATGCCTCGGAATGGCACATCACGTCTCGACACTGGAGTGAACGAACAGTGAGCGGTATCAATGCTGGGCCCTAGAGTGCAGCGTATAATCTCCTTGTCCGCAAAGGGGCAGTTGAGCAATCGGCAATGGGCCTGCTGGCGGGCTAGATCCCCGCTTCAACTTGAAATATCTCTCTTTGGTATCCAACATGATACAATAACCAGGTAGCCTGGCCCCCTTGCCTCAGAAGCATGAGCCTGTTCAGTACACCAGATGCGCAGTGGCCACCTGCCGCGACGCTCACGTATCATGTTTGGAACGGGGACCAGTAATTTCCAGGGCTTCAGTTGCGATGACACAGGCACAGCTTCTCAGGATGTACTCCTTAGCACTCCGCACCAAGCTTTGTTGCAATTTTATTTGCCGCAGGGCGGCGAGACACGGCGCATGCAAGGCAAAATGCTTGTGAGGCCTACAGTTATGGATCACTGACAACGCTTGTTCCGTGTTGGAAATTGAGCATCGAACTCCTGGTTGATGCCAAGCCTTGATCGATTAGCGGTGCTTGGCGCGTATCTGAGGGAGGGATAGGGATACTACGGAGTATGGGTAGATCATTGCACTTGTTGGGCCACACCGTCCCCAAACTTCACTGCCCCTTGCAAGTTTGGTTGCTTCTTTGGGCATCGAGTGGTGCATGGTGGCCATTCATCGTGGAAGCCCCCAAAGCTTGGTGCCGCGCCACAGTCGCTACGCGCAGTCTTGTTCCCTGGAGGCTGGCTGCTTGGCTGAGCGTTGTCAGCATACACCATATATTGCCGCCTGACCGAGTTTCCCAACGGTCCGAGACGGAGTACAGGAGCCTGCGTTGAGATTGAAGGGACAAGGCCAGATATTAAACAATACGCACGAAAAACAAGAGGGGAAAAAACAACAACTCTTCTTGAGCTTGCGTCAATGGAACAAGCCCTTCAACGCTTGAACCTAGACATGAACGGTGGACCAGCCCCGTGCGCCAATACCCGTCCTGAAGAATTCGGCATAATAGTCAAAACCCAAAGGAGCATGATCCCTGTGGGTATCGCGAAGCTGGGCAGGTTCTCCAGACCGGCTCTTATTATTATCAAAGGAGATTACGCACCCATGGATGAGTCGGGGTCTCCCCAACCTCGGTTTTCATCCAATTCTCTCCGCACCAGCAGCTGTGAGGCAGGTATGATGGCTTGTTTGCTGGAAGGCGCAGGAAGATTGTAACGCGCGTCCGCGCGTCCAAAAAGCCACGGCGCTGTATGCGTGATTCAAAGCATGAAAGGAACGCTGGCTGAATGCATGAAGCGTGTTGAGCACACTTTGTGGTATCTGCACAAAACCAGCTGGTTTGGCCCCGTCAAAAGATCTGCAAAACTAGTGGCAGAACAGATCCCACCCATAATATTGCAGAGGTAAGATTCATGAGAAGTGGAGGAGGCAAGGCCCACCAGTGCCGCTATGTCATTTCGAGAGGAGCCATGTTCTCCTGGTTTGTTCCAAGCAAATGACCAAAGGAGTGATGCTGGCATTATTCCATGGCGGCCCGTTTGAAGGCCAAGCCAGCCAAGATGTCCCATGCAATTCAACTCAAAGCAGCGACTGGGGATAATCAATGAGTGATTTTGCACGCCGCCTGACCAAAGTCGGGCTTTCAAGACAACTGACACGACTGTGCTCGAACATGGCATTTCAATTGGCCAATGGGCAGGTTTGAGTTTTATGACAGGGGCCGCTTGGTGTACACGTACATACTTGTTTGTCTCTCAACCAAGCGCCTTTCGGAGCGCAGGAGCGCACTTCCACTTGGTAGTCGCAAAAGAAAGCCTCATCACCTACGGAGTATTAGTCCTCAAGTTGAAAAAGACGTCTGGATTCGGTAGTCCAATTTGCCACCATGGCCAACAGATATCCTTCAAGACGAAGATGCATTCCTGTCGATTGAAATTCGGCAAAACTCCAAGCTGCATCGGGTTCAAGGCAGCCGCAGATTGAGACTTGATCCCACGTCCAGCTGGAGCTGACACCCTCACTAGCCACGGTGCCACTCCGTTGGTCGGCATTGGTGCGGCGGCTTTGCGCCGAGTCGAAGGATAAACTCTGCCGAAATGAGGTCACTGGGAGGCCTTCAGCTTCCCAATGGTAATCCAGGATCAGCGCGTCCCCACGTTGGGTAGTCACCCAGTCAAGGACTCGAGACCGGATGGGTTTGTTGGGTTCTGGTTGCCGACAGCGCGAAGCATGTTTTGCTTCTGTCAGCACTTCAGCTGAATTTCCAGGTAACAGATGTGGTTGGTATTACCGGGTATCAATCATCACCACAACCACAAGGGTTCCCGTCAATCTGAACGCGCACCGACAAGATCGTGTCATCAGTTTCGGTTTCGGCTTGCCGGCGAGCGCTTAGTCAATATTTCCCGGGCAACCAAGCTCAATCGCGCTGTTTACACCAACGCCCCGGAGGAAGTATTCATTTGCTGAGTAAATGACATGAAACAGGACCAGAAGAACGGCGTCTGAGATGGCTGGGTGGTGGTTGGGAAATCCAGCCAGCCGCTTCTGAATACGCCCAAAACAACGACTTTCTTGCGCCTGCCGGCATCAGTAACCGTGCCGGGCCAGCGTGCATTCAGCTATAGTCCGTATCCACCCTGCTGCTGAGCAACAAGGTCAAATGCAGCTGACGGTGCGTTGGACATGCATGGCCGGCAGTTTATAGACCAAGAAGACAAGCTAGTAGAACAAAGGTCCCGGAGACGATTGACCTACCTTGTTTGTGTACATGACAGTCTCAACCATGGACAAGGCTGCCATTCAGGCAATACTTGGCCTGTTCGAACCCAACCAGTCTCCGCGGCAGAAAGATGCATTACAGACTCGCCACGACTCGGGATGTGCGGTCAGACAGCCCGGTGAAGAAACGTCAAGGACGTCAGTCTGCAGTTCACGACGCTCCCGCCGCCATGCAGGCCCACGCCATTTCGCCCTTTTTCTTCCCTAGTAACCATGCAGCAAGTACAGTGTCCTGGAGGAAGACCCGTCATTCAAATCTCCACGCCTCAGATTCAATATTGAATCGCTAGGTCCCGTGGTCCGTTTGCAATGCTTGTTGGTCGCTTCTCCAACAGCGTCAGTTCTATTCAATAGTAAATCTAGCACCAGATTCTTCAAGGACCGGCCTGCATGAGCTACTTTAGAGAGCGCCGTTAGACGCCGTACTCGACCGTATTATATCCCGAAAAAGATCATCAGCGTTTGAAAGTCCTTCCCGGTGCAACCCAACAAGCCCAGCACAGTCTCATCCCGACTCACCGTGTACAGGGCAAGACAATGCAATCATGTTCGCGTGCGCGAGGACTTGTCTCGTATTTATTTTTTACTGCCACCATGTCTCACCTCTGCATGTCGCGTGTATTGCGTCACACCGACGCAAACATGCATACCGCAGAAACACCGTCGTACATCGACAAGCATTATGCAGCATTCCAAGGCAAAGCCGTGTCTGGACTTTGATGCATTACGTAAAGAGAACAAGGCCATTCGCTCACTCTGCATGCCAAGCACTCACACTCTTCCACATGTATTTAGTGAAAATGTCATGTTTGATTGGTGTACACCTTAAAATCGATGTCTAGAAACGTGCCTCAAGCGGGCTCGTTGTGAAAAAAATGATACAATGGATGAAACAAGAAATGCGATCCCGTAACAACCCCGAATTCAACTATACATGAAAACCTCCACCAAGCTGGTGAAGAGGACGCTTGCGCACAATCATGAAACGATCGTCTTGATGCCCTTGCAAACCAAAATCCAAATATTACCCGATATCGAACCCATCCATGTCATATCCAGCTCGTCAGCCAATCGTGATATAATTATCCCTTGAGGGATGCCATTCCCCCCCATTTCAACTCATCTAACCACTGCACATGACGCAAGATTCAGGATTCTCAATGCTGCCTATGATACTTGGTTAGCAAACCCGTCATGTACCTCGCTTATACACGGGGCCATTACTTACAAGCTAGAACAGCTTCGGAATAGATATCCCGCTCACGCTCCCCGCTATCATCGCCGTCTTCAGACTGGCCATCACGCTTGGCACCGGCCTCTACCAGCTCCTCATCCTTGATGCCCTCTGAAGGCTCGGTAGGCAAGACCTTGGGGCTATCACCCTCCTCAACATCAGCCTTCATTGTGGCCGCCTTGCTAGGAGAAGCAATGGGGCGAGAAACAGCTGCGGGTGGAGGGGTAGTGGTGGGCGTGGGGATGCCATTAGAGTCGACAGAGCTGCCGCCATCCTCCTTCTTAATCACCGCAGCTCGGGGCACCGCCGACACAGACATGTAGCTGGTGCCAGCGGGGGCAGTGCGCTTCTTGGGCAGTCTCTCCCTGCCGACATTGGCATCGGCAATCTTGAGAGCTTCCTGGTCGACAGTGAACTGAATAGGAGCGGCAGCAGCCTGTGTGCGCAGGTAGTACATGCCCGTCTTGAGACCCAGCTTCCAGCCGGCAAAGTGCATGCTGGTAATCTTGCCCATGGTGGGGTCCTTCATGTGAATGTTGAGAGACTGGGACTGGTCAATGAAGGCACCACGGTCGGCTGCCATCTGCACTACCTGGCGCTGCGAGATCTCCCAGACGGTCTTGTAGAGAGCCTTGATATCGGCGGGGATGTTGGGGATATTCTGGATTGAACCGTTCTCGGCAATGATGCGGTTCTTCATGGCATCAGACCAAAGGCCCATGTCCACAAGGTCCTTGAGCAGCCAAGGGTTGACGACCTGGAACTCGCCAGCCAAAACACGTCGCTGGTAAATGTTGGAAGTATAAGGCTCAAAGCACTCATTGTTGCCCAGAATTTGAGATGTGCTAGCAGTGGGCATGGGGGCGAGAAGCAAGGAGTTGCGAATGCCATGTTCCTTGATTTGCTCCTTGAGAGAATCCCACTCCCAGAGGTCGGAGGGCTTGACATTCCACATGTCGAACTGAAGGATACCCTCAGAGGCGGGGGATCCTTTGAAGGTAGAGTAAGGGCCTTGCTCCTTGGCCAGCTCCACGGAGGCAGTCAAGGCGGCGTGATATATGGTCTCGAAGATCTGCTTGTTCAGTTCACGAGCCTCGGGAGACTCGAAGGGCAAGCGGAGAGCAAGGAAGGCATCAGCAAGACCCTGAACACCAACACCAATAGGACGGTGTCGCATGTTGCTGTTGCGAGCCTCCTGAACAGGATAGTGATTGACGTCAATGATCTTATTGAGGTTGCGAACAACGACCTGGGTGACCTCGTGTAGCTTCTTGAAGTCATATCGGCCCTCGTTGTAGTCGACATAAGCGGGCAGAGCGAGAGACGCCAGGTTGCAGACAGCAACCTCATCAGGGGCAGAGTATTCGATAATCTCGGTGCAAAGATTGGAGCTGCGGATGGTACCCAGGTTCTTTTGGTTGCTCTTCTTGTTGCAGTGGTCCTTGTAGAGCATAAAGGGATTGCCCGTCTCGGTCTGAGCCTCGAGGATGGAGTACCAGAGCTTCTGGGCACGAATGGTCTTGCGGCCCTTGCCCTCACGCTCGTACTTTTCATACAGAGCCTCAAACTCGTCGCCGTAGCAATCGGCAAGGCCAGGGCATTCGTTGGGGCACATGAGAGTCCAGTCACCGTTCTTCTCGACACGCTTCATGAAGAGATCGGGGATCCAGAGGGCAAGGAAAAGATCACGAGCACGGACCTCCTCCTTGCCATGGTTCTTTCTGAGATCAAGGAACTCGAAAACATCGGCATGCCAAGGCTCCAGGTAGATGGCAAAGGCGCCAGGGCGCTTGTTGCCACCCTGGTCAACATATCTGGCAGTATTGTTGAACACGCGAAGCATGGGAATGACACCGTTGGAGGTGCCATTGGTACCGGCAATGTAAGAGCCGGTAGCACGGATACGGTGGACGTTGAGACCAATACCACCAGCCATCTTGGAGATCATGGCACAGGTCTTGAGCGTGTCGTAGATGCCCTCAATGCTGTCATCCTTCATGTCGACAAGGAAGCAGGATGAGAGTTGAGCCTGAGGAGTGCCAGCGTTGAAGAGAGTGGGCGAGGCGTGGGTGAAGAATTTGCTGGACATGAGGTTGTAAGTTTCGAGGACACGCTCAATGTTGTCCCCCCAGATGCCGACTGCAACACGCATAATCATGTGCTGAGGTCGTTCAACGATCTTGCCGTTGAGCTTCAGGAGGTATGATCGCTCCAGGGTCTTGAAGCCAAAGTATTGGTAGTTGAAGTCTCTGTCGTAGACAATGGCAGAGTCAAGCTCTTCCTTGTGTCTCATGACGCACTCATATGTGTCCTTGGAAATCATGGGCGAGGGGCGATCATTCTTGGGATTCACATAGTGGTACAAGTCGCTGACAACAGCAGACCATTGCTTCTTAGTTTGCTTGTGCAGGTTGGAAACGGCGATACGAGCTGCCAGGATAGCGTAGTCGGGATGGGTAACTGTCATGTACGCCGCGGTTTCAGCAGCCTGGCGGTATCAACGTCAGTGCCGAGTTCTTTAGTGCCGTCTGGGTCTGGCGTTCAAGAACTTACCAGATCGTCGAGCTGAACTGTGGTGACACCGCCGTAGACACCAGAGATGACCTTCTGGGTGATGGCAACAGGATCAACATGTTCGGTGTCGAGGCCGTAACACAGTCTCGACACACGGGCAGTGATCTTGTCGAACTGGACACGCTCTTGGCGGCCGTCTGCATAAACGATGAGCCAAAGCAACCCGGCTAGTATCAATCAAGGGTACATACCGCGCTTTCTCACGAACATTGTGACGAAGCAGCGAAGAGGGGAGACTCGCAACGATGTGAATGCAGAGCAAAAGGGGTATAAGCTCGTAGCAGCGCTCTCTGATGAACTGCAAGTGTCTGCCGGAGCACTAGCAGCTGCCACTATCCACAAGAGCAGAAGGGGGAAGTATTTATGAAACGAGAGATGCTCGTCGTCGGGTCACTGGTGGTTTGTGTAAAGTCGAGGGAAAGGATGCGTGAGCAGGTGGATGTCGAAAGCCTTCTTAAGTGCGGCGCGTGTTTTGCAAAAGCACCAGGTGGACGCGTTCTGCTAGCGCGACAACAGCCAGACGTCCGTGGAATCTATTAAACACGGACCCCACCCCATCCAAACACTGTCTGGGCGAGTCAAGGGCCACTTGCTCTGCCAATCAAGCTGCGGTGGTGGCACCTGTTTCCCTAGTTACGCTCGTCAATAAATGCAAAGAGGCAACGGGTCGTAAGCGAAATTAATCTCGGCACGTCTCGAATTCCAGCAGCACCATCGGAGATGCGGTGTTTCGGCTCGGACAGTGAATCTTGTCTCGACGTTTCTGTCAAGAAAAAAAGTCCACTTTCGCGGGGCACTGTGCATGGGCACGCGCACCCCTGTTCACGAGCCTGGTTGGAACGACCTCTAGTGGCGCGGATCCACGTGACTTGGCCAGCATTATTAACGGGTTGTTCATCGGTTTTGAGGGCCAGAGCGACGGCTTAGTCACCTGACTGGGCACGTTTTGAACGTGGGCATGTCAGAAAGAGCCTAGACGCCAGGCACACTGTGACGTTGGTGAGAAAGTGGCTTCAATGCTCAGATCCAATGACGGGCTGTTCCTCACTAGGAAATGGCCTGCCGTGACTCCCTCCTATGACTCAGTCAACAGACACTACAGCGCAGAAAAGGGCATAAGAACCCCTCCTCAATGATATTGAGACAAATACAGAGTAAAGTCGTTGCCCCCAAAAATCATCCGCCAAGTCGTTTGATGCGCTTTGCCACAATGGCAGCCCAAGCATCTAGCGAGACCTCCAACGGCGTTTACAAACCCAGATATGTCGACGTATGTTTGCCGCAACACACGTGTAAATTGACAGAATCACTCTGACCGCCGTTGACCCAGTAGATTGGCATCAACTTGTCCGACCCCATCTTCAGAGGGCGCTATCATGGCCACCAAAAGCACCCCGATGACCTTGCGGGAGTCATCGACCGCGCTCACCAGGTGGGATGCACAAAACTCATTATTACCGGATCAGACTTTAAGAGCTGTCATGACGCATTGAAACTCGCTGAGGACTATCGTATGCATACCCCCAGCCCCTGACGAACCTCCATTGTTCGCGTGCTGACCGCTCAACCAGCTGGCACCTGCTATGCCACAGTGGGCATCCATCCTTGTAGCAGCGCCATATTCGGCGCCGCGGATCTCAAGAAGAAGCAGAACGAGCACACGACTCCGTGTGAAAGCGATGCCTACGCGCCCATGTCAGAAGACCACCATCCTGATCCTCACAGATCTGCAGATGCCATTGCAAGGCTCGCCACTCTGGTGGCTGAGGCAAGGTCGTCTGGTCAGCCGCACATTGTGGCCATGGGTGAATTCGGGCTTGATTATGATCGACTAAATTACTGCAATAGAGTTATACAAAGGCATTCGTTTGAATCACAACTCAAAGTTGCCGCCTCTTTGCAGCCACAGTTGCCGCTGTTTCTGCATTCGCGGGCAGCCCATGTCGACTTCGTTGCCATATTGAAGGGAGCCTTTGGGGAAAAGTTGGAAAGGCTAGAGAAGGGGGGCGTGGTGCATAGCTTCACCGGAACAATGGCAGAGATGAACGAGTTGATGGATCTGGGGCTGTATATTGGCATCAACGGGTGCAGTTTCAAAACGGCAGAGAACTGCGAAGTCGTCAAGGCCGTTCGTCTTGATCGGCTCATGATCGAGACAGATGGCCCCTGGTGCGAGGTCCGCCCCAGCCACGAAGGATACAAGTACTTGATAGAGAAGAAGGATGAACAGCCACCTGCCTCCCAGAACGGGACAACCCCCGAAGCCGCCGCCGCTGCTGCTTCCGCTCCTGCGAGACAGCCCAAGAAGCAAAAGAACCAGAAGAAGGAGCCCGAGGTGCCGGACCGATTCAAGATCGTCAAGAAAGAGAAATGGGAAGAAGGCGCCATGGTCAAGGGCAGAAATGAGCCGTGTACCATTGAGCGTGTTGCCAAGATAATCGCGGCAATCAAGGGCGTAAGCCTTGAGGAGGTCTGTGAAGCAGCTTGGAAAAATACCGTTCAAGTATTCGGGCTGGGTGAGACGATATAGAGCGCACTGCATATATACACATTGGCCATTGTCGCATTCACATGAGGGGTATCAACGGTAGAAACTAAAATACACAATGTACCCAAAAGCATCCAACGCCGTCGATTGCATTCATAAACCAGAGCCCTTGTGACCCCGTATCAAACCATGCTTCACAACGCCTGTTGTGACGCCATCCTCGCCCGACATCCACCCCGGCATGCGCTCGCCGTCCACTATTCCAGCCTCAACTAATTGCCGTATTCCCGCAAAAACATGAGGGCCTTGAAAATTAATGCGTATTATGGGCGTCCACCGCGTCGGGTCGATATCGTCCTCGTCCTCATCTTCATCATGACCCAGGGCCTGACGTAAAGCCGAGTCGATTTTGCTCTTTCGCCTCTCCGCCTGTCGACTTCTTCGGTCATCCTCGTCCTCAGAGTCCTGTACAAATATCCCATCAATGGTAGGATACGGATCTTGCATGATTATTTCAAGCTTTTCCACGCCCTTGCCGTCAGACACGATGCCCGAATTACCAAAGCGCGCCTTTGCCACAGTCTTGGCCCGCTTCACTGCCCGTTCGGCCTGAGACAGGGGTCTTGAGCGTTTCTGGGCAGTTTCCGCGCTGGATGACGATTCTCTCGACAGCGGCGGTGTCGGCAGGACAGTGTCGAGGGGCGACTTCTTGTCCTTTTCGTTGGCGTATATACTCCATCCACCTCCTGCAGCGTTGCTGCGCCCTGCGCCCCTCTTGTCAAGAATGGCTTCCAAATTCCGGCTCACGAGACTCGTGGGTTTTAGCGTGTATCGTTCCCGGGGGCGAGACAGCGCTTGCGGGACACCGTTGGCAATGAGGCCGTGTAGGCTCTTTGATTCTCCGTGGCTGATTGGCCCCGTGGCTTGCGCCCTGGTGATGTACAACGCCGGTGAACCATCTGGAAATGCCAAGTATATGGTGCGAGATGAACTAAAGTTGGTAGCGTTTCCGTTGCCGTTTAAGCCTGTGAGGGCTAGTTCGGTGTTGTATGGTGATTCGATGACAAAGATGCGCAGTAGCAGCAGTGGGAACTTCTTGGGCCGCGAGAAGTGGTAGTGTGCTTTGATGTCGGGAAGGACCTGTTCCTGCAGGCTTTGCAGAAACGTAGACGGATGGAACCTCGGCAGGTTGAGACTCTGCTCATCCACCTTCAACACTTCAGAATCTGCATCCTTGGTAGGCAGATTGAGGGGCTGGATCTTGTAGGCAGTCCATTTCTGAGACGTTGGGTGCTCGTCGAGGTAGGCAAAGTCTATCATGGCGAGTTGGTACAGCGTCAGCCCATGGCGCCAGTCCCCTTCTAATATGCGACTGACTACATCGCGCCTCGAGCCCTTTTGCTGCTGCAGATCGGTGTAGAGGTCCTGCAATTCTGGGATGGACTTGCAGGGCGGGTAGAGATCGGCCGAGTCGACCGGCGTGTCATTGTCGTCAGCTTGCGGAGGTAACAGATATGGTGAGGTGTAAGCTAGTGACTGCCCGTCGAGCCAATCGAGGGCGAGGAGGATCAGGCCTTCACGGGATAGGCGGCTGATGGCTTTGATGACGGCTGTGTTGGAGGATTCGACGCGGAGAGACGACGGGAGGCGCGACTTGGTTGCTACGGAGAGACGGGACATGGCAGCATTGGGAGTGAGGGCCGTGGCGTGGAGAAAAGACACGCTGAGTTGTAGAGAGTCTGGGTAGAGGACACATTAGAGGGACATTGCCATAACAAATGGCCTGGGACTGCACCGTTGTTGGAGTTGGCGCAAAAGTGCTAGAAGAGTCGAAGGGACAAGAGGCGCCCCACCAAACAACAGCGCGTCAGGTCATTTGCAACCCGGGGGGGGGGGGGGGGGGGCGCACCAACTTTTGGCGGCCAGACGCGTCTGCATGTATACTGGGTATCGGCAAAACGAAAGCACCTCTTACAGCTCGATTGTGATGACGCCAATATTGAATATCAGGATAAATCCCTGTATGAACATTTTCCGTGCAGCGGTTTTGCTTTTTAGCCGTGCACCTATAGAGTGTGGCCGCGTGAATTCGCAGTTGCCAATAGTAATAATCCAGCATTATCTATGCCACTAAGCCGGCGCTGTGCGGGCCCTTGAATTTTATCAAAGCTGAAGCCTGGTGCCCCTAGTAGTAGTAGGTCGGGCGGCGCAGGAGACGGTCTGAGAGGGTATACATACTTTACACGGTGCATGTACTCCGTATGTATGGTACAGAATCAAGAAAGGTGCAGAAAGGGTGGGGCCCTAGCTAATCATGTATCAGAGGGTTAACTGGGTAAAAATAAAAGTAAAAAGGGAGTAAGGAAGCGTCTAGTACCTTCCTCTCTAATAAAAGAGAGTATTTTTTTATAGACGGGATTCAAACTAAACATCATACAATATACAGGGAGTAGAGCACTATACCACTACGGCACAACATATAATCAAAACGAGATGCTCTGTTATTTTCTACTGTAAGGTGTAATTTGACTAGACCTAGCTTGCACCTGGCTTGCACCTGGCACCAGAGCTGCGCCTAGACTGTACCGTGGCCACACCCCACTGAACCATACCCGCACCACACAAGGCCTCCGCTATTTTACTACTGCCCCCGTGCCTCCTCTTGTCTGGCCTGGTGCTGTCAAAAAGCCCATAAAAAAAAAGCTGGAGACGCAACGCAGCCTCCAGGCTGTCTATCACAGAGCACAAGGTGACCAACCAATCAGCAGCAGCCATCGCCCGTCCACCGCTTTCCAGAGGGTGCTTTCCCTCCTCAGTCGTGCTCCCCGCCAAAAATCCTGGCCTGGTGCGGTCGGTGCACAACCATCGTGGGCACATTTTCTGCTGTGCGCTGCTTTGGCCCCTCCTTGCTTCCGTCTTTTGCTCTGCCATCTTATCCCGCCCACCACCACCCCAAGGCTCCCTTTTCGGCATCTGCTTCCTTCCTTCTCGAGCAGCTCGGTCGTGGTCGCAATTTCTCTTGACTTTTTCCTCTCTGCCGCCGGGTGTTCCTTTGTTTAGCAGCATCCAGTCGAGTCAAACCGTTGCCCAGCATGCAAGCTCCGGTGCTGGTTATGAGTATGTAGCAATCCCTTTTTTTTTCCCCTTGCCGAACACGCCATGCCCCTCCCGTCTTGCGCCGCCCGTCTGCGCAAGAAGCTATAGTCTCCCAAAAGCCTCGACATGCCGTACTGACTTTGATTGATATCTTCAGACACCAACAGTGGGGAGAGACAGACCGGAAGGAAAGCTCAATTATCCAACATTGCTGCTGCGAAGACGTATGTTGCTCCAAACCCCCGTCACCGCCTGTCTCGACTCCCATGCACTGCCCTGCTAAAAGCTTTATGCATGTTTTCACAGTGTTGCCGACATCATTCGATCATGTCTCGGTCCCAAGGCTATGCTGAAGATGCTCCTCGACCCCATGGGCGGTATTGTTCTGACAAATGACGGACACGCCATTCTGCGAGAAATCGAGGTGTCGCACCCAGCGGCCAAGAGCATGATTGAGCTCAGCCGGACGCAGGACGAAGAAGTTGGCGACGGTACCACCACCGTCATCATTCTGGGTACGCATTGAATCTTGTTTTCGGTGGCATTACTCCCGTTGCGGGACCTGTGCTGTGTGCCCGCATATACACCTCAAGGTATCTAACATGGAGCAGCCGGCGAGATTTTGGCCCAAGCCCTCCCCCAGCTCGAACGCAACATCCACCCCGTTGTCATCATATCTGCCTTCAAGCGCGCCCTTGAAGATGCCATCAAGATTATCGACGAGATCTCACTGCCCATCGATATCGACGACGACAAGGCCATGAACCAGCTCATCTCGTCATCCATTGGCACAAAATTCGTATCCCGATGGATGGATCAGATGTGTGACCTTGCTCTCAAGGCTGTTCGCACCGTCACTTGGGAGGCTGGAAATGGCAAGACCGAGGTTGATATTAAGCGATATGCTCGTGTTGAGAAGGTCCCTGGTGGCGAAATCGAGGACAGCCGAGTCTTGGACGGCCTGATGCTGAACAAGGACATCACACACCCCAAGATGCGCCGACGCATCGAGAACCCCCGCATTGTCTTGCTGGACTGCCCTCTGGAATACAAGAAGGGAGAGTCTCAAACCAACATTGAAATCACCAAGGAGGAAGACTGGAACCGGATTCTGCAGATTGAGGAGGAGCAGGTCAAGGCCATGTGCGATGCCATCATTGCCGTGAAGCCTGATCTTGTCATTACCGAGAAGGGTGTATCAGGTGAGATTTCTCAATGTGAACGAGTTTTGGAAAAAGGCTTGCTACTTGGCAGTGTCATTTGCAGTGCCCAATTTACTGACCTGAAGCTCGCCAGACCTCGCCCAGCACTACTTCATGAAGGCCAACATCACAGCTCTGCGACGAGTCCGCAAGACCGACAACAACAGAATAGCTCGTGCTACCGGTGCCACCATTGTCAACAGAGTGGACGACCTGCAGGACTCCGACGTTGGTACCCGATGCGGCTTGTTCGAGATTGAGAAGATTGGCGACGAGTACTTCACTTTTCTTACCAAGTGCAAAGACCCCAAGGCTTGCACTGTCCTCCTCCGTGGCCCCTCAAAGGACGTGCTGAACGAGATTGAGCGCAACCTTCAGGACGCCATGGGCGTTGCCCGCAATGTCATGTTCCACCCTCGCTTGTCTCCTGGCGGCGGTGCTACCGAGATGGCTGTGTCCGTGAGACTCGCACAGCTTGCCAAGGGCATCGAGGGTGTTCAGCAGTGGCCGTACAAGGCTGTTGCCGATGCTCTCGAGGTCATCCCCCGAACCCTTGTGCAGAATGCCGGAAAGAGCCCTGTCCGTGTCTTGACGGACCTGCGTGCCAAGCAGGCCGAGGGCAAGAGCTCATGGGGTGTCAATGGCGATACTGGTGCTATTGTGGACATGAAGGAGTATGGTGTGTGGGAACCCGAAGCGATCAAGCTGCAAAGCTTGAAGACTGCTATTGAGGTAAGTCACTGCCCACGTTGCAGCCCGCCGATATGCAGCAACATGCTAACTGATATGTAGGCCGCATGTCTTTTGCTGAGAGTAGACGACATCTGCAGTGCCAAGAAGGCACAAATGGGCGGCGCTCCTGGTGTTGGCGGAGGTGACGACTAGGCTCGACGAGGCGGTTTGATATGTATGGTCGGGAAAGACTTTTGTGAATATTTGAACGGGCACGATGCTATAGGGAAAGAAGATGATTGATTACATCATGTATGCTTGCTGTTGTCGCGGGCATACCCCTGTACTACTCACTGCGAAAAGGCAAATGCAAGAAAGACTTGTGGAGGGTATATCAGCCATAGACTACAAAAGCCAAGGTGCCGGATAGGCTTGGGAGGGGACAGCTCCCTCAGCAAGGTAGACGGGTCAAGAAAGAATAAACACAGAAGTGTCTGGAACTTGTCAAGAGGTGCGCGGTTTCACTTTTGGCGTGCATTAGTCCTGGCCAACTTGCATGGTCTCTTTGTGGAATCACACTGTGTGCTGTGGCATGTTGGAAAACCTTTGTGTATTATGTTGCTCTGGGTATCAAAATCAGCGCCACGAATAAACGCCATTCTATATGAATTATATGAATTATCAACGGTAATCAGTCATCGTCGTGAATGACGAGGCCAGTATGCGAAGCAGATGACGTGGTCCCCGCGGTCCCATTCTCATCGTTGTCGTGGTCCTTGCTTGAATCTGCCGCTTGCCCACGATTCGAGTTCTGGGCCGCACCCTCAGCACCGGGCAATGCGGCATTTGGTGTGGCGCCGCTGATCCCCTTCTTGGCCTTTCTGGCCTTCATCTTCTCCCGCCTCTCCCTGTTCTTCCTCGTCTTTTCCTCGTCCCTTTTCATCTTTTCGACGCGGCTCTGTTCAAAGTCCTCCTGCTCCTTCTCCCGCTTCAACGAGTTGTCCATCTCCTTGAGACGCTCGTACTCGCGCCGTCGAGACGCCTTGTACACGTGAAACTCGCCCGATCCAGCACCCGCCGAGGAACCCTGGACGTTGGTGTAGATTTCGGGAATGTGACGGGCTCTTGCAACGGCGGATGAGGGGAGGGGGATATTTTGGTCTGGTTTGGCGAAGAGCGCCGTCAACGAGGCGGCTTGTGAAGAGGTGGGTGATAGGGCGCGCTTCTTGGTCGGGCGGCGAGACCGGGGGTCCGCTGATGTTGGGATGGATTCGGGGCCTGGCGCGGACATTTTGAGTCACGGATGTTGCGAGCAACTGGCGCAGGAGTGCTTGGTTCGGCACTGGGCAGACGCTGTGGTCTTCTCCGTTGCGACGCGGCGCGGCCCGCGATTCGATCAGATGATGGCGCGCTGTGAGGTGATGAGAGAAGAACGAAGCGGGTCGTATCACTAGGGGGAAAGACGCATTTATGAAACAATTGTGATAGTGCCCCGATGGCAAGGACAAGGAAGCTGCAAAGGCTCACAAGCGCAGAGGTCAAGATTTGCTGCTAGCGAGGCTGAAAAAGGTGACCTTGGCCCTGTAACGTAAGGCTGAGCCACAACCCGCCCCCTTCCTTCCATTGGCCATGGGCGCCACACCACCGCCACTCTCCCTGATCCCCGAGCCCTTCACGGGGGGGAAGGGCTGCACATGGCAGTCTTGGTCGAGGATTGGCCAGGTCTGAAGAGGCCAGGTCGTGTGGTCATGCGCAAGCGATGCCGCCTCTGGCCCCCATATCGACGGGCGTGATGCAGCGTGGAAGCGAGGGTGCGACCACAGCGGCTGGTGCGCCATACAGACGCGGAAGGAGGCCGATGGACTCGCGCTGTCTCACCGGTGACTGCCCTGCGCAGCCCTAGGAGCGGCGAACGGCGGTGGTCAAGAAGGCGGCCACCCACACCGGCTCCCGCATCTCGGCGGCTGCTTCTGACCTAAAGGCTCTGCATGGCCTGTGAGTGGCCCGTGAGCCGGGAATGGCTCCACCTGTAGTCAATGATCAAGCCTTCAGGTGCCGCCACGGTTCACTCTGGGCTGCTCTTAATGTCGGAAGACCTTCTCTCAAACGTGCCTTCCCGTTCACTTGTTAAGCATTTATAATCTGCATCGTCGTCCATTTTCGCACCCAGTCCGCCCAAGCACCCACTTTAGCTGTGCTTGACTTTTTCTTCCCTTTTTCATCTCTTACCAAAAAGGGCACCATTTCCCCGTGTGTGCGATACCCTTCTTTCTTGTCTACTCTTCCATTCACTTGCCACTTGACGTGAGACAAACTGCCCCACCAAAAACTGCAATCACGGCCCTCAACTCAGAAGAATATAATCCGGAATCACGAGCCCCGACTTTCCACACGAGCCCCGACCAAAACCAGCCTCCCCGCGATCGTCTACGGGAACAATGACGAAGCCGCGGCTGATCATACTCATTCGCCATGGTCAATCTGAAGGAAATAGTAGGTTGCCTTGCTCCAATTCGCTGCTCTGCTCTGCGGCTCAACCTGCTTGAGGTTGATTTCCGAATGCTGACTCTCTGCGAAAAAGAAAACCGCGAAATACACCAGACGGTGCCGGACCACAGAGTAAAGCTCACCCCCGAAGGCTGGGCACAGGCTCACGATGCCGGTCGTCATCTCCGAAACCTCCTCCGCCCCGACGACACTCTGCAGATATACACCTCGCCCTACCGCCGCACGCGCGAGACCACTGAGGGTTTGCTGGCCACCCTGACGTCTGATGACCCGGAGCCTTCGCCCTTTCGTCGCTCCAACATCAAAGTATACGAGGAGCCCAGGCTGCGAGAACAGGACTTTGGCAACTTCCAGCCATGCAGTGCTGAAATGGAGCGCATGTGGCAGGAGCGAGCAGACTATGGACACTTCTTCTATCGCATCCCGAATGGCGAGAGCGCGGCCGATGCTTATGACCGCGTGAGCGGCTTCAACGAGAGCCTGTGGAGGCAGTTTGGCGAGAACGACTTTGCCAGTGTCTGCATCCTAGGTAGGAACATGTCTTCCGTACTACGCTTGCCGTAGCAGCACAGCTAACAAACAACAGTCACGCACGGCCTCATGTCCCGCGTCTTCCTCATGAAATGGTACCACTTCACGGTCGAATACTTTGAAGACCTCCGCAATGTCAATCATTGCGAATTCCTCATCATGCGTAACCAGGAGAATGGCAAATACCTCCTCGAAACCAAACTCCGTACCTGGTCTGAGCTCCGTAGGGAACGAGCTCTCGCCAACGGCAAGGACAAGGGCGAGGTCGGCACTACCACCAACAACAGCAACAACAACAACAACAACAACAACAACACAACCACCACCAGCAGCGGCAGCAAGGATGAGAAGGACGGCGTCAAACTCGATCGCTCGCGCGCCTCTGTCGCAACTCGCCAGTGGGGCGGTTGTCCCAACGGGTGCAACCACTCAAGCCATTACAACAAACGGCACGATCTCGAGGCCCTCCGGCAGAAGGACATTGAGCGCAGCAGTACCGCCGCCCTGAATGGCATGGCGCCCAGCTCCAGCCGACGTCACCGGCACAAGTCCAACGTGAGCGTCGGCGACGGAGACGACGAACAAAGTGACCGACCCGTGCAGTTCCCTAAGACACACATCCCCGCCGAGATGCCTTCGCCGCTGGACGGCACAATGTCCTTTGCCGCGGCAGATCGTGTCCGCCATCTCAGAACACCCCTTTTACACGTCGGCCGCGACTTTGGCGGCACGTACTCGGGGCACGCCTCCCTCGCAGGCTCCGACGCCGACATGTCCTCGTCAGACGAAGGCCGTCTTCCTGTACGATCCAAGTCCAGCCACGGCGGCAGAGGGGCACACGTACACGACGAGACAAGCGATAGCAGCAGCGCGAATCCCGTGACTGCATGCGCCAACCGCCTGGGGGACGCACCAGCCTCTACCTCGGCTTGCTCAGACGAAGAGGATCTGGACAAGGCCGAGGCAGAGGATAAAAGCATCCGCGGAAGCGTCTACTAGGTCTTGGCTTTTGCTTTTTTGCTTCTTCTTTTGCGACTTTATTCTCATGTGTCTTAGCATGCGTCTTGGCGTTGGGTGCATTCGTAAAAGCGAATTTGATATAGTCCCTCCATGGATAGATAGATTGACTGAATTGAGAAGCGGTTCCAGCGTTTGACCACTGGCCATGTTGTGCAAGCAGAGTGCGCATTCACAGTCACTCCAGTCTGTTTGGTCAAGAGCGTCAAGATGGAGACAAGAATCTTTCATTCATATCTACATCCACAGCGTAGACATACAACACAAAGTCCCCCCAAGTCCAGCCTCAGAACCATCAAACAACGAATCCCTCTGCGCCGTCTAGCCCGACGACGTCTTTCTACACGGTTCCAAAAACACAAGAGAAGAAACAAAAAAAAAAAAAAAGGACAAGAATTACCCTTGTTGCGCCGCTCCGTATCCTTCGCAGAGGCCTTGCGCACACCTTTTTTTAATAAAAAATAAAATAACACAAGCGCAGCCGCCTCGACCCAAAACAAGTCGAGTAAAACACCCCATGGAAACCAAAAGAATTCCATTACAAGAGAGACCCTTGGTCCTCCCTTCCAGACCGCCCGTTTCTCTATGTGCCCTTTGCAAAAAAGGGAGACTGGGCAGCCATTTCTTGAGGCGCGTGCACAAGAAGTAAAAGAAAAAAATTAAAAATAAATTGGTGCCCAGGGGGAAAGTCGTCTCTCCGTGGGGGACCAAACACCATCATTTCTGTCAACCGGGTGTGGTTGATTATAAACGCCTGTTGATTTCGAAACAATCGGGGGCATCAGAGGTGCTCTCGCCCATCGTGTGGCGGGTCGCCTAGATGCAGTCGCTCGCTTTGCGTCGCTTCTCAACACAAGTCGCAGTGACAGCACAGTAAAATCAGAAAAAACGTCCCGCTCCATATCGTGCTTCATGTAGTTGTTGTGTGCCAGAGGCGTTGGTAATGTACCCGCTCTCGTCCCTCTAAAACAAAGAAATACAATTTTGGAAATGGTAATAAAGAGCAAAAGCAGAGTTATGTAAAGTCAAGTAGAATGAACAGGGGGGTTATTATTAGCTGCTGCGCTTCCGTCGTATACGTCGAGCCAAGGTGCCGCTTGGGCCATCCTAAAAGAACTTGGCCATGGCTCGGCTCAGATCGATAAAGTCGACAGGCTTCGTCACATAGTCGCTGAATCCTGCTGCGAGACATTTTTCTTGCACGTCAGACATCACATTGGCGGATAGTGCAATGATGGGCAGTTTAGGATAGCTTGAGGCCTTCTCCCACTCTCGAATTTCGCGGCATGCCTGGTAGCCGTCCTTGCGTGGCATGTGCAAGTCGCACTGAATGCTCTTGTTAGGCCTCGATTTTGAAATGTAAATCTGACAAAGAGCAAGGGCTTACCAGAATAAGAGAGTAGTAGCTGTGAGGCTTGGACAAAACTATCTCCGTACACTCTACGCCATCAATAGCCACCTCGACATCGACCCCAATCTTCTTCAGATACTTATTAAGCACCTTTTGGTTCACGAGATTGTCTTCCACGAGCAAAACTCTGTACCCCTTGTTGCCCATGCGCTTCTCGATCTCCTGGTAGCTGGCCTTTTGGCTTTCGACCATTTGTTGCGCCGTGGATCGGTTTCTATCGATGCTAAGATCTCGTACTTTATCGGGGTCGAATATTACAGCAAATCGAGAAGGTTTCACTGGCTTGTATATAAACGTGACAAGGTTTTCAGACAGGAATCGCTCGTGCTTTGTATCGGCAGCTAGTTTTTGCACTGCTTGTCGCTGAACAGAGTCGCAGAGAATCACAATCGTGGTTCCTTCGATTTTCTGAGACTTCGTAATTTCATCCATGACATTGATGATTGCCTCGGCGGACACCAGATTGAGGACAATGTGAGTAAATCGAACAGGATCTTCGCCGCCAAGGAGGGGCTCCGCATCTTCTATAGAGGCAATGGCTGTGATCTGGTGAGGAACGTCCTTGGGTAGCGTCATTTCGATGTGCTGCGTAGTCGCTTCACGGCTGTGGTGCTGCGCACAGATGATCAATATCGAGTACAGCGGCGGACGCACGTCGCTCGTCAGTCGGGGGCCGTCGGCATCTGGCGTTAAATTTCTTGACGGTGATGCTCTATCCGAGGGCATCTCCAACTTAATCTGGGACAAGTCTTGTCCGCTAGCCTTGGCCGCCTCGCTGAATCGTGCCAGCCCAGAGGTGACAGTCGTATCCGAGGGAGAGCCAGTCAGATGCCTTGAAGGGCGTCTCGATGCAGCACCCAAACCATCGCTCTCGCTGCTCGACATGGGGCTCAACGCTGCCTCTGCCGCCTTGGGACTACCACGCAACTGCTCCACCACTGACAGTCCTTTACTTGGTCGGCCGACGTTCTCAGATGATCCTTGCCTTGATCCAGTGGAGGCTGTTGACGCCGGACTGGCGGGGAGGTTGGGCTGGTCATTGGCTGAAGGCAGGGTAAACCTCGCAGTAAACGTAAATGTTGACCCTCGACCGGGAACTGCCGTGCCTTCCATCTTGCCGCCATGAAGTTCAACGAGTTGTCGAGAAATAACTAGGCCGAGGCCGCTTCCACCATGTTGCCTAGTACTGCTGCCGTCAATCTGGCTAAAAGGTTTGAAGATTAACTCTGCCTCCTCTTTCGTAAACCCCCTACCCGTATCCGTGATGGCAAACTCGAGCATTATTTCATTGTCGGCGCGAACCAAGGCGTCTTGTTCCGTGTAAACTCTGCACCTGCTAAATACCTCGCCTTCGGCGGTGAACTTGATAGCATTACCAATCACATTAAGTAAGACCTGGCGAATTCGAACCTTGTCACCCTTCACCCAGGCCGGGACATCGGCTTCCACAAGGTAGTTCAACTCGAGTCGCTTAGCAATGGCCATGGTGGAGACAAGTTCGTTCACGTCCTCAATCAACGATCGCGTGTGGAACCACTCGTACTTGAGCTTCATCATGCCGGCATCTACCTTGGAAAGGTCCAAGATGTCATTGATGATCATAATCAAGCTGTTGGCACTGGTCTGAATGGTGTTGGTGTAATCTCTTTGCTCCTCATTCAAGGTGGTGTCTTGCAAGAAGCTCACCATTCCCGAGATGCCGATTAGCGGCGTCCGAATTTCGTGTGACATGTTGCTCAGAAATCGTCCTTTAGATTCCATGGCCTCCTTGAGCTTCGCCTCCAGGAGCTTATGATCGTTTATGTCAGTGGCAGAGCCAAAATAAGAGCTAGCCCCCTGCCCGAAATCAAGCGTGTCGATCTCGACGCAACGAATAAGATGCCAGCGGTACTCGCCAGTCTTGGATCGAAGTCGAACCTCGGTCGTGTAAGAGAGCCTACCGTTTGTATCAGTCGTTACCTTGATGATGCCCTTGCGCGCCAGCTCTGTGAGCTCAGCTGACGGGAGAGAGTAGATTGATTCGCTCCCAGAGCTGCTGGCCCTTGACAAGGCAGGCTGTACGTCCCGCAGACATGTCCTTGCGGCAGTTGGCTGTTGCAATGTCTGGCCAACAGTGCGGGCTGTTGGCGTAGTTTGGGTTCCTGACGATGATGCTCCGCTGCTGACTTTTTCATCCAACGGGGAGTATGCATTCAAAAGTCTGGCCCCGCGCTCAATCGGGATACGGCATCTTGCTAGATCATCAGGGTGTACGTAGTCCATGAATCCGAGGCCAAGCGAATCTTCGAAGCTTTGACCGGTATAGGACAGCCATTGATCATTGGCAAATGTGATGCCGTCATCCTCCGTGGCCGTGAAAATGATTTGTGGAATCAGATTTGCAAGTAGCCGATGCTTGGCTTCGGATGCCTCGATTTCCTCCTGACGAGCAGCCTTCAACTCGGCAATATGTTGGTCGTGAATGTCCATGTACGAGCCAAGAAACTGCATAATGACTCCCCTCTTATCTTTCGAGGCCACAGCGCGAGCATAGAACCATCGATACGCGCCGTCAAACCTCTTGATGCGAACAGATCTGGAAAACTGCTCGCCCGTCCGTAGCGAGTGGCCCCATGCCTTGAGATAGGCCTCTCGGTCGTCGGGATGAATGCTTCCCCACGGATCCGCGGACAGGTCTGCCACAGTTTGTCCACGATACGACAAAAATCGACTGTTGACCCATACAGTCTCCCCAGTCTGGGGCAGTGACACGAAAACATGAGCAGGAAGTGAGTCCAATATGAGACCCTTCAGCCTGTAGGAGGGAGGTGGCATATCGCCGGCCATTGACGTGAGCGAGCCGCTTCGTGTTGGCGCGGCTGGAGTGGGTGGCAATCTAGCCGACAGACTGGAGCTTTGAGGCAGTGATTGGAAGGTAGAGGCAAAGTCCGCGCCATAGCTATGCAGTACAGTATGGCCATGTTGAGCCTGTTTGAGATCAGTCCTGCCTACGTCATCGGCCCTGTCGCTGCCGCCTGGCCGGGACAAATTGGCGGCATCGCTCGCCGGTTCAGAAACCCCGCCGTCATGGCCGTTGTTGGGAGCGGATTGCTTCTGGTTCCTCGATGTACAGTCTTCAGGCTCAAAATAGCTTCTTTCCATGGCTCGTTCGGGACTAGAAGCCTCGTTGCCAAATCGAGCACCAGAGACGAAGTAATGCCTCCTTTCGCCAGGTGAGTTGTCCTTGGAGGCTGTTCGGGATCGCTGAGCGGCATAAGGTGCTGATGGAAGCTTTTGCTTGGTTGCGAAATAGCTCTCCGCACCCGGAGACGCCGCCGAGGGACTGCCCAGTGGTGGCCTGCGATCCATTAGATGATTGAGAGAGCCTTGCTCCCACCCGGGAGTCGGCATCGGCGAGGCAGTTGTACTTTTGGAAATGGCCGAGTAATCGCTGGGGCTGGTAATGCTCCCACCGAGAGAGTTCTGCTGGGGAGGTGGCCCAGGTGGCAGAAACGCGCCGCCCTCGACATGGGCTCCGAACGGGGCAACTGCCCCAAATCCCGCCGTTGAAGGCCGCCGCCGTTGGATGCCCACTAGTTCGGTTTCAAGGTTGCTGTAGTGGCGGCAAATAGAAAACGATGTTGCCATATGGGGTGCTAGATGCTCCAGGGAGCGCCTCAGATTGGAAGGATACGGTATGATGGGGCTAAGTATCGAGATGATGGCGATGGGTGCAGACCTGCTGCGCTTTGCTTGTTCCGGTGAGTCTTGGCCGGCATCGGGAAATACTCTTCTGTTGGGCGAGTGCTCATCCTTGCTTCGGGCTTGGGACTTGTGTTCGAGAGCGGTGGCATCAAGCTTGAATGCGCGCGTTGGCTTCGAAAGGAGTACATGTGTCAGCGGTACGTGGAGGACAGTCCAGGAGTTGTCGACGCCAATCGCCTCCGGTGGACGCATTCCTGTGTAGCTGGCAGGAGGCGAGCCGGGATTAAAAGAGTCCTCGTCAACCATGGCGTCGGTGAAGAAGGGGTTCTCCTTGGGGTCGGCGCGAACAGCAGGAGACGGAGCTGGTGACTGTGACCACGGAGATGGCGGCGCTTGCTCGTATTCCTCATATTTTGGTGTGGGCGGTCTGGGGTCTTCATCGTCCAGAGAGGATGACATGGTGGCGGTTTTAGTCTTGTCGCCAGTGACGATCTTGGTACGTGCCGTTCCTGCGAATATTGTTGCTAACTTCGATGTCGACTCGGCCCGTTGCCTCTTCGTCCTCTTGGGATCGCTGCTGCTGCCTCCCTTGGAGCTTGCACTTTGATCTGCATTTTGCTCCGGATCGGGGTTGGCCCTGGGAAGATAGGGGTACGTCCGCGTCAGCGCTACAGGACGACCACGCTCAAGCACTCGCATGATGCCAGCATGGTCAATTAGAGGATCTGCTTCGTAATCCAAAGCTTGAAGAACGGGGAGGACACGGCCTTGGCCCTCATAGCGGGCCATGAAAGGCGCTTCCCAGCTGGGAATTTCCTGCTGGGCTTCAGCAGCAGCGTCGTGCTCATCCAGGGCGTGTTTATCCAGCTTGGCGTAATCTTCATGAAGCTCTGCAATCACTCGTGGCGATGGGTATTGAGTCTTGCTTCGGGTCAAGTTGGTAGGCCTTTTCGGTGGCCCGGTGGGTGTTTGAGCGACTGATCTTTGTTTGTTGTCCTCAAAAGCAGTAAATGAGTGACGACTTCGTAGCCCGGGTCGAAGTGAGGTCGCCGGACTCGACTCGGTGGTTTTGTTACCAAATATAGCTGCACCATCAGACCCGTCATGATCACTGCTTTGAAAGGCGCTACTGGCTCTTCCAAGGTATCCAACGCTGAACTCGTCTTCCTGATTCTTGTTGTATGTGGCCTTCTGGCCCCAGGGAACATTTTCAATGTCAGTCGTATCGGCAGGCACAGCCAGAGTCACCCGCTCTGCTTTGTAAATGTCTCTCATGATTTGCACAACTGTGTTCCACCACGCATCAAGCCCGGGTTCGGCAGAGAGCATCAGAGACAGGTCATAGAGGTTTGGGGTGGGGAAATCAAAATCACGAGGTCCCGCCGAGGCACCCTGAGGCTCAAAGACAATATTCGATGATGGCGTAGACGTCTCCGATAAAACCTTGTCCCGCAAGCCTCGATGTTCACCGGGCGAATGCAACTGCGGCCGTGATGACGGACTTGCCGTTTGGTAGACGATTTGCCGCGATGTCTGCAGCGAAGGTAAGCCGGCCATCCGGGGGAAAGGATAGGAAGGGGTATGGGCCATGGCCGCTGGAGTCAGGCCGCCTCGGACGGTGTTGCCAGACTCTGTCGAGGTGGAGGTGAGGGCAGCTGTTGTTAACGGAGAAGATATGCCAGCACCTTCTTCCAAGATGGGAGAAATCCGGGTCTTTTCTGACTGAACCATGAGCTGGCCTTTGGCAGAGAGTTCGCGCATCTCAAGATCGCGGGCCAACCTGGCACGATATTCATTGAGCTGGTGTTGTGAGGCGGCCGTGGCGGTAGGGCTGTGAACTATCTCGGGAGCAGCAACAGGTGACGAGCTCGAATTTGTTCCCGTCCGGGTAGTGATGTCGGCTGGGGTTGACACATGGCCATGACGTGCTTCTTTTGAGCTCTGCCACTCCTGCTGGCCCCTACCTGAGAAATCGGCCGGCGAAGAGAAGGGGTAGCTGGCGCGGCGTTGAGCCATGCTGTAAGGCGCATCCCCGATCAAAACGTCTGCGGCTTCGGCTTCTGATTCAAAACTGTCGAGAATCAGTCCATGTCCGGTGATGGCACCATTTGTCGCAGCCGAGTTGCACCTCGTGGGCTGTATGGCCAGGGTGAAGGAAGGTGCAGACGAGGCGGGCTGGGCGGTAGATGCAATGCGAGGCTCGATCGGAGGCTCGATCGGAGCACGCGTTGATTCGGACGTGGTCAAGTCGGTAGGGGTTGAGGACGAGGACGAGATGCAGCCGGTGTCGAGGGGAGGGTCGACGTTTGGCATACCTCATACGGTGAGGTTTGTGGTTGGCGTCGGGTCAATTCAGTAAGCAGGCGAAGTGTAGTCAAGCTTGCATGAGGTCAGAAGCAGAGCAGGTAGGCTGCATGTACAATAGGCGGTATGCACGACGTCAATGGGGGGGGGTGGCCAGGATGTAATTGCTTCTGCTGTCACAACTGGTGCAGAGGTCTCCAGTTGGCGGTGGCGTGCACTGGGGGGGGACCACACGAGTGTACGGAGTACCAGGCTCGACGTCATGAAGGGGCGGAATGGCAGGCTGATGGTCGGAACACCACAGTTGCGGCAGTCCTCGTGCAGCTCGGCGTCTCTCGGGTGAGGGCCAAATCGTCAACGGATCGTCAACGGGAGCCGGCGGGAGTCAACGGGAAGGCAGAGACTCGGCAAGGATTGCTCAAGACAGCAGGAGAGGGAGAGAAAAAAACGGTGAAGGTGTTGCCAGGGTTAGGCTAGGAGGCGCCAGAGCGAACCGAGAGCAGTGCGAGGGCCCGACAGTCGACCGTCGAGGGCTTGGGCGAGTAACAATGGAGGGAGCGAGTTCTCGCGAGGTGCCTGATGGCTGCTGGCTGCCGGCAAGTGGACGGGCGATGAATGAGTGGACAGTGGAATGGCGGAATGGTGGAATGGTGGACGGCGTGCGGTGGAATTGCTCAGGTGAGAAGAGACTGACTGGATGGAGTCAATCTGGTGAGTTGGGAAGGCCAGCGCCAGAGCGGGCATGCAAATAGCGACGATGCCCAGCACTCTGTGCTCCAAGGAGTAGTTGCGGCAACAGCACTTGCTTGCAGTGAAGGTGCCAGGCCGCTCAACGACGTCAGACACCTGGGTTCAAAGTTCTGAAGACCAGGTAGGTCTCGGATTGACAGGCAGACAGACAGACAGGGGGGCTGGGTCGGTGTCGGTCATGGTCATGGTCAAGTTCGGTGGTACTGGGTGGTACCAGACTGCCTGATCTGGCTGGTCCACAGGGGGCCAATCGCTGAGACGACGAGCGCTAGCAGTCCACGTCGAGTCTGGTCGATCTCGCGCCGCCGCCTCAGGCGAGCAGGTGCCCACCTGGCCTTGCCTGTGCGAAATGCGACAAAAGGCATGGCGTCGGTGGCCGGGTCCCGCGCCAAAAGAGAGAAGAGAGAAGGCACCACGGCTTTTGCGACTTTTTGGCGCACTCCTCTCTGCTTTGTACAGGGTCGTTGCCATTCTTGTCACCATTCAGGTTTGGGAGGACGCCAGAGACTGGGCAGCGACAGGGGGGGGCACTATGACGTATGACGTAGGCGGCCACACGGACCAGTCGAAGCTTCAATTTGAAGGCCAGTCTGGTCCAACCACTGAGGGATCCCAACCAGCCACAGCATGCCATGCCCCCCTTCCTTGCAGCCCACCCACATGCAGAGTCGCCTTCACGCACCACACAAAGCCATCCCTGTCCTCGCCTGCTCGACTCGCCATATTTGTCAACGGGGGCGGGAAAGCGGCGAGGGGGGAAAACCCCCCGGAAAAAAAAAAAAAAAAAAAAAGGGAAAGAAGAAGAGAAAAGGGGGACAACCACGCCATACCCCTATTCATTATCCTTTTTTAAGCTCCATCAACTATTGTACGACGGGGTGGTGACACTTGGTTAGGCCAGAGACTGGGGGCATCATCAAGTGGCCCCAATACAACGAGCAGGGGAGCATAGGGGAACACTGGGCTGCCAGCATCCATTCGGCGCGTCAGCATCGTCCTCCTATTAATTTCCTTCGTCATGGGCATGGCCTGTTCCTCAAGTTCCTCTTCAGGCTCGGGCTGTTCCCGTTATGCCTCTGTTCGGTGACGGACCAGGCCACACCAGTGGCACCACAAGAATCAACCCATCCCGAACAGTGCTTCTCTACTATTATTACCTAGCTACTCGGCAGACATGTTGAAGGCTAGCGCAGTTCCAACTTGAATCTTCGCTTTGCAAATACAGCCAAGTACTTTGACCCGTCAGACACGAGCCCTCAGTCAGCAACATTAAGACTCCCGCTCAGTGACTGGTCGCATCCTCGAAAGACCTCCAGTGCGCAACTATTTCGATGCTTGTTTGCCTAATCAGACCTCGCAAGCAGCTGGGATGCGACTCGGGTCGCATTGTATGTACACTTTGCTGGACACACCAGGCGCCGGGAAATATAGCAACCAGTCTGACATCATCATTGGTGTTGTTCAAAATGTCAAGACTAAGCGCCCGCAGATTGGCCCAATGAATACCTACTCAAGTAGCCTGCTTCAAAGCGCCCGGGCGTTGGCCTTGGCACGTCAGACTTGGTCTAATGTGATGGCACCGACGGAAGTTTGACTGCCTGCCGCCCCAAAAGTTGCCAGAAACAACTGCAAGGCCTTTTTCCTTTCTTCCCGTCTTCACCAATCAGCCGAGAAGAGGGACATTAGGCATGAATGTTTTATTTCTAACAACAGCCCCGGTGATTTGCACCCTCTGGCCCAATCGCCGCTCAAAAGCATCCCATGACACTGATGCCGTCTTCTTACTTGGAGATGTTACGAGTCACGTCTTTGAGGTTGCAGCTTGATTCCGCGGAACCTCCCTGCATCTTGATCGACTTCTTGATCGACTTCGCTGCCATGGTTTCTCAACCCCACTCTGACTAGAAAACCAGACGTTATCAGCCTGCAGAACAGGTCTTTTGTTAGCCATGCAGCCGGGATCCACATGCCTGAGGTCGCAAGTCGCTCCCGTGAGGCAGGAGGTGTGTTTTTCCTGAACATGTTTCTTGAGCATGTCACGCACCAAACTTTGGGCACAAGAAGGAAATGAAGCCATTACTCCAGCTTCGTCAGGGCCGAGAAGGCACGGCTGCAACTGAGGCGACATTGACTGGTACTCATCTTAGTGACTGAGACACTCGACGTCATCGTAATTCTGTCAAGGACAGCAATGACCATGATGAGATGACGGAACCGTTGTGTGGGGGACCACGGACGTCGGTTTTGTGATACCAGCAGCTGTCCGGAGCTTGAGAAGCGAGAGGCCCTTTTTTTTTTTTAATTCCCCTCTGCTGCGTCGCATGCCCACATTTAATAATGCCAAGTCATGCTGGTACACTTCAACCTGCTTGAGGCTGTGCGTGCTCAGCTTGCTATTCTTGCATCAAGATGAGCAACGCTCGACACCTGGCAGATACGTACCTTTTGTCTGCAAGCGTAGGGCGCTTAACTTCCATCTTCAAGACGCTTTAGTGCCATCTCCAAGCCCTGGGTCCGGGGCGTGCTTAGTGTCGCGTCCCGTCTAGGTGGCGTTCGAGATTGAGAGGAGCCAATTTCCGAATGGCCTCCACCTGTGGTGGCCCGTTTGCGTGGCTACACCAGGAACAATCCGGCCACGAATCGGCAATCAGGTTCGAAAATAGAACTGCGTACTTAGGTAAGTGACTAGATGCAACAGGGCTGCAGGTGCTCAGTATTGGATAGACACAGAGCGCGAGTGGCAAGAGAGAAAAGAAGAGAAAAATTCGCCGGCATGGCATGTTGATGGACGCTCCTCCCCAAGAGGCAGGGCCAGCCAGCTGCAACCCCGCCCACTCCGCCTGGACAGCAGTCAGTCCAAGTCCAAGTCTTCCAGACGCACGTTCTTGTGTGGAGAAGACTGGAATGAATGAAACATGGAACGAAAGAGAGAAGGAAAGAAAATGTGTGGTCCGCCAGCCCATGTGCCCAAGATACTTGGCAGGGAAATTACACTGGCGTAATGTGCATGGGAAGATGCACGACACAGCGCGACATGACAAGGGCTCACAATCTTCTCAATATTGCAGTTGGTACTCCGGCAATCGATATTACGTCTGGTGCAAACTTCATGGGCCAGTCTTGTACCACGCAGCAGCAAGTCGCGCAACTTGATGATCACTGGTGCATCCCGGCTGCCCCGCGCGTGACGACGGATTGACAGTCTGGTCTGGCTCGGGTCAACCGAGGCCCTCACCCAGCATTGGGGGTTTGTATTGTCTGCCAGGCCGCAGCCGCCTGCAGCATCACCGTGTTGTGCAAGTGTCTGATGAACTGTCAGCCGGCGGCTTTGTCCCAGAGCGAGGTCAACTGCGAGGTCAACTTTGAGGTAGGTGACTGGTGCCCCCCCTGCAATACCACCGACGTGCTAGCACCGCTTGATTGCGTCGGTGGCGCACCATTTGGCATCCCAGCAGAATCCTTTTTAGGGAAGTGGGTCAGGAAACGGCACGTGCTCCCATGCCGGCTGGGTTAGGCTGAGGAGCACGTCCTGCAGTTGAAGTGTGGGCGCATTGATGCCCATTTATTTGCCCATTTATTTGCCCATATAGCCACCAAAGCGAAACATGGAGTTGCAGCTGCATGCTGCTCCAACTCACTTCATGCATAGCCTGCTAGGCGTTGGAAATACGCCTTCTCGAATCAGGCACTAATATGGCGGGCGCTACTCGTACACCTGAACTCACATCTCCGCGGCTCTCTGGCCTCCCCGCGATATTTAATGCCCGCCCTCGTCGCCAACTCGCTCCAACTCGCGCCACCCCAGACTGTTTTGCCTCGCTGCTCAGATGGGCTATTCCCGTGTCCTCACTCCGTCTCCGCGAATGGTGCCGACCTGGTATCTGGCATCTGTGACTTCTCATCTGCGCTTGTCTTCCGCACCCGTGCCTGCGGCTCAATATGCTCAGCCGCCCTGAAATCCAATCCCAAATTTAGACAACTGTCTTGGTCGGGCGAGTGGCCAACACTAGCCCACGACCTCTTCCAGTGCATTCTTTCAAAGGCAAACCAGTCATGCAAGTGACTCCGTTTCCCTGGGCGCTGCAGACTCGCCACTCCTATGGTGCTACCGAATTGCCACAGTGTTGGGGCTGGCTCGTCGGTGTCGACGAGTATGTCCTTGTATATTTCTGCGAGGTTCGCGCCAGGAATGCTGTGAGGACACTAGAGTCGGCATTAGCACGCGCTGGATAGACGCCGAAAGCAAAAGGGCCAGCGGGCCGTGTTCAAGACGAAGCCGCCGCCGCGCGTGTGCTCTATTTCTTACCCCTTTGGCATGCCCAACTCTCGCCTCCAGTTTCTTTACCCTAAAGACGGGGTCCAGCCCACCCTTTGAACCAAAGGTGTCCTGCATCAGCCTCGTGCTCATGAGGTGGCCAAAGTGTCGCTGGACTCGACCGACACAGGCTTCATCTGGTTGGGGAGCCGCTTTGACCTGCCTTTTGTCAGCTTAGTCCGCACCAAATCCCAGTCACGCCAGAACGCAAGAGAAGGACATGTGGCGAGACAAGTGACATACCACGTCAAGATGAGACTGCGTAAACTCCCTCCACTCGTCAACCCAGGGCATGTCCCACAAGTCGACCGTCTGCAAAAATGTTTGCCACATGAGATAGGACCTCAGCGTCTCCACGGACGCTTTCTGCAGGACTTGGTCGTAATGTCTGAGCGTCTCGTTGAACAAGACTTGCACAACCGTGATGTTACCGCCGGGCATCATGGCGGGCAGAATCTTGTCGGCCCGGACGAGGGAAGATGTTGCGCCGAGGCTTTGCAGCGGCACGGACCGGGTTTGATTCTAAGCGCGTTAGTCTAGACGTCGCTTTTTGCCCCAGTGCTCCGTGGTGCTTTTGCAAACCTTTATGCCGCGCCAGTCCTGGTCCTTTGGCAGGATCCCGTGCAGCGCCTTCTCCAGGTCGACAATCTGCATGGGTAGCATGTACATCTTCTGCACGCTGGGGGCATACGGTCCGTGGAGCCTGGGCAGAATTGCTTCCAGCATTCGCTCGTACCGTCTGACCATTAAGGTGGATTCGTACAGGTGGCTCTCCATACCTGTGCGGCGGTGAGGGGCTACAACGGGCTGCAACTGCGTCTGCGCCTCTACATGTTAGCGACGTGCTCCTCTATCTCTTCAGGGGGGAGTCAACTCACGGGATCATGGCACGACGCCCCGACGCCGAACTTGATCAGGGGGAAGATGCCGTACCCGGCTAGATTCGCCAGCGCGCCAGTCACCTTGTCGGCATCCCTGGCTGCCACGGGAACGCTCGTGTCCATGGTCAATCTGTATGTATCTTGCACGTCGCCGTGGGCAAAGACGGTCATGTCATCGAGAAGGCTAAAGGGCCGTCTCACTTCCTCCATGAGGTCGAGGAGCACGGCGTAGTTTGTTTCAGGGTCGGTGTTGTTCGTACACGCCCTGAAGTAGTACGCAGGCATGTTCCACAACTCTGTTGCATCTAGAGACGAGCGTGTCCCTGAGGTGCCCTCGCAGGAAGAGTTGACACGTGCAAGGGGGCAGCTCGATGCTGCCGTACATGTTCCGTTGCCGTCCCAGCGGTACATGACAGCTGCGAGATGGTGCGTCGTCTTGTTGCCCGTGGCAGGTATGCTCGAGCGACCGATGGGGCTCGTGATGTTCAGAGACCGGGGGCAGTCGGCGTCGTTGGGCGGGTATGGCTCTGCCCACGGCGGGTCGGGATAGGACTTGTTCAGGGCGACACTCCTATTATAGGACGGGTCGATGTATCCGTGGACGGTATCGAACAGGGTCTGAACAACATCTTGAATGACGACGCGGAACCCGGCGTCGCCTGGTTGCCGCGTAAAGTGGTGTCCGCAAACGACTGTGTTGCAAATAAGCGCATGTCGACTTGATGATCAGAGAGGTGCGACTTACATCTCTGCCATTTATAGCAGTAGTCGGTGAGGCCGTCCGGCTGGTTGGCGGATGTTTGCAAGACGCTCCATATATTGGTGCACTCTGCCGAAATACAAGTTCCGTTGGTGACGGGAGGCACGAGTGGCCTCAACTCTTGAATCATGATGGCTCTGTGAAGGAGGAGGATGAGAAACCCGGCGCAAGAGGGACTTTGAGGTGGAAGAACTCACACCATGTAGCTGCAAAGTTGGAGGGGGGAAAAGTTTTCTATTTAGACGCACGCACTATCCCATTGTGAAGAACAGTAAAATAGTAAACTCCAGTCCTTTACATGTACGATCTAGGTGGGAAACAAGAAGCGGGCATAAGCGCCGGTACCACGACACGCAAGGAAGCCAACAATTCACGAAGCGGTGCTCTCAAAGTCACGTATAAATTGCTCCTGGCGCTGGCGGCGCGGCACAAGGCCCAGCTTTTGAAGCTGTATCCGGGGCAAGACACCGGCCAGGACCAAGACGGCAGCCACCAGCAGAGTCCAGAAGCTGACGCCGAGCACATGGGCCACGTAGTCTGTAAAAGTGGCGCTGAGGACGGTGGCCAAAAGGGCCAGCAGGAGCGCGTAGCCCGTCCACCGATGGACCTTGTAAAAGGACTTGGCCCTGTCCTCGCCGCCGTACAGGCGCGGGGTGAGCCACATTGTGAAGCCGACAATGTACTGGGCCACGAGGAAGAGCAGGGTGACGGCGCCAATGTAGGCGTGGGCGGAGTGGAAGTGCGGGCCGCGGCTGCGGAACTTGTTGACTTCGATGATGGTGATGCCGGCGACCATGGCCAGCAGGGCGAAGAGGTTGAGCAGGGCGTGGAAGCGCCTGCCGAGCCTCTTGTGACCGGGCGTGTCCTGGGTGATGGGCTGCTGGAGGAGCACCGACTGAATGAGGGTGTAGACAGCCAGGGACATGGCGAGCGGGTGGCCCGAGAAGAGGATGAGCGGCTTGGACAGCACGTGTGCCCAGACGTCGGCGAGCAGAATCACCACGCCCAGCTGCGTGAGGATGCCGGTGCCTGGGGAGCTGTGTCAGCGGGGGGGGGGTCGCGGGAAGCTGCGGCAGCTCGGAGCATCTTACCTAGCCAGAAGCCCTTCATGATGCTTGCTCCGGGGCGCAAGACGGCGTCGCCTGGTTTTCCAAGGAGCGGTTCTGTCTCCGACGGACTTGGCTCGTGGGGGGCGGCCTGCGAGGGGAGACCTGTTGCACTCGCCATCCTGGGTGACGGGATCTCGCTTGTGCTAGGTATATATTGCCTTTATTGTTTGTGCTTGACTGAGGGAGGGTGGCCGCCGGTGCAAACCTTGCTCTCGTAGACTGCGACTATATCGAAAGCTTAGTCGAGGTTGGCGGGGAGAACAGGGCCGAGCCAGTTGGAGTTGTATCATGCACAGTCCGGGCCGCGATGGGGCGCTTCTACGAGAAAAGAAGAAAAGGAGAAAAGGAGAAAAGGAGAAAAAGAGATTCGTCGCCAATGGCAATGTCCCGTGTATGGGAATGGACGCTGATGAAGGGTGAGAATGCAGCTGCGAGTTTGGGGTTTGACCGCTTCATCGCCTCGTCTCTGGCCGCGCAGCTTTTGGATGACGGCATCCATGACTGCGGGGGCATCAGGGGAGAGCTTAGCTTCTCGTGGCCTCTGACTGGCTGGCTGGGCATTGAGCACGGTCAGTTACGGGCGGGCGCTGAGGGGCCGCAAATTCGGGGCTTGCATCGCCATTAGTTGATTGGTTCGCGGCGGCCGATTCATTCATTCAATCATCCATGCAAACATCACGTCAAGTCGTAGCATGTGTAACTGGGCTTCAAACCTCAGGGTTGCACAGTACAGTAATCAATCGGGTGGGTCTTGAGCAAGTCAAAATAGCAGTACCCCAAGTCAAGAGTCCAACCGAGAGCTCGCAGAAGAAGACATTCCCCATCAAGATGCAGTGCGTTGTCCACTGGCAACGACTAAGCCAAGTACTTGAGCAGTGGCACGCGAGACCGTGCCTCACGCGGTGGTCCGTTGCATGGCTCATTTCATCCAAGCCTCTTCTACTCGGCGCCTTTGACAGATGTCAATGAGCGTGGTGTGGAGGACTACGGGCCGGTGGTGACCCATTACTTCAAGTCTTGCGCCAGGAATGCCACCTTCGCTCATACTTTAAAGTTTTCATCACGCCCGACGCGCGACGGAGAGCGCTTCTGGTTAGCGTTTTGTTGTCTTTTGTTGTCTGGGGTTGTCTGGCGTGAGCTTGACAGATGGCCCAACTACTCCGTACCGTGTCTGTCTTTGTGGTCTCTGTGACATGCAGACACCGAGGTGAGAGTGGGGGCGCAGAGTGTAAATGTTGCCGCAAAGAATGTCGGCCCAAGGAATCCAAGTTGAGTGTCACCGGTTCCAGTCATTGAGAAACATGTGCGATGCCAGGTGCGCAAGATGCATGTCGAGTTTTTCAAAATTACGGCCCGCCTGGCCACGAGACAGGGCACATTCGCAAGCTCAAAGACATGGATGGGCAGTGAGGGCGAACAAGGGCATCTCGCGCCCAGATGCTCGGGTCAACCGTCCATTCTGGGGCGCGCCCGTGTAGAAACGGACAATGAGGCGTTGGTGCCCGTGGGCATGGCGGTCCAAGGCAAGCCGTCAAGACAAGCCGTCATTCATTCGGTCGCGCTGCGCTTCGTCGTTGGAGGTTGCTTTGTTGGAGATTGTTGGAGCTGCCCACCGGCCCTTTATACGAATGTTGGGGCTGTGTGCACGGGCCACCCTCGACAGAGCCACGGACGAGCGAAATGACGACGTACCGCGACAACGCCAGCAGCAGCCAGCTCCCAACTCATCTGCAGTCATTCCATCACACGACTCGGACCCCCGAAAGCGTCTCCCCCACGGCTGGGACAACGACGCCCAACACTCATGACGACTGCACCTCGACTGCACCTCTCTCTCTGTCTTTGGGGTATCGACGCGTCTGTCCGACTTGTCACGAGGACAGCCTTGCGTCCATGAGCCAGGCCTGCTTCCTGTGCCCCTCCTTCCATCATGGATCTGGAGCGCCTCAGCAGCGACAGCGAACCCAAGCCCCGGGTCATGCCCACCGATCTCCCCACGTCCCTAGACGACCGCCGACATGCTCCTGTAGAGGACTATGTCCCTGAAACGGAAATGTATGATGGCTGGCAAGGTTAGTCGTCTTCGCAGCAATGCCCGCGCAACGTGGCCCGCGCGACTGTCTAACCCGCCTCTCAAGGTCAATCCCAGTTTCTCACAACGCCAGCGGTGGCGAAGCCGTTAAACTTTGGCAGCTTGTCTCTTAATGACGACGACTACGGACAAGGCCTTTCACACGGCCCAAAGGACAGCGACACGCGACTGATGGAGATGCTGCAAGCTCAGGCTGCTGCTCATCAGGCTGGCCACGGGCTCCAGGACGAACAGGGCATTGTCGATGACGAGAGCCTGTCCGACTCGGAAAAGAGAGATAGGCTACAAAAGGCAATGACCATGGCAGCCAGCAACGGTGACGTGGCAAAGGTAAAGAGACTGCTCCAGGGGAATGCCCAGCCCTTCATCGACGTCAACGCTACGGATGAGGATGGAACACCACCCTTGATATACGCCAGCTGCTTCGTAAGTAGATCCACGCTGCCTGGCTACCACGGCATCGCATGCTTACTCCTGGACAGGGCCACGAAAGTGTCGTCAAGACTCTCATCGACGCCGGCGTCAATGTCAACAAGCAAGACCAGAATCGGTGGAGCGCTCTCATGTGGGCCATGACGAACCGACACAAGGGCATCGCGAAACTGCTCTTGGATAACGGTGCATCCTCGGATCAAAAGACGTCCTCCGGCCGAACTGCCTTTGATTTTGTCCCTCCCGACAGCGACATGTCCTTCTACCTGCACGACAATGGGTATAATATCGGGAATGCCGGCATGGGAGATGACTTTTACAGCCCAGGCTTCTCCCAAGACCGGTTCGAGGAGGAAATGGCAGAGAACGAGATGCGCAGAAGGTTAATGATGGACAGTGCAAGAGACCTGGAGGTGGATCTGGGCAACGTCGGAATTGACGACCAACCCGAGGTGCGTATCATGCCGTACGCCTGGCGTCTTAACCAAAAGTGAAACATGCGCTCATGACCCTGTGCAGCCTGCCGATGAGTTCGAAGAGGAGCAGCAAGAGTTCGACTGGAGTCGATGCTTGCATGACCAAATGTTCGTCTTCCAGGAACACGAACTCGGCCGGATACTCGACATAATCATCACCAAGATGACCCCCCAGCGGTCACCGACACAGAAACCTGTGCCCGCCAACATGATATTTCTCAGTGCCAGATACGCGCACTACCATGCTAGCCCTGAGCTTCTGGAGAAGCTGCTCGTCACCGCCATGGATCTGATCAATGACGTTGTTGAGCGGTGCCAGTGGGACATGACGATACTGGCATTCTGGATCTCCAACGCAACGCTGTTGTCACACTACCTGAAAAAAGATGCAGGGCTTCTCGAGGCGACGTCGGAGTTTCAGGCACACCTCGCCGAACTTATCAATGAGATTTTCATCCTGATTGTACGCGATGCTGAGAGAAGACTGGACAAGGTGCTGGATGTCGCCATGCTTGACCACGAAACTATTCCTGGGTTCGAGGACATTACTTTCCAAAATGAGTGGAAGCTCTTTAAGCGGAAAACAACAGTAAAGGAGGAGCCTCTTGAGAAGAGATTCAGACCGCCATCACCCAAGCAGCGCGCAAAACCGGCCCCGCGGAACGTCACGTCCCTGCTCTCCTCCACCATGTTCGTCCTGGACCTATACGACATTCACTCGGTCATCACGTCACAAATTATTTCTCAGCTGCTGTACTGGCTTGGCGCAGAGCTGTTCAACAGGATCATGTCAAATCGAAAATACCTCGCTCGTACTAAAGCTATGCAGATTCGGATGAATGTATCTATTCTCGAGGACTGGGCACGAACAAACAATCGACAGGCGGAGCATTACGAAGGTGGCGACACAAAGGCCTCGGGCGAGACGACGATGGACGCTGCCAGACGCTTCCTTGCCCCGGTCATCCAGCTTCTCCAGTGGCTGCAGTGCTTCTCGTCCCTGGACGCAGACGATCTAGAGGCGCTGGTGGGCACGCTACAACAGTTGAAGAGGCTTACACCACAGCAGCTCATCCACGCAGCCACCCATTACCGACCAGAAGTGGGTGAAAGGGGGCTACCGAAGAGCGCAACCAAGTATCTCCTGGCCATTCAGAAAGAAGCGGCGCTAAAACGAGAGAGACGCCGTAGCCGAGCGGCATCGCCACGACCCAAGACCGGTCAAGATAGCCTACCCACCACACCCGTCAAGAGCAAGCCAAACGGCAGCAATCTGCTCGACACGCCAGGAAGCATACAAAGCCCCCCCGGCCATGACGGCAACGGTGGGCTGGATGAAGAAGAAGAGGACGCACCGGAACATTTGCTCATGGACCCGGCGTTGATGCTGCCATTTACACTACCATCCGTGACTGATATGCTGGTCTCGTATGGAGCAGGGTTCGGCGGCGTCAACCGAGAGCGGGAGAGGAAGTATATCCCGTCGGTGCCGGCCGAGTTTCTTGAGAAGCTTGAAGTAAGCGGCGTGAGAAGGGAGCCAATGTTTGAGGAGAAGGACTGGGAAAATGAAGATGTGTGAAAATGGTTCGACGGGTGCTTGGGAATGAATATTAGAATGGCAGCTGGGAGTAGGAGGCGGTTTGGCATTTGAGTAGAAGCATGGGTGGCATCATTACCACATGTAGCAATTTAACTGCGATGGCATTCGCTGGTACATGGCGAGCAAGAGCGTTTTTCATTACAAGTCACGTACAATTGCCCATGGGCTCCTTGCTTGGGCCGTCGCGTGGCCAGAGACATTGGACGCTGACTGAGATTGGGTAGCCTTTCTAGGCTACCCTGCACAAAAGGGCTCGGCCCAGCCAAGTTAATTTAGCTTCAGGCAATCACGCAGGACCAGGTCGAGGCTCCAATGGGCAATGCTGGCATCTAAGCACATGTACCCTGCACCCATGGAAATTTGGAAAATGAGCTCCGCACCGTATCGCCTTTGATTTGTACCGTCTTTCTACGTGTTATTTTTATCCAGTTTGCCTCCAAATTTGTAAGAATATGCCACCTGTCCCCCCCCCCCCCTCTTTTTTTTTTTAACTCATCATTTACCGGCAAGGCTGCTGGTGGAAGGGGACAAGGTCTAAAAACTCAAAACTAGTATTAGTTTATCTTCGTGTCACCCCATAACCCCCACACAAATGGAAGAAAACAGACAATGAAAAAAAAAGGGAAAAAAAGGAAAAAAAACGATGTTAAGCACACCGACCACGCCAGGAGTCGAACCTGGAATCTCTAGAGAGCTCGGCGGCTTAAAATGACCGAAATCTAGCGCCTTAGCCATTAGGCCACGCGGCCGATAGGGAGTGAAAAGAACAAAAGGAACATATGAACCGGGAAAACCAAGGAACCTGTCGGGCTCAGGATCCAAAGGAGATGGATTGCATTGCACAGCACAGCCGACGGCCGCATACAGAATTGTAGGTTTCGCACCGGACAACAAGGTGCCCTTGTCAAGCAACAGGCCTCGCTACGCATTTGCGTCGACGCCGGATAAAGAGCAATGTCTATTTCGGGTCACGATGTGAATGGTATGAGCTCGAACAATGGTCGGGGCCAGCGAACAATGCGGCCAGGCTGTGGTTGCGCAGGTACTTACTTGGCAGGCGACATGTGAATGGCCCAGGCTGCGCAAGTCGCTTTGTCCTCTGTGCGGCGGCAGTCGTCGGGTATTGAAAGGTTGCTGTCCGTCATGCGGCAGCAAGCGCAAGTCATTCCGCGCACAGCCAGCGGGCAGCCCTGACTCACGGCTCGCAAGCAACTTTGCTCTGCCTTTTTGATTCCAGTCCTTGTGGACGACTCACTGCGCCGGATGCCGGTGATGAAAACCAAGGCGCCCTGGTCCGTTGCGCACATGTCCCCGCCTTTCAGTCCCGAGAAGTTGGTGTATTACCCGATGCCTGCAGTGTGGGATGGACGTCAATAAGCCAGGGTTGGCAATATTGTCCGAGCGGCAGGTGGACAATAATAAACTTGCAAGTGCCGTTGGGAGCCATGCGTGCCTGGGTGAGGGACGCATGGCGAAAGCGGCCATCTAGGCTCGCCTTTAATAATAGCAGCCATCTTGTCCACATGATGCTTTGGGACGTGCGCCAGGCGGGTGGCAGTCTCGAGTCTCTCGACTCAAATCGCAGCCGGATCCAAAGGGAAATAAGTGCCGCAGTTGGAGAAGACGCACTCGCATTCATTGTTGCCGAGTTTACGTAGATTGATACGCAAGGGCCGTGATAAAGTTGAAACAAACGAAACACTTCATGCAGGTACCAAAGGATCAAACGTGCTCGAGCGCACCCCCCTCCGATCGGTTTGGCTTGTAACATGTACGGAATACAGGCTAGAGCATCGCCATTTACCTTGGCGATGGAATATAATTGCGCAACGGCAGTCAAGTCTCCAGGGCGCCACGGACGCCGTTGCACACAATGCGACACGGGCCGCGACGACGGAATGACTCGACTATTGCAACATGTCTCGAGCCCTGAAAATAATACTTGCGAACAGACGCACCCGAGTGCAAAACCCCGCAGGTTCTTCTACCTCGCGCTCGTAGCATCCTCCTCACTGGCTCTGCGTACCGGTACCTGGGCACGAGGCCTGGTATTGTCTCGCCATGTCACGGCTTCAGGACACAATATATCAGATACAATTCAATGGCGGCAACTGGCCATGTCCAATTAAGCGAGCCCGCTGATGATTCAACCCCGTTGTCACCAAGGCAATATCCCTGCAAGACTGCTGACTCGTTGCTTCTTTACATTTATTGCTGATTCTACCGAACCTGGCAAGTTTCGCCTCAAAGGGGCAGCTCAGTCGTCGACTGTGTGTCCATGTTCCAAGTTTGCGACTTTTGCTCAATTGTTTCTTTCCTCACCGGCCTGAACGAGGGGTGTCCCTGCGACTCACCTGAAGAGCATATTAGACTGACGTCTTTTCGTTGCGCAAAGGACCCTACCGGTGAGCTAGCAGGGGTTCTTTACTCTCTCTTTCTGTAGCTCTATCGTTGCTGGTCCCAAAAGAGAAAGCATGCCGACTATTGTCAAAAAAAAAAAAAATCTCCCCCAAAAAAAGGAATGAAAAGGTCCAGCAGTTCACCCATGATCGATAGCCGAGTCCATCAAAACCCCAAATGAATTACTGTATATGGAGTACATACATACGTGTCGTCTGCAATCAAATGTTTCCTTTTCCCAAGTCCCCGGCGCACAGCCTTTCTTAATCGAGACAGACGCCTGTAGCCTTTTCTTCTGTCTTTCAGCCCTCAGATCGTGGTTTGGCTGAGGGCGACATTGAGGTGGCCCCCGCCAGCCAATCATCCGCACCAACAGGGCACAAGGTCAAAGTTGCGTTAGCAAATCGCAGGTGGCGCTGGCGACAAGGGCAGGACGGGCAGGACGGGCAGGACTGATCCGACTAATCTTGCCTGCTTGCGCGGGTACCTTGCAGGGTGCATTGGCTCGTGCCGTCCTTTGTCTCGATGGCCGGATGCACATTTTTCTTCTTTAAAGCTCCAATATGAAAAATTTGAATGAAGAAAAAAAAATGCACTGAGCTGCAGCTTCTTGCGCAGAAAGGGTAGCAGCGCTTGCGCAGCTAGCTTCTTGGATGGCCCGACATGTTCACAAATGCTGCCCCAGACAGCAGCGACTGCATGGAAAAAAGTTTGTGTGACAAAATGGACATGCCGCCCGATTTCTTTTGAGACTGTGGGGGGGTTCCCGAGACGGACTTGCTTTCTTAGGCTTGATCTGTGGCGGGTGACTGGACTTTGTCGACAATGATGTGCGCATGAATGTGGCGTGGCGGGTGCTTGACAGGCCCGAAATGCTAATTGGCTTCGCTAGCCAGACTTTGGGAAGAGTGGGGCCTTTTTCTTCTTCTGTTTTTTTTTTCTTGGACGCCTTTCGCTACTACCTGCTTCCAACTATCAAGTGGTCTTTGGGACGGCATCGCAGACTAGCGGCCCTGTTCGTTTGGGCTTGGATCCAGGTACCAGTGCCGCTCTGCTCATGCACGGCCTGCTTCCGCGGATTTTGGAGGAGGGACCACTTGCATCGTTGCCAGCCCGTCATCCTGTGTAGTAGGGCAGTCACCCTGATGCCAACATCGCGTAGGGGGGGGGGTTGATGCGCTGGACGAGCAGCGGCGAGGTGTGGTCCAGATCGCGTTGGCGTCGTCCTCTCCCCACTGTGCTCAGCAAAGATCGGGCAGATCACGTCTGGTCCTGCCTGCTAGCCGGTGATGTGGCTGCCAGCGGGGGGTCGAAGGGGAACCTGGCACTGGGCTGCAAATGGCTCCATCCACAAGTACCTGGGCACCTGCAAACTTTTAGAGCCCATGTGTGGCACCACCATTCGCCCACTAGGCACCCCGGGCCGAGGAACATTGGGCCTCAGCATGGCTTGGCTGGGGGAGGGGCGAGACGGGGGTTCAGGTACCAGGTGGCCGGATTGCCTCGACCAGGTTTCCCAACTCAGAAGCGGAGTAGCAACCTGAAAGTTAGACTGAACCCGGAACCTGGAAGCTGGAGGCACGCGAATGAATCAAACAAAACAGGCACTTGCAAGTTGCAATGACAAGATGTCACAGTCACAGCCCACACAAGTCACTCGCGCGGCAACACACTGTCATTGGTCTCCTCGACCAACATCCAATGCACCCACCACCCACCACCCATCACAGACAAAGAAAACGCCTCTGTTCGTCTTCCCGAACCAGCCAGCTACGTGAGAGATGCCACACAGCCGGAGGGGGAGCACCGGCACGCAGCCTTTTTTTTTTTCCTTTTTTTTTTTTTCCTTATCTCTTTCTTCCATGTACTTCCTTTTCCCTCGTGCCATGCAGCCCGCTTATTGCTTGTTTCCGCTGTATTGAGACAGTTCAATCTAAAGAAACGGCCACACACCATGCATCAGGTTGTTTGGAAATGTTAAAGAAGGCCCCTTCCCCCCGCGAGACACACTCGCAACAGATGCCGACCAGATGAGCCAAGACTGAGATCAGACAACCCTCTTTCCTGTAACCTTTTTTTGTTGTCTCAGACTGGGCCCAAACACTGGACGAGACCCTGAAAATAAAGAGCCTCGCCGCCCCCCCACCGACCTCGAACTCTCATGTAGCCCGTGGTCTGACAAGACAGACGCGGCGCATCACAACTCACTTACATTCACTTGTGCCCATACTAGCACGGCACTCATTAGGCACACATACACACATATCCCCCGTCCTCCACGTCAACCCCATCTCCGCTGCCAGACCACGAGACCTGCCTTGTGAAAGGTGTATATCGGCCCAGCAGCGACTATCTGACTCCGCTTGCCAGCACACGCAGCCCTGGCTCGCCTCTCTAGTTTTTTAGTAGCCAACGAATCTTGAGGCGGTCTGCCTGGCTCTGCCTGGCCATCTTTCGCTCACCGCAACCACGACGACGGCGACGCATTCTCAAGGTTTCCTTGGCGTCGTGATCGACTCTTTGCTAAGCTACACCGTGTGCGTTGGGCAACAGCTCAAGGTGCCACCGAGTCGCGCCTGCCTCTTTATTACTTGCCTCTCTCTGCCACTGTCGTTGCATCCACTTTCCCCTCAGCATATTGCGAATCTCTTTGCCTCTCCTTGTAATTTGCCTTATTTTGACCTCTCCTCCCTCGTCCACTACTCTTCTGCTGCACAACTCTTCCCGCAGCCTACTGCTCTATCTCCCAATTGTTGGTTGGCCCACAGCAAGCAGGCTAGTACATCCCACATCCGGTACGTCCACACACTCACACACACCCACACGGATCTGGCTCGCCCAGCAACACGTGTGAGGCAAACTCGCTAATAGGCGACGCAGCAGCATAACAAAGATCGCCAGGTCCAAAAGACGGCAACCAAAAATAAGCGTCACCGCACACGAAGCCGAGCTTTCACGTCTGCATTTATTAGCATGTTGCCCACGAGGTTTGCCTCTGTGCGGCAAAAGAACCAGAACCGCTCTCCTATAGGGCGGCGGCCGTACTTTCTGGACGATTCAGGCATTGTAGGCCTCCGATACGAGAAGACCAAGCCTGCTGAGCCCCCAATCCCCTTGCCGCCACCAAGAAATCCCCTACGCTCCCCGAGCTCCATCAGTGTTGCAAGATCAAATACCGTTAGAACAAATGCATCAAGATCTACAGCCTCATCAGCCGCCTCTTTCTCAACACGCCCCGTGGTCGTTGCGCCGCCTGCATCGGCGTATATGCCCCTGGCGGCGCCCCCCACTGAACAACACCCGGCATTGCGATCGCCTTCATCCGCCCACTCACTGAGTTTCCAGGATGGAAAACGCGACTCTGGACATGCCGCAACCACGGCCTCAGACAGTGTGATCCACGAAGAAGATTGCGAGGATGACTTCAAGTATGACCACGTGAAACGTCAACATGGCTCAGAAGCAACCAAAGAAGCTGAACGCGAAGCATATGTGGAGGAGGCCATGGAAAACAGGGTTGAGGGCCGAGCGCTCGGAATGCTGGTGGACCAGCCTGACGGGGCCATGGCTGCCTTGATACAGGAACAACAACAACCTGCTTTAACCAAGCCAAACTTTCCCCCATCACCGCAATCAAACATAAGCCCGCCAACTTCCGAGCATCCGGCATCTCCCAGAAAATTCGTCAAGAAGAACAGCGTTCGCTTCTCTGCATCGAGACAAAGGAAGTCAAGCGACGTGTCTGAAAGATCCAATACGCCACCAATGGAGTCCGACCCGGAGCCCCTGATGCGGGGCTCAATCGCGACCCCAGCCTCCTCCTCCACGTACAATTCAGCCCAACAGCAGCAGCAGCAGTGGCGGTGGCCACAAGTCAACTCACTGCGGACTGCCCTGTCCCCATCAGCACTTGCTTCCAGCGACACTTCATCTGCTACCTCGGCCTCGGACGCGCAATTTTCTCCTCTCTCCATCTCAATCCCCACCGACAATCTACTCGATGATGCGTTCATGGCCGGCTTTTCTTTCTCAAAGCGCGGAAGCTTGATGTTTGGTGGCAAACGTGCCACAACATCTTTGGACGGTGCAATCGACCCATCAACCTCCACCACCACGGTCTTGGCAGACAGCAAAAACAACAACAACATGTCAGAAATGCGTCCTGCATCCTTGGATCAGACCATCTCAGACGAAGCCGCGCACGAGCGACCCAGCCCAAGCTTGAGCGCCGCCGACACAACCCATCGCACAGCCATTCCGCAGCCCATTCCCGACATTCGTATCCTCTCCCCCGATATCGAAAAAGAATCTCAAAAGGTGAGATCTCTCTATCAAACAGGCGATGCCATCAACTGGGAAGACGGCGCCAGATTCTCCTTTTGTGAGCAATTGGAGCCTACTCTCGAAGTACCCACAGAGGAGGACTCTCAAGACCCGTATGCTGCTTGTCCTTTGGCTACCCAAAATATTTCCCCTTCTTGCCTCGGTTCGAAACGCTGCTAACAAATTCTTGTCTCTTCCTGTTTAGCGACCTCGCACCCGTACCGAACATTGGGCTATCTTCAGTCGGGCCAAGATCTGTCAGCTCCTTTTCGCAGTTTCCCGATAATGGGCGACGCGAAACGGAACTGGCTGGCGGATTGGAAGACTGGGAAGACGTTGACGGCGCGGATGTAGACCGATATGGATTCATATCGCCCCGCCAACCTTGTTCAAGGGTTGGCACACCAACTGAACTCAAGTCGGCGCAATTCTCACCTAGAAGGCGGAACCTGCTCCTGAAAAGAGATCCCATGGGTTTCACATCTCAGCTGGGAGCAGGCCGCTCGCCAAGCAGAAAGGTTTCAGCACGGTCTCTCAACACGGTCCATTCGGAGGTGTCTGTTGCGTCCTTTCGATCTTCACGGTCAGTTGTACGCCAAGCGAGCAACCTACTGCCGCACAACCGTAACCGCCGGTGGATGGATGAAGCGGGGGACATGTTGACGGTTTCGCCAAACCTGCAGGACACTGTGGAAGAGGCACAAGTGCAAAAGATTTCCGAGGCATTGAAGCGAAAGGAGTGGGAGCGGTCGGAAAAGTGGCGCAGGATGGCCAAGGTTGTCAAGCAGGGCTCGGACGGCCACGGCATGGACTTTGAATTCGACGTCAAGAACCCCAAGCTGATTGATCGGACATGGAAAGGCATTCCAGACCGATGGCGCGGCGCTGCGTGGTGGTCATTTCTCGCCACGGCCGCCCAGGAGCACAATGCACCGTCTGCCGAGTTCATCATCAACTCTTTTCATAATCTGCAGGAGAGAGGCTCGCCAGATGATGTGCAGATCGATTTAGATGTCCCCCGAACCATTAGCCGCCACATCATGTTTCGGAGGAGGTACCGAGGAGGACAGAGGCTCCTGTTCCGCGTACTCCACGCGCTCTCGATATACTTTCCAGAGACGGGCTATGTCCAGGGCATGGCTTCACTGGCAGCGACCTTGCTGTGCTACTTTGACGAGGAGAAGTGTTTTGTCATGCTGGTGCGGATGTGGTCGCTGCGGGGGCTGGACAAATTATACCGCCCGGGCTTTGAGGGTCTCATGAATGCTCTTCGCGAATTTGACGAAACCTGGCTCCCCAAGGCTGTTGCAGAGAAGCTGGTTAGTCTTGCACCCTGTTGGGCCTTTTCCGCCCCTGTTTGGTTTGGTACAGCATTGGCTAACTTTGTTCGTAGACGGAGTTGGGCATCGACTCCACAGCATATGGAACCAGGTGGTACCTGACGCTATTCAACTTGTCGATTCCCTTTGGTGCCCAGCTGCGCGTGTGGGATATATTTCTTCTACTCGGCCAAGGCGCCACTGAGGACCCGCGAAGCACACCGGCCAAGTCGACATCGACTCTGCCATCAAGCGCAAGCACCCAGACGTCAACAGCAGCAGCAACCGGGTTGGATATCCTGCACGCCACAAGCGCGGCGTTGATGCAGGCACTCAGAGAGGTGCTCTTGGACTCGGACTTTGAGAATGCCATGAAGGCACTGACTTCATGGATCCCCATCAAGGACGAAGATTTGTTGATGAAGGTGACCAGGGCAGAATGGAAGACACACCAGGGCAAGAAGAAGACCTAGCAAGCATGCTTGCCTTTTTGGTCTCTGTGAGTGGCTGCTGTGCTCGACGCTCTTGACTGCCAACGTTGCGTCTTGGTCTTTATTTGTTTCATCTGCTAAACTTTTCTTTTTTTTCTTCCAATTTCTTTCTTTCTTTTGTTTACCTTTTGGCCCTCTGTCCTATTTTGCTTGGTCAGCGATATACCCAGTCAATGGTGTGTAGCCACCTAGATTTGTTTCTTCTTCTATTTTCTTCTTCTCTCCCTTTGTTCTATCTTTTTCTTCTTCTTTTCTTCTTCTTCTTCTTTCATTCTTGCCTCATTGTATATCCCAATGATACCCTTTTCTTCCCTCCCCTCGACAGCCAAAAAAAAATTGGCATGTGCAAGCCGTATGCGGCACGATTGGTTTTCTTTTGTCACAAGGGCGGCGTGGACTGGACGCATTTTTTGCGATTTTTGGCTTTTGATGGGGGGGTTGGGCCAGGATGGGATGACTTTATTATACCCTGGGAACACATGGTTACCTTGTACATTTTCAGCTTGGCAGTGATAGCGGCATGAAGTAATGGTAATTTGTATCCTATGTTTTGCAACGTCTTGTTTGGTTTCACCGTCCAAAGTATTTTTAAAGTTTTTCTTGTCCCAAGCACAGTGTCGTCGGACCGTGCCTGATGTGCAAGGTCAAGAAGCTGTCAAAAAGTCTGCAGATTCACGCTTTGGTGCAGAAAATGAGAATAGGGGCACATTGTGTTAATCTCCGAGACTCTTGGCTTGATGGGTTTGGACACGATGTGTACATGTGCAGTGCAGGCCAGTATGGTACAGTACGGTACAGTATGGGTACAATTTACACGGCTATATTTAGAGACCGTTGTTTGTATTTTTGTTGCACGAAACGCGGTACGTAGGACAGGGCACAGGGTAAATTAACAACATGCAGCGGGCTTGGCACGACATTGACAACGCGTGGGGCAGAGTGGTCGTTCGGAAATGCAATGCCTGCACGGCGGCCCAAAATAGACGGGTCCAGCAGCGCCCGCCACCGTCTCAGCCTCCTGATACATCACATCGTCCAGCAGAGGGGGAGAGGAGAGGGGTCTGCGAAATTGCAGGACTTTGCAGCATTAAACCGCTCACAAAACAGGTTTCTTTCTTTCTTTTTTGTACCATATCGTTTTTATTATTAATTCTTTATTACCCCTTCCCTTCTTTTCCTTGGCCTTTTCGACTCGCCCTTGGCCTGCGATTTGCTCGACCCCCGCCGGCGCCAAACGCCTGTTCGTCCACTGCCCATGAAGCAGCCTGGAGAAAATGAAAAAGTAAAAAGCAGTGCACGCGCTTCCTTGTCAATCCCCTCTTCTCCTTTGCCCCCGCACCCCTCCCCCCTGTCCAGTGTCCAAGTCGCACTTCTTTTTGCCCGAATCCGTCGCCGCAGGGGGCCAATCAGGCCGTCGAAAAGGTCGACTTGGAGTCCAAAAGCGGATAAAATGGACACAAGGGCCCGGGTGGTGACTTTTTGGCTTCATGACGGCTGCTGAGGCTGGCCCTAAAAGACAAGTAGCTGATGCCTCCACCATTCTGGGGAACAGGGCCAGAGTTTCAAGCCGTCACTTGAGGTGTCCATGGCTGCTTTTTTTTGTCGCGCGGCTGTCCGCTTTGCCGGGCCCTGGGAAGGGGTTGTTGCATCATCCCCCATTCGGCGCGTGGTCGTACCTACCTAGGTACCTTAGTCAAGTAATGACTGTTCGATCCGTCTGGGGCTCGTTCATGCAGGCCGGGCCAGGTACGTGGGGCAAGTCTGGCGTGCACACCACACTGTACTCGGTACCAGACACCTTGTGCGCAATTGTACGCATCGTACAGCAGTATACACACCTGGGCATGTAGGTGTGTTTCGTGCTCAGTTCACCTGTACACACAGACGCGTGCCGCAATGTCGAAAATATTGTTTTCTTCGCCCCTGCATCCCACCAAGCCGGGTTCCGTGCGGCTTCTTTGTCCTGGAATGCAGCATCCGCTATTGTGGTGCAGGCTCCAGAATACACATGTGCGTTGGCAAGAGCTGCCGCCCTGGGCCATCCAAACGGACAGCTCCAGACAGGTTGGACAGGTTGGACACGTCCGTGGGCAGCCATGCAGAGCAGCAGCGTGTGTCGTTTAATAGAGCACCTACCACGCAGCTACAACGCACCTACCACGCAGCCCGGTTACGCGCCTCGCACTGGCCATGACCTTGCAGACTCCGAGAGACGGTCACGAGCCTCGCTCACCAGCTCACCACCGCCCAAACAATTGCCAGCCTTCTCTGCTGGCGTCGCAGCGTGCTCCTTGTGTCGCCACCTCGAGCAGTCGTCGTCTTCTTGTCACCGTCTCCACCTCTGCCTTTGCGCTTTGCCTCATTCTTCTCCCATCTGCACTTCTCCTGGCTGCACAGATCCAATCTTAGTCTGCGTTGGTCCTACAACACGAGCCTGGGCCTGCTGAGCTTCACTTCTACGCCCACTCCATTTGCCTCGCAGCCATGAGGAACATCAGTCCCTGCTCAAGAGCAGAGACCACCCCTCCTCTCCCAAGCGATGTTTACTATCCTGGTCTTGCTCATATCCCTGCGGCACCGCGACAACCCCATGCCTTTTCTCATATTGCAGGACTGATCCTGGACCCCTTGTCGTTCCCATAACAGCCCGCATTGTCCATGTTGAGAAAGCATCTCATCCCATGTTGTATGCAAGCCGCCCAACTCGGCACATTCTATTGCTTGCATGTGGCTCAGAGCCACTCACACACAACCACCTAGTAGCAACGCGGAAGTAGGCCAACGTTTCCGAGACAGTCAATTCTTATTCATGACGTTGCCTAGTATATCTGTTCGTGACTGGACTTGCTAGCAGTCCTTCGTTATAAAGTGTCCAAAATATAAAACGGAAAAGAAGAGAAAAAGATCCAAGGGAAGTGGTAGAAAATATAGAAAGCAGATTGTCCATCTTGGCCCAAAATAACAAAGTCCAACAAGGTGTGCTGCAAATGCTGCAGGCCCCTTACTGGCACGTACATGAATATATCAATACACATGCATGTCTTCCGTCGCAGATGTGCCACGTCAAACTTGCACTGCTGTTAACAAAACCTGCACAATGACACGCCTGGTGCTGTGATTCCCAGGAACTTATAAAACTCTAGTGGCGGCGTTGCCACCACGGCCAGTCTCAAGATCCAAAAAAAAAAGGGGGGGGGGGGGGGGGGGGAGAAAGAAAAAAGAGAAATGAACAAATGAACAAATCATAGAAGCAAGCCAAACAATGTAGTCCAGAAAAAAGTCCCAGGTGCGAGAATGCAGTTTTCGATTTGGATCCAAAAAAAAAGAAAGGGAAAAAAAAAGACGCCGATGCAACTGTTGGGCTCTCTGGCCAGTACACCCACAATCCGAGAGCAGTGGCGAAACAAAGTGGAAAGAAAATATGCCTGTGCGGTCTTCGCATGCGTTCCAGTTATGCCCATGTTGAAGATATTGACCAGTTCCTGCGGAAACATTCCAGCCAGCGGTAGATTGTCGACCATGTGTCAAGTTACATGACAAAGCTTTATAGCAAACTTTGCTCAGATGTTCTAGGTGGTGTTCTCTCGCGCTGTCGCCCTTCATCTTCGCGGCGTGGAGGTAGGGACCGCTCAGACTCATGGCTCGGGTTAAATTGCCCTCGTAAAGGTTCATGCGAGAGCAGAGTAGAAACGGAATGCTTGCCTGGATCGGCGGCATATCTGTCTCGTGAGAATTCCGGCATCACATCTCGAGGCGGTGACACGGATCGTGGCCCACGCTCTGCATCGTCCATGTGGTGGTGGTGGTGGTGGTGACTCGAGGGTCGGTACCAAGGCACATCACTCCTTTGACGCTTGTGGCCCCCTTTCCGACCTGACGGGGGGTTTGACAAGCTACTCTGTATGAAGGGAGGCGGAGACCGGAGCCGCTGCTCGCCTGGGGTACCTGACGGCTGCGGCCCCGTTGCTTTGCGTTTCCTGCTAGACTCTCCTATCACGACAGAGTCAATGGTTAGTCTACAGCGAGTCTCGCTTTCTTTTGGTTTTGGACGCACCGGACGGGGATCCCGGTCTGTTGGAGCCGCCACTGCCCGACTGCGTCGCAGGCGGTTGCCAGTGATGAAAGTATAGGCCGGGACTCGACTCTTGCGGTGCTGGCTGAGGGTGCATATGGGCCTGAGTGCCGTACGGTGATACACCTGCAGCGCCAGATTGACCAGACTGGGACGGATTTACTCCTCCAACGTTGGGCATGTTGGACCGTCCTACCACGCCGCTCACTGTTTGTCCACGGGGTCTCGTAGGTGATGCTGGATAGGGACCGTAGGCCCCGGGGCCCGGCGGAGGCGCGGGATTTGCAGCTGCCCCGGGATACGGAGCTTGAGAAACACCTTCTCGTTGGTGTGGATCCGGAGAGAGTTGCCTTTGCGCTGGCAAAAGTTGTAGCTGTTGGGTCTGTGACGGCAGCAGGAACTGTTGAGCCCACTCTACTGCTGCTTGTGGCAATGTCCCGCCAGCGGCCATGCCAGCAAACACCAACGGTATCATGGGCGGAGGTATGCCGCCTCTGAGAGAGTCTCGCAAAATATCCATCTCCACTCTCCGCTGCTCCAGTCGAAGGCTCTCCTGCCGCGTCTTCTCCTCTTCTTGCTTGGTCCTCTCCTCCTCCACCTTGGCCTGTAGCCAGTTTCTCATAGATTCCTCAGATCCGTGCCACTGCTGGGGAGGAGGCGGTAACGACGTCCATGACTGTGCCTGAGGGCCACCTTGACCAGCAGGCGGTGGCGGCGGAGGCGGTTGCTGATGTCCACGATGCTGAGAAGGCACGCCAGCAGCCGGAGCCTGCTGAGGGGGAAGTGCCATGGCCGCGGGAGGAGGCAACCCACGATGAGGTGCCGACATGGCTTGGTTGCTCGGGCTGTGGCTACGAGAAACAGCCTGGTGATGCTTGTAAACGGCTTCCGAGTGGCTCAGAGGCGGAGAGGGTCGAGAAGTTGAAGGCGGAGTGGGCAAATCATGAACGGACCTATAGCCGTACGTTGTTGGCTGCTTCACAGTAAGCATCGTCGCTTATCGCTTATACGACTATAAAAAACGCCGCGGAAACGGTTCGGGGCCAGAGGCACGGGCGTGCATGCACGCTTCAAGAACAGATGAGAGGATGGGAGGAAGGTGATATGTTGAGCAATAGCCGTGTTCAAAGGTTGAGTAAAGCGAATTGAAGGAGAGACAAGAAACAGAAAAGAAGAAGAAGAAGAAGAAAAAGGGTATCGACTCGGCAAATATGACAAGAGGGAGCGAGGTGCCTTGACAAGACAGGAAAGAAGAAGAAGAAAGTGAGGGCAAAGAGGCGTACAGAAGTGGATATCAAGACTTTTAAGTCCAGGTTGCTGGCTCAGTGGTCAGAGCTGACAGAGCTAAAGAGACTGGAAGTTTGGGATCAATTGTAAAAAGCGAGCTGGAGGTGTCGACCAAGCAAGCTCCAGGACGGCCCAGCAGCGTAACGGCCGAGGGGGGTGGGGGGAGGGGGGTGCCACTGGGTCTGTGGACAATGGCAGGCCAACCTCATTAGGACATGGCTGAAGTCGAGTTGAAGGGTGGGTGCGAGGACAGCTGCCAGGTTTCCTGGAAGAGATTCGTCCACTGGGGGTAGCCTTATTCGGTATCTGAGCGGTCTGTGGTCTGCAGCACTTCCTGGATTGGGGTCGATGAGGCACAAAGTGCGCTGGCGAGGGTGACGGCGCGAGAGGCGCCCAAAGGATATTTCTCCTAATAGAGGGAACTGGAGGGACCAGTTGACTGGAGTTGGAAGGGGCCAGAGCGATGCCAGGCGATGCTAGGCGATTCCAAGCCGGGGAGCCGCGACGGGCAGCGGACAGCGGACAACAGCGGACACACTGCTCCAGAGTGGAGAGGCGTCCAAGAAGTTTAGCTGTGTTTAATACCTAGGTAAGTAGTAAGTCTGCCGCGAGGTCAATAAGATAAATGGCCTGATTAGGGAGTTGGATCCAGTGCCTAGCGGACAAGCTGGGGGTGTTGGGGGAAGCCGGGGGGGGGGGGGGGGGGAGGGGGGTGGACGCACCTTCCACCTGGTGGTGCTTGGGTCGGAGGAGAAGGCGTGCAGCACAAAGGCCTGTGTGGCTGTGGTGTCCACCGGGAGGGGGTTTAGATTGATGGCAGACGAGAGGCGCCTGTGTTTAGTACAAACCCGAATAGTACAGCACAACGCCTAATAGGTATTGATGATGGCTGTTACGCGAGACGAGTCCCATCAGTCCTCTAGTATTTTGCCTTTCAAGGGAAAAGGGGACATTGGCTTAGTCCAGACGTTCATGTCCCAACCGTAACAGAAAGCGCCCCCAGCTCATTCACAAAGGGACGAGGATAGACAAACGATGGAAGCAGCTTGGACAACTGCGTGCTGTAGCAATGGTTGTATAAGCAAGCTAACGGGATTGGGCTAACAAGTCTGGTGGGAAGTTTGCGTTGGAATGCACTCGGAAGGAGGGGAGGGGGCAATGACGCGAGAGCCCCGAGTAGGAGGCGTATCAAAGGTTCGATGCCTTCTTGGCTGGGCTGAGATGCAATTTTGACGACGATGATGGGCTTAGGGCTTGGGCTTCAAGGCCGAAAATGATGAGCTGAAGAATTGGGGATTCGATGGAGGAGTGGGAAAGCTGCAGCTACGCCACCTTGAGCAGAGCCCGAAACCAACCAACTGAAGATCCAGAAGAGTCGGTGGCCTCACAAAGCTATGGCATCTAGCCAGTTCGGGCAGAGAGGTAATGGGGAGAAGAAAAAGAAAATGTTAAAATGGAAGGATGAAGAAGGGCAAGAGAAGCGAGGTGCTCGTGCTGCAGCCAAAACCAGCTTCCTTTGGCTGATGCCCGTAGAGGGGCTGCACAGACACTGCCGCAGTTGGCCACGATAGCTGCCGCTAATTCATCTCGGTTGGTAGTAGCGCGCAGGAAATCAGATGGGGATCACTGACCAGATAGGAATGGCTGCTAAGAAACTATGAGCTGCAGACAGGCGCACGGGACCAAGTATCACAAAGGACTCAAGCGCCTGGCCTGGCGGTGGACTAACACCGTGGAATGGGGCAAGCGAGTTTTCTGCCTACTTACCCAAGTAGGCATGCATGTGCTTGGCCCGACTCGACTAAACAGTACTGCACAGTCCCCTTGGTCTTGGCCTTGCCCTGTTCTCGTTTGTATCTAATAAAGCTTGGTTCGCCAAGCTTGGTTCGGCATGAACCAGGGATTGGGACTCGCCGCCAGATGGCATTTGTATTTGTTCCAGTGGGCGAGGAGTCGAGGGACACACACTACAATATCGTAGGCCTGGGTCCCGGACTCCCGGGGGCCTGGCCATGGCTTGCCATCTCTTGTCACTTTTTTGGTCTTGACGACGGCGACGGCAGAGGGGCTCGTATGACGGTTGCGCTACCTACCTTAAGTACCTATAGGCAGGCAGGTAGATATCACGGCGCGTCGAGGAGCCACCAGGGGACAGAAAGGGAAATTGTGCAAGGGGCCAAGGTGAGAGGCATGGGCCGAAAGAAGCACACACTGACGCCCAATGAAGCTTCTCGCCAGCATCCAGCATCACCCTGCCAGGGTTTGTTTCCTTTTTTCTTTTCTTTTTGGGTGACTTTGCGTATGTACTAGTCCCTCACCTCGTGGTATTTTTCATGCTTCAGATTTGGACCCCGACTAAACCCCACCCCTATTATTATGTAGGCAACTCTGTTAGTCGGTAACTTGGTAACTTGTCTTCTTGCAAAGACACATGCAGCCACACATGCAAAAGTGCTGAGCAACGCAGTAGGCCGCGTTAGCGCTATCGGCCTCGTGCTGGCCGTTGATCTGTGTGGCAAGCCAACGTTTCTGACAGGGAAGTTATAGCGGCGGGCCAGGACTAAAAACGTGTGCGAGAGAAAATCATGCCATCAATGGAAGAGTTTCCCCATGCCACCTGTCTGACTCCGCGCGGTCGAGCCTCGTGGCCTGTCTCCTGCCCATTGTCGGTTGCCCGCCATCCGTCCATTGTCCAATCCGCCCACCAGCTCGCTGGCCATTCGGCTGACTGCCCGAAGAACAGGTAACTTTGACTACATCACAGGTACCTGAAGTGCCAAGATGCCTAGTGGGGGTACCTGGCAGCCCCTTCGACTCTGGCTTCTGCCCTTGGTATTTTAGGTCCAGATGGTGCTTGCAACCTGCCTGCCCAATGAAGCTCTCTGCAAACAATCCTTCTTTCCTACCAGTTGCTCGTGCTTGCTGTGGGCTCACGATCAGCAACCCCACACGAAAACCCAACACTTTTCATAATAATCGTGGTTGTGGCCATGCCTTGATTTCCCTTTGTCCCTCTGCATTCACATCACGGTTAAAAACCAGCAGGATCGCATCGACTCGCAGGCCTCGCTTGCCCAGCTCGTATTGCTCCCTCCACTCAGGGTTACGGCATCCACCCCACGTCTTGGAAAATCCGAATCCGACTTGCACAAAAGCGTGCCGAGGTGCCAGTTTTGGGCAACAGCCTTGGCTCTTTTCTCACCTTTCTTCTTCCTCCCTCCAAATGTTTGTTGTTGTTCCCTACCAGGCCCCTGCACCCAATCTTGTCTTCCGCACCAACTCGCGCCACCAATGGAGCAAGAAAGGTAAGCCGGTCACCTCTTTTGAGTCGCCACAACAGCCAAGGAATTTCGCATCAATGTCAGCGGGGTCGAGCTTGGAAGCGAACCTGGCTCTCTCAACGTGGGCCGTGACCAGGGGGGCGGACAGAGAGCATGGGATAGGGTGCCGTCTTGCAAGCATGTTTACTGGTAATTGCATAGTGTGTGTAATGCGCACAGAACTTGGCCAGAGCTGACCATGCTGTGGCTGTCAAACGCAGGGATGGGATGGGTGGCGGATCTGTGCTTCCCATGTGCTCGCCAAGTTGGTGGCTGTCCGGCGTCAACAATGTGCTTGACGGAGATGTGCATCGCCATGCGTCGAGGACAGAAAGCCCGCAACAATCGAGCTCACCCTGTATCGTGGCCTTGACAGTACGCCACCATGAGGCGTGTGCCTTTGGCAGCTTTAAGTGGACCATTTCATGTGAGCCATGGTGGCTGCGTCTGAGTGCGTCTCCATAATGCTGCTGTCGGCGTAAGAGCTAGATGCCCTTGCCACCAGATTACCGTGTTATCGTTTATTGAACCTTGGCGGAAAGGATACTGCCATTGTCACCGTTGGGCTGCTTCCCAGGCCAATTGTAGTGTCACTTGCAAGCTGTGGCTATTCCGTGCTCTTGATGATGTGAAGGCTGGACAGGTCCAATATCTGACCGCTTCCTCCGACGATAACATTTCGTGGCAACAGTCGGCAAGGGAATTGGAAAGACATGGCGGACTTCTGTCTGTTCTTTGGCTCTGGATCCATGTCGTGGCAACAGACGAGTCTTACGAATGCTTAGCCACCTCTGCACTATCCATGGAATCAAGGTTACTTCATCGAAACTATCGTCCACCAGGACACGGCATCGCCCAACCAGCTCGATCCATCCACCCGCAGGACTCTGGACTGCACTGGAACCATGATTGCAGAGTCCAATAGCGGTCATTGGCCGGCTCAATAACAACACCATGTCCCGTCATAGGTCTGGCCCTTCCAACAACGGGCAAACCAATCAAAGCATCCTTTCCGGATTGTGCGTGTGAACACATGCTTCCCAGGCTGCATAGCCTATTCTAGCACGATGCAACAAGGCTTACACTCACCTTGGACGCGCCATACTGCCGCAGGCATGAATCAGGGCTGGCCCCCGGTTAGGTATCATGGACGGGTTGCGCGACTCGCCCCCTCCCCCAACCTCAGCCCCAATGCTACATGTACTTGGTATGCATCAACTTTTTTGTATGCTTGCAACGAGTCTTGGTGTCCAAATCGCAGGTTGAAGCTATGACCTGGTCACCTGTAAGATCTGTTCGTCACTACAGAAAAGGTGTGCTGGTATGGCAAAAGACCCTCGTGCCAGACGACATGGCACATTTCGAAACAAATCTGGCCTTCGAATCCAAGGGCACGCTCAGGAGACACTATTATTATTTATTATTACAAAATGAGCAGTCCGCATAGTGTCGAGCTGACGACACTTCCACCTGACCTTGGCTTGGCACTGCAACATTAGGCAACATTAGGCCATAATCACTGGCACTGATATCCTTCTTTGTTCGGAGGTCGAGTCTCGATTTGGACGAGATATCCTCCGACCAGTCTCGTGTCGCAGTGCTTGCCCGCCCGTTTAACCGCGGTGGCACAACATGGAGCACCTCTCCCCATAGATCGGACATAGGAAATCGGCACAATATGCAGCTATCCTTGGTATATTTGACTTTCAAGGCCAAGCATAGGAGCGCTGCAGAATGGCTCTCGGGAACTTGGCCGCCAAATTATGAGATGCTAGGCCGAAAAGAGCTGGTAATTCTTTTTCGTAGTTTGGAGCGTTGACGGTCAGTGTTTGCTCAGGTTGACACTGTTACTATCCCTCCATCCAAGCTCCCACCCGGCTAAATGTGGTGAGAAACTGGCCCTTCATCTAGCGGACGCATCATCTGGCGCGGGCTACTAAATTGGCGCGCTTTAATTCCCGTCATCAATCTGTCGGCGATGGTTGCTTTCGTTGTCCAAGGAAGCTCTTGAGGGGACAGTAGACGAAGTGCAAATATCCCTTGGGCCAATGTAAGACATTTCGTGTGGGTCGGCCCTCGCTATCCGTGAAACCGTGTCCTATCTGGGGCTAGCTGAGCATGGGCGATGTAGGGATCGAAGCTTTCTGGGCCGACCCCTGTCGGAAGAGAGGCAAAATCTGAAACACCCCGCTCTCGATTCAGCACAAGCGGCTTGTCTTGAGACCTTGACCTCCCACTCCGTACAAATCTCTTGGTATCAACAAAACCCTGTCAAATGAGAACAAATTATAATTGACCACTCAATAGTCTCAGCCGTGAGCCCAGCCGCGATTACTCATCCGGCACACCGAAGCCATCTGGCGTCTTGTTGCCCAGCAAGCTCTCACGCCTCGCGCGGAATTTTGTTGGGGCCATTGGTTATTTGCAGCTAGTACAATGAATGGCCTAGGCTCTTTGATGTGCTCCATTCTCGACCTCTCGGGTGGACGTCTAGGACGAGAGGCCATGCCTGACTTTCCGTGGTCAGCATGGCATCTCATGACAAACAAGATCCGTCCCCGGCCAACAGGGCTCCCAGAAGAAAAGAAAAAAGCACGTATTGGATTGCGATTGCACTGCGAAACAGAGGTGATGAACGGCTTGGATTTTGTTGCTGTCCATGGGCTCGTCAAGGCTTGCGCCATAACTGTCCCAAGTCGTTTGCAGGTATGACGGAAGGTGGAGGATGCTTGTACAGCCAGCGCTCCTAGGCCGGATGAGGATCCGCTCAAGTTCTCAGGCCCTTGGGAGACCGAGCATGGGCTCTGAAATGGGCTTTCGCAGAAACTCAATCACTATCGCGGCAAGGGATATTGTACAAGGGTGGCGTTCATTAACCGTCTTTAAAATTCCTCGGGGGTGAAATCGGGTCCATTCATGGCGTTTATTAGCCTGGGGGTAACCGTTCTGAGAACCATCTCTCGGGACAATGAACTTGGTCCATATTACTCCGTACCGCCGCCCAAGCCATGGGGCCAGGAAGGAATGCTCGACACTAGAGTAAGGCTGTCTGATTAGAGGTTTATCCGTTTGTCCCCCGGACGCCAAGGGTCTATTACTCAAAAGCACGTCACGCTTGCATGCCCTATTATTCCCTGTGTCATTTATGTTTTTATCATTATTATTTTTATTTTATTGACCGACAGGGCATTGCATTGGCAGCAAGACGCAGCAGACGCGGTCTGAGGTTATGTTTCTGCATCGCTCCTTGGGTGGTTTTATTTGAGCAACTTTTGCAGCCTTGAAGCTGCTGATGTTCTGGGGCCGGGCACGGACTACAGGCTTCGATCAGCTCTCCCGGAGACTCTGCGGACTCGGTCAAGCGAATTGTGTAATAATGTTTACCGCATTGGACCTGGACCGACAGACAAGAGGTTCTTCTTGCCTGGCTTCTCGGAGCGATTTCTTCGGGCAGGGGTGGACAGAGAGAAGCAAGGGCCAGATGTTGCCCAAAGGAAAAGAGCGATATTGACAGGCGAATAAATGGGTCCATTGTGTGCTGCATCGGCCCAGTTTAGTTAGTTGGGCGGACAAGTTGCTGGATAACCCTTGGATGTGGCGTCTCAACAATGAGACGCCATGGTGTTATGGAGGGCGAACAAGGTTGCTCCACAGCCGTTGTCAGTTCCAAACACAGCATCATCCGCAACCGAAGAGCCCAAGAGAGCACTGGCAGCCCATCAACAGCAAGGCTCCACGTTGGCGTCGGCTGGGGCATGTTTCACCAGCTCCAGGGTCTACCACGTTCCAGTGGACAACAGGACCACAAGAACAGACGAAAAAAAAAAAAGCAAATCGATCAAGTCCGATTAGGAAGCCCGGATTGGACGACGGCGGACGATGCTCACACGTAGCTTTGGACAGCAGGAATGCCGACAGTAATATCTGAAGCCACAGGCACAGGGAGCAAGCAAATGAGCCAGTTCCCCTCCCCGCCGTCAGATTGGAATTCTGATAATGGCATCTCTCGGCCCCCCTGCAGCTCGCCCGGATCGGTTTACACTGCCAACTACGGAATACACTTCGGAACCGACACGGCACGGACTTGTCAGACATGTTGCTCTCCCACCTCGTCGTCATGGGTCAAGGGCGACGAAAGGGTTATCAAACTGGGACCCGTCGTGAGCAACTTTTCTCTGAATCCATTCCAATGAATTATGGAGTCCATGATACTCGATCTGCCCATGATCGCCTCACCTCGCACTTGCAAACACTCCTAGTCTAGTTCAAGCGCTTGGGCATTCTGGTCTGATTTACACTGAAGCTCTTGTTTCAAGGAGAGCGTCAACTCCTCCCGAGAATCTGGCAGGAAAGTCCCTTTCCCCCTTTACCACCTGATCCCTGCATGGCCTTTCACATTGGCCAGCAACACATACAGTACATGAGTTGTATGAGGAGGAAGAGGAAAAGAAACAACAGCAGCCACAGCCGGTCGTCTCAAAGAGGAACTATCCCCTAGTCTTTTATTGCGTAGCATCAGCCCCATCAGCCTCCCAAGCCTTCATCTATAATGCTGTCGCTTTATAGGGATACTGAATAAGCAAGTACCCGCAGTCCTGCAAGTAATTGTGCCGTCAACAAGCCGCCCGCCAAGCGTCATTGGAGGTGTTGAATAAGAAGCACGGTGGTGGGAAGACAAGGCCATATATCCAGGCCATTCCCCTAACCAACTGGTCACTTTGTTTTCTTGACAGGACATCTGGCGCCCCTGTTCCCGCGGATATCGGCCGTCAATCATTCACGTGTCATCCACACGTCAGTGCCCAAAAGGGGGGGGGGGGGGTGGTGCTGGCCGCATGAGGAGGCGCGAGGCGCACCGAGCCTGGGATGCTGTCCAAGTTGCAGCTGCCATGGAGAACTATTGCGGCCCAGGCCATGGAGCTGCCTTGAGGCTGAATAACTCGGGGATGCTTTCATCACCGGCACAGGATAGTTTGCTGTATTGTCCCAGCCGCCGATTTAATCATGGCCGCCGATCCGACCCGGTGTGCATTGCGCGCATATTGGGGCATATTGGGGCCGTGATGTACCCGTGAGAAAGCACCGCCAAGCACATGTATGTTGGGGCATAAAGACTTAACGTTCATGCATGAGCGTCTTCGCCGGTAACTGAAAGACGCGCCAAGGGAGGAACAAGACAGAGAGAGGCCTTTTGGGGACCGTCCAGCCCGCGTTACGTGGTATTATTGCTACTTCTACCACCACCCCCCGTTGCAGCACTAACACTGTGGCCTCGAGATTGCTCATGCCGCTTCCACTTCCTCGTGGTCTTGCAATCTTTTTATATATTCCAGCAGTCCCTCCCTATATGTCGGGATTCGTCGGCCCATGCCACACAGATTGGAGCACTCGGTGCCCTTATCGCAAGCTTTGGGGTGAGCCGTGGCCAGATTTGGCATGTTGGGGTGTTTGGTCGCAAATCACGATACTTCTGCCAGTGACCCCCCCCCCCCCCCGAATGTACCGTGGGCAAACGTGCAGCTGCGTGAACAGTTTATTACAGTACACACCGAGCTGCGCACTGCTCGGTTGTCCAGCTCCTGCTCAGACGCCAAGCAGCCGGAAATGTTTGCTGCTCGCGTGGTCTGTTCCACGCCGCGCATCGAGTTGTGTCATGCTTGCCGAGTTTGCCGTCATTTATCACACAAGCAGAAGGGAGCAGAGATGACAAGACTGTCCATTGCTCCAACTTGTTATCTCTCAACCGCCGCAGTTGACCATTTCCGGACAGTGCGCACTCTAGAACCGCCTCCCTTGCCGTCTTCAAGCACAGATTAGGGGACGCGGCACAGACATGCCGGCCATTTACACAGTCGATATAACCATGGGTCATTTAAACAATGTGCCCCCCCTTCCTCAGAGAATGTTGCATAATTTCATAAAAAAATGGCTTGTCAATGGTTCACGGGTATCGTGTCACAATCACAAAAGAGGCACATGCATCCCATGGCAACTCGACATGTTTCTTTCAAAAAATATCCATAAAAAGATTTCCATGTCTATACAGACCCCCTCTCCATGCACCGTAAGCTACCCGCTTACATGAACCGTACCAACAAACAGACGTACCCATGGGTCGAATAAACATGGGTGTAAGCTATAGACCGCTCGGACCGCAGGGCCTCGGAGGAAGAATAAAAAACACATGGTTGGGAAGGGATAGGGCGGGTGAGGAAGAAGAAAGGAATAGAAGCGTAAAAAGTGTACAGTAGACGCCGTCAAGCAGCGGGATATTGTAAATGGCTCAGAATTTTGAGCCCAAAAGGATACGTGAGGGTGAGCGTGTTCGGCCGTTGCAACATGACAAGTATCTAAAATTGGTGTATTCGTGTGCAGTCCATCTGCTTGGTGAAACCAGCGGATATGTGTAGGTGTTTTGTGGGTGATGATGGTGGGTTTGAATACGGCATTATCAAAGGGGCGAGTGATTGTGCAGTTGCTTTTTGACTGATGCCCCAGGATGGAAAAGGGGGGAGGTTGATGATGTTCAGGCAGCCATGTCGTTCTTGTCGTCGTCGGCCACATGGGGAGGCTTCTTGGTCAAGACGCCCTTGTGCTTATCTTTTTCTGCAGCTCTTGTCTCGTGATCTGTATTTACGTCGCTGTTGCCGCGATTCTTGGTCAGCTTCCTCGGCTGTCTCTTGGATTGTGCAGCAAGGGGCTCTCCTGTGGGCGCCGCATCTGGCGTCAGTGCCGCGCTGGAGGCAGAGCTATCAGAGTGGTTGGTAGAATTGGGCGTGAGCTCGGGCAGACGTATCGGTACTGGGTTCTCGTGGTTGTGGTTTACGCTGAGAACAGGGCTCTCGCTTGCTCGGAGACTGGTCGAGTCCAGGGGCATGTTGTAAACGGCGCCTTCTTGCATCGGATCCATCATGGCGCTACCAGCAGCTCTGGTGTCCTTGAATATGTCCCTGCCCGTGGATGCTACGGATGCTACGGATGCTGCGGATGCCGCGGATGCCAGGCTTGGGCCGCTGGGATCCAAGTCTTTGGGCGTCGTGGGTGAAATGGGGCTGACTGGTGACTGCACCGTATCGGCGTTCCCAGCGTTCTGTTCAACTTGTTGTCAGTCGACGTCTGGGCAAAGGGGCCGCCGTGGACCTACCGAAACGTTGACGTAGGCGTCCAGTTTCTTTTTCAACACTTCGGAGCGGACTGGCTTGGCGAGGTAGTCGTTCATGCCCGCCGCCAGACATTTCTCCCTGTCTCCCTGAATGGCCGAGGCCGTCATGGCAATGACCAGAACCTTGCGCACCGCCTCAATGGAGTCCTTCCTGATAAGCTTCGTGGCCTCGTATCCGTCCAGCACGGGCATCTGAACGTCCATGAGCACAATGTGGTAAGGCTCCCCCTCGGTGGCCTTCTTGCGCAACCCCTCGATAGCCTTGAGCCCGTTCTCGTACGCAACAACGTTGGGGTAGCCCAGTCGGTGCGCGTATTGAATCGCAATCTTCTGGTTGATGGGGTTGTCTTCAGCCACGCAGATGCGCACGTCTTCCTTGCAGACTTGAGATAGGTCCATAAAGGGGTTTGGAGAGGCTACGCGGTCAAAGGGAGACGTCATCAAGGAATATCTGTCAATCGGCGGCGATGCCTTGCCGAGAGCATCTCCGGCAGATACATCCGCCTTGGCCTTTTCAAACGTGACGGTAAACCAGGCAGTGGTGCCTTCGCTCTCCTCACTCTCCAGTTGAATCTTGCCCTTCATCATAATCTCGATTAGAGACTTGCAAATACTCAAGCCCAGGCCGCTCCCACCGTACTTTCGTGCGGTGCTGGCGTCCGCTTGGCTGAAGGGCTGGAAAAGTTTGGCAAGTTGCTGCGCGGGAATACCAATGCCGGTATCTCGAACCCAGAACGTGAGCGTTGCGCCATCCTTGGTTTCGGAATCCAATCGCGCTCCAATCGTGACGGAGCCATCTTCCGTGAACTTGAGGCTGTTTCCGATGAGGTTGCCCAGAACTTGATGAAGCCTGATGGGGTCTCCATAGATGAGCATGGGCGGAAGATTGATGTCCTGGATGATCTTGACGTTCTTCTTGGATGTCTTTTCCCGATTGCTATACGACACTGCTCGGACAACTTCTCGAACCATCTCCTCGGGGTTGAAGGCAATGATGTACAGTTTCATCTTGTCGGCTTCCATCTTGGAGAAATCCAAGATGTCGTTGATGACTGTCAGCAATAGATCCGCAGAAACGCGAATGGAATCTGCCATCTCGAGCTGTTCCTTGTTCAAATCACTGTCCCGAAGTAGCTCTGAATTGCCAATGACGCCGTTCAGTGGCGTTCGCAGCTCATGGGAAACGTTGGCCAGGAAAATGGCTTTGGCTTTGGCGGCTTCCTCGGCCAGCTTGACGTTTCGCTTGGCCTCTGCCTCGGCATGCTTTGCCTTGGTCTCGGCCTCGCGGGCCTTTGCCAAGGCCCGCTTCTGGATGGACAGCATGGAACGATTCTCGGCCGAGATCTTCTCGACATTCTTCATTGCCAGGGCGTTGGAGTAGCTGATGCCGATTTGGTTGACCAAGAGCTGTAGGACCGTGACATTGCGGTCAGTGAAAGATCCAGGCTCGCCTTCGAGGTACAAGACGCCGAGAAGAGGTTTTGTGCCATGCAAAATCGGAATGGAAATGATTGCCTTTCCCGCCGGGTGGCGTTGGAGCCAGCTTTCATTTACGTTGCCAAAGCGCTCGTCTGATAAGAGGTCCGGGATGAATACAGACTCCCTGAAGCGGGTGCAATAAAGAACAACCGTTTCAGCAATGAGAGTTGACCCAGAAAGAGGGAGACCGGGTTCGTGTGCTGAGGCTCCCCGCTCGGGATCTCCGCTTGCTGCCACACACCAAGACTCGGAATCAGTATCTTGGATGATGATGGCGGCTCGGGTGGCCGATCCGCCACAGGTTTGCAGAATGACATCACACATTGTCTTGAGCAGCTCGTTGACTTGCAGCACCGACGATATGACTTGCGAAGAGACCAGTATTGCGTGCAAATCAATCATGTCCAGGGCAGGAAGGCCCACGCCGTCGTCTTCGCTGGGCATGCGCATGGATCCACGCCAGGCACCGATACGCTCCCCCCGGAACTCGGACATGGCATTCGAGGGAATCTGCGTCAGCTCCTCGCCATCCACTCCGTCGACGGCGTGGTACGGGGCAGGTGGCGGATCCGCAACAAAGTCTGTCTGGATGCCAACCTCTACAGTTCTATGATTCCGAGTGGGACCATGAAGTAGAAGGCTATGCTCCTCCTCGATGGCCAAAGCCACACCCGTTGCGGCTATTTGTCGATACAGGCCGACTGCTTCTTGAAGAGCAACTCTGGCTGACCGTCTTGCACGCCGTCTGATGAAGAAACCTGCCATGATGTAGTTGCCAAGCGCTTCCTCAAGTACGAAGTCGTGTTCGGCGGCATGATCCAATGCCTCTTCGTAATGTTGAATGGCCTGACCGTGGTCACAGGAAAGCTCCGCAACTTGAGCATCCAACAACCTCGACCAACATCGGTAGTTGACATCCGAGACAATGGACCAATCTTGCATCATTTTGACGAAGCCAAGAAGCTCACTGATGATCTCGTGTGTCTGGGCGGTGAAGTCTTCGGTCTGCGAGCGAGGATCCTGCATGAGTCTTAATAGCTGGCCTGCTCGCGCCAGCCCGTAGAAGAGCAAGATGAACTTTCCGTTCCGTGCTGCCCACAGCATTGGAATCTTGTCCACGCAGCGTTTTCCTATCTCAATGGCTCGCTCATAGTGGCCATAGAGGAACAAGGCGCATAGCTCGAGACTCTCGTAGAACAGGGAAGACCGGTTGCTGTCCTGTGTTTGACTTGTGAGCCAGTTTTTGTACGCAACCGAATCGTGGAGGTCGTCGCTCATCACCGCCAGGGGGTCATTGGTGTGAGTCTTTCCCTGCAGGGCTCGACAGATCTGCCTGGTAGCCAGCAGGAGCGATCCGCCACGAGTATCGAGCGACCAGTTGACAATGTCCTCGCAGCTATATTGGCAGAATGATTCCAGATCTGAGAGGTTGTCGCTGGCGAAGAACTTTGTCATGGCGCAGAGTCCGTAGCTCAGGATGGTGGAGAGTCGATCACCGCCCACTGATGCTAGTTCAATGGCATCCTCCATCTGAGAGACAGAAGCAGACATGGAGTATTGCACATGCCCGATGAAGGATGAATGCAACATTTGACCACGTGCCATGGAAAAGGCGTCGCGCTGAGAGTAGAGCAGGGACTGGCAGATTGTGCCCATGTCAACAGCAAACTGTGTCATGTTGAACCGAGCCAGAGCCACGGCCGCAATCTGAAGGAACGCCATGCCAGACTGAGGGAAAGCTCCTCGAGTGAGATGCATCTCCAACATGACTAGGCTGAGCTGGTAAAACTGCAGGCAGTCACTCCACCACGCAGCCGAGGCCGTCTCTGACAAGACTGCTCCAATAGAGGCGGTAACTGGCGGCGCTTGCTTCTGGGGGTTGAGGAGAGCTTGGCGGTCCATTCCCTCGATTTGTCCCGCCAGCTTGTGAAATTTCTTGTCGCACATTTCATATGTTGGCTCGTCTTCAAGGGGCACTCCCAAAGCTGCCAGGCACTCCTTCAAGGAGATGAAGGCGGCAAGTGCGTTGCCGTTTTGTGCAAAAATCCTAGACTGCAAGACATATGCCGGCGCCTTGTCAATTGCTGTTCTAGCATTGGCAAAGACGGTTGACAATAGATCGTTGGCGGACGAAAGCTGTCCCATGAACAAATGACACTCGGAAGCACGCAAGTAAAGTTGCATCGTCTCTTCGTACGACACGTCTTCAGTATTGTCCGACCAGGGGCTGCTTTGCAAAAGCTGAATTGCGGCGTTGTAATATTTTGCAGCCGTAGGCCTCGCCCCATTCTCAGTTGCAGCCTGGGCGCAGTCCATCAAGAGCTTGCGAAACTCTTGTCGCACAGGGACACGCATCTCGATGATGGAAACTGCCTCGCAGATGTGGGACGCTGTGCTATCCCGTTGTCTAGCCTCTACCGCGTAGTACTTCAGAAGCGTCTGCGAAATAATAAAATGCATCCGACGAGCATTGCACTCCTTTAGTGCTGCCGATGCGTTGATATAACGATCATGTGCAAAACGGAAGCGATCGTCAGTCTCACTCGGCACAACAATGTACGCTTGAATGGCAGCTTGAAGACCGGAAACAGCCTCTGCTTCGGAATATGAGCGTTTAGAGAGATCTGGACAGCAGTTCGGAATGTCGTCGTCCTGGTAGTCAAACTCGCCCTTCATCAATCGACTAATTATCTCGAAAGAAAAGGAATTTCCTAATAACGCCGCCCACGACAAAACAGCCCTGGAGGCAGATGGCAGCTCGTCTAGCCTTCTCGTGATGAATCCGGTGTCTAGCACGTCATAGTCCTTCTCGCCTTGGAACTGTGCAAATAGTCTGTCCAGGTCAAAATGCCAGATACTGTCACGATAATCATACCAGATGCACTTTTTGCGGTGACAGGCGCTGAGCATCTCCCTCATGTAGAAAGGGTTGCCAGCGGTCTTGGACTGGATAACCAGGGCCAGTGGTAGTATCTCATCCTTTGCTCTCGAAAGGGTGGCGGCGACGTACTCGAGTATCTCGGCTTCCGTTAAAGGAGCAAGGCTTACGCGTGTGACCCTGGGTCGGCTGTTCCGATGGCTGTCTTCTAGTCCAGTGGGGTATATTATCCGGTCCATCTTCTCCCTGGGGAGTTCCTCGGGTCTATACGTCATGATAATCAACATCCTCATCTTAGCGCCGATAATTTGAGTTATTAGTTCCAAGGACTCGTCATCGGCAAAGTGAAGGTCATCCAGACAAAAACAAATGAATTTGTGTGTGGTGAAGACTCGGAGTATGTCCAGACAAGTGTTCATGAGACGCGTAGTTTTCGTTGATGTGCCCGCACATAAGTATTCTTGAGACGACTGAGAGCTGGCATTGGTGGCTTGGCTCAGCGGCCGTGATGGACTTCCGGGGGACGACCCGCGCCGCTTACCGTTGAATTTGCTGCCGCTATTCCGCTGGTTGGTCTGCTGCGAATTGTTTGCCGACGAACGAAACAGAGGGCTCGCAGATTCGGGCGGTCCCAACAGAAACTCGGGCAGGCCGAGCACCCTGTGAAGCATTGGCCAGACAGGACGCACGTACTGCTTGAGGCCCTGGTGAAAAGGCGTTTCCGTGTTCCTTTCACCCCAGACCTGTTTGAATAAGGAGGACAGCAGCTTGAGCAGCGGCCCAAATGCTGTCCTGCGCGCAGTGTCGAACTTGGCCGTGGCGCAATAGCCGCGCCGTCTGGCTTCTCCTAGAACGCTTTGGACCAAAAAGCTCTTCCCGAGACCGCCAGCGCCTTCGATGGTAACGATCTCGCATTGTCCACGCCTTCGAAATTTGGCGGCCCCCAACTGTCGTGACAAGCTTGAAGCGCTCGACTCGGTCATGGCCCCCATCCGGCTACCCTCTAGCCCGCCAGTGCTATCCACAGCGCTTGCTGTATCTAGTGAGATTGAGTGGTGTCGTTCCCAGGGCCGCGCCGGACGGGGCTGACGGCCAGATTGGGTTGAAGACAAGGTCTCGTTTGATAACGTCTGTGTATCAGACAGTATGGACGGGAGGAAGCCGTTTCTGGGAAGCCGTTGATCTATCGAACCGCCCTGGGTGAACGAACCACTCCTTCGGTTTGTGCCTTCTCCGGAACTCGCTCCGCCCTCGCTGGAGATGTCATCGGAAATAACCAGCTCGTTAACCAGGCTGGATCCGTCCGAAAAGCGGTTGGTGACCCGGTTGCTACTGAGTGAGTGATTCCGAGAGACGCGTTCAATGACCTTGATGAGTTCGTTGCGCTCTGCGTGTCGGCCAACCATGGATGTTGGAAGAACGAAGAATGACGAGATATCTTTTGTCCCAATCTTCATATCCTTGAGGGCCGTTGAATCGCCTTCAGAAAGCAGCTGCTGAACTTGGAGAAGATCATGGCGAAGCCCGCTCGCCGAGTGATAGCGCTCTGCAATGTTCTTGGCTGTGCATTTCTGAATGATTCGCCCAATGACGTCGGGAACATCCATTCGAACAGTAGCCACATTCGGGATTCGACGCCCAAGCACGCCCTGGATGATATCCATGGGAGTCTCCCCGGCATACACTGGTTGGTTGGTTAGCAGAGTCCACATGAGAATTCCCAGTGAGTATATATCAGTCCGGGTATCTGGCTCTGCGGGCATTCGTCCAGTCTGCTCGGGGCTAATGTAAATAAGCTTGTTCTTCACGCCAACCTCTTTAGAAAGCGTCAACCATCCAGTAGAGGTCAACCCATGCTCAAATGACCGTAATCCAGAGCCAAATCCCACAATCCTGACCTTGTTCTCCTGGGCGTTGAAATGAAAGGCATCTCCTCGAATCTCGCCGTGTATCATGCCCTGCCCATGGTGTATAATCTCCAAACACTGTACGGCACCAATAGCAAAGTCGAGGAAATATTCGAGGTTTATGGGAGGCTTTAGACCACCAGGCAATTTGGGTCGGTATGAAACGAAGGCGTCTCCTTCCTTGCGCGCTTTGTAATAAGCCGGACCAAAGTCCAACACTTCAGCCAAAAAGTTGTCACCAACATACTGATATATGGCAACGGTAAGGTGACTACGTTCTCCGGGGGCTGGATTCAAGCGAAGGAGATCAATAGGCTTGGCGATGTGGTCGCCATGCGGGTCAGCCGTCGCAGCAACATGCTTGGCGATCTGAAACCCTCGTTCCTCTCGGAGATTATGGTAGGAGACGCGAGCAACAACCGGCTCTTCGATGATAGGAGGCTGGTCGCTCGAAGACGGTGGTGACAGAACCGGCGTTCGAGACGTTTCGGTGCTGTGCGTCTCTGAGGGCGGGTGGCCCAGCTCAGAGGGTGATGGTCGGCCGGACTGTAGCTTCGTGATTAATCCGAAACTGGGGTCGATTTGTCCTGCGCTCGAGGGAGATGATATCGTAGACACAAACCGTGTGCCGAAAACGAGCCTATTGACATGCGACCAAAGTCAGCGCGGTTCTCTTGGCGAGAAACAACGTCCCGGGAAACCAAGCTGCCGATACTCTTTTCGCTCCTGGGGCAGCTGTCCTGGAAGAACAGGAGCTGGGCATCGATGCTGCAGATCGTAGAAACGTACCAAAAATCATAAGTCGAATGCACAGGCTCCTTCGACTCATCCCACGTGTAGCCAGCTATTTGGCGAAGCAATTCAAACAGTCTTGGCGGCGGAGGTGGCGGCGAGTCCAGGACGTCGTCGGGCACCAAAGCGGCGCCGTCCATGGTGGAAATCAGTGCGTTCTAAATGATGGCAGCCTTGCCTGGTCCGTCTCGAATAAATGGAATGGTTGCGTCGGCGCCGGCGACAATAGCAAACGGTTCGTGAGAGCGGTGGACGAGTTGGTCAAGAGCTCAATGATTCGGACATGTGGTCGATGAGGTAAGCCAGGATTCAGTGCCCATCCTGGGTCGACCAGTAGCTGGCAGAATGCACTGGGAACCCGGGAGAATAAACAAAGCTATACACAGATAATGGTGAAATGCGGATACGAATCCCATGCAGGCTGGTTACGAGGGTTTATGTCGGCAGACGATGGGAAGAAGCAGGCGCGTGGTGAGGACATGAGAGAAGAACTAGGCGTCTGTCTGGGGATACTGGCCCGAGCTCACGGCGGGTGGTTAGTTGGCGGGTTTAGGGCGCCGGCGTCAGTCAGAGGTGTCTGGTCTGTGTCCGCCTTGTTGTGTCAGTCTTCAGAGGCGACCCGCTGCCACTGTGAAGGCCACAGGCAATAGCAAGGGTGACGACTAGAGTAGGGAGAACAACGGCCTCGCAATCTTTGCCTTGAAGGCTTGTAGGTGGTTTGCTTTCCGCTCCCGTTTCAAGCCTACACCCACGCACACATACACGCACACAGATGCACACAGATGCACACAGATGCACACACAGCCGAAAGCAACTATGCTGTTCTACTACTTCAACCACCAACTTCTCACTTGGGCATCCTGCCTTGGCCTGTCTCCTCATTTTGCTGCGTTCACTCATCTGCACCTTCCAAGTCGGTTGTGGTGGGGCCTCACGAGTGGGCCCTTTTTGGCAGCGCGCACCTCGAGTGTGTCTTTCTGGAGACAACCAGGCCGATTGAGGCCACATGTGTGGTCATGCTGTCGAGCCAGCTGCAGTGGTGGAAAACCCAGGGTATAGGGTAGTGCCAGGTCATGTTGAGCGTCTGAAGAGCCTGGCCACATCATCCTTTGGCTTTATCTTCGGAGTCACGATTCAACGACAATGAGACACATAACTTGACATAAGACATCGGTTTTCACGTCTGATCTATATTATCTCCTGGTCTTCATGCGCGAAAATGCACCCGCATCACATAAAACAACTTTCCAGGTCATAATTGAAAAGTCGCTCACACTGGCTCGGTGAATAGATAGCACTGCATCAATCGCAGTAGCGAAGTGTATGCAGGTCTTAATAAAACTGACACTGGCGTTTGCGAGATGGCTTCGATAGACATTAAAGTGTCTGGTACCTGAACGACAAGCAGACACTCATTGTTTTCGTTTTCCCCCTCATTTTGTTGGTGCCATCCATGGTGTCACAATTCTGCTACTCGTTTGAATCTACGGAGTACTGTATATAGTTCACCATTTGCCGCCTAAGCGAGATTGGCTGTCTCGATGGGAAAAGAAATTGCTCAAGTCATTCTCTGTGACGGAAAAGGAGAGATCCACCAGCGTGTAATGGTGACTTGGCTACCCCGTTCCCCAACGACAATCGTGATGGTCAAATCCACTATTAATACCATATGCCAAAAGTTGGGCTCGGATTATCCATACCATACAAAACGACGTCCATATTTTAGATAGCCGTCGGCCTAAATCTGCTGGAGTTGCATTGAGCCGACCTGGCAAAGTTGCCAGTGAATCCACAATAAGTTCCATTGCAATAATATCCGTCTCGCACCACACATCCTTGAGAGCGATTTACATTTATGGACTGAAGGTAGCTTGTACTATTGGTGGGTGCGCGTGCCTTCGAGTGGACAGGTATTGGCGCTGGCCTGGCCCACTGGCGCGCGCTGAGCGTAATATCACCTCTCTTGCAAGTTGCCGCTTGCTTCCGCTTGTTGACTTCAGTACTATTATCCATTGTGCGCTGCACCGGGATTCTGTGCTCCGTACTCCGTCAATGGACGGATGAGGTTCTTTGGAATGGCGGTTCGCGCTCAAAGTCCGATAGCATCCCTGTCTCATCCATCTGCCTGTTTGTTGTCAACCCCTCGTACCACCTCACCAATTTGTGGCCGGCCTTGTCGCTGACCAGAGAGGGACGGAGCAAACAATTTCTGTGACACATCATCTGATTTGGCCCTTTTGGGACCTGAGCCAATGTGTCGTTGATGCTCTGGATATCCTCCAGCTCGAAAGCTTTGTCGATGGTGAGCACGGAAACGACGGACGCCCGAAGCCTTGAAAGCCCCTCAAACCTGTCGACCCCTCGACGCGGCACTGGGACGGGGGCCATTTTCGCCCACAACGCTGACGTATGGTTGGCTGGAGGTGTCGTGTGCCTGTCGTCCCGCCACATCCGAGCTAATAACAAATGAACTTGGTCCAGGCGCTTCATATGCAAAACTTTTGGTTCCGTACGAGATGGGGGTTTCCCGTTGGCGCAGAGCCCCCGGCCAGTCTGTAGCCTGCAAGCCACAGGTCCGGACGTCTGCATCAGTGCCTGCTCGCAGCCTAGCTTATCAATTAACCCCACCAGAGCCCCTCACCGCCCTCCGACTTGCACCACGAAGAGGCAATGCCCGCGGGGCTCCACGACAAATGGCCACCGAGTGCGCAGCTATATCAGGTCCACTGGCTGCTAGTCGCCCAACGCCGACCTTCTGCCTCCTTTTCTTCCCTCCTCAACCACCTCGATTCGACCGATACTCTCTACAAAACACCGTAACAAAACTCTTGTCTTTAACCCAATATTTCTGTCCCTTTGCAGAATCTTCGCGGTTGATTTCACGTCAAACCAGCACCCCACCAAGCACTTATCCCTCAATTTTCAACAGATCGAGGCATTGAACCTTGATCACACAGTCGTCAAGACGTTTTCCAATCTTCTCAACTCGTAAGTTGCCCCTCTGATGGCTAGTTGGCCGCATCTCTCTAGAAACGCAGGTCATACTGACGCATCTGGACAGGATTCACCACCCGTTCGCAGGAGCCCGTTGCTCAGCCGACTCTGGAGGAGCATCGGACTCAGTCGAGACCCAGTAAAGGCAGAACTTTGATATCCAAGCATCCAAACTTCTCTGCCTTATAAACCATCTACTCTCGCGCCAATATCACCTGTCAACATGGCTCCCCACGCGCAAGACAATTCGGGCTCCACGAACGGGGCGGTTTCCGCCAACGGCACTCCTGTTGCCCCCACCACCTTCGTCGTCAACTCTCCCAATGTCACCTACACTGACGCCGAGATCAAGTCCAAGTATACCTACCGTACTACCAGCGTCGTGACTGACACAAATGGCAACTTTGTTGCTACCCCCAAGGAGACTCAATATGACTTCAAGGTCGACCGCAAGGTGCCCAAGGTCGGCATGATGCTGGTCGGCTGGGGCGGCAACAATGGTTCCACAGTCACCGCTGGTATTCTGGCCAACCGCCGCAACCTCACCTGGGAGACCAAGGAGGGTCCCCGTGAGGCCAACTACTACGGCTCCGTCGTCATGGCGTCCACTATGAAGCTCGGATCTGATGCCAAGACCAATGCTGACATCAACATCCCCTTCCACAATGTACTGCCCATGGTCCACCCAAATGACCTCGTTATTGGCGGCTGGGACATCAGCAAGATGAACTTGGCCCAGGCCATGGACCGCGCTCAGGTCCTCGAGCCCACTCTGAAGTCTCTCGTCAAGAAGGAGATGGCCGAGATGGTTCCCCTTCCCTCCATCTACTATCCCGACTTCATCGCTGCCAACCAGGAGGACCGTGCCGACAACCTCCTCGAAGGCTCCAAGGCTTGCAATGCCCATGTTGAGAAGCTCCGTCAAGATATCCGTGATTTCAAGGCCAACAACAACCTGGACAAGATTATTGTCATGTGGACGGCCAACACGGAACGCTATGCCGACATCATCCCCGGCGTCAACGACACCGCTGACAACCTTCTCAAGGCCATTGAGCAGGGACACGAGGAAGTTTCTCCCTCGACTGTCTTTGCCGTTGCCTGTATTCTTGAGAAGACCCCCTTCATCAACGGCTCTCCCCAGAACACATTTGTTCCTGGTGCCATCCAGCTGGCTGAGAAGCATAACGCCTTCATTGGCGGCGATGACTTCAAGTCTGGCCAGACCAAGATGAAGTCGGCCCTCGTTGATTTCCTCATCAACGCTGGCATCAAGTTGACCTCCATTGCCAGCTACAACCACCTTGGTAACAACGATGGCAAAAACTTGAGCTCCCAGAGGCAGTTCCGCTCCAAGGAGATTTCCAAGTCCAACGTCGTCGATGACATGGTTGAAGCCAACAGCGTTCTCTACAAGAAGGGCGAGCACCCTGACCACTGCGTTGTTATCAAGTACATGCCTGCTGTCGCCGACAACAAGCGTGCTCTTGACGAGTACTATGCCGAGATCTTCATGGGTGGACACCAGACTATTTCGTAAGTATTCCATGTATGCATTCTCACACCACAAGGCAAGTTCTAACATTGCGCACAGTTTGTTCAACATCTGCGAAGACTCTCTTCTTGCCTCCCCTCTCATCATTGACCTTGTTGTCATTGCTGAGATGATGACCCGTATCCAGTGGAAGGATTCCACCTCGGATGCCGGGTACAAGAACTTCCACAGCGTCCTCAGCGTCCTCAGCTACATGCTCAAGGCTCCCCTGACCCCTCCTGGCACTCCTGTCGTCAACGCACTCGCCAAGCAGCGCGCTGCTTTGACCAACATTTTCCGTGCCTGCGTTGGCCTGCAGCCTGAGTCTGACATGACCCTTGAGCACAAGCTATTCTAATTGGGACCGCACGAACGAACAGGGGTAATGAACTGGATGAATTTGAAGAAAAGCATAAAATATGAACCCAAAAAACCCCAAAAAAAATGGTAAAATAGAAACACAAAAATAAATAGGCAAAGACTACAAGTATCTGCACGGCGACGCTTGAATACAATATTTTGTCTTGCCAACCAAGTTTCTCGCACAAGTTCTGGATCGATGTTGATAAACTAGATGATTGCCTCGAGATGCAGCTTCATATTCCTTGAAGCCCTGCAGTGCCCTGTAGTGACATAGTGTCATGCTCGCGGGCAGGAGCGACCAGTCATCAGAAAATGAATGCCTGCACGGCGACAAATGGAACGCACAGGGTCGTGTCAGCCATGATATGTGGGCGGTTGGTGTCTGTTCACAAATTGGTGAGGTTGGAGCATCTTGTGTTGCTCGTACATGCTGCCTTCGACGTAATCCCTACTTAAGTAGTCACTCCGATCGTTGTCCCCCTCCTGGTACACACGCAAACACGAATTCGCCATGCAACTTTGGCATTCTGCACCCAGGGGAGGGGGGGGGGGCAAAGAAAAGAAAATACTGCTTCGTAGAGCCGCCGAGCTAGACCGCAGTTCACCAGTGATGGTTTGTTAAAAAAAAAAAAAACGGGTACGCGGTCTTCTCATAGTAGTGTCCAGCTGCCGATGAATAAAAATTATGGCACCAGACTTGGCCAAGGCTAGCGGCGTCGGTCACCGGTTTCGTCCACGTAATGATAGTTGACAAGCCTTGGGCTCTAATCAGGACCAGCCCCTTTTGTTCGTCTTGCGGCACGTCAAGACATATTGCTTCACACGAGCCCCCAAGTGCGTCTCCGATGGCCGAACGAGGAAAGGAGGAGGATAAAATCGCAATCGTCATACTAGAACCCGCACCACCTCTCGGGCTCTCAGACACATACCTGATGCCCTACCCGGGAGTTCAACCTATGCCACAACTCAATCCATATTCGGAACTCATCGTCTCAGAGCGATGCCCATTATGGCAGGGGTAGGAGGAGGATAAAACAAATTAAATCACGACTCGTGGGGGTGGGGGTGAACGCGAGACTTGCGAACTGCCAATCTATCGGTGTAGTCAACAGGGCATCGGTCAACAAGCATCGGTCAACGACTGAATACATTCCGTATTGATCGCCCGCCCACCAGGAACCACCACTGCCAGTCAAGAATGCAAAACGCGACTTCAGACAATTTCCCAAAGTCTGCAAGCAATATCGGACCAGTCCTGTCTCGCCAGTAAACTTTTTCCCCCCCCCCGCCAAACAAGTCGCCTAGCCGACAATCTGACGCCGTCATGTTGGTACCACACTCAAAGTGGCGTGTGGATATTCCCTCGAGTCATTCTCCACCAGAACCTTGGCCATCGTCGGCTCCATGATTCGCTACACTGATGGGCCACCCGAAAATGCTGGAAAAATTACATCCTGTCTGGCTGCCCTCCCCTTGTGACAGGTGCATACGTTTCAACCTCTCCCGAGTATACTATATCTGGGTTGCCGTATTATCTACTTGTACCTCAACTCTCGACCCTCTCCGCCGAGTTTGGCGCCACACCGGCCCATCTCAGGCGATTCCATGGCGCTGATGCCATGTTATGTTACGTCGTGTCTTGCAAAGGACCGCGGAGCAAACATTCTTCTGATTGTCAGGCTGCGGCTTCGATCTTCACTTCGCCAAAGCGAAAGGCGCAGGGCCCGCGAGCTAACCAGGCCTGAACTCTTGCAGGGTGTACATGTGTATGATGTCATCTGTCTGACAAAGTTGTCACCTCTCCCTTGCCTGTTGTTGTGCAGGTGCGCCGTTTGCATTTCTTCGTGGCTTGTTCGGCCTGGGTTGGCGTCGGGCAAGCTGCATTCCTCACCTCACACAACGTGTGAGTGGACAAGATGTGGAGAGGGCCCTGCAGTTGCTACCTGAAACTGCAGCCTCATCAAGGAACAAAGTCCATGAACATGAGTATGCGACCATTCTGGCGGGCCGTTTGGCATGGGAATGGTCGAATACCTAGGTACTTATCCCACTGCATATGCACATGCACCCACCCCATGGTGAATCTCACGATAGATGTATTCAGTCAGTTGCTAGTGTGTAGTAATTTCGTAGCCTAGCCCCTGCAATATAAATATAGAGCGGCCAAGGCATATTTTTCTTGCATTCTTCCATTTTTGGTGAACAAAAAACAAAAAAAAAACCATTGGGCCGCATCTATAGGTCGAAGTTTAGAAGAGATCAAACTCTATACCAACCTCTCTTCAGCATCCGAGTCCCGATGAATAGCGCGACTAGCTATCCCGGCACACCTATATGCCTGTTTGCTTTCCCGTCCTAGATATCTCGACATGATATCAAACCCATCCATAAAACTCGAAACATGATTAATCTATTCCCTGTGCTGTCTATCATCCCTGGGTGACCATTTTCGCATGACCAATGCGAAAATTAAAACAAGTCAACACCCCATTCATTCTCTTTCCCATTTCATCATTGACAAGACCTTGATTGCCATTCGCTTAGTTAACCTTGGAGGACTTGCGGCTGTGACTAGCGGCAGCAGAGACCTTGGACGAAGCACGCTCGCGTGTGGGCAGCTCGGCAACACCGTTGGTGGTACCGTTGGCAGTGCCGTTAGTCTGAGCAGAGCTGGCATAGTTGAAAGACTGCACCAATCGTCGTTCCTCGTTCTTACGAGTGTTGACAAAGTCAGGGTAGTTGAGCGTCAGCTCGACAGCCCCGTTGACAATGTGGTCAACAGCTTCGACTCCCAGCATGAAGGAGTGGTCCTGGTTACCAACCTCGTATCTCCAGCTGCCGAAACGACCACGAGACAGAATGTCCATGTCCTGGAGCTTGGGCAGGACCTGCTTCAGGACGCCCTCGCGCTCGAGAGTAGGGGTAGGATAACCGTGGTCGAAAGCACGGTGGTAGGTGGAGACAATCTCGTCCTCAGGCTTGAGCATCTCGGTGTTGATCAATCCCTGAATGCAGTCCTTGAGCAGGTTGGGAACATCAACAGGCTTCATAGTGGACTGAGAAACTTCCAGCATGATGGACCAGTAAGGACCCTCCTTAGCCTCAGAAGTCGTCTGGGTGCCGTCGGCGAGGTACAAGGTAGGCAGCTTGGCGTCCTTCTGGGGCTGGTTATAAGGTGAATAGTTGGAGAAGATGGTGGCACGGTAGAAGGGGCAGTTGTCCTCAGGGAAATAGAGCTACATGCAGAATCAGCAACTGTTTTGACCAAGAGTTACAACGGAAGGGGCATTGCCCTCTTACCCAGCACTTGTCACCAATGCGCTCGGGGCGCTCGCCACGGATACCGACACCGATAACGTGGGTGGTCGAGTAGAAGAGCTCCTTGGTGAGGCTGATGAGCTCCTGGTTGCCCATCTTCTCAGCCAGGTGGTCGACAGCCATGGTGTTGACGAGCTTGCCGTAACCAATGGTGGTGCCATCAGCCATGTGGACAACCTTGTTCTCTGCGTCAACCTTGGTGACCTCGCCCTGCTTTCCGAAGCGCTTCTTCTCCTTGGGAAGAGTGTCGGCGACGGCGATCCAGATACCACCAGTGCCGTCACGGGCGGGGAAGCGGAAGGTAGCATTGGGGCCCCAGTTACCAGCAACCTTGTTCAGAATGACGTTCTTGGTGACTGTCTTGATATCGGGAGCAGCGACACGCTCACCGAGCCATGCGCATTGCATCTGTTCTGGCGCATTAGCGACGCTTGCACAAATTACATTTTGAGCGAGTCTCGTCTCGTGTGTCGTGGAGCTCGTGACGTACCTTGGTGGTAGGGACGGCCCAGACCTTGAAGTTGTATGGGCGCATGAACATGTCGGCGATACCCTCGCCCTGCATCCTCAGAATCCACTGATCGAAGTCCTGGGGCTTCGTGTTGGCGACACGGCACTCCATGGCGGCATCAATGAGACCATCGATAGCCTTGACTTGATCTTCCTTGGGCAGGATGGAGATGTTGTTCTGGAAGGGGTAGGGGACCCAGAGGCCCTTGTAACGAACGTAAGAGATTCGCTGATGAGTGTACCAGTCATCGTCTTTGGGCAGAGCTTCGTCGAGACAGTCGTCAAAGTACTTGTAGTGGGAGAAGATGACGTGACCACCGACATCGTACAGCTATTCCAAGAGTTCCTTTGTCAGCCCAAGATGTGCCTCTGAGCATTGGGCTGCGGGACAAGCAGCCGAGCAATCTCATCCCCCGTTGGGCAACTTACGAAACCCTCATCGGTTACATCAGTACCGGCAAGACCACCGGCCTTGTCTGAGGAGTCGACAATCAGCCATGAAGGGCCGTTCTGAGGCAGGGAAAACGAAAACGTTAGCAGTCAATCATGGCACGATGGGCTTGAGTGGCGGTGAGGGGCTCACAATTTGGTTCAATCGTTTGGCAGCACCGAGACCAGTAGGTCCCATGCCAATGACGAGGACATCAACCTTACTATAACATTTGCGGCATCAGTTGAAAAGGCTCATTCGGAAGCTTCGAAGGCGCCGTAGCCAGCTCTCAGCAACAAGACCAAGGTAATCGGTGCATGGACTCACATGTCGGCGCCCATGGTGGGGAGTGTGGTGCAGCAGCTGAAGCGTAGAGGGGGGACTTTGATCAAGGAAGCAACGCGAAGCTACGGCAAACGCGACGCGGGAAAAGATGATGATGCAGAGGGAAAAAGGCACAGAGGAGGGGGATTGGATATTGGAGCAGTGCGGGACTGCAGAGGTATGAAGCAATGCGAACAGTTGCCGTGGTGTAAATAAACTGCCAGCAACAAGTCGATTGTTTTTCTGGCGGATCCTCTCGACACACTGGCTGTGGGAAAAAAAAGGAGACAAGTCAACTTATGGAGGGGCTAAAATTATTCTGGGTCCAGGGGTGGAGGACCCCTCCATCTTTGGCAAGCCACCTTTTCGCTTTTCCTGGCCTGACCCAATGTTAAGCTGGATTGGTGACGGGCCAGTGACTGGCCATTTTGCCACCAGGGCACCAGCCAGGGCACCAGCCAGGGCACGCAGCACTGCCGCCGCCAACAAAGGATGGGGATACGCAGCCTGCGATACAAAACATTGAAGGCAGGTAAGTACCTCTAGGTAGGTACCCAGGGTCAAACCAACATTGAACCCGAGTACAAACCAGGTATAAGTATCTTTGTGGCCCCTAAGCACCAGTCTTGGGCAGGCTGGACCGAAGCCCAGGGCGGCCCACCTATCACAGTGTCCCCCCCCCCAACCTCCAATTGCTGTCAGGGTTTGGCTCATTGCAGGACAGGGGCAATGCTCAATTTGTATCGACGAACTCGTTGGCTCTTGCTCCGTCCTGAAACTAGCAAACAACCAACCACTTACTGCCCCAGCGAATACTAAAGTACTCGAAGCGGGCGAGCATCGTACCTGTATCGTACAGTCGGGACGCTGGGTGCTGGGCGCTGGGTGGTCCGCCGTCACAGATCAATTTTACTATGATCTAACCGCTGACGATGATGAGCACGGCCTCGGCCCAATAAATAAGTCGTCTGCTTGTGCAGTAAGGGGGTTGAGGTTCAGCATCTCAGATAGAGGATGCGGCCGTCATTTGATCTTGTCTCATTATTGCATGACAAGACATTGTATTGAACGGGTTAACCTCGATGCTTGTAGTATTATCAACTATAAAGTAAGTACTTAAGTAGGTACCTACCTACTTTACCTAGCATAAAGTACCTAGGTACATGGTGCTTAGCCAAGTCCCCAAAGGACGGCGGGTTGCTTTGCCAGCATGTAAATCCTGCAGCGTCTAAATTTGCTGATGTCTTCGGCATAATCTCCTTCCCTTATCGCACAATTTCCGTAGTTCAAGTGTATGGATAGCAATATGCCATATCATATGGTGTTGTATGTATTATGATGCAGGGCGTGTCATTATCCTTCATCTCCTTTTGACGCTACACCTGGGGCCCCAGTAATCCTAGTGGCCAGGGCAAGGTGTTCGCAATTTCCTAAGATGACGCTCACGGTGGCGGCGTCAATTTGTCGGCTGCATCCAACTCTTTTCATCTCGTTGATCCGGTAAGAATGAACCACAGCTCTAATAACGGGGTAAAAAATCAATGCGCGGTTTTTCTTCCTCCCGGCCCGTTTCCCGTTATTTACGGGTTGGTTGGTCCAGCTCGCGCATTTCCCAGTAAACATGAGATAGGTATCCAGCTCATGGGCAGACTGATATCCAGGGCACGAGACTAGTCGACTCAGTGGACAGACTTGTTGGAAGCATAGATTCGTAGAGGCTATAGAGCTCAGACTCTAGACTCTATGCCAGACCAACACGGAATTCTAGCCGATCGAGCCTGGATGGACCACTACGGTTACTCGGGCTGTCGAGCCCCCCTTCGAACCTCAATTCTTCATCATCCACCTTGTTGGAGACAAAGCCCGGCTCGCTTCCCGCACGGGTATCTGCGCCAATTGCTAGGAGATGCACGTCGCCTTACGATATCACCCCTGACCATGACACGGAAGCTGGCTAAACCCCAGTGGACGGGATGTATGGAAAAGCTACCACGACCTAGTATAGTATGCCTTGGAGTGACGGCATCTGGTTGTCGGTGAGAGAGATACTCGACCGGAGCAAGGTTGATCAACGGCTTGCACTGTTACCTTACCAAACAGTCAATATCCGCCTTGCGATTTTCAAGCGTGTCTCCGTAAAGGGGAAATTGATCAAGCAATGCCCCGTCCCAATTACTGCCACGTCCCGGTCTGACCACCTGAAAAGCCGGTTCTCCTCTCCTGGCAAGAGATCAACAGTGCAGAGTTTGAAGCACTTGATGATCTAGCCACTCATCCCCCCAAAATGATATGTGTTGTGAAAGTGCCCACACCGAAATATCCTGAAACGGTGGTAGATCAACGATCGGCTTTTGTCTCGCGCATCGCAGGCTGGGTTACTAGGCTACTGGGGTTGCAAGCCCTTGGGTTTACTGGTCCTGGTTCGGGCCAGGTCCGCCAGGGAGTTCTAACCGAGCATGTATATTATACACAAGCTAAAGAAATGGAAGCATAGAAGCCCATAAGAATAGAACGACTCCATCGCGGTGGGCCGTCCAAGTAGACCCAGTCCCTAAAAGGAGTTGCTGGATACCGCAACGGTTTGGAGAGTGACGATCGATGCGTTGTCAGAGTTTCGATTCACACGGAGCACTGAGACTTTTTACTCTAGCGAATATGCGTTTCAGACGTGCTACGCCATGGTTTTTCGTAGATCGAAACCCGAAAATGCAGATACCATTGAGTGTCCTCTTGTAGCTGGACAGAACTATCGGTGCTTTTGCTATGATGGCTTCAAGCTCATCACAGTACGACGTGGCACATACAGAGTAGATTTCGAAAGAATCATCCGGGGCCATGGCATTGTAGTTGGAGCGCGAGACCGACTTTGCACAGAATTCGACTGGTTTCGCAGGCATGTCACTCGTGGCGGAGCGATCTCCATTTTCAACAGCCACTAATGGAGAGGTTAACTGGGACTTCTGGTATATACCCTACTTTAGGTACCTAGGTACCTACTTAGGTACCTGGGTATTTACTGGGCCCAGGGGTGGCATCCAGTGCTACAGTCGGAGTGCCGTCTCGGAAGACGAGAGAGAAAGGGATTGATGGCAGAGGGGAGCTAGAAACCTCAAACTACGAAAGAGTAGACACTGGCGACGTGATCGATAGCAGGAGGGACTTGGACCTTTATACTCTTTGCCAAGCTTTGTTGTCAAAGGCTCGGCGTGCGCTAGCAGTATTGAACGGCTCCTGTTTCCGGCAGCCATAGTGGTGAAAGGCATGTGGGTACTTACTACAGATGTTTGGAAGGGGGCACTGGAAGAACCATTGAAGCTTGGCATGCCGACGGCTGCAGGCCCCTGTGAACGCCCCTGTCCAATGTTACCTGCGGCCCTTATCTATCCCCCAGCAGCCGACCGTATCAGCAATGATCCAATGCTCACATCAAAAGCTGCATCCCACCGAGGCAACAGGTTTACAATATTCTACTACGGAGTACAGTTATGTTGGCGCTAGTAACAATGCCTCTTTTGTGAGGACGCTTTTGGCCTTTATCGGCGTGGAATGTGCCACTCAAGCATGATGTCATGCGACAAGGCCTCGTCTGAATCTAATGCCGCATTCTTCAGTGTTGACAATCACACATGCACTGTGCGGAAGCGATCAACAATATGCAATGTCGTAATATTCGAAGGGAACGCACGAGTACCGATGTCAACAAGGGGGGGCTTGTTCCGCACAGGGCGGTTTGAAGGACCTTGAATGCTGTGCTTTTTGGAGTGTTACTCTGATAACAAATTAATAATGCCGTACTTGGTGCATTTGCAACCTCCGGCACGGCGCGCACAGGTACTCCACGCATGGTTGGCGGTATTAATAGCATTATGCTATTTGACCAACCCGATTGTGTCGGAACGGCCATGCTAGCTAGGTTCATCAGCTTGGGCTAATAATAATGTATGCCAAATAAACCGTAGAGTCATGCATAGAAATTCAATAATGCTGTTCTGGCACTGCCTCTTGCCAGCATGTTTCGGGGACTTGCGAGCAATGCAACTGGGTTGACCCAGCCCAGACCCTCACTAGTAGGTCTCATCGCTGGAAGGCATTTACCACAGGTTTTCAACGTGGGCGGTATGCAATGGTGTGATTCGACCAACATTGCTTCAGACCCATCTGCGACACCTGGTGTGTAGGACCTGCTGCTTGCTGACAATGGCCGGGTTTGCCTTGGGGGCCTCAAGGCCGTGCCCAGCTTTTTAGGGGGAGCCAGGGGTTCCAATGATTGTTGCGGACTCTGTCGTTTTGAAATAATACTTGCAAAGACCAGGCACACCCCAATATTTGGTGCAAGATGCCAGGTTGAATCACTTGAACGGGAAGACGCGAAATCTTCGATAAGCACCAGCGCTTCCCCGAAGCAACGGCTTCCTCAGAATGACTCTCTGTTCGCTTTTCCAATGGGGTCGAGCCGTCGATCAAAGCACCTGGAGTCTTGAGTAAAGTAAAGTATGTACGTACCTAGGTACCTGGGCCCTCTGCGCCCCACGTTTGGCCCATGCAGACCACTTGCAGACACGTTGCCAAAAAGATGGCACGTCCTCACCAGTGTCACCACCCCCCCCAGTTCATGTCCCATCGCCACAATGGCTGCCACAGGTCCACAGTCCGCCCAGAATCATCTCCCTGGGTGTGTCTTCGTGGCCGCATTTGCGAATGTACACTGGTACAGAAAAATTGTGGCTTGATCGTGGAGAAGGGGTTGGCGGTGCCTCTGGGTAATAGCGGAACTTTACAGGGAGCGAATAGAGCACTAGTCCGGCCTCGTACGGGGCACTCCGTGTTGTGCTTGAGATTCTCCATACATGCCCGCGATTACGCAAGACGCTGGGATAATCTTGCTGGGGGGTCCTGGAGGACGAGGACCAAATTTTCTCCTCCAAATGCCTACGGCACGGTCGTCTCACACAACATACGCCCCATTCCGGTGCCCCCCCCACCACCATTTTCTTCCTCCAGGGAGTTCAGCCGACATTGAAGGCTCTTTCTCGGCTTTCTTGTCCTCCAGTCGCCTCTGCCAACACCCTGCATTCCCCTTGTCCTGCTGACTAGAGCCCAGACTTTTGCCGTCCAGGACCTACTAACCTTTGATTTTACTTTCTCATTCGTGACCCTTTTCTTATCTTCTGCACAAGCCTCGCCAGCTGCATAATTTGTCCAGAGTACAGGGCTTGCCTTCACACTCTCTCGTCTACAAGCTGCCGACCCTTTTTGGACCCGTAGTCCGTCCGCTCGTTTACGCGCCAACTCCAACATTAAAGCATCACGACTTGTTCAGGACGACGTCGTCGAAATTCAATTCTACCTTCGATACTCCAACCCGCACATCGATAAGCACGCCACATAATGTCTGAAGAGAAGTCTCGCGTCTCTGGCGAGGTCCCCCGCGGGGAATCCTCGTCACCAATCTTGCCTACCGTTAACCCACAGGTTGAGAAGCCTCAACCCCCCAAGTCTGCTGTGCACCCGGCTTTCTACGTAATGTAAGATGACAAGGGATTTCTCAGCGAAGACATTGACAATGTCTTTGTGCGACCGCGACATGCTAACGCGTATTCCGTAGTGTATGGATCGGTTTCAGCTCGTCCGTCATTCTCTTCAACAAATGGGTTCTGGATACTCTCAACTTCCGTACGTTTTCTTCCAACATGGCTTGCCAACATGGCCTGGGCTGCATCATGGACATTGTGCTAATCGGATTGGGCGTGCAGGCTACCCCGTCATTTTGACCACGTACCATATGGCTTTTGCGACCATCGCTACTCAGCTCATGGCTCGGTTCACGACTCTCCTGGATGGCCGAAAGACAGTCAAGATGACTGGCCGCGTATACTTGCGTGCCGTGGTACCCATCGGCCTGTTCTTCAGTCTCAGTTTGATCTGCGGAAACTTGACCTACCTCTATCTGTCGGTCGCTTTCATCCAGATGCTCAAGGCCACTACCCCCGTCGCTGTGCTGATTGCCGGTTGGTCTCTGGGTGTCTCTCAACCCAACCTGAAGCAGTTTCTCAACGTTTCCGCCATTGTTGTCGGTGTCATCGTTGCCTCATTCGGTGAAATCAACTTCGTCATGATTGGTGTCTTGTACCAGATTGGTGGCATCATCTTCGAGGCTCTCCGCCTGACCATGGTCCAGCGACTTCTGAGCTCTGCTGACTTCAAGATGGACCCTCTTGTCTCCTTGTACTATTTTGCCCCTGTCTGCGCCGTCATGAATGGCGTCGTTGCTCTCCTGTGGGAAGTCCCCAAGGTTTCCATGACCGATATCTACAATGTTGGCCTCTTTACCTTCTTCCTGAACGGTCTTTGCGCTCTGATGCTCAACGTCTCTGTCGTTTTCCTGGTAAGGCTTATCTGACCCTCGCATTGAAGCCTGGAGTGGCTGCTAATGAGATACCGCAGATTGGCAAGACATCCGCCGTCGTCCTCACCCTCTGCGGTGTCCTCAAGGACATTATGCTAGTCGTCGCCTCCATGATGATCTGGGGCACCCCCGTCACCGGTCTCCAGTTCTTCGGTTACTCTATTGCCCTTGGTGGTATGGTGTACTACAAGCTTGGCTTTGAGCAGCTCAAGGGCTACATGGGCGAGGCTAACCGACAGTGGGCCGAATTTGGCGCTCGCAAGCCTGTGCTGCGCAAGCTGGCCATTATCGTCTTCTCTGCTTTGATCTTCTTCTCGCTGTTTACTGCCATGGCTCCATCATACGCTTATGATCCCAGCAAATTGACCAACACTGTTACTAGCCATCTCGGCAAGACGAGCGCTTAATGGGTGCAGAGTAACCCGAATATATTTTTTTTGACAGTGGAGCTACTGGCTACAACGCGGCTCACATGACTGAATACTCCGGCGTCGGTCTTGCTCTGGTGACTTTTCCTCCTTGGCAACACGCTAAATGGCTCCGAACAGCCCATGCTTTCAAACTTGTTATACACTTTGTCCTTTTCGTGTCTCCTCTTTTGTTTTTTTGTTTTTCAACTTCGCATTTGCCATGGGCCAAGTCAGCCCTGGCACAGCTTCTCGCCAACGGATAACCGACTTTGAACTTTGTTCTTAATTTGGAGACCCGAAGGGAGGCCATGAAATTTTTTTGTCGTCTGCTGGGGAAATGTGCCTCTTAATTGTATTACCTTGACAGCAAATTGGGGCTGCATGGCGCAGGCGCGCAATACTTGGCGGAGCTTGCACGGGACCAGCATTATGAAGGGTGTCTAATCTGATGTACTTTAGACGGCGTTTTGACCCATAGAAACGTAGAAATGAAATGGCCAAATGTGGGCAATGGAATTGTTCTGGTGCCGAGTTGAAGCCGTGAAATTGTCATTAATGTACAGCGGGTTTGAAGACAGTCAGACTGCAACTACAGCTGCATGTGGACGATTGGCGCATTTTCACGGTTGCCAGCCTGGTGTTCGTGGAAGGACCACACAGACATGGTAATTTTTCAGCTTTGCTTACGTTTCTGCAAGCACATGGCGTACACACTACGCATCCGCTTGCACATCTTCACTTGTCACGGCATCAATCCAAGGTAGTTTGTCAAAGGTTTATTCCAGAGTATCATGTCCTGGAGCAACCTCAGGTGCATCCACACCACCCTCCCAGAAACACAAGATGCAGTCCAAAACGATCTGGACCGATGCGTGTGATTTGTTTTTTTGATAGCAAAGAAGACCCGCCGAGCCCCCCATGTCCTCCCAACATGCACAATTCGTCTTCACGCGGTAGCAAAAAAGCAGGTTGGATGCAGAAAAAATATGATTTTTGGTTGTCTTAATGAAGTTTGATTCATTGAGCCCATAACCCATGCCAATTGCTGTTTACAGCCCTTGTCCTGCCAACTCCCGGTCCGTAACGCTTAAAATCCTAGAGGTACGTTAGTCCAATACACACACACACATCTTGGCGTCTCAAAAGAGCAGCCACGGGGGGGGGAGCAACATACGCAGAGGGGTGAAGAACCATCGGTTCTTGCCGCTGGTGTAGCGCTCCTCCAACACCTTCTTGACAGTCTTCTTCGCATCCTCCCGCTGGGTGACCTCCTTGAAGGTCTCGCCGGAGATGGCGCCCTTGAGGCCCTCCAGCTCGAGGGTGTATCGCGTGGGCATCAGGTGGTTGTAGTTGATGACCTTGATGAAGGGCTTGATCTTGGAACGTTTCTCCTGGCGCGTCTTGGACATGCGACGGGTGATCTTGGAAGGGTAGCGCTCAATGCCAGCAACGACGGCGTGGCCAAAAGGGTGAGGCTTGTTGCCGTTGTCGACGGGCTGGATGATGACGACCTGGGGTTTTGGTCAGCGGGGGGAGTTCTTTTTTCACACACGGTCTCTTCCAGCAAAGCAGAGTCTTGATATTGCGGCAGTGAAGCGTAGTTTGGTCGCATCGAATTTTGCGCACTGCGTCTTCTTCTCCAAGTTCTTGTCTTGTTGCTTGGTGGTTTCTCTTGCTGGCCACCACCGACTTTCCATCGATTTGTACGCCACTGCCTCAAACACAAAACGGTGCAATTGTCTTTTGTAGAATTCGTACCTTCTTGCCGGCATATCGGCCGCGGGTGATGATGGCGACTCGGCCGACCTTGAGGAACTTCATTTTGTCCTGCTGCGTGGTCGGGTATGTGGTTAGTTGGGGAGGATTATCGACGTCGTGGACCGTGGACCTAAGAAATTCCTGTGCAAAATTTGGGGTTTGTGGGTTTGGCAATTTGGGGCAAGCGAGCTGCATGTGCGCCGTCACGTGATGGGATGGAGACTGGTTGGTTGAAAATGGTGTGTTGCTGTGATTGGTAGATGTGGGGTGGAATGTTTTTGTTGGTGGTGCTGGGTCCTTTCCCAGGTGCGTGTGCTTTTGGGAGGTCGAGGCTGTGTTTCGACGGAGCCGCATGCAATTGAAGAGCTTCTCATCTCGCAAATATAATCAAACCGTCAAGATGCCTGCCCCGACGTACATCATCTCAAGGGTAGCCGACCCCATCTTTGCTCTACTCATCGGCGTGTCGGCCGCCGCGACTCGAATCAATCGCGAAGAAAAGGCAAAGGGGTATACAACTCAACAGACCATTGACAACGGCTTGCGGTATCTACAGCCGGTTCCACGCATGAACCTTGAATCGCAGCACTGACGTGTCACCTTAGACGTATCGGACTTTCAAAGAAAACGGCATAGTTTGCACTAGCCCGAGTCAATTCAAGGCCTGCTCATGACGACAAAAAATCGACCAATAATGCTCAAACACGAGGCTCTCGTGCTCCACGACAAAACACTGTTCTTACACAGCCAACTCGACCGACGTAACATGATCAAGCATCAAATGACGGCCCATACTCCTTTTTCATGGCCTCGCGTACAATCTGACCACATAGCTTGGCTGTCGGGTTGACGCCTACAGCCAACCCCTTTGCGATCTGATTGCCATATCGCCCGCCGTACGCCAAATCATGCGACGCGGCCTGCTCAAAGTCTACGCGGGTCCAATTTGCCTCGTATCGGCTGGTGTTGATGTCCAACTGTCGGTCGGACAGTAGTCTGGATGTTCGGAGGTAGATTGCCGCGCGTTGCGTGTAAGCCATGGACAAGGTTCGAGCTGCTTGGGGCGAGATGGGAGTTGAGACCGTCGGGGGTGACAGCAGAGAGATGGATTTTTCCAAATCATCCAGCGCGCAGACGGCAGCCCTGCTTTTCTCCTCGGCGACAGGCTCCTCTATTAGGGGCAGAGGCATGCCAGTGGTGATGTCAAGCAGCATGGCGTCTCCGTAGAGCCGTCTGATGATTTGAGCACGGTTATTTCGAGCGCTAGCATAGTTGGAGAAATCCAAGATTAGATTGTCCAGCTCAGCGAGACTTTGCCGGTACCCTTTAATGGCTGTTTCGTTGGCGTCTTGCAATTGGGATTCGCTGAATTCGGTCTCAATATCCTGGATTCTGGCAATGATGGCACGCTCCCGCTGCACGACCCTGTCGTAGCCGGCTGAGTCGGTGACATGAGGATCGCGGGGGAGCGCCTCGTCGGTTATGATGGCTGCGGCGGGGTTGGACTCGGGGTCCTTGATCTTTTCGAGGACGTTGGCGTCTCGCGTGCTAAGATTGACGTAGGCCATGGTGTTTCAGTACGGAGGTGGGGGTAGACGGATGCTGTGCGTCAAGGCAGGACGGCAAAAAAAGAGCTTCGTCCACGGTTCTGGAACAGCTATAAGTTGTTCAAGATAGCGGCTAGAGAAAAGTCGAGAGTCGTTCCTGGGTGGAACGTGGACCCTCTGATCCAGCGAGCCGAAGGTGCGGGAGCGCCAGGTTGAGCACAGAGCCGCAGACTAGCGGCAGTCGGGTCGTCATCTCAGCCTTGGGGTATCTAACTCGAGAGGTGGCATTGAGAAACTACCTACTTTTTCGTCGGTCGCCAGAGCAGAGCAGCTCCAAAGTCCAAAGGCGGGCAGAAGTTGTGGAGAAGCCGCCGTCCAACCGTCCAACAGTTCGACTTGGAACAAAGCACCACAGCGGAAGAGCACAAAAGTGGGCCGGCAACAGGCGGCTTTCTTCGGTTGCAGCCGCCGTGCGGAATCGTACCGTCAGCGCCGCACTGCCGGACATGGAGGGGCCGCTTCGGACATGGAGGAGCGGCTTGCGGGCCAAGTTCCCCAATGCGTCCTGTCCTCGACCTTGTTCGCGGCTGTGCTTGAATGGAAAGCAGCAATGGGGGCCCCCCTAGGTGTCTCTGGGTCAGTCAGTCAGTCAGTCAGTCAGTCAGTCAGTCAGTCAGTCAGTCAGTCAGTCAGTGTCACAAGTCGAGTCAAGCCAAGCCAAGATCCGGCAAGCGGGCAAGAGTCAGATAATGGACGTGCGCATTTGTGTTGGAAATGGGACACGGCATGATGCGGGCACGGCATTACCATGGGCGTTAATTTTAAGATTTGACAAGACACAAAGGTTGGAGCAGCACTGCACCGATTCCCACGGCCCCGGACGGCTCTGAGACACAGCGATTTCCCCACTGAAATCTGATGACCCTTCCCATGCCGCTGCTGGTGTTTCCTAAATCAAGTCGCCACCTCGAAGCGCCCGACAGCCTTGGACCGCGAGATGCCATGCGCGGGGCTTTTCCGGGGACACAGTCCAGCTCCCGAGCAATGCGGCGCGAGGCCAATCGTGGCCAAGAGCTGATGCGTCTCCCGCACCGCATGAACCAAAAGTCTACGGCCACTTTGGCAGTATGAAGTAGTCATATTACGTCTTGTGCCCTCTGGAATGTTGCCTGGATTCCATATTACAAAGAGCCAGCCCTCCCTTTGCCACACCACCCTTTCTGCCTCTTCACCCTTCTTGTTAGTATTTGTTTTGGCATGCCATAATACTGATTGTCACACACATACACACCCGCTGTCTCTGTGACTACCATTCTCTTTTTCTTGTATTGGACTTGTAACCCTAGTCAGAAATCACATTCATCAAAACCCCTAGCCAGCATCTCGACGCTGGGGACGGAGACATCGGAACCGCATAGTTGCCAGTGTCTCTGGTTGACAAGCCAGCAACTTGCAGCAAAACAACAACACCAACAAGGCATCATCACACTAAAAAGTGAAACAAAAAAACATGGCCCCCTCGGCAGTCTCGCCGCCGCAGCGGCCCGTCGACTCTGGTGCCGTGCAGCCTCCCGCCGGAAACTTCACCGGCTACGACCACGTAACCTGGTGGGTTGGCAACGCCAAGCAAGCGGCCGCCTACTACGTCAACCTGTTTGGCTTCAAGCACATTGCCTACCGCGGGCTAGAAACCGGCAGCCGGTACTTTGCCTCGTACGTCGTGGCCAACAACAATGTGCGCTTCGTCTTCACATCACCGCTCCGCTCGGCCGCGCACCTGCCGGCGGCGGAGCCCATCAGCCCCGAGGACAAGGGGCTCCTGGACGAAATGTACGCGCACCTGGAGCGGCACGGCGACGCCGTCAAGGACGTGGCCTTTGAAGTGGACAATGTCGAGGGCGTGTACCACAAGGCCGTGAGGGAGGGCGCCGTGGCGGTGCAGGCGCCGCGCAAGTCGCAGGACGCGGAGCACGGCGGCGTCGTGACGGCCGTGATCCGGACCTACGGCGACACGACGCACACGCTCATCAACCGCGGCGGCTACACGGGGCCCTTCCTCCCGGGCTTCCGCCAGGCGCGGGCGCGGGCGCCGACGGCCAGCGTGAGCGTCAGCCTGCCCGCCGTCGAGCTCGCGCGCGTCGACCACTGCGTCGGCAACCAGGACTGGGACGAGATGGTGTCGGCCTGCGCCTTCTACGAGCAGTGCCTCTCCTTCCACCGCTTCTGGTCCGTCGACGACAAGCAGATCTGCACCGACTTCTCGGCCCTGTCCTCCATCGTCATGGCCTCGCCCAACAACCTGGTCAAGATGCCCATCAACGAGCCCGCCGCCGGCAAGAAGAAGTCGCAGATTGAGGAGTACGTCGTCTTCAACTCGGGCCCCGGCGTCCAGCACATCGCCCTGCTCACCCCAGACATCATCGGCGCCGTCACCGCCCTCCGCGCCCGCGGCGTCGACTTCATCAGCGTGCCCCCGACCTACTACGACACCCTGCGCCAGCGCCTCAAGACGGACAAGCGCGCCTGGGACCTCAAGGAGGACCTCGACACCATTGAGCGCCTCAACATCCTCATTGACTACGACGAGGCCGGCTACCTCCTCCAGCTCTTCACCAAGCCCCTCATGGACCGCCCCACCGTCTTTATAGAAATCATCCAGCGCAACGACTTTGAGGGCTTTGGCGCCGGCAACTTTAAGAGTTTGTTCGAGGCCATTGAGCGCGAGCAGGCCGAGAGAGGAAACTTGTAATTTTTTTGGGGGTGGGGGGAAGAACCAGTTTCTTTTTGACCGGGACGAGTTTCGTCATATTTTCAAATCACGCATGCATGCATGGAATGAGCCTACATTGTCGTTTAGTTATTACCCCTCGCGCCAAATGTACAAGTGCGACGGCACCTTGAGCCAATACAACCAAAAAATGAAGCAAAAAGAAAAGAAAATGCAAATGTGCGCCGTCTTGTGTTTGCCCCCTTGTTTTGTAATTCCCGCGCGCCAGTAAATTGATGATATCGCTTTCCAACCACTCCCATGCAATCGTGTATTCAAACCAACAAATGAACCAAAAAAAAAAAAAAAAAAAGACATCGCTTGCATCCTATGCATCCACCTCCATTGCGCCATTTGTCTGATACGTGTACCCGTTGCCGTTGACTGTTGCCGGCTCCTCGGTGTGGGCATTGCTTTGACAACCGGGGCAATTGTGAACAACCTCGTGCGCAAAGACGTCGCAGTCGATGCAGAAGTGGTTCCGGCACACTTCGCACGCATACCTGCCGCTCTCACTCACACCCTTTGCTTTTGAATGGTGCTGGCCGTCGCCGTCGCCGCCGTCTTTGGCTCTCTCTGCGCCGTCCACCTTGCCCTTTGGCCGCTCCGGAAAGGGACACATGCACGAGAAGCAGGCGGCGGAGCTTGCTGCTTCGGCCCAGGACACCTCGACCCAGTTCCGCAGCGGGAACAGGTGGTGGTACGACCGGGCCAAGTGCGTGGATAGGATGAGTGTCAACCCGCACGCTGGGCATTCGGCGGGCAGTCGACACACGCGGGCCGAGCATCTCGTGCAGTTGTATCCCTCCCTTAGCGGTTTGCTGTGACAGGCGCAGAAGCTAATGGTGCCTCCTGGCGCGAGAGTCCTCGACGGGAACCCCATCATCAGCAGGCTGGCCGTGTTCTGTTCCCTTGTCCTCGTCACGGGCGGTGTTGTGCTGGCAAGGAACAGGTCCCTGAAGTGCACCTCGTCCATGGCGACGTTGTACTGGGACTCGTCCCCGGCATTCGTTTGTGAGCACAAGTCGGCGCAAATGGCAACTTGCGCCGAGAGCCCGACCATGGAGACGCGTATCTTGTCCGTCATCAGGCTGGCAATGGTTTCGTGAATGTCTCCAGGATCGCTCGATAACAAGGCGCCGTAAATGATGAGAACCTCGCGGGTCCCGTGTGAGGGTGCGTGGCTGCATCCGAGCACATGTCAGCATCAAACGGCCACATTCAATTCAGTCGAGGCCAACTCACAAGAGAGCACCGCGACACATCTCCAGCGCATTCTGCAAGCTGGGATTTCCTTGGGGATCCTGCCCTTCCACCGCCCTCAGGCGCTCAATGTGCTCTGCGGGATTCCCACTCATGTCGCTTATTCTCACAGCCACACCGTCCCTCATGCCCACTATTCCCAGCTGCGAAATGGGGTTCTGCTCAAAGTACTCCTTGACAAACGCCAGTGCATAGCTTATCGTCAGCCGGTACCTCGTGGGGAGCAGATCCTTTTCCGCCATGGCAAACGACATGTCGAGAACGAGAATCATGTGCCGTATGATGCCTCGCTGAAGCGGCGTCGTGTCACGCATCAGTCGCCGGCGCTTCTCGGCCTCGAGCAGCGTGAGGTTGAGCATGCCATCCTCCTCCTCGGGCAGGTTCAGCTCCCATGATCTTTTGGACTTTTCCCATGCCTGCTCGCCATTTCTGTTCTTCTTTCGATTCGACCTAGACGCTTTGCTGCGAGCCGATGGACCGGGGGCTTCATCGTCCGTGACCTGGTGATCCATCAGCTCGTCGTCCGACATGTCGCCGGCGATGAATTCGCCATCCGAGTCGGCCATGGGGGGCTATTGACGGGTTGTCCCGGGCTGCAGTTGTGTTGGGTGTGCAGTTGAAAAGCAGACTGAGAGTTCTGCCCAGCCCCGTCTGTTGCCCTTGGGCTGTCCTTGGGGGGGGAGGGGGAGTTGAAAGATGTGATGCAAAGTGAAGAATATACCTAGCGAGGCTACTGTGAGGTCACACACAAACACAGCCAGCCTTGCACAAGCAGCACTCCACCAGCCAATGACAGCGGCGGTACATCCGCCACATCACAGCGAAAAGGGCAAGCAATGACGAGAACTAAAAAGTGAAGGGCAATTTTTAAACACAAAAAGCCGAAAATTTTGACAACCTGGTACGGCTCACTTCAAAACATGGCTGGCCAAGGGATGCCATCATCTTGATTCAAGATTTTACTATGCATTAACTCGCTACGTCGGGGTATACTACGGAAGTCGTATCTAAAGTACCTAGTAGCCAAGGCGAATCTGCCAGCCAAATGGCCACCAATCCACCACGTCTGGCGAAACGGAAGATGAGCCTGCTTCTCTTTTCACCGTCTCGAATCCCCATCCCCCACAAGGACCACTGTGCACGTCCCATCGCTCCCTCCAACCTGACTTTCGCTGACGTAGCGTTACGTGGAGGTGACCAGTCCGAGGTTGTCATGAAACGTTCCCATTTCCAAATATCCAATAACCTCACACGCACCGGTGAGTGTTTGGTGCAGAAATAAACCAGAGTAGCGCAGTACGCCAAACCCCTCCCAAGGATATAGATGTATGTCGTCGTATTTTCCATCATCCGTATAAGTTTCGTCCGACCATCAATTAAGTCGTCCATCTCCCAAAAAGAAGAAGAGAAAAGCTGCAGAAAATAGTACGCAAAGTTATGCTTTCGCCGTTGAACGCCATGTCCGAGAACCAAACACTTGAACAAAAGACCCCCAGTGTCGTCAGCTTATTAGTCGTAGGTAGCGCTAGTTTGCATGGGCCAATCATCTTCGGTAATGCTCGACCAGAAGGTCCAAACGGCAACAACAGAGAGCAGAGTAAAGAATGTCTGGAACAAGGCTCCGTCAATCTTGCCACTTGTGCCGTCGCAAATATATTTGCTGATGGCGTAGTTGAAAACTTGGCCAAGAGCGAAAAGCAGAGCGGCGGCGATGAGATAAATCATGGGTCGAATTTCGCCCAGTATGCGAAGGACCAAGACAGACTCCAAAACGAAAAAGGCCACGAGGAAAATAAGAGGGATGAGCTGATATAGGACGTAAAGGGCAATGTTTCGATTCGGAAGTTGGTAGCTGCTGTTCCAGTAGCCAGTCCATTCGAGGCCAGTGTCCAAGGCAATGTACCCAGTTCCAATAAATAGCACCGCGGCAGAGGCGATGAGAAGCCCCATGGAGAGCGGAGTCCCGTCATCAATCAACTGGTAACCAACAATGGCGTTGAGCATGAGGATCCACGCGGTTGCAATAATCATGCCGATATGAATGGCGGTGAAAGCCTGGAGCAGTAGTATTAGCAAGTGAAACAGTAGACATCTGACACACCGGGGGGGGGGGGAGACTGGGACATACAACCCGAGCAGTTGGGTTGAGAGGGAAACCGCCGACAGAAAAGATTTCGGATATACTAATAAGAATGTAGCCAACTAGAAATAATTGCATTTCCCTAGAGGCCAGGTGTTAGCGACATGTCGAGCATACAAAGGGTAGCCGTGCATGGCCTGTTTTTGTTCTTACCTGCGACCAACGGCAGCCCGTTTCCGTTCGGATCGTAGCAGCAGCAAGAGAGAGGTGGCAATGGCAGCGCCACAGAGAATGATTGAGCCCAAATTAGCCAAGTGACGATTACCGCTCAACGGGATGCCCGTGAGTTGGCAGCCTTCCCACGGCCCGTTCTGGTCATGTCGTGGTCCTGAGAACAGCTGGAATCACAATACATGTCAGCGACAAAGGTTACGCAGGATGTTCTTCGGCGGGTACAAGGCGCAAGAGATTGCGCGAGTTGGTGGATGTTGACTCACGTTACACACCGGCAAGGTGGAGTCCTTGCAGAAGTCCTGCCCAAGATGTTAGCTGCGGTACCGAGTGCAATTGACTGCCAGACGATGGGCGTGGAAGACGCACGTTGAAGTTTCCAAAGTCGGTCGACCCCATTGTGACTACAGGCGGTATTCCAGCTGAGTCGATGTTTGCATCCAGCAACGGCTGATCACAATGGGTGCGCAGCTGTACTTGGCCTCGTCGCAGCCGTGACCGGGATACGACGACCAATGCCAAATATCTATGCGCCGAATGGATGGCAAATTGCCAGACGCGGTCAACGGAATAGCCGTGCAGTAGTAGGTTTGAGGCAATCGGCTTGCGCTCCGGTGCTTTGCTCGTCGAGGGTGGCGGCGGTGTGAGCTGGACGATTTTGGGCGAAAGTGGCTGGCTGGTCGTTGCTACGGAGGCTGTGGGGGACTGGGTATCGACGAGACGCTGCTGGTGTTGGACCTTGTTCCGAGTAACAAAGGTAGCGACTGGATCTTGGAGAGCTCGAGACGAACCGTCGCGGCGATGAAATCGTCAAGACTCGCCTGGGCAGGGAGAGGTCGAGGGCGGTCGACTAAACGGTTTCTCCCTTGGATGTTGACGGGACGATGGGAGAGTGAGTGAGCGAGATGGGCGGAGATGGTAGGAAAGTCATGCTACGGGGGAGTATGGGAGGATACTGGGTATAACAGGGCAACGGGGTGCTGGAGGAGGGGCGCAGAGACAGCAGGGACTGCCTCAATGCTCAAGTGTCAACTGGTACTCCGTACAGTAATTACATGTTGGGTGCGAGCATGTCTTGGACTGGGGGTCAGTACCCGGGCAATATGATTACTGCGCTAGGCTGGGTGGATTCTAAAGTTGGGAGGGAGCTCCGAGACCAGGTGCTAATAAAAGGCTGGGGCAGGGGTGTGGCGGGACATAAGCACCCAGGGGGGCCGGCTGCTCGTTGCTTCCTGCGCCTTGATTGGCCACTGGTTCTGTCAGTCATCATCAATCGAGTGCCAGGTGGAGGCAGGCGACGGGCTCCGACAGCAAGAAGCTCTACAAAGAAGTCCCAGATGTCACGTACGATTGTTGATACTATGGGCACCTAGGAAGGTACTTAAGTACCTAACTTCTAAGTTGGTGGCCGTGGTGGCACCCAGCACCAGCTAGTGGAACCAGGGCAAGGAAGGATGGCATTGCCCATGTTATTACGAAAAGACCTGCAACAACGGCAAAGTGCTACTTGCAAGTATATACGATACAAGGCTGCGATTCCACGGAATCTGCAATGGATCTTGACAGGGCCGGATGGTAAGCAGCCGGCCATGTTTGGCTATACCGATCCGATAGAGAGAGTGTTCGCCCGCCGCAGGAGGATGGTGCCTGGCCAGTCAGTCGGGCCGGCATTCGACCAAGCACGGACTCGGGGGCGGCGTATTGATAGAGCAAACTTTGAAGCATCCAAGCCCCCATCTCCTGCTCTCCTGCTCTCCTGCTCTCCTGCCCTGACTGGCATCTGTTGCATCGCCAACTTTTGTTTTCTGCGTCTGTGGAGTGTGGAGCGGAAACTATACATAGCAGCTGGTGCTGGCAAGAAGCAGCCTTCAACTCATGCTCCAAAATCATGGCTGGCGGCTGGCTCAAACACAAGGCCATTGATGCGAGGCATTGAGAGGCTGGGGGCCGTGGCGTTGCGGCTTGGCAGAGCGGCGGCGTGTCTGGGGCAACACGATTGGCCGTGCCTCAGGCCACTGTGGTCACAGCAAGCTCTTTGTCCCTTTTTGGCGCCCCTTTGATGGTGCTGAGACAATTGAACCGAACCGCCTCCTTTTTCTTATTTTCTGCCTGCGCCGCCACAACGCCACACTCTCTGGAGCTGACCCTGCGGAGGGACTGGACCACACACGTCAATTACTGCAGAAACCGTTTCCGCACCAACTGTTCCGAACGGCGCACCAGACCCAGTCGCTACGTTGCGAGGTGAAGATTTGATCTGATACATATTCCTTTTTATTGAGCATCAAGCAAAGCAGTCCACACTTTCGACAGCATCCCTGGTTGACCCAAAGAAGACATGCATTTTGCTTTTGGCCGATGCAGCATACATATATTATAGCATAACGATGCATGCCGCCAGTAAATTACTCCGTACAATGAAGAAGCATCGCATGAAGAGCAGTTGTACTCACTCGCAGGCCATCCCTGGTGCCATTGTACCAAGTAGGCGAGCTGCAGATGGTCTTTGTTGGATGCAAATCTCGAGCCAGTTCCAGGTCTTCGATGCGCGTGCACCTTGTTTCCGTGGGATCTGCTTCTGCATTCTGCATGCACGCGGGCCTGCCGCACCCAAGAACGGACCCAAGAACGGATATGGCATCAATGATATTATACAGCAGCTATTGTTCGACCCAGGTGAAACGCACTTGGGCCGGGCGAATGAGCGGACCACAAGCCATGGCTCACTGATAAAATGGCGCTCGCCTCATGAGGAAGATGCACGTAGCATTCGTCAATGCACACACGCCATGGGTCTGCAGGAACCAAAGCACAGAGCACGAATCGATTCTTCGCATTGCAGGTGTGGTAGGTGCTGGTCACGAAATGTACGATTTCTCGCTGGCAGCGGCGCATGGACAGGCAGGCACGGCGGCCCCTGCCAGGCAGACTCTATGCATTCATGGCCGATATTTGCAATTCCACTTCCTCCAGGCCACGACCCTTTCATTCTTCTTCATCGTGAACCTCTGTTTCAGCAAGAGAGGGGCCGGGTGTGCATCGCGCACATTGAATTCCGTGGGCCGCCCACACATGCTCACTTTAAGATTACCAGACCACCTTTGTTGCCTGTCTAGCGCAAGAGCCGACAAGCATTGACTGCTCGCCAAATTACATTTCGGCTGCATCCCTGCAAGAGGCAATCCGTCCCCTGATCCCATGATGGCTTCCTTCCTTCATGCCTGGCCCCCTTCCAAAGCGACAAGCTCAAGACCTATCCAACACCAGAGGAACCATGATGCAATTTGAACCACACTTGGTCTGTTCGCCAGTCTCGGTCACTAAATGGTTGATGGAGCCTGGAAGCCGTGACAGCATCCGTGACCTGGCCTTTTTGTGCCCGCCAGCATCGTGTCGAATGGCCCACGCCCTTGTCACGGCAGCGACTTTGGTGGCGATGAATCGCCTTTTTGAAGGCGCTTGGGTGCTCCCTTCAACCCAGGGCACGTAGCTGACGGGACCCACGTCATACATTCGAAACGCCAGACACGGCTCCCTACGGCCAGTTCGTCGCCCATGCGGCGCGTCACCCAACCATCTGCCGTGGGTTTCAGCAACATCATTGTAGTTTGGCCCCCAAGGCAGTCAGACAAGACGGCGCGATTATGGGTATCGAGTCACACCTATGTTTCGTGCTGACTCTTGCTGTCTTTTGCCCGGGTTGGTGACGCCTTGTATCGACGCGCTGTAATACATATTGGCTCGAGGGCTTCACATACCCAGAGTGCTGGGGCTACAAAGCAGACGCTTCCGGCGATTCTGGAAGATGGACTTTCGCCGTCAAGGGGGTCTTTGTTAGCCCCCATGACGTAAAACTCATGTGGTGTCAGTCAGTCCTTGACACAGCACACGTCACATTTACACTGATGGCGGGGAAATGGATTTAAAAATACTAATATTGTTTCTTGGGACCTTGCGCAGTCTCATTGAGGCCAACTGGTGGCAACCCGTAGGGTAGTCTGGACCAAACCGCTATGCACCACATACATGACGACTGACCCCAGCTCCAACTAAAAAAACACCATGCGCTCACTGTACAAACGGCGTATCCTTCTCCTTTGCTATCAATCCGTAGATCTTATTAAAGGCTAATGTTTACTTCATCGTCATCCATGGAGCAGCAGTCATGTGAAATCAACGAGCTTCAGCACCACAGATATAAACAATATCAATATCGTCTCTCCTTGGTTACTGACCGTATATAGTTGCGGCAAAATTTGAGACCAGGAGCTCATACAACATGGCGAGATAACAGGAATCAGATTGGTGTTCGACAGAACTCCTGGACCTCGAACCTGACTTGGAGCAACCAGCGTCTCCTTCTCAATGGCTCCTGCGTTGCCCAACCTCGTTAAGCATACCTTGCAAACTAAGTGGCAGTGCCGGCACAGCTTTGTATCAACAGCTGTCCAAGCGGGAGCGACAGACTCCAGAATGCTGCCACTATCCAATACTGCTGTGTCATCCCCGAAGCGCTTCTGGCTTTGATACATCTTGCCCGGACCGAATCTTGAGGTGCCAAGAGTGGCCATTTCCGAGCAACTTGCCCAGAACCTGCTTGTCTACCTGTTGGCCAATACCCGTAGGCATCGTCACATCGGCTTCAGTGTGCAATGTCGTGCCCGTCGGAAATTTAGGAATAGCGAAAAGCTCGGCCAGATTCGAACTCTTAGTGACGGGAATACCTAATCTTGAGGTATATATTGCAACCAAGAGGAGGAAAAGAATGGCCAAGCCGATCTGGGCCGCTAAAAACGACAGCCATGCCCATCGTATGGTGATGTAGATCTCCGAATCCAGAGCCTCACCCATCACGGTACCGTTGATTTGGCTTACTCGCATACTAATGTACCAATGTCAGATTTTTGACCGAGATGCTACTTTCCAAGAAACGTACAACTCTGTCATGGCTTGAGCCACGGTCTCAGTTATGTTTCTCAAATTATTCCAAATGATTTTCTTGTCTTGCTCCACAGATGATTTTCCCACAGAAACGCCGTTGAACAAATTCGCTGCTATATTATATGTTGATTCGACCATGTGAGTCTTTATCAACTCAGGGGAGCTTGCTGAATCCCAGCTTCCGACGAGAGCATCAGGAAACCTCCACCTGACCGAATTCTCCTTGAGGGCGCGGGTTATATTGAAGTTGCCCCCTCCGCTTTTGTCGAGCAGCGCGAAAGATGAATTGCCGTCTCTCTTGTAAATTTTCACCTCTGATTCCAACGGCGTGGTCTTTGCGACGCCGTCTATGACTGTCACGTTGTAGGTTTTGACACAATAGTGCCAAATAACTTCGACTGCCTGGGGATAATCAGACACGTGGGACACTTTGTAAAGAAAAAAAAGTTGGGCGACTGAAAGCGGAATTATATCCGGATTCTCCCACTTGAACAAAGTCTCAGGCTGGTTGGCCACCGTCTCGAATTTCGACTTAGGAGCCGCGCCAGGAGATGTTATGTTGAGGGTGCTGCTGAGTCGCCCGAATGCCCCTGGTAAGCCTACCTCATAATCACTTACATTCGTGAGATGGTTCGTAATATTCCCCACACTCGTACATACAGCCAGCGAGCTGAATATTGGCCAGCGGCAATTGGCGGTTGGGCAATGGGGCTGGAGTTCAGGCCATGTCTCTTCTCCAACCCTGTGGTAGATGGCGCGTAGCGCAGCACGAAGCATGCCATCTGGCAACTGATCCACCGCCACTCACAGCCCTCTGTTAGTTCGTCTGTATAGATGTTAAACTGACTTATATACATACATGGTGCGCTGTAGATGGGTTTAATGCTTCCTTGCGGATAATTCAAGGATGCGAGAGCTACAGCATTGCTTCGGGTATCGGGAATCATTCGAGTCGAGTAGGAGATGGTGGACTGTGTGAGGAACGAGGTTGCAAGACTGGACATCATCATGATGGAAGCCAAGAAGGCGAGGAAAACAAATCTGGCGGATCAGAAGGGCAACGACGACCTGGGCGTGACGAAGACTTACCTCCCTCTCAACCTTGTGAGCAATCGAAAGCTTGCACAGGGTCCCCGACTCGCCTGGTCAATCATGTAAATGTCCCGAAGCGGCCGCTGTGCAGCGGCAAACCAATTCCACTTCAACTGCGAGAGGCCCTGCGTTATGGGCACAATCATGACAGAGCGGCATATGGTAGACAGGAAGGCAACGACAGTGTTGAGTGTGAGGCCAAGGGGCCAGCCAGGCTGGGCCTTTCCGTCAAAGCGAGAGAGAAGGATGGAGAGAAAGGCCAGAATGAGTGTCGCGGCGAGACACGCTGCCATCTCGGGAGCCCAGGACCAAAGGGAGCTGCACAAGCCACTTTCACGACGCAGACGGAAGCTTGATTGAACGCTCCCCTCGGGGGGGGGGGGTTGTCAGGCTCCGAAGGTTGCGTAGCGGCAGAGCTTTCGGCCTTGGCGGACTCCAGGTCTCGAAAGGAGCTGGCATCATCTCTCAGCAGAGCCGAGGCCTGCAGGAGGTGCTCCTGACTGGTGTTGTTGTTGTTGTTGCTGCTGCTGTTGTTGCTGTTGTTGTCTGACGGAAAAGCCATGACGCTGAAGAGTTGGGATGCCATGTCTGTCGTATGTCCCTGAACTTGTCCGAAGCAGCTCTCGGAAGACGGCGAGCCGGAAGGAACCTTGGCGTGTATTGATGCCTACGGGGATGCAAAACGAAGTGCTCGCACATATATAACTCTACCAGAAGAGGGCGGAGTGAGAGAAAGGCGAGCACAAGTGTTGCACCCTAAAGCGGCTCCGTGAGACCCCGAAAGCATTGCCGCCTCCAAAGCTGTGCCTGTCAAGGCCCCTGGTGTCTACTTTTGCAGCTTCGGGGAGACAATCTGGGCACTGCATACAAAGCGGGCAAGGATGATGCCCAACGAGGCTTTGCTTATCCACGACTGTCAACAAGTGGGATTCCACGGTGCCCATCAGTGTGTTGCACTGGGAAATGCACTACTACTTGCGGCACCGCTGTGTGTTGGATGACTGGACTGCGTAACGAACCGTTTCCTTGGCCGTTTCTGCATGCGACCAGTCTGTTTCTGCCGGTGACGATTTGTAAACATTGAAGCTGCAGTCAGGCAGTGACAAAAATAGCGATGCAACACGGCCGCGGCATGGGAATGTACAGTTGGCGACGTTGAAAGCCACATGAAAAATCCACATTCTCCATGCCACATTAGCTCACGGTTATACCGATAGAAGGGCGCTATAATTTTTGAAGAGCCGAGGCGTATAGTGATTATAGAATTGCTAGATTTGGCTGGTTTGACCTCTATTTATGGCGCTTCCAGGTGGGTCGCGAGTCGTGACCTAGAATAATTAACCACAGAGCACTCGTTCTAATTGATATGTTACAAAAGTGGGGATCGGGATCGGGTGGCTTGGCCGTAAGCGTATCGAATACATCGAATACTAATTGAATACGGACAAAAGTCGCCTTCTTTGACAACACGCCCCATATGAGAAGCCTTTGCACCAGGAGCAGCAGGGCCGTCAGCAGGGCGGTTGACAGGTAATTCACCTGTATGGTTTCGTTGTGGCCGGTGCTCTTGTTCAGCTCCGTCTTGGTCAGGTTACAGCACTGTGATTGGGCTCTATAGCCATTCCAGCACGCAGCATTGAACACTCCAGCGCCAATACCAGTCCTGGAGGGTTGATGTCGGAGGCAAGTTTGGGGCGCGCGTTAGTCTCTTGTTATCAACATTACCTCTTTGCATACGGGTAACCCACAGATACCCGGCAATAATTATGGACACGCGCAGGCATCTAGGTACCCAAATTTTACACCTTGGTCCTGGTTAATGCAGTTCGTCATGGGTTTTCCCGTTTTACCCCCCCAGCAATTGCCCGGCGCCAAGACGGGAGTGTGTGTCACCCCAGATTAACACCAGATTTGAAGGCCATGGCCATTATGATTGACGGTGGACCTGGTGCTGTAGAGGGATTGAGCTGTTCTAATCAACCCAGCTGTCTTCGTCGATCGCCTTGAGATGTGGCTTGGATATAGCTTGACAGGCAACCCGACCACTCAGAGTAAAGGCGCAAAAGAGGTGCGTCCGCCAAGTACCTGATGGTGAACTGAATCTAGTTTGTCGTTGTCCCATTCATGTCGACCCTCTCGTCGGTTGGTTGTAGGCACAACGTCCAACAGGCGGCCCCGTCCATAGGGCCAGCCATTGTTCGGCCTTGCTTTGCGCTCATGTCGTCTGGGGGAAGCACTCGGACTATGCTGTTCCTGTTGCCCCTGCTCCTGTTGGTCTGCGTCGGAATCAACCTGTATCTTGAAGCGAAACAACGGAAAAAGGCAAGTGTCGTATCCTTGCCCCTCATCAAGCCCATGCAAACCTTGAAGGAAACAAAAAGGCACTCCAGGCCCTGGCGGCGTCGCATGCATGTCTTCCGCCGCCAATGATCAAAAACCAGCGACCGCTGGGAATAGACTGACTGGAGCAGATATTTCGCGCAGACGCCGTGTCCCGGCTCATGGAACTGTCTCTCTTCCACTTTCGTCAAACAGGATACACGATTCAGCAAGTCTTTTCTGGGCAACCGAGCGTTTGGCACCGTTGATCCCGCCAACCTGGAGGCGATCCTGAGCACCAACTTCCACGGTAAGAATGCCACGGCGCCAAAGAAAAAGGGAGGGCACCAGTAATTGACAAGTCTAGACTTAGCCTTTGGCCTCCGAAGAAAAATCACCTTTCCCATCTTTGGTGATGGCAATATTCACCCAAGCAGGCGAAGCATGGAAGAACTCGCGCGATTTCCTGCGCCCGCAGCTGGCGCACCGGCAACACGCAAGAGCCCGTGCAAGATCTCCTGAGCATGCTGCCTCGTGCTGGCGGCGTGGTTGATCTCCAGCCGCTCTTCTTCCGCTTCACCCCCGACGTCACCACGGCGTTTCTGTTAGGCGACTCGGTCCGCTGCCTGACATCAACCGACGACAGCCAGGAGCAGGAGTTCGCCGCATCCTTTGACATGGCGCAGAAATACGTCATGGATCGCTTCTGGCTCCTGGAATTGTACTGGCTCATAGGGGGCTCGGGGTTCCCCAGGGCCTGTGACCAGGGCCTGTGCCAAAGTGCACGCCTGTGGGAACGGATCATTGACAAAAACCTGGATGCTGCCTCCCGAAAAGACGACACAGATGGGCGCTATGTATTTCTCAAGTCCATTGCAAAGGCGTGTCCTGACAGGGTCCTGCTCCGGGGACAAATTATCAATATCCTCGCCGCGGGACGCGATACCACCGCGGCGCTGCTCTCTTGGGTATTGTGAGTGCTTCGGAGAGAAACAAACAATGGTTTGAGCATGTGCTGGTGCCTCCTTAGTCTCCTGCTGGTTCGACACACCAGCGTGATGGAGAAACTGCGCTCCGAGGTCCAACGGCAACAAGTATACATGCCGTCCGAGACGCTTGATCTGGCCTCTTCATCTCGCCCATCCAACTACACCATGCTCTCCACGGGACACACATGCCTAAACAGCAGCCTCCGAGCTTAAAGTACGTTGAATATGAAGCAGGGCAACCCTGAAGCCATCATGGTGCAAAGCACCCTCCCAGTCCCCATGATCACGCCTCCCACGTAGCAGGCACCTCGGTCAACTGCCGCGACACTTTGCTGGGCGGCGTCATCTCCCGCAGGAATTCATGGTCACGTCCAAGAAAGCACCATATCTTACATGTATCCAGGATGCGTGTCTGAGGAACCCGTTGTACACATTTTCTTCTTCTTGTGCGTATGCGTTCAACCTTCTGAATCGCCCGGTCAGGCGCAAGGTGGGAAGCCTTGCACACGGGTAATGTTGGCAGAGGGCGCAATACTCACCAGCCCTTTTAGGTTCTATCCGCGCCGAAGGCTTCCCGACTTGGAATCACATCACCAAGTCCATTCTTGAATGTGCCCGGCTGAACAGAGACAATCCACTTTAGACAAAGTTAATTGTCGCAATGTTTGAAGCATTCACTCCCTTTACCGTCGCGACGCAAGAGGGCCCGGAGCCCGTCTCCATCCGCGGCGTCAGGAGCGGCGACGCAGCCGGTGGACTACCGCCGCTGCTGCTCCTCCATGGCTTCCCTCAAACCCGCCACATCTGGCACCGCGTGGCGCCGCGCCTGGTTACAAGATACACCGTCGTGGCTCTCGATCTTCGCGGCTACGGGGAATCCTCTAAGCCGGCAGACGCGCGGGCGTACGCCAAAAGCGCCATGGCCCGGGACTGCATCACCGTCATGGACGAGCTCGGCTTCACCTCATCCTTCTTTGTCTGCGCCCACGATCGCGGGGCGCGCGTCGCGCACAAGCTCTGCGTCGACCACCCCGACAGGGTGCAAAGGGCTGTTCTGCTAGACATTTGCCCTACCCTGGCCATGTATTCGGTCGGTGACCCTGCCTTCTCCCGGGCCTACTTCCACTGGTACTTCCTCATCCAAAAGGAGCCGCTGCCTGAGACTCTCCTCTCGGCGTCCCCTCGCACCTTTGCGGAGCTCTTCATGGGCCGGAGACAGGAGCGCGGCCTCGACATTTTCGACAAGGCCTGCTTTGATCAGTACCTCAAGAATCTGCAGGATCCCGCGGCTGTTCACGCAATGTGTCAGGATTACCGGGCCAGCGCGACCCTGGACCTGGACGAGGCGCGGCATGATTTGGTCAGTGGTCGATTGGTGCGCAGTCCGCTGCGGATTCTGTGGTCCAAGTACGGCGTCATGGAAACCTGTTTTGATACCCTCCAGGAGTGGCGAGCAGTGACGGAGCCCGGTGTCGAGGTTGACGGCTATGGCCTGCCGTCGGGGCACTACATACCGGAGGAGGTGCCGGACGACGTGGTGTCGAATATTTTAGACTTTTTGGTCTATTGAACTCACTCTTGCCGCTTTTGTATTACACTCTCATCCTGGAAAGTTACACGCCCATGTTCCACTTTGCTGTTGAAGAATTGCCCGGATGACTCCAGACTCGAGCCCTGTTGAGGTTGAACTTGCATCGGAATGCGGAATGCGGATCGCGACAGCTGAATCAGCCGGTGCAAGGTGCAGTTGTGTTGAAGAAGTCGCGCCTTTTGAGTGAAATCCATTTCCTTGCTGAAAGAAGATGGCTATTTTTTGACAGTAGCGGAAAAGAAGAAAAGCAGCTCGCCGCCATGCCATACGCAAGGGCTGCTACAGCTTGCCGTCCCCAAGAATTGCAACATCTTGCTGGCTAGAGGTTCTTTGCTACCGTAATACCTGAGCAGGGCCAAGAACTCTTCCATATGAGGTGGCCAGCCTAGAGGCTGCAGCGTCGACTTGCTGCATGTTGGTCAAAACGCGGCAGACACATCAACCAACCTTGACGCTCTTTTGCAAGATGGCCGACAAGGCATTGAATGGTCTGTATTATGTCGTGGCTTATTCTTCAGTGATTTTCCAGCGCGGCGGTACAGATGTGACCAAGATGGGCAGTTGTGTAATATTATGCTTCAACAGTTTGCGGGGCAATGTCAAACGCCCATGACACGGCTGTAATGCGGACTGCAAGGGCAAAGGCAACAATGGTGTCCATCATTGGCCCTGCAGATTTGCTTGTTGAACCCTCTGGATATCGTCTGAGGTATTGTCTGTACGCAGGTTAGCTAGGCAATGGCCCAGAATGGTGTAAGTGGGCGTGGCAGGCATACAAGCCAAGACAATCCGGAAAATGCCACTTTACAGGAAGAATATTTTCTCTTATTGCCGAATGTCCAATCAGGCTGTGAAGTCTCCCCAGTTGGCTCTTCCTCACTTACATCTGTCACTGTTCTTGTCTATGCACCAAGGCATCTCTGCTTCTCGCCAGAAACCCCATGTTGAGCCAAGGTAGAGTGATGGAGAAATTCAACCAGCCGTTCAGCCCACACACGTCACATGGCATCTTCATGCTGGCCGTCAGCGTTGCAGAAGCCGGCATGTAGCTCATGGTTTGGGCTGTTTCGATTCTAGAGTTGGGAGTGATGCAGCTGTATATTTCGCCCGTGCTACCAGTGCAAATGGAGCAGCGATAATAATAAATCACAACCATTGACAAAAAGTGGGCTGGGACGAGGTGGTCAACACTCCTCGTATTCGTATGTCGACGCACTGCCCGAGTACGGAGTACCGAGTACGCAACTAACGGCCAACTTCCTTCCAGCTCACTCACTGACTGGAAACGGATCAGGCCACCGGAGTCCAACACACCCGGCCCCTCACCCACAAATCCTACGGCATCCAATCAAGCACAAGTCCTTGGCCCACAGGGTTCAGTGACTCGATCTCCAGAACTAATCTTCACCTGGTTCCTGTCCTGTAAGCCGACACGGGTACTCGAATTGCCCGAGTACTTTAAAGTCTTAGTTTGATGCTTGGGACGGGGGCGCAGTGGCCTGAGATGGAACGACAGCTCCCGACCAGGGCCACAGTGACAGACATGATGCAAAATAACAAATACTTGACTAGACCTTCCCCGTCCAAGGTCAAACGTCCCCATATCCTCCTCTCTTTCTTCCGCGCCCCTGTTCACTGCACGCAGGCATTGGCGGCACATTAATTGACCTAATCCCATCGCTTCTACTACTGCCCGCAATGGACGTTGTCCTCGACCTATACGAAACATATATTGGCGACCATGTCTTCTCCTCGCTGCTTCCGGCGCACCAGGGAACCTACGAGGACAATGTATTCAAGAATGCGACCTTGTCTCCCCTGGGCCTGAATTGCGAATATGAGCCATCCACAAAATACTTCACAGTGCGCCCCTCGCCAGCCATTTGCCAAAGCGCCTGGCCCAGAGACCACATCTTCCGACAGGCCATTAATCTGTTCCTAATATTCTGGTAAGACGTCCCAGTCCCATGGGCATGCGTTGCCGCTCCCTCAAATATCCGGCCCCTAACTTTGCGACACAAAAAGGATCTTTGGCATGGTTGTCTACTTCTTCTTCGCCACCCTCTCATACGTCTTTGTTTTCGACAAAGAGCAGCAAAAGCACCCCAAGTATCTGAAGAACCAAGTCCGCTTGGAGATTGTCGAAACCCTCTGCGCTCTACCCGGCATGGCCCTCCTCACTCTGCCCCTTGTTGTCGCCGAAGTCCGAGGGTACACCAAATTGTACGACACCACGGCCGACGGACCCGGGCTCTGGTACGATGTGATGCAGTTCCCGCTCTTTCTAATATTCACGGACTTCAGCATCTACTGGATCCACAGAGGCCTGCATCACCCGCTCGTGTACAAGACTCTGCACAAGAAGCATCACAAGTGGGTGGTGCCGACTCCCTTTGCCGCGTACGCCTTTCATCCCGCCGACGGCTGGGCGCAGTCGCTGCCGTACCACGTCTTCACGTTTATATTCCCCATGAACAAGTTTGCCTTCCTCTTGCTCTTCGTTTTCGTCGTCTTTTGGACAATCCTCATCCACGACGGCGAGTACCTTGCCAACAACCCCGTCATCAACGGAGCCGCCTGCCACACCGTTCATCACTTGTACTTCAATTACAATTATGGCCAGTACACGACCTTGTGGGACCGAATTGGTGGCAGTCATCGCACCCCGGACAAGGAGCTGTTTGAAAAGGACAGGAAAAACGGCAAGGCTGAGTGGGAGAAACAGAGCAAGGGGGCGGAAAGCATGATTCTCGAAGTCGAGGGCGAGGATGACAGGGTGTATTCGCCAGAAGACGTCAAGAAGAACAAGTGAGTTGGCATGGCTGGCATGGTTCGCGTTTGAGCTTATGAGCAGTGGGGGCGAGCAGACTTTTTGTTTGCTCGCTCGTCTTGGATGCCATGGGATATTCGTGGACGCGCCGACATTCAATGGAACCTGATACGGCGGCTCGGACTTTACATGGGCTGTCTGCTGCCGACCCGACGTATTGTGTATTAATATTGCTGAGCAAAAGAGTTACAACTGAGTCGACTCTCAGGCTGAGGTAGGGCAGCGCTGGCAGGACACATGTGTACATGATTCGTTTCGTCAGCCTGGATCTGGCAATTCACGCTGCCGTCAACCTAGCTCAAATTTGATAATAGTTGCCATTGCTATGTACAACTGCAACCGGCGGTGAAGCCAATTCGAATGGCTTGGCGAGAATATATCCTAGATTGAACATTTCATCTATTCAACATGTTTTTCGCACTCTTCTCATCAGCAAAGTTACGCACACTTGATTGACGCAACATTACATATCCCTGATGGTGTTTGGCTGTGGCAAAACTGATATGAGCCATGCGGCCGAGCCGTCGCCATCATTCAAAATAGCTAGTCTTCCACTTATGGGTCGCGCGGCACTATAGAAGACAATGGGCGCTTTCATCTCCTTTTCCCCTTGGCTTCTTGTTCTTGTTCTTCATTTTTCTTCTTGTTTTGATTGATCAAGAAAGAATGTCTGCCGGAATATAGCATGGCGTTATCATATTCACAATGAGACAGGCTCTGCTTGGGTTCAACTATTGATGAAAGGTACTAATATTGGCATTATAGCTCCAAGTATGAGATGGCGGTTATATCAAGTAAGTAAATAATGCAAAATATCTTTATTGTTAGGCGCATTGTCGCAGAGTATATTCACACCCGATTGGCTTTTGGTGCTTGCGAAAAAAAAATACACCTATGTACATACCTAGGTAGGTGTGTATTTCTTCTGATGATACTTCAAGTCACCTCAGACTTGAGGGCCTGCGGCTTCAAGCCGTCAGTTCTTGGCAGAGGGCCAGCAATGATATTTGCATGTCCGAGTTGTCTTGCTAAGAATGCCGACAGCTGATTGTGGCCTTTGCACCCTCACTGTTCCTTCTCAGTTTGCGAGACGTCGCGAAGCAGCCCCAGTCTAGTGTTGCCCTCTGACGTAGTTCCCCCCGCCGATTGACAAGCCCAGGGGCCCCCTGGTTGCGCCTCTCTCCACATCGTCAGGTTTGGCCAGAATCCACTACACGTGAGCATCTTAGGGGGCCCAGACGGCAATTTATCAGTGGCGATGTGGAGGAATCTGCCTAGCAGGTCCAGGAGACGAGAACTGGCTGGGTGGTTGTCTCTCGTTGCTGTTTGCATCGATGCAGCCTCGTATTACTTGCGCCAAGAGAAAATGAGCATGGACAGAAGGAAAACAACAAAGGTCAAGTAGGACGGCGCCTCCCCTGAAATTGGCCGACAAGGCCCTTTGCGTCCGGATATGTTCACCAAGCTGAGCTGAAGCTGCGGTCCAGCGATCAACGAGGCTTGTCTGCTCAGCTGTCTTTCTGCCCATGTGTTCGGGTCTTGTGCCGCCCCCCCCTTCAATCTTTCCACACATTTTTGGTCCTCCCTCTGCACCATCTCTGCACCATCTCAGCGCCTGGTGGTTGACTCTTTTTTGACTTTTTGTGCCTCAACCGTGGCCACGGCATTGGCCCAGTCAACCCTGTGACGACGCCATCGCATCAAGTCAGACACCTCTCGTTCCCCGCTTCTCGGCATCGTTGTGCCTCGATTCTGGCGAACCCTGGCTATTTATTTTTATTTTTTTTATTTTTTGCAAGGCCTGGTATTAGCCAAGAAACTCCGCCGTGACCTCAAGTGAGCCGAGCTGGTCATCTGCATCAACCGCCGCATCAGTAGCGCCCGTCTTGCCCCCGGCCCCATCCGCACTGCCGCCACGGGGAAAAGGCTGTCCATTTGTTTTCTGTGCCTACCATTCCACCCTGTCCCGTCGTCCTGCCAAGTCGAGCCTGTCAGTGACGTGACGCACGGCTGAGCTGGCCACGCAGTCCGTGAGACAAATCCAAGACTGGCTGACCCGCACCTCTCCCCAGCTAACCACCCGACTCCGACTCTGCAGATACCAATTAGCAAATCTTGGCCGTTGTCCATGACTGGCAACCTTGTCTACCGTCACCAGACCCCGTCTTATTGATTGACTCCGCTGGACGCTGTCACCTCTCACCTCCATCTCCGGCCCTTCTTCCATTCCCCGTCAATTGAGACGCAGGTGGGCGCTGCTGCTAAACAGCCCCAACGTCGCCCAAAATTCCTTCCTCAACCACATCCCGTCTCCCTTCCAACATTCCCTTGCGGACCCTCCCTGCCCGATCAGATATCGACCAAGACTCCCAGGCTGCTTCACTGCTGGGGTTTCCGGACCACGCCGCCTCTGACCATCGTCGGTTGTCCTCCGGCTCCGAATCCTCCTGGACTGACACCGGCGATATTGGAGACCAGCCCGGCGACGAACACGATCCCGTGCGCCTTCAGTTGCCCCAAGAGCTCGAGCTCGAGCTACTCGCTGGTGTGCAGAAGCGGCAGCCCAAACACCAGAAAAAAGTGCGCATACGCGATCCTTCGCCTCAACGTTACGGTCGATCCGAGTCGGTGCCTCGAACCATCGACAAGGAAGCCATCGAGGTTCCCCAGATCAAACTGCCGCCCCCGTCACGCGCTGAGCGTTGCATCGGAGCCATCATGTCGGGACGATCGGGCTCCATCCACGGCCTGACAGGCAAGGCCCTCATGTACGAGAAACCATGACGCGTCTTGCCAACAACGACCCATAGCGTACATGCTAACACGTCGTGTAAAGTTACTTCACCAGCATATTCGTCTCTCTTGGCGTATTCCTATTTGGCTACGATCAGGGTGTCATGTCGGGCATCATCACGTATGGCCTACCCATCTTGCAAGCCACATGACCCGGAAGTTTATGGGAGTCGTCTCTGCTAACGCGCCATCCATGATAGCGGCCCGTACTTTATGGACTACTTCGACCACCCCTCCAAGGCCCAAGTTGGCACCATGGTGGCTATTCTCGAGATCGGCGCTTTTATTTCGTCATTGGTTGTCGGTCGTGTTGGAGACATCATTGGTCGGCGGCGTACCATCCTGTATGGCTCCTGCATCTTCTTCGTCGGCGGTGCCCTGCAAACGCTGGCTACGTCCATGGCCATGATGATGCTTGGCCGGATCATTGCCGGTGTCGGTGTTGGCATGCTGTCCACCATTGTGCCCGTGTACCAGTCGGAAATCTCCCCTCCGCATAATCGTGGAAAATTGGCTTGCATCGAATTTTCCGGCAACATCATTGGCTACACAACATCCGTTTGGGTAGACTACGGCTGCGGATTCATCGAAAGCAACATGTCGTGGAGAATTCCTCTTCTCATGCAGTGTGTCATGGGCGCTCTTCTCGGACTGGGCAGTCTAGTCATTGTCGAATCCCCAAGGTGAATTTTCTTGCTTTGCTCTCTCTCTCTCTCCGCCGACGTGAATTAATCTTATACTAATCGGCGGCAGATGGCTGCTTGACAACGACCACGACGAGGAAGGCATGGTGGTCATTGCTAATCTTTATGGGGGTGGCGACATCCATGACCCCAAGGCTAGGGATGAATATCGCGAAATCAAGATGAATGTGCTTCTTCAGCGACAAGAGGGCGAACGCACTTACTCGGACATGTTCAAAAGATACAGCACGCGGGTTTTCATTGCCATGTCGGCACAAGCTCTGGCCCAGCTGAACGGCATCAATGTCATATCCTACTATGCTCCATACGTCTTTGAATCTGCCGGCTGGGTTGGTCACGATGCTGTCCTGATGACTGGCTTCAATGGCATCACTTACTTCTTGTCCACCATCCCGCCTTGGTATTTGGTAGATCGATGGGGCCGACGGCCGATTCTGCTGTCCGGCGCGGTTGCCATGGCCATTTCTCTATCGCTCATCTCCTACTTCATCCGCCTCGACGTCGCATGGACCCCCAGAATGGTGGTTCTGTTTGTCATGATTTACAATGCAGCATTCGGCTACTCTTGGGGGCCTATCCCTTGGCTTTACCCCCCAGAGATTCTCCCCCTCAGCATCCGGTCCAAGGGCGCCAGCCTGTCCACGGCCACAAACTGGGCATTCAACTGGCTAGTAGGAGAAATGACGCCCATTTTGCAGGAATGGATCGAATGGCGACTATACCTCGTTCATGCCTTTTTCTGCACGGTTTCGTTTGTTATTGGCAAGTCAAACGCTCAGCCGAGGTTCCATGCACGATGCGGCGGCTAACTGAACCAGTGTACTTTCTTTACCCCGAGACCTGTGGCGTGCGTCTTGAGGAGATGGATTCACTTTTTGGCGATGCGAGCACTGTGATGGGCACCCCGTCCATTCATGCCGACACCGAATCGCTCCTGCGTACTGGCTCACCCGGACCTTCTCGAGAAGATGCTGGAATGTCGCTCGATGCCGCCGCAGACATGGACGACGATCGCAAATCACAAACCCAGGCTAGCGGTGACGAGGATCGAAGTATCGGTGGATGGCTCTCCAGAATTGTAGCTCGTGGCCGATCGCCAAGCATAAATAGCGGCCAAGGGCGATATGCTCCCCTGGGCCAGCAAGACGAGAACCGCCGCAACGATGATTGAAGCGAATCAAGCTTGCATTTCCGCGGATAGACTTTTTGCATATAGACCAGGCAGGTGCACGGGTGGGTTCACCGCATCCTTTGCAGAGTCTCTTCATTCTCAAAGAGCCCTGTCCGGCACAGACCTTCAACGCTCTCACCAGCCTTCATGTACGATGGGAAGCAGAGACGTGTATATAACGAGTCACGGCAGGAATTGGTGTCCAAACGGCGCATGAGCGCGCTTTTGGACAGAAGCAGCGCGTTTTATTATAAAACTTTTTCTTTTCTAAGGGTTTACACGGGAGAATTTGGCGCTGGGCACAGCAGCTGCGCCACGGTTAAGGACGGCGGGACTTTGGGCAGAATAGATGCTCTGGAAGAAGAAAATATAATATCAACTTGCCTCCCTGGTAACTGTTACCAGGATCCCGCTTTGGCACGCCTGCATGCCCACAGTCGCTTTTCCAAGCCCTTTTGTATTCATTCTCTTGTCAGAGGTTAGTGTCTATTTTCAGCTGGCCTAGTGAATGCAGCGAGTTGCAAGTCGGGCCGTTGCATGAAAAGCACCGGTATCGCAGGAACACACCTAGATTAACTCACCGAATATTGCAAGAACCCATGAGCATGAATTCCCGGATCATCACGCCCCTAGAAAAGAAGAATTGACCTGAAAGAGAAGCGCACGCGACAAAATTGTACTGGTGCAATCCATGGGCAGTAGTTGCATGGGCACAGTGCGAACGTGTACCGCATACTTTCAACCCACCTCACCATCAACATGAACGCTGCATCACCAACTTAACCCGTTCACCAGGCAAGGCGAGGAAAATGGCGACCGAGGTCACCCACGCATACCGAAGTGTGTACCGCGGCCTTTTGCGCGCAGTGCAGTACTCCTCTCCAGCACGATACATTGCCCGCGACCAGCTCCGCGCAGCATTTCGAGAGCCACGGCAGTCGCTAGATGGCGAGGCCGTGAAGCGCACGATTTGGTTTCTGGAAGCGGCCGCTAGGGAGAGGGGGCTGGAGCACAAGATCCTGAAGAACCTCCTGAGGATTCGGGGGCATAGGGCCGGGGAACTGAGGAATTGGAAGAGGAATTTGACGGAGAGCAAGCAAAAGTTGGTGTTTTTTCTTCCTCTTGTCCCTTTTGTTTTTTCGCCATTGCTGACGAGTTTTGGTTTTTTATCAAGAAACGACATGAAGGGTGACAGGGACGCTGCGTTTCAGCATTACGACATGACTATTGCCATGTTGAATAAGACCATGGGACTGTGTTTGCATTGACGTTGTCGTGTGGGAATTACGTGCCAGGGGAAGCATATTTGGGTCAAAAGTGTACGATGACTGTCTTTGTGGTGCCATGGCTTGAGCAAGCATGATCTGCGGCGCAGATACCGGAATATAATGAATTCATCCCGAATCAAAGGGAATAGCTAGGGCATAATACAAGTTTACGGTTTGCAAGCAGGGAAGTTTCATGAATTGAGTTGCACATGCCACCTTGATTCACGAGCCGAGTGCTGGCTGCTCAATCACGACATCCAGTTCCTCGAGGATCAAGTCGCCGAGGCTGACGCCGTCGCGCGTGTAGATCCAGTTTCCCGAGCCGGTTCCTTCCTTTTCGCCCTGTCCCTCGCCGACAATGCACCAGTCGTAGCGCTTGGGGCCGGAGATGGGACTCGAGAGCCAGATTTGCTTGTTGGGGGGCTGCTTGTTGATGACGTAGATGCCTTTATCGGCGACGTTGATGGTCATGACACCGGACTGCGCAAAGCGAATGTCAGCGTGGAAGCTCCGGGCAGTCTTGCAGGGGGGGGGGGGGGGGGGATACTAACCGAATACTCAATGTCAATGTCCTCTCGCGCATCCTGCAGCTGCTCGAATTTGGACAGGACAATCTCCAGGTAGCTGTCTGCCAGCTCGTGGTATTCGCTGTCGGAAAGCTCCGCCACGCCGACGCTTGGTCGCGTTTCTTCAACGTCCTGCTTGATCGGGTTGTCCGTCTCGGGCATAATGCCTTTTGAGCGCTGAGGCGATGCGGAAAACGGCTGGTACGGAGCCCGATTTGAGGCAAGTTGGAGGGCGAGGGAGGCGCCTGGGAGCAGTCGGAAGCTGGAGCGAGACACAGTAGATGGACGTGCAGCTCGGGTTACAAGCCTTGACACTTGGAAAACTCGTTGTCGTGACATTGTAGAGTATGCCGTCTAATTCTACAAGTTATGATGCTGGATATTCTGCGGTTCGGGATGCGACGGGAGTAGCCTCTGGCGGAATCGGGGTCTAGCGACAATCTGATCTCTCAAAGGGATTAACGGTATGCCGGCGCTGGAGTTTCAATGCCGTGGTTGCGATACGTGCGAGAAAGGCCGAGATGGGGGGGATTGGTGGTGGCTCGGGAGGAGAAGGGCGGAGGAAACCAATTCAACTTGGCAGTACTCGGTACAACGAATCTGATGCTGCCGATGAGCTCCCCACGCCGTGTGCCCTGTACGTCAAGCTGCAGTTAATATGGTTGGAGCTTCCCGTTGCCGTAGACTGCATTGGCCTTAGTCATCGACCCTCCCTCCAGCTTCGCATGCAAACTGCCCCACCACCAAGTGCCATGTTCAATATGCACAGCACCGGGTTGAGGAACTTGGACCCGCTTGTTGTAGTCCAGTCCGCCTGCCTGCCAGGCTCTTGCTTCGTCCTTCCATCGCAGAGAAGGACGGTTCTGGCGCCTCTGTGACCATGATTAATGCCTTTCTGGTCTTCAACGGCCAGGGTCAGCCTCGTCTGACAAAGTTCTACACGCAGCTGGTACTTTGCCCTCTCTTCCGGCTACAGGATGGAGTCACTGACCATTGATTGCAGGAGACGAGCATACAGCAGCGATTGATATCTGAGATATTTACCTTGGTCTCGAACAGGCCGTCTGGCTCTTGCAACTTCTTACCCCTGCCGCCCCTGCTGGCTGCCTCTGGCACCTCGCACTCGTCGTCTGGAGAGCAGAATGACGTGCCGTCTCTTGTCACATACCGCAACTACGCTACGCTCTACTTTATCATAATTTCCACCTCGACAGAGTCGCCCCTCGCCTTGATTGATCTTATCCAAGTCTATGTCGAGGCGCTCGATAAGTTGTTCGAGAACGTCTGCGAACTCGACCTCATTTTTAATTTTGAAACCTTGCACGCCACATTGTCAGAAATGATAGTAGGTGGCGTCGTGATAGAAACAAATTTGGACCGCATAGTCTCTGGCGTCAGAGCTCAGGGTACCGTGGCCAAGAGGCCGGTGAACGAGGGACGAAGCACAGGAATCGGCTCAGGCTTGGGCATGGGTGGTAATTTCGCCTGGGCTGGCCGGTAACCAGCCTTGATGTCAGTTGTTTCAACTATGATGCGATGAAGCTATTGTACAGGGTGTATATATGAGACGTGATCCTCCAACACGGGGACAGGGTATAGTAATGCCAAACGCCGTAAATGAATAGACACTCTTTTGTTGAAAATACATTATTTGGATTTGGGCTCGCTTTGTTGAGGTTGTGCCGGTGACTCTGGCGCATCTGGTCGTCGTTGATAGCGCTTTTCGGGGTCGATGACTCCAAAGAGATTACGGGCGTGACGGCGCATCTAGGGTGTGTCAGTTGCGGTTTCAAGAGCACATCTACCAAAGACACGAACCTCTTCAGACGGCTTGTATTGCTTTCCCCACCATTCAAATTCCGAATAGAAAAGCAGCCACACGAGGGCGGCTAAAAGTTGCGTGAGCAGTCTGCCAATGTTATCAGGTCACGAAACAGACGCACCTGCAATTGTTGCCAACTGGGCAAATTTGACGCCCTTTTCCCACCGAGGTGACCTGCTGGCTAGAAATATTCTGCGCTTGTACTTCTTTTCGAATCGCAATTGCTGCGCATGGTTTAGCTCCTTGAAGTTGGGAGGCCATACTTTGCGCGCCTTGTAGGGATTGTTGAAGACGGTGTAAGGCACCTGTTTGGGTAGTGACTCTTTCCCTGCCTGCGCTAGTCGTCTGAGGGATGTAGAAAACATCTTTGTTCGTTCCGTATATCGAGGTGTTGCTCAGAGTGACTCTTCGATGCGCGGATGCTCCCTTGTACGTTGGTTGGGCCGTGTCACCAGCTGAGAGCTCTATTTTGCAGCCAGCAGCGTTGCAACAGTCGACGCTAAACCCGGAAAAACGATGGCACCGCCTCGCCTGTGTGCGCATTGTGCGTGTCAGCCACAGCCACCAGCGCCTGCCACCGTCGCCTTGCCCCGCGATTTTCACCCCTCCTTGCAAAAGATCCCAACAGGCCCGTCCCTCCATCGGTGACTCAAAAATTGACCCTGTGACAATATACGCGATTCCGGAGGATTGCCCGCGCAAACTAACTCGAGTGAGCACGGGGCAATCTGTTTTCGCAAGCGAGTCAAGGTAAGTTATACCATGATTACCATAAATATGCTTCTGGCTTGGACTTTTCCGACCAGAAAATTTGTTCTGATACTGATCCTTCAAACCCCACTGCAGAGGTCAACATGGCTACAAATTCCGTGCCCAAGGCCATGGAGGCCTTGGCCATCTCCAAGACCAAAGAATTGAAGGGGGTACGTGAGCCTGGGCCATCTTTTATCCTGCTTACAACTTATTTTGACGATCCCTCTTGGCAGACTGAAAAACGAGACTCCTTGATCGTGGTAGAGAAGAGGTATCAGCAAAAATGGCAAGACGACAAAATCTTCGAAGTCGATGCTCCCACGACCGCTGAAGTGCCACTGCACTCCGTTTCTGCCGCCGAGTTGCGAGAAAAAGTCCCAAAGTTCTTTGGATGCATGGCATACCCGTACATGAACGGCACTCTGCATGCTGGCCATACCTTTTCGGCCAGTAAAGTAGAGTTTGCCGCTGGTGTTGCCAGGATGCAGGGAAAGCGAGCCTTGTTCCCCATGGGCTTCCACTGCACCGGTATGCCTATCAAAGCGTGCGCCGACAAGCTCATCAACGAAATCGCAAAGTTTGGCAAGGACTTTTCTGGTTACAACGAGGACGTCGATGCCGCTACCGATTCCAAGCCAGCTCCCCAAGCTTCGAAGCCGACCAAGGAAGACATCACCAAGTTCACTACCAATAAGAGTAAAGCCAACGCCAAGACGGCCAAGATGAAGTATCAATTCCAAATCATGCAGGCAATTGGTATCCCGACCGAGGAGATCCACCAGTTTGCTGACCCCCAGCACTGGCTCAAGTTCTTCCCCCCTCTGGCTATCCGAGACTTGACCAGCTTTGGCTGCAGAATTGATTGGCGCCGATCCTTCATCACCACCGATGCTAACCCGTACTATGACGCCTTTGTCCGATGGCAAATGAACCGACTGAAGGAGCTGAACAAGATCAAGTTTGGCAAGAGATATACCATCTACTCCATCAAAGATGGACAACCCTGCATGGACCACGACCGTGCCGAAGGAGAAGCAGTCAACCCCCAGGAGTATACTGCTTTGAAGCTCAAGGTCTTGGAGTGGGCCCCCAAGGCTGCCGAGGTTGTCAAGGGCATGGTACCTGACGATGCCGAAATCTTCTTGGTTCCCGCTACTTTGAGACCCGAGACTATGTACGGTCAGACATGCTGCTTTGTCGGACCCAAAATCACATACGGCCTTTTCAAGGCTGGCAAAAACTCCTACTATGTCGTCACCGAAAGGGCTGCCCGCAATATGGCCTATCAGGGCATCTTGGCTCAAGAGGGTGTCATTGAGAAGGCGGGTGAGATCCAAGGCACTGACCTGATCGGAACCTTGGTGAACGCACCTCTGTCTTGCCACAAGGAGGGTGTTCGCGTGCTGCCCATGGACACTGTTCTGCCCACCAAGGGAACTGGCGTCGTCACCTCTGTTCCCTCGGATAGCCCCGATGACTTTGCTACCGTTACCGACTTGGCAAAGAAGGCCGATTACTACGGCATCAAGAAGGAGTGGGCCGAGTTGGAGATTATCCCCATTATCGACACTCCGTCATACGGCGACCTTTGCGCACCATTCCTGGTCAAGAAGCTGAAGATTGCTTCTCCCAAGGACACCAAGCAGCTGGAGGAGGCCAAGGAATTGGCTTACAAAGAGGGTTACTACCAAGGTATCCTAAAGGTTGGTGAATTCAAGGGGGAAAAGGTCGAGACTGCCAAGCCCAAGGTTCGTGCGCAGTTGATTGACGCTGGAGAGGCATTCGCATACTCTGAGCCTGAGCGAAAGGTTGTTTCTCGATCTGGTGACGACTGCATTGTTTCCTTGATGGATCAGTGGTACTTGGACTACGGTGAGGAGAAATGGAGAGAAACCGCCCTGAAGTGGGTTGAGAACCCCGACGGCAAGGGCCTGAACACTTGGACCCAGGAGACCAAGAACAGTTTCGAGGGCGTCCTGAACTGGCTGAACCAGTGGGCTTGTGCGCGTACCTACGGCTTGGGCTCCAAGTTGCCCTGGGATCCCCAATTCTTGGTGGAGAGTTTGAGTGATTCTACCATCTACATGGCCTACTACACCGTCTGCCACTTGCTGCACAAGGACTTGTACGGACGTGAAAAGGGCGTTGGAAATGTTGGTCCCGAGCAGATGACCGACGAGGTCTGGGACTACGTGTTCTGCCGCCGAGACTTGAGCGACGACATCTTGAACTCGTCCAAGATTCCCAAGGCCACCCTGGAAAGCATGCGACGTGAGTTTGAGTACTTTTACCCCTTGGACGTGCGAAGCTCGGGCAAGGACCTGATCCCCAACCACCTGACATTCTTCCTGTACATCCATCTGGCCATCTTCCCGCCCGAGTACTGGCCTCGGGGAATCCGAGCCAATGGCCATCTGATGTTGAACGGTGAGAAAATGGCCAAGAGTACCGGCAACTTCATGACCTTGCAGGACTTGGTCGAGAAGTATGGAGCCGATGCCTCACGTATCGCCATCGCCGACGCTGGAGACGGTGTCAGCGATGCCAACTTTGAGGAAGATGTCGCCGACAACAACATCTTGCGTCTGTACACGCTGCGCGAGTGGTGTGAGGAAATGGTGCGCGAGCAAGCCGAACTGCGCACGGGCGAGATCAACAGCTTCCAGGACGCCCTTTTCGACAACGAGATGAATGGCATCGCGCACGAGGCCATCGAGCAGTACGCGCAAACCAACTACAAGCTGGCCCTAAAGGCCGCCCTCTACGAATTGACGGGTGCCCGTGACTTCTACCGCGAGGCCTGCGGTGCCGCTGGTGTCAAGATGCACAAGGACCTTGTCTTCAAGTACATGGAAATGCAGGCTCTGCTGATGGCTGTCATTGCCCCGCACTGGTCCGAGTACATTTGGCTGGAGGTGCTGAAGAAGCCCAGCACCATTCACAATGCTACTTTCCCCAGCGTGCCCCCCGTCAATGCCGCCCTATCTGCCAAGCGAGACTATGTCCGCAATGCGTCGTCCAACGTCAACTCCGCCGAGGGGCTGCAGCTGAAGAAGAAGGCCAAGGGCAAGGAGACGTCATTTGACCCCAAGCGACCCAAGAAGCTGACAATTTACATCTCGGACAAATTCCCGGCCTGGCAAGCCAAGTACATTGACTTGCTGAAGGAGATGTGGGATCCCGCCACCAATTCGGTCAACGACAAGGAGCTGAACGGCAAGATTGCCAAGATGGGCGAGATGAAGAAGGCCATGCCCTTTGCGCAGAGTCTGAAGAAGCGTCTGCAGTCGGGCGAATCGCCCAGCGTCGTCCTGGAGCAGAAGCTGGCGTTTGATGAGAAGGAGACGTTGGCTCAGATGTTGCCCGGCCTGAAGAAGACTGCTGGCCTGGTGGCGTGCGACGTCCTGGTTGTGGAAGAAGGTGGCAAGAAGGGTGTGAACCTGGTTGATGGCAAGGAGGTTGACATCACTGTGCCCAATGCAGAGAATGCCGTTCCTGGTGTGCCGACATTCTTTTTCGAGAATGTGGATGCATAAAGTACATTGTTACAGAGTGTTTGGACTTTGCGATTCGTGAAGGGGGGGAAGACGCATAGCTTGGTACAAGATGATGAATCAAGTAGACATTTTTTTATTCAAATTGCATGTCGTGGCGATTGAAACGTTGGTGTGTCACTGGCAGCAGCAGGGATGCTGCTCAGATGGTTGAAGGAGACGCGAGGCTCAGTGTACCTACGGAGTACCGTGCATGGCATTGACAGTGAATGGGATTATTTACAGGCGCGGCAGGTTCCGTCATGGCTCACCAACTGCAAGCCCTTGGCGTTGCGCAACACGGATCATGGAGGAGGGACAGAGACACGTCGTCAAAACGGGCAATACCGGGGCCGTCCCGAAGACGTGTCACCGTAATTGCCAGAATTTTGACAAGAGTCGTCAAACTGCCCAGGTTGCAGACATGACAAGAGAGGAGTTTCGAGCAAGCTCTCATGACGTGGTGCTCGGGCGCATGTTGGTGGTTGCCTGTACCCTGTACCCTGTACCCTGTGTCACTGTCACGCCACATGTCCGTGGCAACTCTGATACGAGGCGTGCTTGGGCTCGGACCTCAGCAAGCCTTTGTTCTGCAAAGCGGCGGCATCATGGCGATGGCGAGTGCGCAATCTATTAATGGGTGTTTATGTGCGACGTCTTTAGGCCCCCATGGCTGATCAAGGTCCGAAACCTCTGCCTCGTCGAGAGATGATGCACGCGGCATGCAGCTTCGGGTTGGCATCTGCGGCCTCACGGCTTCCTGGTTGTGTGTAACCAGTGTAACCTGGCACGTATGGCATTTGTTTTGGACAGCTCGGCGCGGCGTACGGAGTAGAGGAGTAGATGAAGGTTTCGCAGGCCACGGTCACGCATACATTGTTTGGGGATTGGGGCGTTGGCGCGTTGGCGCCACTGCAGTGCAGAAATGCCAAGAAGGGCTCGCTGGCTTGGACAGCCGCATCATCTTATCGGCAAGATGCGCCACATCAACTCTCGTGCGGTCTGCGAATCTAATCACGGCAAGGTGCCATTCGATGCAGCGTGCGCCCATCCCGACTCGAGTTGTTGTGCTTGCTAGTAGATAGGCTCTAGGTTTTGAGGGTTTTGCTGACGTCGTACTGTGCAGCGCGACGCTCCAAAGTTTCACCCATGCGACTGCTTAATCAATGCCGGTCAGGAAAGGTATCGAAACACTCGCTCCGCAGCAAGGCATTGCAGGTGATGCTTTTGCCTTTGCCACAAGGCCAGTCAGTCTTGTTAGTGCCATCTGGGGCTGCAGAGTCGATTCCGGGTGCTTCGGTAGAAACTGCAACTCGGCATTGCTCTACGAGTTCAAGCCTGTTCAACTTATTCAACTAGCCTAGACAAAGGACAATGGGCCACTAAAAACAAAATGCATCCTCCGGTTGGCCAGAGCCAAGGCCAAGCTTTTCAAAGTCTAGAACGGAAAAAGCTTCGCTGCCGTTAGTGCGAGCCTTTGGGCGCCACCATGCGCCAGTTGGACAGTTTGGCCAAAAAAAATTTGCCAGTGGCACACAGGCACAACAGGCGAGATAAGCATCAATTTTGCAGGCCGTGGAATGAGAGCTTGTTTGCCGGGGGTGCAGCGTCACCTGGTCGCTGTCTAATTTCGGCGTCGGCCTGTCAATTGCGTATTCTGAAGAGCGTGGTCAAGGTGGGTACCAGCTTTTGCACCGGGGGGGGGGGGGCTTTATTGCCGTGGCAGATCGCCTCGATCATTTCAGCTTCATTTCAGAGGGAGAGACAGGGTCCCGGGGGTGACTCCATGGCGGCGCCGTGTCACGGTCGCATCGCGCAGCGACGGTGTTTTGGGCGGGAGACTGACAAGGTGATGCAATGGCAGCCCGTATCTGCACTTCTCTCCTTTCTGCAGGTTCCATGGCGGCGATCCCTGCTTGATTGGGCTGGCATGACGCAAACTTGCCACGGCCGCCTCGTGTGCGTTAGCCATCTACGCGCTGTAAAAGCCGCAAACAGAAGCCGAAATAATAATACCCCTTACACCTGGCATTGTCAAGAGAACCTGTTTCTTATAGAAACGAGCTCCATCTGTACCATTCATTCACTGCGTCTGGCCAACCCATGCAAGTCTGTCATCTGCGGACTTGTCTCCATCTGTGAGATTGACTTGGTGCAATGACAAAGAAAAAAAAATCCAACCAGGGGGGGGGCGCAAGTGCTGGTGTGGGTAGGCAATTGGCTGGCCCAAGCACGCACTTCGGGCTCCGCGCAGTTTGCTTCATCCTGACCTCATCGAGTGTCGCAGTCGCAGTCGCAAACTTTTGGTTGTTATGCGCACTCTTCTGCCCGGCTCTTGTTGGTTCCTTTTGGGCGCGGCGGACTCCTTGAACCCTCTCCATTTTCTTCCGCGTACAGTTTCGTGTGGTATTCCTGCTGCAGGAATATCTCCGGATCTGATGAAGGCAAAACTTGGGCGAGGGGAATGGAACATTTTAGAGGTCCAAGACGCGCACGGCGAGGCTGCTGGCGTCACGGCGGCATTTTGGGGGCCATGACAGCATCCCACCATTGAAGTACAAGGCCGCAATCTGAGCCACAAGCATTTGATCCCTAGGCAGCCGGTCAGCCACTGGGATCTTCTGTCCGTGGCCCTGCTCCATCGTCGAGTTCTATCTGGCGCCGCACAGCAGGGGGCCGCTTCGGTGGGTCGCTGTGGCGCAAGCGCTCCCACCAAAGGCAACAGGCCAGTTGGAGCGAACTAGAGAAACTTGATATTATCCCTGTCTCCACATGGGACCACACCCCCCGAAAGCATCTCCACCACTAGCGACTCATGCCTTTCCAGATGCCAATGTTATGTATGTGCTAGTACGGGTCACACCAAAACTACCTACCATGCTAAACTTGATGCAGACTCTGTTGGACCAGAGATTGGAACAAACACATTGACGGGTCACACCCAGCCGTTACGGGCATGGTGGGCCCTAGCATCCGTGGGCGTGTGTCTCCTTTTTCTTTCTGTGTGAAACGCCGTCTTCGGGACTTTGCCGTCATGGCACAGCAGCAGCCGCCCTAGAAGCTACCAGCAGAGCTTGTGGTGTTTCGGCGCCACTCTATTTCTTTTTCTGGCCCTTTTTTTTTTTCCCTCTCTCTCCCTTTCCTGGTGGCTGTACGGAGAAATGGCGTGGTAGGCCATGCCACCACGCACACTCCCCTTGCCTCTTCGCTGCAACCTGGTCTCCCATCCTGCAAATGCAGGGGTGTCTCCAGACTGCTCCATCATAATTGAACTCGACACCAAAATAAGAGATAACTCAACTCACACCACCTAACACGGTACTACCTCCCCTCTGAAGCTCTCTTCGCTTGCTTCTTTCCCTCTTCTTGCTGAGCTCTGTTTCATATGGGGGTGCATTGAGCAACTTGCAACTTGCAACTTGTCCACTTGGTTCTGCTCGCGAATACCAGGCTTCGTGGAGAAGCGTCGTCGTCAACCCTGTGCATCTTTATAATTCGACCTCACTCCGCCTCCGCCCTCGCCCTGTCTCTCGGCGGACATACATGCACGCTCTATCTACCTTGGCACCTTTATCTGTTTGCATCCACCTCTTGAGTCGACACCACGCAGACAACTCCATCCCAACCAGCGGGTTCCCCCCACCCCCCTTCTCCCTCCAACTCTGGGCACCTGGAACAAAACAACATCTCAAGCCCTTTGGTTTCCTCGTGGAATTGGCTGCCTCTCCTCGCCATATTCTGTACATCCTCCCGCCTCGAGCATCCGACAAGCCAGCTTCCTCCATCTCCAACACTCGCTATTGCGCAAAACCCGCCCGCGGGCAATTCTGGCACCCCCAGTCTCTAGCTCAGCCCACGATGCGAGTTGCCCAGTTTCTGGGCGCTCTTGGCGTTGCGTCAGTCGCCATTGCGGATTCATCATCAATCCAACGCTCCAGCTCTGTGCCCGTGGCACTCTCAACAGACTCACAAACTACCATTCGAAGCCATATTCAGCCTGCCATTGCAACCAGTACGTCTGTCCGCCTGTTGTTGTGCTCTTGAAATCCCGCTCACATTTTCCAGATCCACCCACCACAACCCCATCAAACATCGCGCCCAATGCTACCAAGTCGCAAGCTCCCGAACTGACTGGGGGCGCCATTCCACAACAAATGCAGGCTTCCATGGCTGGTCTATTGGGATTCTGCATCATGGGCCTTGTCATGTTATGAAAGGCAGCAAGCTTTGCATTATCATTTGGGCCAATTCAAAGAGGAGGATGGCGAATTGCGAATTGAGGCGCCTTGACGTTGCGGGAACAACAATTCTTTGGCATATGATGTAATGATTCTACACGACAATCGCAATCGAGCGAGCAGTGCGCACGCGCGCCCCATTGTCGCTCACGAAGCGTGAGGGCAAACGGGTTTTTTTTTTTTTTTTTTTAAATACTTGGCACACCCTTCATCTGTAGTCTGGCTCCTCACAAGTCAGATGCAGACCAAGGGGGAGAGTGCGGCGGCTGAATACACAAACGACGCATCAGCATCCATAGACGACGCCTGGAGCGGGTTCGGCGTTCATAGATAGAGATACCACCTGTTTTTTTTTTTTTTTGGTTTACCTGGAGGCCAGGACTCAATGCCAGGGTCTGGCGCATATCCAGAGACAGAACTGCCATTTCAGGCAGGACTTAATACAATAGCATTCAAGCATTCAGTGGGTTCGGGAAGCAAACGTGACGTGTCATGCCCATATGGAGTATATGTTGAGGTGAACTATTTGGGTTTGCAGCTTGTCGCGCAGACATGGAAATGCACCAAAAAAAAGGCAACAACGCCAAGCCGACCAGAGAAGGCCGAGTGTCGTCAAAAACACAAATTGCTTTTCCGTATTCCATCACAGTTTTTAGGACATGGCTGGGCAATGTCGCACAATTGTCTTGACACATGCGTCGTAATATTTTCCCCAAACGCCACGACCGGGGTTCACCCCAGACTAATCCTGAGACTTGGCTGGCGCAGGGACGGCTACTTTCCAATGTTTGATGAGGCATCACCCCGCAAGGCACATATCGATTGTTCTCAGCGGTCCATCCAGCGGCACAGGTGACGCTGGCGAGATGCTGACTCATCGCCGGGATGGAAGGCTTTTCCTGCAATCATGGCCCATCTCTCCTCTTCATATTGGCTCCAAGCCTGTCCGAGTCGCCCACACTCATGCAATATGGCTTGCGTCATGACGACCAAGTGACTCATCCTGGTTACGATGCAGCCAGCAGCCCAGCACGGCCCGAGGGACTCGTTCCGTAGATGATTTTTGTTTGTTTGTTTGGAGTGACCGCGTCTTGGCGATGCGGCTCGGTGCTTCATTGTGGTTGTAGATTCGTCGGCAAGTCTTAGGCGGTGATGGGAACTTGTGCGCCGTTGCCGGAAGGAGGGGGTTTTGGTAAATCGTCCTGAAAAGATTTAGCCGACATATGCGATGGGCTACTCGAACTAGAAACAAAGTCCTGTCCGGAAAAGAGACTGGGAAAGTGAAGGCTTACAAGGTCGAAGATAACGCGAATCATGAGGCTGCAGCTGGGGCAGACGGCAATATCTTGCTCGTCGCGTAGATCGTCGAGCGCAATTTGGAAGCGGTCGCCGCAGGGGCAAGGGTAGTGGTAGAGCTGGAGTGCCTCGTCAAAGGTCATGTCTTCGATTTCGATTTCATCGTATATGGAGAGATTTTCGTCGTCGGACATATTGGCAAATCGTGCACTTGTAGAGTCGTGGCAGCGGATGGCGTATAAGTAGATGACGTTAAGGGAGGAACAGGCTGCGTACTCTGGCACGGGAATCTCGAAAAGGAATCTCGCAAAGAAAATGGAACAGAGAAAAAAAAGAAGCGAGCCTAACAGTTCGTGGTGGCGAGACTTTGAGATGCGGGATAACAGAGGGGGAATTGGGGAAAGAAAAAGATGTACCCCACAAGTGTGGCTCAGCAGCGAGCGTAATCTGTGGCTGGTGCTTTCACATGCCCGGTTTTTGACGGGAAATGCGCCGCCTGTGGCTGAGAATCCTCCATACAATGTCATCACTGGCTAGACCGAGGGAGAGCGACCGGGAAAGCCTGGGGTAGTTTGTAGGCGCCAAGACTGACCACATGCTTCAAGCATATTCTTGCAGTTTTAAGCATCGGTTTCGTTTTTTTTTTAGGTGCGCTCGCATCTCCTGGTCCTGGATATAGCTGGTCTCAAGGGCGTTTTTATCTGGCGTCCAATTCCTCCTCGGTACCGGTCGAAAACGTGAAGCTTTAGCTCGTCACTGCCATCACACACGAGGCCAGATGCGCCGATACTAAAGGCCCCCTTACCCTCACCACTCGCCAAACACGAGGTGAAGCACGCGCAGACATCTCCCGACATAGACGGCCAAGTCCGTGGTGCGCTCAGCCGACCATGGCGTCTCAATCCAAGGTCTCCCTCCCCGGGGACCGCACCATGCGCGGCGTCGTCATGGAGCTCACACGACTCTATCTGTCTAACCGGACGCGCATCTCCCGCGCCGTCTGGATAACTCTCTTCGTCGCCCTCGTCAACCGCGTGCGCCATGCCATTTCCGAGCAAAAGGCCGCGTCGGCCCGGGAAGCCGCCCAGCGAGAGGCTCGTCGAGGAACCGTCTCGGCCGGTGGCGAAGAGACGCCCAAGAAGAAGGTTGCGCTCGATCGCCAGTTCTTCCGATCGCTGTTGCGGCTGCTCAAAATTGTCGTCCCGGGCTGGCGCAGCACCGAAACGAGGATGCTCATCAGCCATAGCTTCTTCCTGGTGCTCAGAACCCTCATCAGCCTGAGGGTGGCCGAGATGGATGGCGCCATTGTCAAGGCCCTGGTCAAGGGCAACGGCAAGGAGTTCTTGACGCGCATCCTGTGGTGGATGCTGATTGCTGTGCCGGCCACATTCACAAACTCCATGGTAGGTTTCATCCTGCTGGGCGACGAGGGGTTTGCTAATCGCCGGGGGGGCAGCTGTCTTACCACCAAGCAGAGCTGTCGCTCAAGTACAGGACGAGATTGACGCAGTATATCCACGACAAGTATCTCTCCAACCTGACCTTTTACGGCATCTCGGCTCTGGACGACCGCATAAAAAACCCCGATCAGCTGATTGCAGTGGACGTGTCCAAGTTCTCCAACAGCCTGGCGGAGCTGTACAGCAACCTGGCCAAACCAATCCTGGACATGGTGAGTCTTTTTTGCACGCGAGCCTTCAAAGTCGGCGCCCGTTGACGCCTTGTTTTAACAGACCATTTACACGTGGTCACTCTCCAAGAGTGTCGGCGGCGAGGGTGTCGTCTTCATGTCGCTCCTCGTCCAGCTCTCCGCCAACATGATGAGAGTCCTGACGCCGCCCTTTGGCAAGTACGTTGCCGATGAGGCGAGGCTCGAGGGCGAGTTTCGCTTTCAGCACTCGCGGCTCATCGACTACAGCGAGGAGGTTGCGCTGTACGGCGGCCACGTCGCGGAAAAGGACACGCTCGACAAGGGCTACTTTACGCTCATCAAGCACGTCAACTACATCCTCAGACGGCGCTTCTACCACGGCTTCATGGAGGACTTTGTTATCAAGTACTTCTGGGGCGCGCTGGGTCTCCTGCTCTGCAGCGTGCCCGTGTTTGTCAAGCTGCCCGGCCAGGTCGCCATGAACATGGGCGACAGGACCGAGTCCTTTGTCACCAACAGACGCATGCTGCTCTCTGCCTCGGACGCCTTTGGCCGAGTCATGTTCTCCTACAGAGAGATTATGGAGCTGGCAGGCTACACATCGCGCGTTGCCTCGCTGCTGGACGTCATGGACGACATTCAGTCCGGGCACTTTGAGAAGAGACTCGTCTCCTCTGGCGGCACTGAGAGCAACGAGGCAGTCTTGCGAGGGCGCGGGACCGTCCACGAGAGCGAAAACATAACCTTTATCAACGTGTAAGTCTTTTTTTTTCTTCCCTCCCCGTCGCTAACCAGACACACAAGCAAAGCAATGTACGCCAACACCGCTCTCTAGACCCATCATCTCGCCCAACGGCGACGTCCTCGTCAAGGCGCTCTCCTTCTCCCTCTCCCAGGGCGACCACCTCCTGGTCGTGGGCCCCAACGGCTGCGGCAAGTCGTCGCTCTTCCGCATCCTGGGCGGTCTCTGGCCCGTCTACGGCGGCACCGTCTACAAGCCGCCCTTCCACGCCATCTTCTACCTCCCCCAGCGGCCGTACCTCTCCCGCGGCTCCCTCCGCCAGCAAATCATATACCCGGACTCCCTGCGACAGATGCGCGCCCGCGGGGTCACCGACGCGGATCTCATGGCCATTCTCAAGATCCTGGAACTGGAGCACCTGGTCGAGCTGTACCCCGAAGCGTGGGACGCCGAGGCCGAGTGGCGCGACGTGCTCTCGGGCGGGCTGCAGCAGCGCGTCGCCATGGCCCGGCTCTTCTACCACCGGCCCAAGTACGCCATCCTGGACGAGTGCACGTCCAGCGTCACCCTGGAGGCGGAAAAGGTCATGTACGACAACGCAAAGGCCCTGGGCATCACCCTCATGACGGTCAGCCACAGGCGGAGCTTGTGGAAGTACCACACCCACATCTTGCAGTTTGACGGCCAGGGCAAGTACGTCTTTACCAAGCTCGATGCCGACAGGCGCCTCAGGCTCGAGGACGAGCGCGAGGAGCTCGAGGTCAAGCTGCGCCAGGTTCCTGAGCTGGAGAGGCGGCTGGATGAGTTGACTGCTGTCTGAGGTCTGGGTGTATAGGCGCGGGCGGCTTTGCATGTGTACCAAATTTGCATTCACTGTTTGCTTTTGACGGGTCGGCTTGCACGATTGAATATTGGGCTGTCTGGGTCAGTGGGAACGTAGTAGGGGTCTTTTGACGGTGTGGGAGTAAGTTGGGGATACCTAGATTTACAACGGAGCTGGCAATTAATTAGTCCTGGGTATCTTTGCCTCGAGTGGCCAGGGCACCACACGATGCGTGACTCTTTTTTTTAAATTTATGAAACGACAATTTCGGAAAACAAGCAAAACAAGCAGTAAAATAATGTGCTCCCCGACGACCTAGCAACTTGCAGTGTTGAAAAATGCGCACCTTGCGATACCCGATACCCTAGACCCTGGACCAAGTGTCGGACGCAACACTCTCAAGTCCGTCAATTAGCTCCAACGGTAACCCTTACGCATCTTGCTATTCGCCATCGGTAGCAAGTCCTTGCAGCCATCACATGCAAAAGAGGCTTCACTTTTCATGGCACTCTCTGGAACAATGGACTTGCAAAAAGAATGATTCATGACCATGTATAGGGCACATGTTTCACAATGGAATTCGAACAATCAACCGCGGTGTACACAACATCAAGTTGCTAATAGCCTATGTACGTCCATTACAACTGAATCAAGGCACGCCCGGCGTCCAGGGGGAAAAAAAGAAGAAAGGACACAGGACCAGAGTCCAACCGTCCAGCCGAGACATCCCGAGCCGCTCTCTGGTTCAAATCGTCAGTTGCGTAGCTTACACGATTGAAGGCAAGACTGACACCAAACAGTAAGAGGGCATGGCGTCCCCTTTAAGAGCCGGTGACGATCTTGGCGGCATCACCAGGGAGCTGGCCACCGAGCTTGACAACGTTGCCAACGGCACCGGTGACGGCGCCGAGGGGGTTTCCGCTAAGCGTCTTGGTGATGACGTCAAAGGGAATGTTCAGGATGGCGTCGGCGAGCTTGAAGACCTCAGAGGTGGCGGACTGGCCAGCGTTGGCGATGCCGTTGCCGAGGAGGGGGGCGAATTGTCCGAGGGGGCCGCCCAAGTTGAACTCGCGCTTGTCGGCCTCTCCGGTAGGAGCGGCGGCGACAAGGCTGGCCGAGGCCAGGAGGGCAGATACGAATGAGAAGCGCATTTTGACCGTGGCCTCTTGTGCGTGTAAAAGGAAACGGAGGACTGGGGGCGGCGGTAAGCTGGAGTTTGGAAGTAAAGAATGTGTTGAAGCGAAAAAGGAGACTGGTGGCTGGTGGGAAGAGAGGGGGGCAAGCAGCCGCGTTAAATATCACAAGCGCCAAGAGGCAGCAGGCGGCGTGGTGATGGTCAGAGGCACATGCCGTCGACGGGGCAAAGACGGTTGATCAACTTGATTCCATGGCATCCCCCCGCGCTAACCAGGATGTTGGATATGAGCATCAATAGGCTGGGAACAGAGGCAGGGTCTCGAGCACAGCGAGGCTCGAGGCTCGGGCCCTACGAGGCAATGACGAGAAGCCGGCGGCCACGAAACCTAATCTCAGGCGGAAACGGGCGGAAACAGGAGGCAGTCGACAACCGTGGGGTCCGTGTAATCTGCCTCGTGGGTGTCGCTTGGACGTGGTTCAAGAGCCTGACGGCCGAGACCAGGCCAGGATGGGTTCTAGCCAGGCACCAGGAAGCTAACAACAGGTTTCAATGTTTGAAAAGGGTCCAAACTCACCGAAGGGCGAGCAAGCAAAAGTGCGGCTTTGTCTCCTCGGGAGTGGCACTGCGCCACACCGGAGCCGAGCGCTTCTTCGCGCTTCGTCCAGGAAGGGAATGGGCTGCATGTGGTCTGGTGTACTAAACGCGACTTGGGACCCCTGGACATGCGCATCCCCTGCATCACTCGGCTCCGAGCCGAAACAACGGGGTCGTTTGAGGGGAACATTTCATGTTGAAGACGGCCAGCCTCGTCGAGAAACTTGGCAACGGCGCCAACAATGCAAACAATCTCATCAGTGTCATCGGTGCCAAATTCCATCCCAAGTTGTCCGTTTTTTCCGGTTGCGCTGCGCAAATCATTCATCACGTGCCCTCCAATGCGCCAACCGTCACCGCTCGATCCGCTCACAACGACATTGAAGCCTGCTCTGCGACTTGGCTGAACACTCGGCTGCACCGGGCATCTATCTACTCCGTACACGTCGTACGATGCAGGGCCGCACACACCTCAGCTGCGCGAGCGGGGAAGCCGCCGCATGGCTGGCGCTAATGTCCCGACTCCCTCTGCTGTGATGTCTGCCGCCAGGGGGAAGAGGCAAACGAAACACGATAGGGCGAAACGTAGACAGCCATCGCGTGGAGCAGCACCGAGCCCCTCCCTCTTCGAACCCCACTATCCAAGGCCAAACGACCCGGCTTCCCCCCCTGCCTGCGGTGGAGGTCCGATCGCTGTCGTTTCAGGCGTCTCATCACATGGCACTATTCTTTGCCTATTCGGGACGCTCTGCCTGCCTTTGGCCATGACGGTCCCGACTCTTGCTTGCCGCTGTCTGGAAAACATCCTGCTGGCTTGCGAAAGAAGGTGTCAAGAGGCCGCTTGGCATACAGCTTACCAGGGGCACCGTCGATCTGCCGTTGTCTGAGCGGCCGCAACGGCGCAGTTTGGCCTGCTCTTGGAGGCCGTCAGTCCGTGACGATGCTGCCATCTGGACCGGACTCGGAACCTTCTCGGGCCCTTCTCTCCTTTGGATTTTCAAACGACTTGGATGCTATATAATTCAGCACACCATCCCCGGGCCATTGACCATGCCCCGGCCCCCATTGTCCTCGTTTCGTCAAGACACATCACCTGTCCATTCGTTTTCTTGTTGCGAATAGTCCTGGTGGCTCTTCACGTGTAAATCTCGTCATTATTTCAAAATCTGTTCTGTACCTGCATCAAGATGCGCTACTCCGTCATCTTCACTGCCTTGGCGGCCAGCACCACCGTCTCTGGACACGGTCTTATCCGAACCATTGAGGGTGCCAATGGCGTCACCATGCCCGGCCTGACCGGTAAGACACCCGACCAGCCTGGTGCCAGGCTTTGCTGACGTGCAGCCAAGTTGCCGATGGGACTCCCCGCAACTGCGTCGCCAACGCCTGCGGTGCCCAGGCCGATACTGGCATCATCCGTGACAACGAGATTGCCTCTGGCGTCGCTTCTCCCCTGGGAACCACTCAGGGCCACGGCAAGGTCAACATTGAGGCCGCCGTCCGAAACTTCATGGGAACCGGCGGTCCGCTCCCCGTCAACAAAGGCGCCTCGGGCGCCGTAGGCGTCGAGGACGACCTGTCGGGCCTCCGAACCGCCGCCCAACGCCGCGAGACGCATAAGCGACAGGTTGGCCAGCTCTTCTCCAACATTCTCAATCTCCCCGTTATTGGAACTCTGGGCTTGGGCGGCAAGTACAAGCTTTACCCCGTTGAGACTCTCAATGCGGACCTGCGCGGCAAGGGTGCCGAGAAGGGCCTTCCCACCGCCGACGACAAGGGCGTCGTCAACTTGGTCTACCGACAGGTTCGTCAAATCCGGCCTCGAGACTGGAAAAGGAGGGAGGAGCCTGCATCCCGCTGACAGCTGTCATTTGCTTTAGATCAACCAAGATGGCGCCGGTCCCATGACTGCAAGCATTGACGGCACCTCTGGCGGCAAGGACCCCAAGGCCTTCAAGCCGGCCCGCATCCTCCACGACGTCCCCGGACTTGGCATCACCGGCCTGTCCGTCGCTGCCAGCGTCGACTTCCCTCTTCAGGTCCAGCTTCCTGCCGGCATGACGTGCGATGGCGAGGTTGCCGGCGTCAAGAACGTCTGCGTTGTCCGTGTCCGCAACCAGGCCTTTGCCGGACCCTTTGGTGGCGGCGCCGTCTTCACCCAGAGCAATGCCTCTCGCAAGCGCGCCATTTCTTACCGCCTCCGAAAGCGCATGGAGGATATCGCCGAGGAGACCCAGTAGAGGAAGCAAGACGGCGCCCTTGTTGCCAAGACACAAGGGGGCTTTTTGCTCGGGCTCCCGGGGCTCCCGAGGCCCCTGAAGACCTGGTCCGCACCATGGTATATTTCTTTCGCTCGCTCCAACAGTATACTTTTTTGACTTTTCAAGTTAATATCACGTTGTAGACTCTTTTGATTTTGCCTCTCTTTGAGCGAAGCGGGTGCAGAGATGCAGATACCCGCCGTTGTAATAATATCCTCTTTGCTATGCCGTTACAAGCATACCCTTTTGATATTGAGTGTGACTTTTTTACAATTACTCATCCTCCAAGAGCCCCTTACAAATCGACCTTTAAAGTCAACCAAGTCTTTTAATCGTCGAAGCTGTCCCTTTACCTAGGCCCACTCTAGTCTTTTGTTTAGGTGGATAGCTCTACTGCTCCCACTCTTGGCAACTCTGTAAGCCAGACGCGCTTTTACTCATATACATGTATATATATCGTCTCCGGGGCACAAGGTCACATCTGTACATGGCTGCGTCACTCTGCGCGACGAGTCTGCTAGCATCCATTCACATGTAATTGATTAGCATTGCAGCAAATATACAGACTTGAGTTTTCCATTTACTGTGAGGGTTGCCGAGCAGGGACATGGTCAAACAATACTTGCCTTGAAGCATCCAACGCACCGTTGACGCCGCAGTCGCATGCTTGTTTACCGAAAGAATTATTGGCCAAGATACAAACAAAAGACGGTGAAATTCAAGAATCTAAAACACAGAATACAGAAACATGGAACCTGGTTCCATGTGCAGAGTATGTCAGCCGGAGCTGACGAGTTTGTGCGGTTCCCCAAGACTGATCTTCAGCTTGTTCGCTGGGGGCAGCCGGGGGGAGTGGACTAATAGATGCCCAAGTACAGACAGAATCTGGAAGGCGCTGTTCCTCCCACCGAAATGGGTGGGATCGGTCGCCGCTATTGGTGGCTTCAACAAGTTGAGACTGTATACTTTAGCACGCCCTGCCCCACTTTCAACCTCGGATTGCTTTAACAAGTGCTCCAACACTCGATTCCTAAAAATAGATGTCGTTGCCGAAAAAGATTTCGCATTCCAGCTCAAGGCTCAGAACAATTGGGTGAGATTCGTCCACGTTAAAGATCAGTCACGTGTTTTCTGCCACGCATGTGGTAAATGCAGGCGCCAGGCCAATCATACCGCATCAACAACAAACAACTCGAGGCAATGCTCATGTGCGCACTCTTCCAGAGGCCGTCTCCCAACCCAACCAAGGTGCACTCATTTGTTTCTCTTTGCGCCCATCAACTCATTTCAACCCGCTGTCATCACTCTCAAATGCCAGCACACACATACAATTGCCATGTTGATGCCCAGCCGCTACACCGCTATCAACCAGGTGGCTACCATCCCCTTGCATTGGGTGATTTTCTGAAAAACGGACGATACAAGATGCTGCGAGCGCTCTCTGCTCTATCCAGAAATCATCCTGGGCGGTCTTACGTGAATCAAATGTTGGACCATTTCACTCTTGTTGGCCCTAATGGTTCTCACGACTGTCTGGTGCTAGAACTCGTAGGGCCCAACGTTGCAGACGTTGTTGAAGCACATTGTCAAGATGACAGACTCCCTGCCAAGCTTGCGAAAATGTTCTACAGCAAAAGCTGCTCGCTATCCACTCCAGGCTTTCTATGACTATACTCTAAGAAGGCTTCTCCAAGAGTTTAGCATTCTTTTTACTGGCCAACAGCTCCACGTTGCAGGGGACGATGCACACTTTAATATATATATAGGCCATGAAGGATCAAGTAGCCGCTGGTGTGGAAACCCGGCCAATCACTGATGGCCGTAGCCGCCGACGGTCAAATATCCAGCCACTGAGCGCACACATGCTCCACTTTCTTAATTTAGCTGCAATTGTTAAAAGTTTTTAAGAAGAGCAAGGTCCGTTTAAGTCTTCTGAAATATGAAGGGAACACCTCCCAGAGATGGCGAGGCTAGAAATCCCATCATAATTAGCTGGCAATCCTTTGAGCACATACGTCAGATACGGCAGTCTTTAAACCCCAGGCGTCGCATTGTATTCACTGTTTCCTCGCAATTACCCAAAGGAACGACTCGGAAGGATCCGACTCGACGGCAAAAGTCTCAATCTTGAAGCCCACCTTGCGCAACTCGTCCAGCGTGCCCTCGGCGCCAAATCCGCTCACGTACATCCATCCTTCGTCATGTAGCCACTGCTCCAAAACCATGCCCAGCCTCGCAGCTGCGATGTTGATTAGCACACATCCGCCTGGTTCCAGCCACCGGTAAATCTTGCAAAACATGTCCACCTGCTCGTGCAGAGGCAGGTGGATTAGCGAGTAGAGCGCAATCACAGCTGTCTGCGAGCCGTCTTGGAAGCTCAGATCCGTCATATCCCCCTGGATCAAGCGGATCCGGTCGCCGTGAGCAGCCAGGTTACTTCTTGCCAGACGGAGCTGCGTCTCCGACATGTCGTTGGCCACGGCTCTAAGGCCCTTGTTACACGAGAGAATAGTGTCCATGATGGGCAGCCCGGCGCCGCAGCCGAGTTCCAGCAGTGTTGGGGACTGGCCCGGGTCGACAAGCTTTGGAAGAAGCCTGCAGAGCTCGCCCAAGTACTTGTGTCTGTAGTGGTAGTGCTGCTTAGCCCACTCGTTGTAGACGGGCGCCATGGCGTCGTATGCCGCCTTTTGACGGGCTTTGAGGTCTCTTGGAAGCGCGGGGTCATCTGCAGAGCCGTTTGTAGAGGCCGTTTCTTCCATCATGGGCAGTGACACGACCATCAGTGGGAGTGGACAGTAATGTAAGATGAGTAGGGCTGTCGGCACCGGAGGTCCCCTCGTCGATGCATTCCCATGACGAGAGGAGCCTCTGCTGGATATTTGTAGTTTTGGGCAAGATGCTAGCTTCATGCCCAACGGACTAGGTGCACCCTTGGCCGAAAGTCGTGGCTATGGTGATGTGATTGGATGTTGATACTAGTGCAATCTATTTTGCCAGTCAGTCATGGTCTGACCGACCAGACCAAGGCAGACAGACCAAGACAGACCGCATTCAGCTGTTTCACCCGTTGTACCACGTCATCCCCGTTGCGATAATGTGCCAGCATCCCGTACATATGGGCATTTGAGTCAACTCATGAGTTTCAGCCCCAGAAACTCACTCAGATGAGCTATAGCCGCCCAAGGCCAAATCCAATCAATTCAGATTAAAACGCCGCAGCGGGATTACTATAGACTGTGATATATGGGCCCGACTTTTCCGAAAAAGCAATAGCAATCCAGGTATACACTCGACTACTCGTCTCAAAGTCGCGAGTTGGGCTACAAAATACGGATATCAGAGGAGCGGGTTGCGTGCGGGACCGAAACTGAACTTACTATGAATCTTGTTGTATCCTCAGGTGCGTTTCCATGTGGTCATGCCAGCCAAGATCCGTAAAGAGGGCATCCAGAGCCTCAGTGACGTGCTTGTCGTAGTCATCTGAAAGCAGAAAATATGCTTTTGGCGCAGGATTAGGGCTGGATGGGGACAATTCCCAGTTCCAGTTGAAAGTAAAGTGTTCCCTGGCCTTGGTATTTGGAAGTTGTTTCGTGAAGAGGATTTCCCAAACTCTCTTCACCATTTCCCAGCCTTTGCTGATATCGGCACCTTGGAGGCGGCCCCCAAGGGACCAAAAGTCATATGCGTCATCCAGAGACGACACGTTTGCTCCAGCGTATATTTTAATCCTAGAAGTTTTAGGGTCTTTGCAGTCGAATGAGAGGAAGCTCTTGGACTCGATGAGTGGATGCTTGGTGGTGGACAAATAGTCGTCTACTTTACACAGGCCGGCAGTCAGGGGCGTTGCCTGCCAGTAGTTTTTGATGGAATCTAGCATGATTCGAGTAGGGTCAACTCCGGTCGCCAGTGACCGGACCAGTGGAACGATATATGGCTTCACACTAAAAGATGCTTCTTGCAGGTCGAGTGCGATGACTTGCTGGGACTTGATCCGGTGCTGCTTTAGAGTGTTCCAGTGCTGGCGGGCTTCGCGGCTCGAAAGGGCAACCGCGTCGTCATAGTAGTTGAACAAACCAAATTCAATATCAGGTTGAAGTCGGCTCAGTTGCTGGAGCAGCTGTCTGGCAGCCACATGGTTAACGGGATCTCGTTCTGTTCCGGCATCCGGCCCACTGGGCTCAACAGCCATCCGAAAACAAGACTTTGACCCTTTCTGGTAGTTGATGCTGATTTCCCACGGCTCTCCGCCTCCAGGAAGACAGGAGGGCCAGATCAGATTGGATCTGTCCTGATTAGGGAACGGCCCGAGGGTTGGGAGAATGATGGAATGAAGCATCAGGAGATGTTGATACTGAGCTCCAGCGCCGTACCCGGTGCCCTTGAGATGAGCCCCGATGATGGGAGCCATTCTGTCCCACCAAAGCTTGTGATGCTGGTTCTGAAATGTCATTATGCGGTCGAGAACTTGCCAGGGCTGCGTATTGTGCTCGCCGCTGGCTGGTTTTGCCAGAACCGAGAGTGGCTCGTTGACTGTCATTCTTGCACAAGGCTGTTGTTCACCTCGATGCCCTCGGAATGTGGCAACAAGAAGAGCCTGGCCAGGGAAAGGAGCTGAGAGCTATAAGAGGACACCTGCCGAAAAGTGCAAATGGTGTATACAACGACGACGGAATCGACCCTAGCTGGTCAACTAGGGCATGCATACTATCCCTTTTCCCAGAATACCTTTTCCCAGAATAGTCCAGATTTGCATCTCTGGGCATCACCGCATCAGTAATGTGGCGGATCCACCTAGGCGCATAATGTATTCGCGGGAAGCACAGAAAATGTCGTGGCGATGCAGGTGCAGTGCCTATGCCTTGTACATGGATGCTTTCCCGCATCTGGGTATTGCTGCAGACGCATGTATCCAATACGGCTTGGTTTCCAATTGGGCTGATGGATTGTCCGCCGATCAGGCCGATCAGGCCAACGCACGTGTTTCAGTCCGATGAGGTATTTGAGAAAGGTGCAAGACGCTATTCCTATTATATTGGCCCAATATGCCCTTGACAGCAGGAATACACGGCAACACGGCTCAATTTACCATGCAGACGCCACTGGTCGCTCATCATTTCTTCTGAGACCATGTCAGGCAGAATCCACATTGACGCCAGACATGTACATGTGTAGACACCTGATGGGCGTGTTAGTGTCCAAGCCAGGCCACTCGTCATCAGTGACGCAGGCATCGTGAAAATTGATCCGCCAAGCGGTGTGAATTGGGAGAAAACAGCAAGTTGTTTTCCACCTTTGAATATTCAGACTGTTATTGCATTTGTACTCAAGGTTCAGACCAAGGTTGCTTGCGTTGCGTGAAGCATCTCGGAACAGGAGCTTGCCAGGTGACGATTTACTGCTGTAGTTGAATCATCTAGTCATCGCAGTCGAGAGAAGTACTTTTATTTTGAGCCTTGAAATATGTAATGGCAAATTACGACATGGTGGTCTAGTTGGGCAAAGGCCTGGCCTCCAGCATGACCATTTGGTTGCTGATTGCGTGCTCGCTGCCTCGGAAATGCAGCTCCAGCGCCGAATTGATGTCTTGCATATTTTCCACGCAGGCTGATGCTGAAGTCAGCAGGCTTGCGGCTGCTTTGCACCTTTCCGAGACGTCTTGCTCCAAAAACACGCATTGGCCCTGCAGCCGACGCAGAGAGTGGTCACCGAAGCCCTGGTCGGCTAGAAAATCCCTTGCGAAACGAATCATACGGCCTTGATGGTTGAATTTGGGCTGGCAAGGAGTCGTCTTGAGAAACTGCAAGGCCTCATTGTCGGGCGCCCCCTGGATGATGATGACGCGTGCACGACAACTTCGGTTTGTCACACGAACCATTTCTCGCAGCGCCCTCTGAGGGTCGGCCATGGTATCGAGTTTCCAGAATGCCAAAACCACATCAAACGTTGCACATGGGAAAGGCAAGGCCTCGATAGGGCCATCGAAATGCTGCACATGATGCTCCGTACGAGTGCTGCCTTGGGCGAGTTAGCGGCTGTTGTTACCGTGATTTACGTGATTCGGATGGGAATCCCTACCTTTGATGATGCGCCCTAGAGAGAGAACCTTGTCGCCGTGCAAACTCCGCAGCACATCATCCAAGTCTTGGCTCACCAGACGATCCGCAAAGAGGTCACGAGCGGGCATTGGCAGAAACGGCGCCACATCCGAGGGAAGGGGGTATGGTCCCAGCAGTGGCTGCTGCTCTACCTTCTTGGCCAGCAAAAGGTAGTGCACCTCGGGGCATTTGTGATCCGGATCGTTGGGGATGAAGGTATAGCGCACTTTTGACTCGACTTGGAAACCGGCACGCTCAAGCAACCCTGTCCATCCGTCCTCGGGGAAGAAGGTCTCGTTGGTATATTTTTCCATCCAAGGCTTTCCCATCTGCCGCGCGCAATCCCAGGTTTCGTCATGGGTGAATGAACCTGGAGGCAGGCCCGTACTGGGTGTTACTCCAACAACCACGTAGCCGCCAGGTTTGAGCCATTCGGCAAACCTGTAGCACATGGAGCAGGTTTCGCCCGGTGTGATTTGGAACAGGGAGAGTATCGCGAAGACGCCGTCAAAGAGAATGTCGGGCTTGTAACTTCTCATGTCCGCCTTTTGGAAAGTCCCGGGCACTTGAGAGGAGGCAATCTTGACCATTTCCTGCGAGACATCGATCCCGTGGACGACATGGCCGGCAGAAGCCAGGATCTGAGCAACTGGCCTACCGGTGCCACACCCAACGTCAAGGACCTTGCTCTCCCGCGGCAGCCTTTTGGCGGCAAGTTGCACGAAGTTGCACAGATTGGGACTGTCGGCGAATGCGTCTTCATAACGCTTGCCGAGATAGTCGAAGAGGGTCTCTGCGTTGAGTTCCATAATCAAGTCAAGTATTTGAGCTTTGTCTCGTCACGTCATCCGTCCCGCTGACCTCGCAGCCATGGACGCGGATATATCCACCATATACCGCCAGGAACAAGAGTCCTGGTGTGCCAGCTGTCACTTACGCGTCGGAACACATGGCCAGCTGGACGACAGCTCACCGGTGCGGGGCATGGGCGGCCAAGTGAATGCCATTTTAGAACTCTTAGCTGCCGTCTATGTACTTCTTTCGCAGTGTGAGACATGACTGGCTGAGACCTCCAAGCGCATGTTTTTGGCGAATGCATGTCTTGGCATGGATCAACAAGCTAGCTGACGAATAATACACACACTGCTTGTTGCAAAAGCAACGTTTTAAGGAGACTTGAGAGACATCAAATGTCACGATAATAACGCTATGCTGTGCTTGGGCTATTCACACTGTACCAGGGCCGCCTTTGTCGAATACGAACGAGTGCCGCAATGTGCGCTGTCTCATGTTGCCAGTGGTTGAAGCCTGCAGTGCCAACATGCTACGGCAGCGCTCCCTTGTGCATACATACGCTTTCCAACATTCACACCTTGCGTACATACGCTTTGCAACATTCAAACTACCCGATAGCGTCGAGGCAATCACAGCAACGCCGTCATAAATGGATCGCGGCCGGCAACAAGCATGGATGCAACGCGGATTGCATTCAGAGACTGACTCCGGGTGAAATGGGAGTCGACGCCTTGGGACTTTGCTCCCAGTACGGCATTTGCGGCCTGGCCATGGTCATAGTTGCCGCCGTGGTAAACCTTGAGTATATATTGCACGGTTTGTGTGCAGCTGGACTAACCTGAAGTAGGCCATCGCGCAAGTCCTCACCAAGCCCAAAGATCAAATTCCAGGGCCATGGTACAGCAAATGGACGGGCATTGTTCTAGCCTACCAGTCGCTGAATGGTTGCCAACCCATCTATGTTCACAATCTCCACAAGAAGTTTGGTACGCGCATAGCTCTGCAGTTGGCCACGTTTACAAGTACTAATAATATACATGGCAAGGCAACGTGGTCAGGATTGCTCCTGATGAGGTCTCAATTGTCGATGTTGAGACTCTCAAGGCAATATACGCAGCCAAGGAAACATATCGCAAGACATCATTCTACGCACATTTTGTAGCACCCCGGCTCGCGAATGTCTTCAGCACGAATGACATCGAATACCATAGGAAGCTTCGCCGGCTATTGGCCGGTCCCATGGCTGAGAGCTCCCTGAAGCACTTGATTCCCCGTATCCGGGAAAAGGTTTCCCTCACCATGTCTAGAGTGGAGGAGGAAATGAAGTCCAGGGGGGCTGCGGATATGCACAAGTGGTGGTTCTTCATGGCCACTGACACGATTGGGGAGCTTACCTTTGGCGAATCTTTCGGCATGCTGAAGACCGGCAAGGTACGCGCTGATTCAATATACTGGTGCTTGGCCGACTTCTAACCGTGTATTCTTGGGCAAGAAAAACCAATACGCCATGGTGGTGCAAAACGCCACCAAACTCGGATCGCTCCGAGCTGCATTCCCCACGCTCACTCGCCTTGCGACCCATCTCCCCATACCTGTGCTCGAAGCCTTCCAACAGTCGGCGATGAAGATGGAGGACTATGCGGAGAAATCGCTTACTCAATACCGAGAGCTGGCCACGACGGATCCAGAGCGCGTGGAGCTCTCGCTATTTGCAAAGCTGTTCGAGGCTGAAGAGCAAGATGCCTTGACTCTGCCACAGCTCGTAGATGAGGCAATAAATTACATCATTGCCGGCAGCGATACCACTGCCAGCACACTAACATATGCTACATGGGCCGTCTGCAGTCGACGGGCCATCAGGGTCAAGTTGGTGGCCGAGCTCGGGACATTGGAACATGACTTCAAGGAATCTGACCTTCGCGACCTCAAGTATCTGAATCAAGTCATTGACGAGGCACTGAGGCTGTACGGCGCGATACAATCCGGTTTGCCTCGTTTGGTTCCCCCAGGCGGTGCCACCTTGGCTGGATATTCCCTACCTGGCGGACTCACCGTCAGTGTGCCTGCGTACAGCATGCACCGTGACCCCATCATCTTCCCTAACCCAACGGAATTCGACCCATCTCGTTGGGAGACACCGACCAAGTCAATGAAGGACCATTTTATACCCTTTTCACGAGGCGCACGTAGTAAGTTGGTTGCTATTGAATGCACACATGTTTGTAAACTGCCTTTGTTGCTAAGTGGTCATGGTTTTGTTCAGATTGTATTGGCATGCATCTGGCCAAGATTGAGCTCCGGTTAGGAGTTGCCATGTTCTTTCGGCGATTTCCAGATGCGACTGTGTCGTCTATGGAGGGTATGAGTGACACGGACATGGAAATGAAGTTGTATTTCATCCTGGAACCCAGAGGCAAACAGTGCCTAATTCAACAGAGCTAACGGGCATCAACGCCTGTCGACGGAGAGAGCCTACCGCTTATGCGATGCGTATCGTAGTAGAGTTGATGGGCAAATTCTATACCTCGCGTTGGTGGTAAATTCGAGGCTGTCTGGGCTGTAAAACTCACCTTTTCTTGGGAACCCCTGTATATCAAGACAAAACAGCAACCATGTCGGATATCCTTTATAGATGTTTTCTGCCGCCCTAGTGCTTAATGTTGGACTACTATTAAGAATATCATTATACCAGGTATTCGTTTTCTCGTCGTCATTGACGTCGTCATCATCATCATCTTGAGTTGGGTCCACAACGTTGGGTTGCTGGATGGTGAGTATGATGTGTCATCTGGCTGACCAGACGTTTATTGTAGGTCCTCAGGTCCGGGGAACAGACTGTCCAGGTACATTAGGTCAGCTGCTGCCATGATGGGCTTGGTGGTTTTCGTCGTCTCAGTGGCAAAGAGGAACGTTATTGGAGGCGTTGCAGGCTCACTTCGGCCATTGCCGAGTTGACCTTGACTCTGAGAATAAGTCTGGGGCAGTCAAGCTACTGAATGACTGTTGTTTGTGAATTTCCTAAAACTACTATTACTATACCTCACGGGTTATAAGTACAGGTCCCTCTGGACTTGCGACAGATATTCAAATTTCGAAACCCACATCTCTTCCTTTACCAAATCATAGTAGCAGGCAAAGAACCTAGACAGCCAAGTAAGTAGACATGCGTCTAATATCAATAATTTGCCAATGTGGAACTAGGTAGTAGCAGATATAAAAGCTTTCCTTTGCTTCAATCGCCTACACAAGACACCAAGGTGATTGCCTGTTGTCCCCACCAAAAGCTGGTAGTGATTATCGGGCCCTGAAATTATCTTCAGCGATATTCAAGACCCTCTTCTCAAGAAGTACATGCCATATTTCAAACACAAATTCCCGACTAGTCCACCACTTTGGCCTAGCCTCACTTTTACAACTCGGGTTTGTTTCCTAGGTAATACTTTTCACAAACTCAACTCTTCCTAGTACAAGTTCAACTTTAGGGATCAGCTTCCCTTATATCATCATGAGTGCAATCTCTCCATGGTTATCTTCTTGCGCCCTCGAGCAATCCATCCACTTGATCAGTCACTGTGTAGGGTTATTTTGTCCGTTGCACAACCCAAGCTACCCAGTGTCAGCTACAGCGATGGGTTGTTGAACACAACATTATATAGTTTAAGCGCGCGGCCAGGTTTTCTTCGATACCTCTGATGTGACCTAGTGATATGGGTGAGAAAAGGCACCATACCCTCCTTATGGCTTTTGTGTAACAATAGAGCTGCAGATACCCTTGGCTATTAGTCTGCATTAGGTTGGTATCAAGAACGCATTCAAAGGTACCTCGACAGGGGCGGCCATTTACGGCATGCAATTTATTTTAATAGCACTTTGTAGCACAGCCAACACGTTTTGCCGTGATCAAGAACTACGCAAATATAAGTAGGCAACTTTCCCATTTTGGCCCATTCCTGAGCTCTTGGTGGCTCATCTTTTTCCTATAGTAAGACTTGCTAATTTAGAACCATGAACAAGGGGCAGCGAGAAGTTGTTTAGTAGCCGTTCGTATGGTGTCTGGCTCCGAATTGGACTAAAACACTTTTAAAGTGTTACAACTCTTATTTACTCGTTTGGGAAGAGTACTCTAACCACGGCGATAACTGGTGTAGTGCATCCTGGGGGGCGTTTATTATATAAAGTCTAGGGTTAAAAATAGGCAACATCATCCCCGGCCAAGAACACTCTTAATGCTCTCTACCGCCGACAACAAACACATACGACCATAGCCGTTAGAGAATTCGGGATCCCGTCTGATCTCCTACGACAACCTAACGAGCGCCGGATTAGTAGTTGGGTCGGTGACGACCAGCGAATACCTGGTGTTGTATGTTTTTTTTGCCCTAACTCATCCCGAACCAAGAACACTCTTAACGCTATCTACCACACACAGCAGACACATACGACCATAGCCGTTAGAAAATTCGGGATCCCGTCTGATCTCCTACGACAACCTAACGAGCGCCGGATTAGTAGTTGGGTCGGTGACGACCAGCGAATACCTGGTGTTGTATGTTTTTTTTGTATTTTTTTGGACCCTATAAATTATGGGGCAGATGCTGGGACCTGAGTGTGCGAGTATGATTTGCCAGGCATCTAATCTATCTGTCAGCCGAAAGTCAACAGTTGCATGCAGCCACCAGGGTCGTGCATGCCAAGTAGATACAAGGTCTAATTCAAGTAAAACTATCAAATTGAAATCAGTTGTGGATCCTGCCGCCCTGGTCTAAATTGTCAGTACTCCGTGGGCGTTACTGCCATTGGCTTTTCGTCATGTCCTGCCAGTATCGTGCTGAATATCCGTGGCGGGAGCTACGGATTGGATCCTTCGTGTCCAAGTCTTACGGAGCTGTTGGATTTACAAAAGTTCGCGGCTCATTCCCCCGACAACCGCTGAAACACCGATACAAGTCGAATATGCTGCATGCACCCAACTGCATGCACAAAATACTTGAATTGATTCAGACCTATACACGTTGCCATGCCGGTCGTATCCAGAACACCTAGCATGGAAAGAAATGTCTACAAAAGAAAGAGGAAACACGACAGTGGTATCAAAAATCCCCGCTCCCCAACCAATCTTGTTTATACATGACCCCCTCCGCAGCTGGTCCCCCTTTATACATTATGTAGCTTCATCATGTCATGGGCTCAACCCTCGCTGCTGAATAAGCTGCCGCGTGGCTCCTTTACTCTTCGTCAACGCTCCCCATTACTTCTCCAGACTTGTTGTTGCCCTTGATGCCGATTTTGAAGCGACTTAATCGCTTCCTCACGCTTCCTGCTCTCTTGACAATGGCAGGTTCCGCGTCAATTACGTGCTCGTCAATGCTGTTTTTTCTGTCAAGACTGCCCTTGCTGGCCAAACTGCCTCGTCTTGCCAGCTCAGTCGTCTTCTCTTGCAATGCCTCGTCCATGGGCTGCGACCTAAAGATGCTTTGTCGGCGGCCGCCTTTACTGGAACTTGGGCTTCGGCTGTGCGAAAGCTTGGACTCTGGACTTGCGTTGCCGTTTACAGTCTCAGCCGAGCCATCGTTTCCTTGCTGCTGCTGTCGCCGGCCAGGCAGGAAACTAAGCCTGGCGCTGCGCTGTCGGAGCGACACCTGTCGTACAATAGACGTCTCGTCGTTTTTGATGCCGTTCAACGGAGTGGCGGTACTTGTCCACGGGGGCGGGCTCTGATCGAGAGATGGAAACGTGCTTCGAAAAGCCGTCGACGGCGTCGACACTGTCTCTCGAGGTGTCGGAGGAGGGGGCGCAAACAGGGCAATCTCAGCCTCATACGTTGCTTCAAAAACTGAATGCGTGTTAGACAAGAGGCAAAGAAGCTCGTCGTGACAAGACATCAACTCACATGGCTGCAGTTCCTCTTGCTTCTGCGACAAGAGCGGACTTTTGCTCCTCGCGAAAAGGGCCAATACTCTCTTGATCATAATGGCATGATCCACGAGTGCCATTTTGATGGCGGTATCCTGAGGATCCAGCTCGGCTTCGTCTTCGTCTTCGTCTTCGTCTTCTTCCTCGTCAACCTCGGGCAGCAGCTTGCGATAACGCATCACACTCTGCTCGGACGATGGGTTTACGGAAATGGAAATGGCATCGATAAGGAGCTTCCCCGCCTCCTCGTCCCCATCTGAGAGTCGGCGTTCAAGCGCCGTCATCTCCAGAGTCTTTCGCACAATGCGCTCCAGGGCTGTTTCGCGAGCATCAAGTCTAACTTGGTGGGTCTCGATAATCTCACTGCGGCGAAGAATGGTTGGGAAAGGCTCGGCAGTGACAAATACAGACTTTTCTGCGTAATGCCTCTCCACCTCACCAGACGTGCTACGTTTGGTGGTAAAGGAGAAGCTCTGGGGGTGAGAGGAAACCAGGAAATCCCGAATGACTTGAGGCACTCGCGCTCTTTGAAAGACTTGATGCGAGAGATCCCGATGTGGTGTCACCGCAGATACAACCAAAAACTGTCCCTCAACCTCGTCCATGTGACCCGACGTGACAATCTGAGCCGAAGGATACTGTTCCTGCATACGGTCCGTAAAGGCGGCGGCACGCTCTGTCGGAGCTCCTTCATATATAAACTCCTTATCCCGGATGCCGGGCGCGAAACCCAGCCCCTTGTATACGACTTTGAAATATCTCGGGACCAATTTGTCGCTCTTGGAAATGGTTTCGTAGATGGTGGCAATGGCTCGCTCCGTCCTGGCGAGCTTCGCAAAGTCGAAAACGTTGGTCTCATATTGCGTCTGCAGCTCCTTGTACGCAGTCAAGGCATTGCGCCACGATTCGCCCTCTTCAAAGTGCTTAATCATGTCAAAGTAAATCTTCTCCTTGCGCTCAAACTGCGTCTGTGCTGGAAACTCTGGCTCGGCCAGGGCCTTTACTTGTCTGGTAGGATCCCAGTCATAGAGATCTGCATGAAGACGCAGCGCAAGACCGGCTTCGGCGTGGTTCCGGCTCTCTGCCTGCAGAGTCGCGAGTTGGTGGACATAGCGGACAAAAATCTCCTCTTTTTGCATATCGCGAAGGAATTCCATCAGCCTCAGACGGTTAATGATGTTCGTTGCTTCCCCATTGTCTTCGCCTCCGCCGTGAACAGCGACCAATAAATCGAGAAACTCGTCCAAGGTGCCAATGAGCTCCTGGATTGCCACGTACAGCGGTTCGTCCGGGTCCTGTGACAGTGGCTCAAAACGCTCCAGCAGCTCGCCGATGAAGAGCTTTTGCAAGATGCTCTCGGCAAGAGGCTTGGATTTGAAGAACTGATCCAGGCTGTCAATCATCTCTGTCTGAACCACTGTCAAGTCTTCGCTCAGCGTCCATTCACTGACAATCATGGTCTGCAGCACTTCGACCGCCATCCGTCGCAAGCCTTCGTGAACACTCAGGCACAACTCGACAATGGGTCCGACCAGCGCGGGGACGTATTGTACTTGATACCCTCCAATCTTGGCGAGCCCATAGCGGTTGCGCTCTTCGGTGGAAGTCTCCCAGCCAATGGCTTCCCATGTCGTTCGCAAAAGTTCGGCGCCGTGCTCTCTTACATCACCCGCAATCTTCCACACAGCCCTTCTTTTCTGCTCGGGAAAAGTTTCCAGCGCCAGGCATGTGCTGCCCACAAGTTTGAGAAGAGTCGTGAAGAAGAGCTTCCACAGCTCCATGTTGAATATCTCGGCCTCATCGGGGTCGGGTAGAAACGACTCCAGCATGATGTTCGCCACATACTGTAGTGTGCGCATAGTAGACTTGTGATGGTAGATGTGCAGACTGAGCCAACCATTGGGGAAAGCTTCGCCCGAGAGTATGCTCATATGCACTCGCAACAAGTTTTCCAGCATGATGGCTAGTTCGTCCTCGCCTGCAAGCTCAAGCTGCATCCCAGCGGAAGAATTTGAGATTGCTGAAAGGACCGCCGAGAGTTCTGCCAGGCTCTCATCTAACGCGACATCGGATGAAACCTGCTTCGAGGGAAAGGGGTATGCCGACGGGAACAGAAAGGAGAGCCGGCTTCGAGGCTTGACCGGGGACGACAGCAGCGACAGGTATGAGTCTATGATTCTTGGTATGTGATCAGGTATTTCGGGGCCCAAATGGTCTGCCTGGCTAGCAATGACCGAGCAGCAGAGCCGTACCTGCTCCCGCCACTGCTCTGTGACCTCGTCAACATGTCCCCAGTGCGGAGAAATCCAGCGAGCCGTGTTGGCGCTCAGTGCGGATTTTTGGTCCGGGTGGGCAAAAAGATCCAGCTTGGAATAGTTGATGATGAGAACCAGCTTGTACAAGATCAACTTGCCCTTGACTTGGGTGCAAGAATCCATGAAATCAATGGCAATGTGAAGGATCTCCTCAGTCTCCAGCAGGCCTGTGAGTTCCGGAAGCCACGTGTGAAAATGCTGGACTGCCAATGTTTGGCTGCCAACGAGTACAGGGGCAGCGTTTCGCATCATCTTGTCAAGAGCCTTGAAGACGGAGCGAAGCTGTCTGGTGAATCCTTGAGGCGATGATTTGATGCCAATACCCGCCTCCTTGGCTCTTTGTTGCTTTCGAGCATGCGTGATGAACTTCAAAATGTGCCTAAAAACCTTGAATGTAGACCGAAGATTTCGAGATGTTTCTGGTTCACTAGGCTTTTCCAGCAGGCGCGTAAATGATTTGATGAGGCCTGAAGTAGCAAAGGGGTAGTTGAACTGGGTTTCTGCATAGTGATCAACCAACGGGCCTAGATTGAACCGACGATCATGGACAATGCCCAGGACTCTGACCAGAGCAGTAAAGCCCAGGTCTTCAAACTCAACGTTTCCAGAGTGTTGAACTAGAATTCCAAAGAGTCCGTCCAGCACGTCGCTGAGCAGTTTGACAACCTCAATCTCGGGCACAAACATCAGCTGTCTAAGCGTGGCGGAAACCTCCTCCTCTGACAAGTCCTTCCACTTCAGCAGACCAAGGATGACTCTGTCCTGGGAGAACCTTGTGCTGCACAAAAAGGTGCTCACGCTCAAAACGGCCAGTGGGCCAGTCACATTTTCAGAGTGCTCGTCTCTTCCTCGAGGAGCCCAAGGCACGGATAGATACCCCCCCTTGCCGGTTGGACCGGCTTGAGCAGTCGAGGTATTCTCATCTATCTTATAGAGGAGTAGTCCATGGCGACCGTCTCGGATAAAGGCCATCCTATCCCACAAGGGCATGTGTGCTACGGCAAAAGGAGGGCCAGGCACATCGCACACAAATATGACGACGTGCGCCGTGGACACATCAGCGGGCGACAGGGACAGTCGCAGCGTTTGGTTCCAAGCTTCTCCACGTTCTGCGGCTGTCGATTTGAACGTCGTCACTGCCTCCTGGTTGGAGCCGGTGTAGATGCAATTTTCGAGCCTTTGGCCGGAGGGTGCGCGAACTTCGACGGTAACTTGGAGATTGTTCCCCTGAATCCCCGAGGACATTGTAGTTGCGCTTCCTCCATATCGAGACAATAGATGTTGACGTGCCAAGGAAGCCGTATTGATTGTAAGATAAATGTCAGATCTTGGTCTCGTTGGAGCTCCAGCAAACCCCATCCTGTTTGTTTTGCGAACGCCAGATAACACTGTCGGAGTGGCCTTGATCAGGGCATCTGCATTCGGATGGTCAAACGCCTGCAGCGAGACCTGGAGTCTCTCACCTCTCCGTGACCTCTCATATCGGCCGTTGGCGTTATCCATGAGCTCTAGAATCAGTGGGTCAAAGTCGTGGCCCATTTCCCTTTCCGTCGACATTCGACTACTGGTGGGTGACCAAATGTTGAGGACCTGCTCGACCTCCTCAGTTTGTTTCATCAAAGAATTGAGCTTCAAAACACCGACTCCAACAGTGCGCTGCACCGTTTGAGCTCCCTCTGGAATGCTCGCACCATTTTTCGAACTAGCCGTGCTGGGGGCTCCATAGCCGTCCGATGTTGTCACGGGCCGTTCGCCTTGCTCGGATACAGATTCCATTCTGGGGAGGACTGAGCCTCGCGAAAAGGTCGAACGTCCAGACTTGCTCCCCCACATCAGGCTTCGTCTTGTAGATTTGGATCCGCTAGAAGCGGACGTCTTTGAGTTCTCTCTTGAGAAGGAGCCTTCCGAAGCTGTTCCAGACCTCGAGATTGGCATGTTGGGCAGAACCTGCTGGGAAGCAAGGACCTTGACAACCAAATATAACTCGGATTCGGTCGATGCCGAGTCTCCAATATCCTGGGCGGAGAGGTCTATAAAGAGGGTTCGCGAGGAGGTATCCTGTGCAATTCCACCAATCGTACCACCAGCTGCAATGTCGACCATGAATGGCTCTGACAATGTGCACGCTCCTTGATGGTGTGGTTTTGCGACGAGGTAAACGACCAAGGTTGTGGCCTCGGATGATGACCCAGCAAATCCCTTGACGTCGAGGAGCAAATGGTGTAGGCTGGCAAGTTCCTCTGTTGGTTGAGGAGGTTCATCCAGAAGCGTCATGATGGACTGGAGGCGAGTCACCTCGACTACAGAATCGTCTCCGGTCAGGACACGACCGCGCTCCACCGGGTCGCGAACAATGACTTCGCCGCCACAGAGCTTGTTCACCCGCACCAGGTCCCAAACCGTCTTCTCCCGCAAAAGATGGTATTCATGAGAGGTGAGAATATTGTACAGGAACTGCTGTCGGCTGAGATTGAGACTAGTGATCAGCCTAGAGAGCTTGTCCAGGTCCCGATACTGTCTGGAGAGTAGGAGTTGGTGGAGGTTCTTGGAGTGCCATTCTCTCAGACATGACGCGATCTCGTCAATCAGAGGCTCATCGGCGGACGTTGGTGTTTCGTCGCCAATTTTGAGCATGGGAACTGGGGCCGCAGGTTTTGGTGCGATTGGGTCTCGCCGCACAGGCATCGACAGGTTGCCCAGTGTGCCATTGGGCAATTCTGAAAATGGTCTTCGTCCTTTGCCTACGCCAGCAGCATTACCCGAAGACGTTGCTTTCATTGAATCGTCCCCATCGATACCGCTCTTGGTCAGATCGCTGGTGGACCGACGGTTCCCAGAAATTGCGTTCTCGTCCGTCAAGTCCCCGTCGTCGTCTCGTGCGTCGTCCCGCTCGTCGGGCTCCCCAAGCATCTCTCGAACTTCCACACAGCTGCGAGGGAAGATGCCGCTAAACACCCTAGCTTCAAGAGTCTGCCCCTTGACTGAGGTCAACCCAGCGAGCAAGCTCGGTGGCGCCACCAAATATCCTCGCAGCCATTTGCCGTCTCGCGTCTCCTCGATGATGTAGAGCTCATCGCCAATTTCAAGTGGGAGGTCGGCAGGGCTCTCGGCAGTAAACGGATAGGTCGCAACAGCGAATGCGATGCGAGGCAGAGGCTGCCAGGGCATTAGACTCGGGCGTTGGCGCTCACCCGCGCCGAGGGAATCTGGTGAGAAGGCGATCGCGCAATAGTCGGGGCAGCTTTGGAATCTCGACGACTGGGGGGGAAAGACGAGGAAAAGCTGTGAATGCGGCGGCCAGGCTTATACCGAAGGCACTCGCTGATCAGGGGTGAGACCAGAACAGCATCAATGGATCCACGGTCAGCGGGCTGCTCGCAATGTCATTGAATTGATTCCCAAAAAAAAATCGCTCTGAGAATCGGGTGAGCCAAAATGGAACTTGACATGTTAACTCACCGATGGTTGGGGACTTGTTCATTGGATGAGGAGGGCGTGCTTCCAAACTCCAAACCCCTGAAGGCAAATGCCAACTAGCAGGGGGGTTGTTTATCGATTGCCCCAGGCTGAGGTCCAAACAAAGAGGAGCACTGCACCGAAATCTGGTCACAACGGTTCGGAACCTGGAAAAAGCACTCAATGCAAAGAAAGCACGCAGGCACGGAAAAGACGAGCAGATTCGATACTGGGGAGAGATGTCTCGAGTGGTTGGGGGACCCAGGTCAAGGAAAAGAAAAAAAAATATCGTCACATTGCTGACAACAAAGGGGGGTGGGTAAAATTGGCTCGGATGAAGCTGCGGCGGAGGTGTGTCTTTCCAACCCTTCCACAGGCAATATCAGCCCCTGAGTAGGAGCTCCAACGTGGACCCCAAGCTGGATGCCGTCAACTGGTCTGGAGCTTGCCAGGCCCGATAAAGCCCTATCTGGTGCACGGCCCGCCTGTCGTCTGGTGCCATTGTGGGGAACCACAGTTGCGTGGCCAAGCGGACCTTTACACTGCAAGCTTGAGCACTAGAGGCTTATACATACATTGGACATGGGCACCAGAGCACCCCGTGGAGCCCAGACCAATTGCTCGCCAAGGTACTTAAGTACCTACCTAGGTAGGTACCTAGGTAGCTAAGATGCCAAGGTACCATCACAGGACAGGTCTTGCATTTGGTGTATTTGACACCTGTAACGAGATTTGCAAGACTGAAGTGTATACCCTATTTGTCTGCATGCCAACCGCAAGTGGCGTTACTGGGCCCTTTTGGGGCTGCATGATGCAAGCAGGCTTTAGGCCGGCCATGGTCAAATATGGCTGACGAGAATAGACATGCCGTGGAGGGCACATTCACGGGCCATGCATTCGGGCTGCCTATAAATTGTTGATGCAGGATGTCTCTGTTGCTCCGTCACATTTACTTTCGAGGCCTACCCTGCATCTGCATTTAGCGTGGAACACAGCTCTCCTCCAAGCTGCACGCCTACTTATTTTATTTTCTAGGCCATGATGGCCTTGGGTGGGCATTAAGCGGTTGGGTTGCAAAGGCACTGTTGCTTTGACCAATGCTGAGCACTGTGGCTACCAACTGTCGTAACCATTCTAGCGACGATTGAACCCTTGACAGCATGGACTTCTGTTTTCACCCATTAAGGCGGCGGCTTGTCATGTACTATGTAGTGCAGCTAAATAGCTGGGTAGCCATGCACAAGACACGCTAGAGATCAATGCTATTTACTTGCCTACCTTGCCCATGCTTACCTACCCAGGTTAGACAGCTCCTGTCGGTAGGTAGACTCGTATATCTTGTCTCTCGCAGAACGGGAGAATGTCTCCCAGACATGACACATGCCTAGGTACTCTGTATGTACTTGTATTATTTCAACTTTCCCCAATAATTGCCATGTCCATGCCAAACAAACAAGTTCCTTCTTTCCGTGAGTAAATACCACTGCCTCAGTTTCATCCTGAATAATGCCAACCCACATTTCAAGGCAATTCATGCGGCTTTGCTCCACTATTCAGCCCTTATACGTCAACTCGCCAAGCGCATTTTGCTCCTTGCCTAAACAGTTGGTGCCACATCACTGTTGCAGAAGCGGTAAGCCGCCAACAAGTCTCAGACAAGTCGCCATTTTTAACTCACGACTTGTCTAGCCAAACAAGAGACAAATCCGACCCCATTGGACCATGAGCCGCGAATACCGCCATCAATCTGTCAAGGCAGAATTCCACCAGCACTGATCTTCAAGCCCAATTGACAACAAAAGGTGCAGAAACCTTGTGTGCATAGCAGGTTAACAATTTGGACCTAGAAACATCACAACAGGAATTCACCACAGCTTTTCTCGCTGGAACACGTCCCTGTTGCTGCTCTCTCTGTTTTCCTGGAAAAGAGAAACCAAAAAACGACAGACCAGGACGCCAAGACTTATTCGATTTCAGGAAAACTTATTTATATAGCCAAGACACAAATTCTTTTTGTTTTCAGCTCTCGAATCTGACACTGTGCAGAGATCTGACAATGGGCACGCCGTTCGTCTCGCTCCTGGAGCCGGGAAAGCTCGAGGGTCTTGAGCATGGAAAAGCGCACAATGAGCAACCATCAACAATACCAAAGGTTTTCATCGATGCAATGGAGGTGCGAGAGAATGTCTTTGTACAAGAGCAAAATGTCCCGTTGGAGAATGAACAGGATAGCGATGACGCTCGATCTTGTCATTGGGTCGTTTACGCCAGCGTCAACAAGACGGAAGAGACCGAGGTGCGAGATGAAGACGGGAACGTGATCCAACCAAGAAAAAGTTCGACCCGGACTACACCGATTGGGACTATTCGCTTAGTCCCGTTCCCCCACTCAAATCATCCCAAGATTGGAGGTGAATATTGGAATGGCGAGTTGAAGAATGGCCATGAGTGTGAGGATACACCAGATATCAGCTCGCCTTCAGCAACCGCGGGATTGGACCGCCCGACGTCCTTTCATGATGGGAAAGAGCCCTACGTTAAGTTGGGCCGACTGGCGGTTGTCAAGGACTTTAGAGGAAACGGTCTCGCAGGACTACTCGTTCATACTACGCTTTCATGGCTCAAGGCTAACCCATCATTTTTTGACCCAAGCATCACCGAGCTTGGTCTCGAGCAGATGGGAGCATCAACCGAGACGGAGATACCCAAGTGGCGTGGTCTTGTCTGTGTTCATGCTCAGGAGCAAGTTGTGGGAACATGGGAAAAAATGGGCTTCCAGGTCGACAAAGGGATGGGCAGGTGGTGGGAAGAAGGCATGCCTCATGTCGGCATGTTTCAACGGCTCGAGGTTAGTCCCAAAGACGTCAGAATTTAGGGACACTGGGACCTGTAACATGTTGGATCAGCCGCGTTTCACGAATTACGACATCTCATGTTGCATTTAGATGGACGGCAGCTAGTCTTTGCACTAGGAAGGAACATTTCCTTTGCCGCCAGACGTCTGGCCAGCACCGGCTCAGGCTCTGAGTCGTCTTTCAGATGACAAAATATAAATTTCCCATTCATCACAGTATACAGTCACTCAAGGTACATGCCATTTCTTGCGTTGTACAGGTTCAAGAGGGCGTTAATTCATTTATGCTCTTTAAGAGCCAACTTTTTATTGAGACTCTAGAGCCATTTGTGACAAATCCATAGCCGTTACGCGTTCCCAGACCCGAAACGCACAAATGCAATTCTTCAAGGATGCAAGAACCACGCCGTGAAGCCCAGCCGCAAAAATTTCCCACAACCCCCTGCTTCCATTCCAGCCAAAACCATAAATTTCCTCTTTCTTTTCTCCAAATAATAAAAAGGGTAATTTATCGGTTGCTCTTGGCCACACGCTCCAACTCGTCCTTCTTCTTGATAGCATACGAGTTGCTGCTGCCCTTTGCGGCGTTGATCAGCTCCTCAGCAAGGCACTCAGCAATCGACTTGACGTTGCGGAAGGCGGCCTCACGGGCGCCAGTGGTGAGCAGGGCAATGGCCTGGTTGACACGGCGGAGAGGAGAGACATCGACGGCTTGTCGTCGGACGGTACCGGCAGAGCCAATTCGGGTAGAGTCTTCGCGGGGACCGCAGTTGACGATGGCGTCAACGGCGACCTGGATGGGGTTCTGGTCGGTCATGAGGTGGATCTGAAAAGAAATGCATGTTAGAATCGTAATCCTTGATGTACTGATGCTTGTCATCACTCCGGCAAGGGCGTTTCATGTTCATTGTAATTGTCCCATGATGTGTCGCCTGCCACATGTGATTGCATCGCAGAGTTGATGTACACGTACAATCTCGAAAGAGTGGGCGACGATGCGGACAGCCATCAGCTTCTTGCCGTTGTTGCGGCCGTGCATCATGAGCGAGTTGGTCAATCGCTCAATGATGGGGCAGTTGGCCTTGCGGAATCGCTTGACGGCATATCGGCCAGCGGAGTGGGTGACATAGACGGGGTTTCGCAGAGAAATATAGTCACTGTTCGCAAACAAAAGTCCATCAGCATTCAATTCCCTCCCAAAACGGTCTCCCCAGAACACAAAGGTCCCGTCCAGCTTTCGAAGAGTGATTTATATCGCAACGTACGTCAGAGAGATGTCGCGAACCTCGACATCGTAGTCCCACTTGTTGAACAACTTGACGTTGCCGACCTCCTTGACAACATCCTTGGGAAGGACGTCAGAGACGACAGTGTTCTCGACCTCGATATCGCCACCGTCAGACATTTTGGCTGTTGCAGTCGAAAAAATGTATCCTCGATCTGGCGGGCGGGCTGCGGGTTAGTATTGCAGGTTGGCGAGATGGTATTTTTTCGGGAGGGTTGGAGGATGGGCTCTCGTCCTTCGGCTCACGAGAGAGTAGGGCTTGGGAAATTTTGGTGGTGGGTGGGTCTGGCGAATCATAATGCGAAAAAAGTTCGGTACGCGACCCACACCTTCGTTGTGTTAGGGCAAGCCTGCCCTGGGCGAAACTCCAATCCAGGTGTGCGAGGTGGGAGGGGGAAGAACCGGCCTTCCGCTCGCCTGAGTGGGAAGGACTTTGGCTTTCACGTTGGTAAAAAATACTCCCCTTCTCCTCCACACTCCCGTCAACGTCAAGCACAACAGAACAAAATGGTACGCCTCTACGAAATCCTCCCTTCCCGCCCCAAAGAGCCTCAGTGCTCTTGTGATGAGCCTCAACGAGACAAGCCACCGTTTCCTCATACAGAACAATTGAAATGCTGATATATGATCTCTCCGCGGATTTATAGGCGCCTGCTGCTGGAGCTAAGAAGCAAAAGAAGAAGTGGTCCAAGGGCAAGGTCAAGGACAAGGCCCAGCACGCCGTTCTCCTCGACAAGACCACCTCCGAGAAGCTCTACAAGGATGTCCAGTCCTACCGCCTGGTCACCGTCGCTGTTCTCGTCGACAGAATGAAGGTCAACGGTTCCCTCGCTCGCAAGTGCCTCATTGACCTCGAGGAGAAGGGCCTCATCAAGCCCGTTGTCACCCACAGCAAGATGAAGATCTACAGTATGCACACCACCTCATTGACAACTCGATGCCATGCGAGATGGATAAATTGTGCGCAGACTTGCTAACGTGCGTTTAGCCCGTGCCATCGGTGATGCCTAAATCAGCCAAAGAGAAAAAGTTGTGTGTCTGGAGTAGCGGTGTCTGAACGGCCTGCAATCATAGCAGCAGCCATTAGAGTGGACGGTTTTTTTTCACGGCAGATACAAAGCCTGGTTGGGAACGCATTCATGTTCGGTATTATACCATACCTGGGGACCGGAATTGTGCTTGAGCATACGACAATGGAATGACAGATCTTCAAAACATGCGCATATCTCGTTTGTGAATACTGTGACTTGCTGTTCCGTAATGATGTGGTCCGAATATAGTGCCTTGCGGTGCTAGCTCCAATTGCGGTCATTTCCTATCCAATGTATGTTCAATCCTAGCGCTTGGGTCTATCAATGTTTGTTATTTGGCTACGCGGATAATCAGTGACAAAAGACAAAGTTGCACAAGCGTAATGAAGTTTGGCGGAGCATTTTCCATTCAGCCCTTCTCCAAACAGGCGAGCAGCTTACATCGATAAACATACATCATACACGCCGAGGTCTCTATGCTCATGCGCCTGGTTGAATGCTGGGTATCGGATTCCTGAATCTCAGGGTGGCGGCTTTTGGCTCCTACGGGGGATATATCTCGCATACCTATGCAGGTAGGTTGACAACATCTCGGATGATATCTGGAAGCAATCCTTACTCTGAGACCAAGGCTTTCTGGTGTCCACCAGTATCTGAGGAAGTTGTTTATGTGATAATATTGGACATTCTTTACAGGCGGCCAGGGACAGTGAGGATAAAGGGATGGAGACACAAGGAGATGGATATTGAAAGGGCCCGTTGTTGCTTACTGAGGCGTCGTCAAGCGATCCGATTGCGAGCAGTGACACGTTTCCGTGTTATCTCAAAAACTTGAACTGTGTCGGCTGTGCCTTCAAGGTCCGTATGCGATTTTGAAAGCGGCAGAAGAAATAGGTATATGCAGGGAACTTCCAGGTCTGCCATGGCCGGATTGGTGCCAATTCGCCTATTGTTCGACATTCGTCGCTCTGACGCGAATGGTTCGGTAAGGCCGACTTCAGAATGCGGCATGGACAAAACTGCGCAGGTAATTGCAGACAGGGCGAGTAATGAACTTGATTCAGAAACTTTTGAACTCATCAATGGCGCACGACTCATTCTCTGGCGGCCACCGTCTCGTATCTCGAATCAATTGGTCTCCAGTCCGGCTGCGGGTCCATAAAAAACAAAGAGCCTTGAGCCGTACAGGCTCCATGTGGCGGCTCAGACGGAGTACTCGCCATGTACCCTGTTCGGCCCAAGGGGCAGGCACCGTTGCCCGGAAAAAAAAAGTCAAGTGTTTCTTAGTTATTAAGTTTGGGCCTCCCTTCCTGGGGCATGCTGTGGGTCCCAGCACTGGAGCACGGTTCAGAAGCATGGGTCAGAAGCACGGGTCAGAAAGTATGAAAGTATAGGTAGTTGCAGTCAAGACATTGAATCCATAATACACATCAAAACGTCGCCTAGACCGAAAGACGCAATTTGCGAAATATCTGGCTGGGGCCAATACGATCCTTTACCAGGCGGTTCAATGCCGCGTGCCATGTTACTGGGCAGGCTGATAGGCGATAAAGTACGGAGTTGGAGGCAACTAGTAGCGGCAAGCCAGCCCACGCCATGTTTGAAGGCACAATGGTAATGGCCATGAGGTCGATGCAGAATGACGCGAAAGAGGTCTCGAGACCAGCACTTATTAAACGCCGCCATGGACGGCATGGTTTAGAGCAGACCTGGAGTGGTATCATAGGAGGTGGCAACTGGCATGACCCGGAACATGGAGAGCGGCTTACCTGGCAAGCAATACTTCAGGATCGCATCTCACCAAACAGTCAGCAATTAAGATTGATGTTGCGCTGAGACATCAGACATACTGGGATACGGAGCAGTGGTTGGAATATGGTTGGGTCATCCAAAAGAGCAGTGCACCTGCGAGGCGAGGAGCCCCTTGGGTATGCCGTGGATGGATGGCCAAAGTGAGCAAAAATCTCGGGCTGAACCGGCATCTCAGGCCTCTCCAGGCTCCATCCCTCGAGACAGGGCCAGAGTCCGTCCACTCGAGAGGCGGCGAGCCAGTGCAATCTGTCCAATGCCTGTGTAGCTGCTAGGTACCTCTGGGAAGCAGGTACAACAACGTTCGCGCCACCGTGGCATGCGCAGGTACCTCCCGGCTACAGCGCTTGTACCTCGGGTGCATTGCCCTTTCGGGCCTGAGGCTGCGAAGAAGCGCGCTGTTGCCGTGGAAAGCCAGCTGTGGTCGCTGGGTCCAAGGGCGAGGGTACCTGAGAAGGTACGGCTCATCACAGCGCAGGCAGGGTATTCCCCCAAGGTTCCTTGGGTACCTGAGGATCCAACTGCTGGCTCTAGCGCCGTCCGGGTAGATTCGCTCAAAACCAGACCCCGTCCTGGCTCCGCAGCAATTTTTTTTCCCTCTCCCCCCCAAACCTGTCAGCCAGCCGGTGCAGAATTTATTTCGCTCGACTGCCCGTACACTTTTCTTCCCCTTTCCCTCTCCTTCATCCATCTCCCCTCAGTCCTTTGTCTTGTTTTCGGATAAAGTACATCCCTCAAAATGTCTGAACAGCCTCAGAAGGTCTTGGGCATGCCGGTAAGCCTCATCTGCTCCGACCTTTATTTTTATTTTTTGGCCGCATTGCGTGAAATGCCGCGTTTGCAATGGGGGAGCCTAGGCAATAGCACAGTCAAGTTCGGATGCTCAATCGGACCGTCAAAGACCAATTGAAACCCGACGATATCCAGTTGATATGGCGATGGCGGTCGCTGCATCCGGCTTGTGCTGTGCTGTGTTGGCGCTGTCTCCTATTCCATCGCGACGCGACCGAAATGCAAAATCATCACATGCGAGCAAACATTTACTGACCACGGTGTGTTATCTAGCCCTTTGTGGCCGACTTCTTGAGTACGTCTATACCCGACCTTTTAACTGCGAGCCTGCTTGACAACTGTTGCGACCGCAGTTGTCTAGCCGATGCTCTCGCCCCCCTGAAATTTTTGATAGCCTGTATATGCTAACCATCATCAGTGGGTGGTGTCTCCGCCGCTGTCTCGAAGACTGCCGCTGCTCCCATTGAGCGTGTCAAGCTCCTGATTCAGAACCAGGATGAAATGATCAAGGCTGGCCGTCTTGACCGCCGCTACAATGGCATCACCGACTGCTTCAAGCGCACCATGGCTGATGAGGGTGTCATGTCGCTGTGGCGTGGCAACACTGCCAACGTCATCCGATACTTCCCTACCCAGGCCCTGAACTTTGCTTTCCGTGACAAGTTCAAGAAGATGTTCGGCTTCAAGAAGGAGCGCGATGGTTACGCCATGTGGATGGCTGGTAACCTTGCCTCTGGTGGTGTACGTGAAACTTTCCCCTCTTGATAAAGCAGTCATGGTGCGAGTTGCTGACAATCTCTACAGGCTGCTGGTGCCACTTCTATGCTTTTCGTCTACTCTCTGGATTATGCCCGTACTCGTCTTGCCAACGACGCCAAGTCCGCCAAGTCTGGTGGTGAGCGTCAGTTCAACGGTCTCGTCGATGTCTACCGCAAGACTCTCGCCTCTGACGGTGTTGCCGGTCTCTACCGTGGTTTCATGCCCTCCGTCGCTGGTATCATTGTCTACCGTGGTCTGTACTTCGGCATGTACGACTCCATCAAGCCTGTTCTCCTGGTCGGCAACCTCGCCAACAACTTCCTTGCCTCTTTCGCTCTCGGTTGGTGCGTCACCACTGGTGCCGGTATCGCTGCCTATCCTCTTGACACCATCCGACGTCGCATGATGATGACCTCTGGTGAGGCCGTCAAGTACAAGAACTCCTTCGATGCTGCCCGCCAGATCATTGCCAAGAACGGCGTCAAGTCTCTGTTCAACGGTGCTGGTGCCAACATTCTCCGTGGTGTTGCCGGTGCTGGTGTCCTGTCCATCTACGATCAGCTCCAGCTCATCCTCTTCGGCAAGGCCTTCAAGGGTGGCTCTGGTTAAACAATTTTCCTTAATTCCTGTATAGACTAGTTCACGCTGGAGAGGTGAAGACTGGTGCGTAATCGGTGGACTTGATGCCATGTCCGCTGATGGGTAAAAATGGGGATGGAGATTCTGGCAGAGAGGGAAGTTGGGACAAAGAATATGTTCCTTGTGTTTCTGTGCAACAGATGCTCTTTGCGGGTTAGACTGGCATCGGCACGGCGTATTTGTACTTCGGCTCTGCCGAGCTTTTTCTAGGTCGCTGTAATTTATACACCAATGCAATTTCCCTTGATGTTACTTCTAAATTGATTTGTTTGCTTGTCTCGAGTGGTGATGCTTGCAAGGAATTTGTTGGATGTATATTCTGAGGCAAGTGGGTAGATGGCTGTGTGATGACTAAGGCAGCATCGGCAGATATCGCGACGCGTTTCTACTTTCAATTTGCACAAGCCAACCGTGTGTCAGATTCGGCGTCCATTTTCCAGGGCACCAAAGAGTTTTGTGAGCGCTTCCAGGCCCATTGCTCCGCTAGTCGTATATTCCTGCAATGCCTCCAAGAGAAACGTCCAGCAGAGGCCGTGGACGACCCAAAGCCACCGCGGGCCGGCGTCAGTCCCCCGAATCAGCATCACCTGAAGGAAGCGATCCGTTCGAATCGTCCGACGACCAGGCTGAAGCACAGGAAGCACGGGGAGCCGAAGCCGATGACGCGCCACCTCCAGAAAAGTCGATACCGAAAGATCTCCTAACCCGCATACTGCACGAATTCTTCACCAAGGATTCGACCAGAATATCTCGAGATGCGAATGCGGCGGTTGGCAAATACATGGATATTTTTGTGAGAGAAGCTATCGCTAGAGCTGCTGTAGAGAAAAATACGGGCTTCTTGGAGGTAGGTGGTGCCGAATGAGACCTTGCACGATGCCAGGACTGACCCTCGTAGGTGGACGATCTAGAGAAGATTGCACCGCAGCTGTTGCTAGACCTCTGAAACAACACGGTTCCCGTGACTATCTATTACAATGAAGCGCGCTACTTTGGCATGGGGCCTGACGAAGTAGTGCGAGAGTAGTGTCGCTAATGACACATGTGCACCAAACCACTACGGAGCTACGGACTGGGCTTGATAAATCAGGTTGCCGACATGTAATGTCAAGGCAAACTCGGTTATATATCGAGTAGATGTACTTTCGGCGATGCCCAAGCGATGCACAAGGCATGAACCAGCATCCGGCATAGACATCTGTTGCAGAGCGCCACCGATGGACACGAAGTCTTGGCTTTTCGCTATGAATCGGGTCTACGGAAGCGAAACTACCATCTGATCCTGAAACATCTTCATCCCAAGTGCCATGGTCCGATAACTTCAGATGTGCTCCTAGCGGCTCTGGGTGGGGAGAATAACTAGAAGGCATACAATAACGGGCAGGGCCGTGAGACTTTGGAAAACTGCGCTGGAAAGATTGCCGGCTTGTAATACAATGTTTCTTCGGCCGTAATATGACCTTGTGTTGTCACCGAATTTCTGAAACTCGTCTGTTTCGTTTGCTATGCCTGGGGCGTTCTCAACTTGCCTGCAACGGTATGGCAGGGGTATGAGGCTCGACGAACAGCCATGATCGCCTCAATTGGCGGAAAGTGTGTTCTCTGTTTCTCATGCACCGCCCCAGGCTAAGAAAAAGAAGAGCATATATGGTGGATAGCATGGAAGTTGTGCGCGGAGGCCGCTGTCAACTACCTAGGTACTTTGGACTCGACATTGAAGGTGCTTGCTTTGTAGGTGCCTGAGTATCTCCTGGTAGTTGGTGAGAGGCTAGCTCCATTTGTGGAAGTCGCAACCCTGGCCCCATAGCGCATCCAGCGGCAGGACGTCCCATTGCACCCATGGCCAATCTGCGAAGCGCTTCAATGCTGTTCTTCGCCCTTTTTTCTTCTTCTTCGCCACTCGATAAAGGTGCCCTTGAAGGGCAGCTGTATTTACAACGCGTACGATTCCAGGCCATGTAAGTTTTCAGAGCTGTCTGATTCGCTAGGCGTAGCCACATGTGTCACACCTGTGGCTCCTGGCCTCCAGCGCTTCTGGGACTGAAACTGGGGTCGTCTCGCATGTGTCGGAGCCACACGGACTTGCGGCGCATCCGATGCCAGGACGACGAACCACCCCTGGGCGAGGCTCACCATGCGGCTGGGCTTGAATCTGGACCGTCCAAGTGGCTAGGCAATAGTTGGCAAGGTACGCATTCAAGTGTTGCTGAATGCCTCACAGCCTGCATACTAATCAGGAGAACAGATGCGATGGGAGTGTTGATTGCACCTTGGACAGGATGAGAATAAGAATACCAGTTCGAAATGGGCCATACGTCAATGGCTATGTTCCTGGCTTGAAACTGTCGCCGTAACTGCACCTCAAGTGTTATAGCGTCCCTCCCTGGCGTGCGCCATCACCACCTTGCCCAACACAGGCCAAACACTCCGTGGCCTCACTAATGCTGACTTCAAACACATCGCAGCCTTGTATCTTGCCCCTTCTATGTATATGTGAGCAGGTCCCACGAGGCATCTGTCACTACTCCATGCCGAGACAACAGACCCTGTCCGGGACGGCCTCCTCCCATCCTCCTCCCATTCTCTGCTATATTCAGGAACGCATACGGGCGGGGGGGCCACGCCAGGATTGGCAAATTTGCCTCCCTCTCGCGCCTACGACTGCTCCAGATAGTGACCAGGGTATCATGAGCCGCCTAGGCCATAAAGTCGTGCCGTTTCCCATTCTTTCACCTTTGGCCTCCTCTTCCAGTTTCAGTTTCTTTCCCCATCCCACTGGTTGGCTTTCCTTGAGTGTTGTAGGACTCTTTCCCCATTTTCCCTGCTGGCTTCTGGTTTTCGTTCTTTTCGTGCTCTCTCTCTGACTCGACTTACACACACGGTTCGATTTTACTTGTTTTTGAAAAGGCTAGCCCTTGATATACATGCACTCATAGGCCTCGGCATCGACAAGATATTTCAGCCATTGCTCTCTGGAAAGAGTAACGCCATTCATTCGACCTGAACTTGGACACTACAAAAACATCAACTTTATTCCTACCTGTTCAAAATGCAGATCACATCTCTTGCACTTGCTGCGCTCTTGAGCGTGGCAGCCCAAGGTAAGAAGACTCGGCACTCATCCATCGCAATGCTCCTGAAAGAAGTAGCTCTGACCCTGAGTAGCCGTCGATGTTCATGTCGTCGCCGTTGGAAAGAATCCCATGAAAAACGAGACGGCACTGAAATTCTTCCCCGAAAAGGTTACAGCCCAGCCGGGCAGCATGGTCCAGTTTCAATTCTGGGTCGGAAACCACACCGTCACTCAGTCCAACTTTGACAATGCTTGTGTTCCCATCTCTACCATCAACTCCAGCATTGCCGGCATCTACTCCTCTTTCCAGCCTGCCGCTGCTAGTGTTGCCAAGGGCCAGATACCCGTCTACACCATCATGATCAACGACACCAAGCCCATCTGGCTGTTTTGCAGTCAAGGGCCGCATTGTCAAAAGGGCATGTCCATGGTCATCAACGAGAATACTAGTGCCAACGCTTCACGCTCTCTGGAGAACTACAAGAAGCTGTCAGAGACGTCTCAAGCGGGTTCAGGCGAAGTCCCCGCAGGCAACACAGGCAGCGGAGGCAGCGGAGGCAGCGGAGGCGTCACGCCCCCAAGCAATACCACCAGCCCGGCAACTGGTTCCGGCTCAAGCCCAGACTCTGGTTCTGGTTCAGGCTCTGGGGACTCGACGACTCCTACTGACGCCATCTCTTCTTCAAGCCCAACTACGGTGGTCTCTGGTGTGGGTATGAATGTTGCCGTGCCGAGCACCATGCTGCTGGTGCTTGGTGCCGGTTTCATGCTTTTGTAGATGTTTTGTGTGTTTTGGCCGTGATGCTGGGTGGGCATGGGCAAGTCACACATGGGTGTAATTAAATCGCGGATACTAATACCTTTTTCATTTTGTGTTTATATCTTGCTGCCGAGCAGCTGTCTGTTGTTTCGTCTATATCTGAAACCTGACATGGTTCCGCAGGCCATGTCAACTGACGTGGACTGTTTGAACGTTGGAATCTCGGGAAATCAAGAATAGAGTTCTACTACACTCAATCGTGTCTCCCGGTGACATGGCATAAAAGCATGTCGACATTTTCCAACCTTGTCTTGTTTCTTGTTCCCAGGCCGCCATCCAGGTATAGCGAAGCTCAGTTTTCCTTGGGCTTCCTCGTCTGCCTCCCCCTTTGTGCCTGAGCACACAGCTTCCTCCTCGGCAGCTTTTCCAGCCAGTCGTCCTCCCTGCGCACGTAGCCCACGAAATGATACTTTTTGCTCTTGGCAAAGAAGTCGACCCAGTGCTTCAGCGCCGCGTGCGCCCTCTCCTTGGCGGCGGCCATCTCCTCGACGCGCATCCTCTCCATCTCGGCCGTGGTGAAGTACCTGTCCACCTCGGCATCGTCGAGCGGCAGAAACATCTCCTCCAGACCCCGCAAATCAGCCGTCTGGTCCTCTGCAAAGCACCCCGTCACAAAGCCGCGTGCGGCATCGCGGCCCGCAAACACGTTGTACGAACCGCCGGGCCCGTACATCCTGCGCCCGTTGGACACGTCGAAGATGGTCCCGTTGATGGCGAGGTAAAGCGGCTTCTGGGGGTCGCGGCCATCGTAAGCCAGGAGCTGCTTTTCCGTGAGGTAGATTGGTCCAGACTAGAAGAAACGGGGCACCATTAACCAAAAGTGTTTCGGGTGACGGGAGTCGCAGCACCATACCAACTGGGACTTCCACCAGTCCACGCGCAAGTAGTTGGGCTTGTTCTTCATGCCCCAGAAGAAGCTCTCCCCGCCGCTAATGACATAGCTCAGGCCGCACGACGCAACGAGGAGGAAGGACAGGACGCGCAGCATGTCCAGCCAGGGAGAGTAATCGTCCTCGTCGCCCTCGGTGCGTCTCGACTTCCGCCTCGGCCGCGGCGCTTCCCACGAAGCGGTCGCCACCTTTCGCTGGCGAAGCTCGGAGTCTGCCATGTTACTGGACCTGGGAGCCGTTTCGATTCAGCCTCGGGCGTTGAATCGTGCAGAAGGAATAAGCAGAGCGAGTGGATGGCCCGAGCTTGATTTTTGGGGCAAGGGTTGTGACGTAGCTTACGCAGGTAGACGAGCGGGCCGCCAAGCACTTTAAGCTTTGCTCGCGGGCTCAAGCTATGAATACCGACGACGGATGGTGCAGTGATTGCGGCGTTCAGTGTATCGCAATATATTGACGGGTTGGTTTCACAAATACAGTCTGGTTCTGGATGTTTCTCCGAGGTTTCAGTGTCTTTTCAAGCCATCGTGATTGGTCCGTTTGTCACTAAGCAGCTCAAGAGGTACGGGCGGGTTCTCCAGCATCACATCTTCACTCCCAGCGTCGTGAAAAATAGCTTTGTTCAAAAATGTTTGCTCTCTTGGCCTACGTCGAATGAAAGTCATTGAAAGTGCATTAAATCTTAGTCGCACGACTGGGCAATAATGACATGATCGGTTTGTGCGTGGGGAAATCACATGACGGCGTTGCCACGACAACGCACAAGATTCAAGCTGTAAACAGCAAACGCCACCGGCTGCCCGCCATTCCAACCCCAACCCAATTTGCATACCACGACGATTCAAGATTCCGCCCGAGCGTCGAGCATGCCCGAACAAACCGGAGGCGACGTGGTGGAAGAACGAAAAAAACTAGGACAGCAAGAAAAAAAGAACGAAAAACAATACACCAGCAGTTCTTGCCCAATGGACACAGGGTCAAGTCTGCCCGGGTCTCCCCTGGGCGGACCCCTCCAGGCCGCGACCCCCGAGCGTGTAAATCGACGCGACTCCATCTTCTCCTCGCTCCGGGGCGAGAGCAGAGACAGCCCTGTCCACGACAAGATCAACCAGTTCAACAACCTCGGCATTGCCGTGCAGTCGAAGCAGATGGAGCGCAAGACGGCCGATGCGGCGCTCAAGAGAGCCATGGTGGGCCGGGAAGAGGCCGAGGCCGAGATGAAGAGGCTGCGGGACGAGCTGAAGCTGCTGAGCGGGGAGATCGACCAAGGAAAGGACCGCGAGAGGAAGGTGGGAGAGAGGTTGGAGGCCGTCATGGTAGGTTTCTGGCGTGCCACTCGTACACATACGCGGTTGTCATGAGCATGTCGTCCTGACGAAATTTGACAGGAGAACTATGGCCGCGCCAAGGAAACGCACGCACATACGCAGTCTCTGTGGGAAAGGGAAATACGACGGGCGAGAAAGGAAAACTTCAAGAGCCAGTCTGCAATTGTCAAGCTGCAGGAGGAGCTCAAGTCGGCGCGGGCCGCGGTCAAAGCCGGCGAGGAGAGCCTTCAGCGCGAGAAGGAGAGAAGCAAAGTCAGGGAACAAGAAGCCTTTACTGCGCGCTACCAGATTGTCGGCGTCCAGGAGCAGCTGGACAAGGCGCTGGAGCGCATCAAGGTCGTGGAGCAGGAGCGGGACGCCTTCAAGACTGCCGCTAAGAACGAGGAAGTGGCTCGCATTGCCGCCGAGGGCCGGCTCCCGCTGCCGTCGTCTCACGATCCAACGGACGAGTTCGCGTCGCCGAAGAAGAAGGCCGCCGGTCGGGCTAAGCGGCCGAGCGGACGGGGCACGGCGCGGGTTTCGCTGTCGACAATGGAAATCATGTCGTCTGCCGCCAGCGAGATGGAGATTGAGGAGCTCAACACGCAGCTTCTGTGGGAGAGGCAGCGCGCGGAAAGGGCGCAGGAGATGGTTGAGTTTCTGCAGGCAGAGTGCCAGATGCGCTGCTGTCCCTGCTCCAAGACCAGAAATGCCCGGCAGAGCCTCGAGGCTCCGCAGAAGCGACGCCGTGTCTCTGTTGAGCAGGAAGAGGCGCAGCAGTCTGTCGCGGTCAAGGAAGAGTCACCAGGACCACCTTTGGAGCGAGTACAGTCATCCGGCGCTTCTCTGCGCAACTCGCTTGGCGTGGTGGACAAGTCTCCGCAAGAAGACCCAAGGGAACCGGATGCTGAGCCTCGGCCCGAGATGGAGATGGAACCCCAGCGCATCAAGTCCAGAAAGGAGCCGCGACGAAGCACCATCTTCTGTGCAAAGGAAGGCATCTTTCGCACAGTCTCGGAGCAGGAAATGATGGCCATGGAGGCGCAGGAGAGGTGCATCGCGGCGGTCGAAGCCGTTATTGACGAGGAACCGCACGCGGACGACCCTTTGCCCAGCACCGAGGCAGAGCACAGCCCGAGAATGTACGCCCGGACGCCCTCTGTCGAGCCGCCGGCGTTTGCGCTGCTTGCGCGGGAGCGCAGCTCGCTCGACTCGCTCCTCAATGCGCCTCACGACGAGGCTCAGCTTGTGCCGCTGCCTCCCATCCCGAGCGTGCCCGTCGACGCGGCAGAGGAAGCCCAACCGGCAGAAGGAGACAGCTACTCGCCCGCCGGGTCCCCGCAGCTTCAGCCTCACATGTCGACGTCGTCTTACACCGTCACGACGACGGTGCCACTTCGCGAGCCGACGGCCCGGTCTAGCTCCTCGTTCAACGAGCGTCTGCGAACGCCCTCGCACGGCAGCAGCGCCAGCTTTGATTCAACCGATCCTGCCATGACGCCTACCATGACCCGAGAGCAGGCCCTGGCCAAGATTCGCGAGAGAAGGGGACGGGCGAGGAGTGCCGCCCAGGGGGCTCCCGCTCCCGCCAAGAAGACGGCTGTCGTCGCCACGGGGCCCAGGGGCCGTCCGGTTAAGAGGGATGTTAGTGCACCCATGGCAAAGGCCACGCCGCGCTTCAAGTCGTGACGACGAGAGGTTGCGTAATCGTATTTTGGATTGTTTTTGGCAGGCATGGCGCTAGGCGTTGGAAGTGTTTCTGCTGCATGGCATGTTTTGCGGAAAAAGTAATGCCACTTTTTTGCTTGTCGAGTATCGGTCGATGTGTTGATAATGAAGACGATGATTATTTCCTCTCACGGCTTGCAACGATGCGTTATACTTTGTGCGACACCATGACCCGTGTAGAGATGCACACCTGCAGTATTCCCGTCTAATTTAGTGCACAGGGCCAAAGTTGTTCGTTTTCAGCGCTAGCGAGACCCCCAAGGGACTACCCAATTGCTTGCCAACTCGTACTTATTCAACCCGCCAGAAACGACTTGGCCACACTCCTGCCCCTCTCGTCCGAGTAACAGTCTAGCTTGACGGCGACAAAGACACACTCGACGACACTCTTGCCGCTGTTGGTAGCCTGTATCCTCAGCCGCCACTGGCCCGTGGCCACGGTCCACGGCTCGTCCTTGTCATTGTCCCGCCTCTTCCTCTTCCTCGAGGACGTGGCAGCGTCGCCGTTCGCGTCGTCTGCAGGGCTGCTGCGCACGCCGTCGTACTCCCTCTTGTCGAGGGCGATGGCCGCTTCGGGGCCCAGCACCGCGCGAACCAGGTCCTCGCTCAGCGGCGTGTCCCCCGGCGAGGGCGGCTGGGACAAGGCGCCCCCCGACTCCATGAGCAGGCCCAGAGGCTGCGTGGTGGGCGGCAGGTTCAGCTTTGTGGCAATCACCTCGAGCAGCTTGGCCACGCGCGCCTTTGTGTCCCTGAAGAACTCGAGACGGGGCCCGTCGTCGTGGAAGTGGATGCGGCTTGTTTCGTGGGCAATCTCGACAACCAGCTCGGCCGGCTTGTCGTCGACGTGCGGCCGGGCGTAGTGGACCCATGCGCTGATATCCTCGCCGTCCTGTGCCGGGTTGCTCGACTGTTCCTGGAGAATGCTTATGCCGCTCTTCTGGATCTTGTCCAGCGGTATCGTGATTTCGTCGTGCCCGCGAAGCGAGTTGAAATGTATCGAGTGCGGGATGAGCTGCTGCTCCAGTGCTCTGAAGTGAAAGTATCTGGCGTCCCGTAGCAGATCCTGCCTGTGCACCTCGTTGCGGATCTGCAAGGGGTATCCCTTTAGCAGACGGAGGAGGTCGGCAAATGTGTCTGGGCACCGGTTGGGAACCGAGGGCGGGGCGATGGACGGCGGCCGGATGAGACTTTCGTGGTCGAGGCCGGGGAAAAGGCTATCCGGGCGGTTGAACAAGAATGTGAAGCCGTGGGTGAAGTAGTTTGGGGAGTTGCGCGGGTCTGTGAGGATGTCGCGCGGGATGTTGAATTCGCGGTCCCCAATGGAGAGGAAGAAGCTCTCCTCGTAGAGCTGGGATACTAGCTTGGGGACTTGAGGCGTTCCCACTTAGTCTATATCTACGCTGGCAGGTTGAAAGGGATAGAGGAGGGGGGGGGGGGGGCATGCGTACGACTGTAGAACTGGGCATCAGCAAAGAGCCGCACATAGTGCTTTCCATCCCGAGGCGTGACGCGGTATCCTTGCAGGTGTAGAGCAATATCGCGAAACGTCTCCGGGTCGCGGTCAATGTACAGGGTGCGGATGGCGCTGCCAATGTCCTCGCCGTTCTCTTCGGCCTGTTTTATCTGGCAGCGAAAGTATTGTGAAAAATACGACGGTGCTGCAGTATCGTATGGCTTCAAGTCAGTCATGAGAGCATCTTGCCACCGCCATTGCGGATATTGAGACAGATGTGCGCGGCTGCGGCGTACCGTCTGAAGAGAGAGACACCCCGGATAGTTTGAACAGTTCACTGCCAAGCTGGATTGGAAACATCCTCTCCCGCGGCAGCATGTCCGGGATCTGGTGGATGGTTTTCTCTGTCGGGGGCATCATGTTCAAGCCATGGGTGCCAGGCAGAGAACGCGGCGTGCTCTGGGCGTCGGAGTAGCCCTCGCTGGGACTGGCGGAGGCCATTCTGCCCCAGGTCTAATGGCGTCCACGGCTGCCTCGATTGATTGATTGTGCAAACGATGTAGGAGAAGGAGGCGGTGATGGTGCTTGTGGCTATGTCGATCTGGCCGTCCAGCCGCCCGGGGTGTGGGAGCTCGAAACAGTGCACCGCTTTCAGTGTTTGTTGGGTAGTATGGGATGTTTGGGGGGCAGTGTGTGCAATTGGCCTCGTAGAATGGCATCGCAGGGAGAGAGCACCGTCTTATTGTAGTCGAGATTGCGGCTCTTTGTGCGACGTGAAGCTGATCTTGGGAGCTAGAGGATGGAAGCTTGTTTCCGAGCTTGGATAACTGGGGCCATCTTATCTGCAGCAGGTGGGGACGCGCTCCGCCCACTCGAATGCCTGCCATGGCCCCTCGCCATTCATCTCACATGCATTCAATATATGCCGTCATGTGGTCAGTTCTAGATTTAGCAACATCCCATAGTAGCCCTGCAGTAGCCCATGTCCTGAACCACACAACTAACCCTGGCCATCTCAACCCTTTCACTTGGACCAGTCCACGGGCTGCTTCTATCTGATGACTGCATCCGTAATCCTCTCACCATGCATTTATTTGCTGGTTCTGCGAAATCTGGCTCGAACTGACACGCCTCACCTACCCATCAGCTCAACTCCTCCTCTCACTACACCGACAACAGCACCCGTCTGGACAGTCTCGCTCCCACCTCCCGCAACCCTGTGTTCAACATTCGCCAACCCATCCAGCCACGTTATCATCACCTCAGGGCTAACCTCCAGCTTAACCAGCTCCTCTGATAGCGCCGTGATGATGTCTGCCAGCGCCAGGCCCCTCGTGACCTTGAGAGCGTTTATTGTATTCAAGCAACTCGTCACATCCGACGTGTTCAACAGCGTCGTGACAATCTCCTTGATAGCGTCCGGCGGCGGCGCCGCAATGCAGTTGTATATCGTCTCCGTCGTAATCATCTCGCGCTTTATTTCGCTCTCTGGGATCTTGGGCGCATTCTTCGGTTGAAGAGGTGTGCCTGCAATTTTGCCATCAGCTTACGCATGTCCAATAAATCCAAAGAATGCCGCGACAGTAAAAGTGACGTACTCGAGGCATGGCAGGCTTGCAACACGTTTAGTGCCCGTCTCATATCACCTTTGCTCAGCTTCACCAACGCATTCACAGCCTCGCCTCTAATCTGCACATTCTCTTCCTCAACCACCTTTTCAACCAAGACCCTGATATCCCCCTCCTTGAGCGGGCTGAATCTGAACCTTGTACATCTGCTCAGCAGCGCGGGACTCAGCTTGTGCGAGTAGTTGGCAATTATGCAGAATCTCGTGTTGGCTGTGTACTTTTCCATGATTCGTCGAAGCGCCATCTGCGCAGTATTGGTCATGGCATCCGCCTCATCCAGAATGATGAGCTTGAACCCGGCAATTGATGACTTGGCCGAGGCGCCCATTGAGAAAATCTGCTTGGTGCTCGCAAACGTCTTGATTTGCTCGCGGACCACGTCGATGCCTCGGTCGTCGGAGGCGTTGAGTTCCAGAACCATCTGCCGCATGTTGGAGGCTCCGTAGATGCGTCTGGCGAGTGCCAGAATCGTTGATGTTTTTCCTGTTCCGGGAGGGCCGTAAAGAAGGAGGTGAGGGAGACGATTGGAGTCGACAAACTTGTTTATCGTGGCGAGGATGTCTTGGTGGCCCGAGACGTCGTCCAACGTCACGGGTCGGTATTTTTCAATCCTGGCTCGCGTCAGAGTTTGACTGAGAGAGCATTGATGCCAAGGGGGTTGACAAACCATGGTAAGCTGTCTTCAGCTTCGACTGGAAGGTTTGCTGTGCTTCGCTTGCCCTTGGTTGCTTCTGAAGAGAAAATCACCTTGGACGATGCGGGCGCGTCAACGTCCATCTCGTCTTCAAAGTCGGACATGTTTGTGGCAAGAATTTTTGTCAAAGAACTCAATGTATTTGTCAGATACGGCCGCCGGAGGGTTGGGGTGTTTGGCTGTTTTCGCAGGACGGATCTGGTGATGGCAAAAAGTTGGCTGGAGCTTGCCGTGTCAATTCACACAACGGAGGGTGGGTTAGTTAACGCGTTTGACCGCGCCCGTTGCGTGTCACCCATTAAAACCCCTGCGAGCCAAAGTACCCACGTACCCAACCACGGTGCCTACTGTAGGTACCTGGGTACTTTGTCAGGTAAAGATTCAAGATTGAATTCACAACTACGCCCATCCATAACCCCCATATACACAACACAGTTGACCAGTTTGCAGCATATCTGACTTCTTGTCAGTACATTCATATTAAAATCATGGCTACTATGCACATGCAGCATCTATCCATAGACGGTGCAATCTATGCACTGGCGCATTCATTAGAATTGGACGCAGCTTGGTAGCCCAGCCACCAGGAAAATCCATGACCCAGTTTCTCTTCACAAAGTGGCGGAAGCACTGGAGCATCATGCCTTTGAAATGAATGCAATGTACTCAATGTGTCTGCATGTTGAGGTGCCTCGTTCCGAGACCAACATACTCGAACATGATTGGAATCTGCGCTGAAGCAAACCATGCAACTCCTGGAAATCAGTCAGTTAAACATGCAACCAGCATCGCATCATTGCCCGCCATCAACGTACCCGTATAAACAATTAATTTCGTAACCACTTCAACGTCATACCTAACACGTGGACGCGTCAAGCGTGAGAACATTTCCTCGTCATCAACCTCATTCTCATCAAGGACATTGCCAATCTCCTCTCCGCCCAACACCGATACTTCGCCATTTGCCTTGTCGCAACCATGAGAATGAGGCTTTTGCACACCGGATGTCTGAGCACCTTTTCCAGTTTGGTCTTCCTCCTTGCCGTCAAGGTCCAAGTTACTAGATTTGCGGCCCAAGCTTTGATTACTGCCAACGCTCTCCCTGCGGCGTCGTTCCCGGTAGGCCAATGCCTCATACGCGTCTGCAGCGCTTTGGGGTCCAATGGACACGGATCGCCCGCGCGTCGTGGGATGCCGGATACCTTCAACCATGCGAGGAAAGTCGGACGCCTTGGGAAATAACGTGTCCAGACGAGATCCCGTAGGAACCGACTTGTACTCACTAGCGGGAGTGAAGAACCTGCGCGGCAAGTCCCAGCCCAGCTTTTCAATGAGACGGAAGAGGTGAGGTAGCAACTTGAGCAGGGCTGGCTTCATGGTTTCTCTCCAGACGAAGATGACCATGACTCCAAAGACGAGTCGGGCCAAAATGACCCAGGGTCCCAACGGCGCGACATCAATCGTTCCATCACCGTAGGCGTGAGTCATCCAAGGGTCTGACGGAATCTTGCCATACGTCCACGTCCCGAATTCCACGCCAATCACGACTCCGGCAAATGCGACGCTATCATCAAAGCAGGGACAGTCATCTGCGGGCTCGGGGTGTATGCGCACAAATATGATGACGACGAGGCCCGCGACGACTGGAGCAATCCATGAGCTGGAATGCATAAAGGCATCAAAGGACGGGCCGTAGTAGAATTCAGCTAGGCCAATGGCAGCGCCGAGAATGGAGCCGATGGCAACGTCGAGAAAGCCATGCATACCACAGTATAATCGACCAAAGACAATGGATGCAGCATAGAAATAGCAAAGGCATTCCAGGATGATCTTGGCTGTCGCGTGCAAGGTGTTGTCGGGGTTGTGCAAGCTGAGTAGTCCGTAGACAGCCACAGAAAGCGCATTAGCACTATGCGTCGAGGGAAATCCATATTCCAGGGCAACAGATCCAGACATGGTGATTCGATGAAGCGGAGGCGAGAGCGGTCGGGGGAGCGAATAAAAGTCCTTGATAAAACCAGTCCAAAACACACCAAGAGCAAGCATATGAACGAGGCTAGAGGGACAACGTTAGCACGGCATCTTGATGGCGGAAAGACGCCCGGATTTCAACCTACCCCTTGCCTAGAGACGCCCAACCGCACCAGAAGCACATGGGCAACCCAATTATGAAAAACGTGTGTGTGCCCAGGTTGGCTGTGATGGCGAAGTAACTGTCCAGGGCAGGCGTCCTCAGCTTCTCCTGCATCCACGCCAGATACGGCGTTTCCCATCGTATCAGCGGTAGGAGCTGTTGTCGAAGATTATATCGCCATCGTGGAAGAGCCCGCTTATCTTCAGGGGCAGCGTGTTAGTCTTGAGTCAGCTTCGCTGGGTCGTGCCAATTCCTATTCATGATGCAGGCATGGCGCAAGTCGCAAGCCGGGTGCAAGACATGCACTCTCGACATTGGCAACACTTGGGCTCCATTTCTCCGGGCATTTGGTACAGGCAGCACTCACAATGATTGATACTCCTCAACCCCGCATCAGGAACATTGGCATTGTCGGCCTTGGGAAGAGGGGATGTCGAAGGAGGCGGGGCATCGTGCGTGATGCCGCCCATGGTGGGATGTACAGGCAATGAGCGGCGAGATGGAGATGGACGGTCGTCAATGGGACGTGTTGCCGAGCTCAGGTGGCGGGCATGGAGATCCAAAGAAACAAGGAGCGTAGGGCGATGCCTCCTGGACGGGACGGCACGCGACGAAAGGAGAGACGATTGCGGGTTGAATGCGAAAAAGTGGGAGCCAAGCGCAACAGACAGGGCGACCTGGTGGTTGGAAAAATGGGGACGCGGCACCCTAGACAGCCCCTGTTGTTGCAGGGCTCGTCAACTACCTACCTAGGTAGGTACTTTAGGTACGGAGTAGAAGTCGTTGATATTGTCTGAAAGCTGGCTCAGCTAAGCTGGTGCCTTAATAATACCCGCCTCTTTACCCAGCTTCTACTTTCAGGCTGACAAGGCCATGAGAGCACGCCGGGGCAGAAGGCGGGTTGAATGCCGAGTATCAGTACTTAAGTACCTTCGCGCAGGGCCCCTATTTTTGGTGACAGTTCTGGTGACAAACTGCTGTCTTGTAATAGTTAAAAATTATGATACAGCCCACATGACTATTATAAATTGATCACAAGACAGCAGTTTGTTACCAAACCTGTCACCAAAAACAGGGGTGGCGCGCCATGGTACTTACTTTACTTACTTAAGTAAAGTACCTACTTTAGGTACCTAGGTAGTTTGCATGTGGGTGGCGAGGTGGTCCATGGGGCTAATTCAGGGGCAGATGCAGCCGCCCAATGTCACTGACGCTCGGCTCTTGTTATGCAAGACGGCCGAGTGTCACAGCGTATTGCCCTCACCACAGCACCGATTCGCCGTCTCGGTGCACAATGGAAGTCCCAACTGCTGCGTAAATATTTCAACAGGTCAAGGTTTTAGCAATTGTTTGCAAGTCCAGGTCTATATGCTCTCAATGCTTACCGCCCACATAATGTACCTAGGTAGGTACCTAGGTAGGTAGATACTTTAGTTGTACCTTGGGTACCTAGACCCAAGGTGCTGCACGATAATAATTAGTCCCCTGGGCCGAGCCCCCATCCACCAATCTTCTTCAGCGTCCATCTCAGCATGCACCATATTGTACAGCTTTGTCCCCAAGCAACAGGGCATCATCAGCGGCCAATATCCCAAGCACAAGATGGCTCTCCGCCTTGCGGGTAAACACGCCGTCGTCGTCGGGGCCACTGGCACAATTGGCACCCACATCGCCCAAGCATTCGCCGCCCAAGGAGCCGTCGTGTCTCTCCTTGGCAGAACGGCTCTGGAGGCCAGAGCTAAGCTCGAGCCTAAGCTTACGCCTTACACAGCATCACACAGCGAGACTCGTTCACCAGATACACCTGCTTCTCATCGGTTCATACGGCTAGACGTGGCGGATAGAGCAAGCATAAAGGGTGTGTTTGGAGGCCCTGTAAGCAACGTTAATTTGCCGCCTGCATGGGCGTCGCCTTCCAACACATCACAGGAAGCCGAGACGGTTGGACCACTCGATATACTCGTCAACTGTGCAGGCATTTCTCAAACAACACTGTTAAAACGCACGCCCGACGAGGAGCTCGCCAGCATAGTTGACACAAATCTCCTGGCTACTATGCTCGTGTGTAAGCATGCCAAGATTCGCCCAAATGGTATGCACGCGAACTGGCCATGCTTTCGTTTGCAACAACATGACGCTCACAAAGACAGGCTGCATCATCAACGTCTCCAGCTTAATGGCTACTAAATCTACCATTGGCGCCACTGCATATTCGGCCTCAAAGGCAGGCGTAGTAGGTACGTTGTGTGTATGATTCATTCATCGTTTCTATATATCCTATCCACGCCTGTTTTCGTTTGTGGGATGCCTACTTTACACTGCATGGAAAAAAGACTTCTTCACCGTATCTAACATTGGCCGATGTAGGCTTCACCCGCGCGCTGTGCAGGGAAATGGCCGCCAGATCTATCCGTGTAAACGCTTTGTTGCCAGGTTGGGTACAAAGCTCCATGTGGGATCGTGAGTATTTCCTCGCTTGACCTTCCTTTCCGATCCCCCTTGTCAGTCCCTCTTTGTCGCCATATACCAAGCAAGAAATATCGCTACATGACAGGACTAAAGAAAAAAAAAACAATATTTAACACTGTCCAGATCTGAAACCAGAGCTGCAAAACAAGCATCTAAAAGATACACCACTAAATCGTGTAGCACATCCTGCCGAAGTGGCGGATGCTGCTGTTTTCTTGGCTTGCAATGGATTCGCCAATAACTGCATTCTCAACCTCGATGGCGGGCTAAGTGCCGCGTAAAGCAAAGAGCTAGACCGGATTGTCATCTTCCACGGCATCACATCAGTCGTCAGGAATGACAATTGCACCGCCATCGTCTTGCACAACGACGACGTTGTCATCTTCGACATGTGCAATCTTGCTTTTCTTGATGGACTGTGCATCATGGCCTGAGTGAGCTCGTTTAAGATTCTTGGTTTGGACGTCCGAGGTTAAGTCATTGCCGTTTTGCTGCGTCGAGTTGGCCAGGCCATTTGCTGCCGTTGACGATTTCTTGGGTTTCCGAGGAATTTCAGGTCGCTCCCTAAAGTCAGCCTTGACGGGCTTGTCTTGCTGCTGAGAATCGCTGGAGACTATCAGTGGCTATTCAAAGTTTCATTGGGCGATTGTCACATACACTTCTTCGATATGAATTACAATGTTGACCAGCGGCTCATCATCATCTTCGTCAATGACGGTAAGGAAGCTTCCTGCTTTAATACCTGGTGAGAGTTAGACCGGGTAAGCTGATCACCAGTGTGTGGCGTATGACATACCAAGGTCCGAAAGCTTCTTCGGGAGATTATCAGTCTCATCAGGATCATACATGATGCCAACATCATTATTGAGAACAAACTCTTTTTCTCCGAACCCGAGTTGAGCTTTGATGATATCCTCAACAATGTCGTTCAGAGTTGCGTCAGAAAGGATTGCTTTTACGTTGACGTTGAAGACGCCGCAGACTGGGCACTCTGGGTTAGGTCGTCGAGAGGTGTCTGAACCAAGTAGTCTAGTCGGCGCAAATGGTTGCAGGAATACCTGGAGCATAATTAGTATCTAATGGATAGGATGAATTATTCCTGACCGCACGTACCTCCTTAGCTTGTCCGAAATCTCCTCTCAGAACCTTGAATGATTCCAGAACGCAGAGTCCAGCGACGATGGCATTGGTAGTAGCAATGGCCGGAATGATATTTCCCGCCATTTCCTTGATGTCGAAGCGTGATTTGCGATCGATTCCGAAAATGGTTGACCTGATATTGGCGCTTGAAGCCACAAAATCTAGGGTATCAATATCGTCCTTGTCAAACGTGATTATCGGCTCGGGTGCCACGGGGTCTTTGTTCTTTTTAGCCTCAATAATTCGCTTGCTCAAGCGATCCAGGCTGTCTCTGAAGACAACAAGGTTCTCTTCTAGAGTCCAGACACGTTGGTCATCGCGCAGGATTTCGTCTTTTGAAGCTATTGCATTGGTGGCTTGAGTAAACACCGTATCGTACTTGAGAGGCTCGGGTTTTCTGCGCGACTTCCACATGTCCTCCACGGAGCGTAATCTCTCGACATCGCTGTAGAAAATTTTATCGAAGAGCATCTGTGGAAAAGTTTCGGTGCCAACCGCATCTCGAATCTTTTCCAGCGCCTCTGATTCCTTCTTGAGCTCTTCGATCTCATGGGCTGCGGGGTTTTAGACGGGAGATTAGTACTGTGGCCACCAGGAGGAAGTGGTTTGCCTTACCGTTCTCGGCGTCTTCTGAATGGTCAAAGGCACTTTGGTCCTCGCTGACGCCAAATATTTCGCTACAAAAAAGTGTTAGCGTTGCCGTCTCCTTAGCTGCCGATATAGTAGACTCCGTACTTGAGCAGATAGCTCTTGCCCCAGACGATGCAGTGGATAGGCTGACTAGGTGTGCTTCGAATCGTGCAGACGGGGAAAGTCTTTGGCGTCTCCTTGACCGTGCAATCGTAGCATGCCGTCACGCCCTTCTTGATGACTTGAACTTGGCCGTTGAATCCAGTGGTTCCACTTTCAATCAAGGGCACATCTGCGGCAAGGCACATTTTATTGACGTGTCGTCTCGCCTCCAAATTATCCAACGCATTGAATACAATGCCGAATTGTCGAAACCACGAGACGGTGAAGTTGTCGTCTTTGATGTTGGCATGATGGGCGACGATTTTGACGTTGGGATTGAACGTTTCGGCAGCTTCTTTTGCAACCTGTCAATGTGTTAGCCCCCCGTCCGGCATTACTGCTCAGGGCAAAGCAAGGATACTACTGGTCGGTGTATCATACCAAAGCTTTAGATTTCTTGATGTGCTCTTGTCGGAATAGGAACTGTCGGTTCAGATTCGACAGGTCGATAGTGTCGAGGTCTACAATGTGAACCTCGCCGTAGCCGGTGAGAACGAGGTTTTTGAGCAATTCGCAGCCGATGCCACCTGCACCGACCATGAGAACTCGCGCCTATATAGCCAAGCGACCTGTTAGCATTCGATCAAAGGAATCTCGCTTATTTCGGTTGCTCTAGAAAGTCGTTGTCTTGGAGCCGTCACGGGTCACACGGCTCGTGTGACCGACTGAGCTGCCATTATGGATCAAACTTGTCAAACTTTTGTCGATATTGACGTACTCGTTTCACAGACGTGTTCAGAGACGCGCCAAGCGACTGATGGTTGTATTTGTCTCGTGCCATGACTCCGGGGCGCTGCTGAACGGCGGGAATCTGTTGGTTGGGGCTTGGCCGGGGAAGCTGCTGATTTTGAGCTGGAGTTTGCGCAACTTGCTGCTGAGCGACTTGGGGAGCTTGAGGAACGTGATGCGGTTTCTGAGGCTGCGTCTGTTGTTCTTGGGCATTCGAAATCTTTCCAGCTGCTTCACCTGCAACAAGGTCGACGGAACTGCCTGGCACAGCTGGCGCAGCTGGTGCAGGTGCCGACGGCAGGGCAGCGTTATCGGCTTGATTCGGCGCCTCCATGGCCAGTATCGTCTCTCGGTCGGATCAATTCGATGGGAGAAGGGAAGACGACGCAATCGGATAGGAGATGGAGCGTGCGATCTTTTACTCTGAGCGGAGACAACAGGCGTTGCTTGGCTGTCTCTCTCAAGTCCCTACGCACTGCCTGTGAATGCGGCTGGCGATACAGGATGACGGCGCCAAGTTGCGACCAATTGGATCGTGTCGGATGTACCAGGAATCGTCCGATTGTGGGTCTAGGTGCGGAAGGGGCGTTCTTGGTTGGCTGCCTTGTTCCCCAGTTGCTTCCACCACCAGTTGACAGTTGCAAAACGCTCAGCGCAAAGAGAGAGCAGTGCAGACAGCATCTCACATGGCGAGAAGGGGTGCATATAAATGCAATCTCGCCCAAACTGAAAGGCACGTAAAGGCGATTGAACAGGTGTTGCAAACGGAGCCTTTTGGGTTACTCAAACCCCCCCCCAAATGAACCGTTCAAACTGTGTTTGATACGCTAGTATTAATAGTAGTGTACCAACAACCAAGTATTCTGCCACCACCGCAGGCTTTCTCCCAGGGCCCTTTTTTCCCCTTATCCGTCATAAACACCGCCAAAATCACTAGGCGCAGCGTTGCCGGTCTGTCTCATCAACAAACCGCACTCATTGATTGTGGTTTGCTTTTTTCCCCATCTCGACCGTGGGGTTTTCGCTATGCGTTGACAGAGCATCCCACCTCTGTGTATTACGAAAAATGTCTGATGATGAAGCGGACCCCGAGCTTCTCGAGCTGCTGCGCCAGCACCTGCAAGGAAGGTTGAACATACAGGAAGATGCAGACACTGGCGTTCTAGAGGGGGCCGAATTTGTCTACAACCAGGGAATAGATGTCGCCATTGACATGCGGTCTACCAAAAATGCTGCCGAGACAATATACCAGCAAATGCAAGAGAAGCAATATTCCACTGCCACATGGTCAGAGCACCAGCTTCATCCCAAGGCAAAAGACGAAAGCACTGTGGCCTTTATCTTTACCATGGACCTGCTAAACTTTTCGTTTTGGTCTGAGCTACCGGATGATGAGAGATTCGCCATTGACTACAAGGGGAGGAGGTGGACTGGATATTGGAGTCTAGTCGCGGCCATGCAGAGAGCTCTGGAGGAAGGCAAGTCAAAAATGTCAAAATTCGCCCAAGTGTGACAGAGTTCTGACACACCGTTCCTTCCAGACATCCCAATCACCGACCCACACTACTGGCAAGATGAAGATGAGTGCAATCTAGAGTCTCTTAGGCACGTCTTTAGATCATGCACAGAAGAGGAGATGCCTTTGCTCCAAGAGCGACTGGAGTGCCTGAGAGAATGTGGCAGGGTTCTTTATGAAGCAAGTACCGATAGACAACCTCCAACATGTTCATCATGCTGACAGCCCTTCCAGCGGTACAACTGCTCCTTTACAAATCTCATATCTGCAGCCAACGGCTCTGCTGCTGAGCTCGTAAACCTCCTTGCACGGGACTTTTCGTGTTTCCGCGACGAACATGCCTTTGAAGGCAGAAACAAGCCCGTCAGATTCTTGAAGCGAGCTCAGATTCTTGTCGCCGATCTATGGGCTTGCTTCGAGGGCCAGGCTTACGGCAAGTTTCGGGATATTGACAAAATCACCATGTTTGCGGATTATCGCATTCCTCAGATTCTAATTACCCTTGGCGCAGTATACTGTAGTCCTCTGGTTGCAGCGGCCATCAAGGACAAGAAGATATTCAAGAGTGGAGGTCGCTGGGAGATGCAGCTGAGAGGTACGTATCCATGGTCAAAGACGATTGTCAGGTATCCGATATAACTAACCTCGCTGCAGCCTGCAGTATATGGTGTGTCGAATTGATACGCCGTGAGATTGCTCGGGCGCACCCAGACACACATGTCAATGCAATTCTGATTGACTTCTTCCTTTACGACCGCATGAAAGAGCTCGAGGCCGCTGGCAAGGAACCGTTTCCACACCACAGAACTAGAAGCATATGGTATTAGCACCCACATTAATAGATATTTTGCCCGGGCGTATAAATCATTTCAAGGGACATTAAGCAGCCGCATGTTCTTGAACCATACTAAGTTGTCGAATATTACTACAAGCAATCAAATACACATAGACTTCGTTAACATGGCAACACAACGCCAGCGCCAGCCCGTAACCCTTCCGTAAATCAACATCACAAACACTACTTCGAGGCAGTGCTCATGATCCAACAGCAACAGAGTTTAGAATATGGTCCATCTGTGCTGTTTCCGCCTCTTTGTTATTCGCCTTTTCTTCCTTCAGTAAGACGGACAGAACCTCAATGGGTGGGTTTAAGCCGAGCCGCTCGGCTCTTTGCCACCGCTTGAGGCGGTCAATTCCAATGCAAGGCTATAGAGGGGTTAGTCAGGGCTAGCAGGTATCATGACACACACGAACGCGTGCAGATGAAAACTCACCCCGTATTGAGAGCTGACGTCAAAGTACCGCAAAACCTTGTCATTCACAGACAAGCCTTCCTGATGGATCCTCGGGGCTTTGCGCTGCTTCTCCATCTCCCTCCAGTATTTATTGATGTGCGAATCACTAAGCTTCTCGGCCGCTACCTCGGACTCTGTCTTTTCTGGCACTTCCTCCTTGAGCTCGGGTTCCTCCTTCTCATCCTCGTCTTGCTCGTCTGCCTTGTCCTCCACGACGGCTTCGACTTTGGGCTGCACGGGTTTCGTCCTCTCCGGCACTTCAATCCTGGCAGTCGTCGGCGTCACCAAATTATCCTTGACGTCTTTAGGCACGCTCTTGGTAACTTTATTGGCGAAGCTGATTGTTGATTGGCCCCTTGTAGGACCAGTGCGGCCGCGAGCAGAGGCGGTTGATCGTCGACTGGTTGGCATGATGTTGGTGGTGGCCTCTTCGGAGACACGACTAGAAAATAAGCCAGTGGTATATGGTGGTGTGGTCTAAAGGGTTCGTGTGCCCTTGGAAAAAAGCATCAACTTCTCTGTAACTCTTGATGGATCGCGGAAAGTCTGTGAATGAAGCAATACTGTAGGACTACATTAACACTTCAGCGATTGGAACAAATGTGGCTGGAGGCTGTGACGGCGATTGTGACGACTGGGGCGGCTGACTTTGGCGGGGCAACGCGAGATTGGAACGCCATCACGTGCATCCAATGGTTGATTCGGAAGCCTCCCCAGCATTGCATCTACGCATCAAGTGTTATATTACTGTAACAACGAAGCTTTACTGGTAGTGACAGGCGCATTGTTGAACCACACATCAATTTCCAGCCGCTTCTCTGTAGAAAGACAGACTTCTGTTGGCGCCCGCTGTGCAGAACATCTCGCTCTTCCCAGTCTTGGGAAGCCATCGGGCCGCCCACAGGGTTTTGGTCGTCTCACTATGGGTTGCCACGCAGGCGTTGCGCTCAATTGACCACACCTTGACCTTGCCATCCATTGACCCGCTGAGCAGGAATTCTCCTGTGTCGCTCCAGTCGATTGTCGATATCCATGCAGAATGTCCTGTCAAGTTGCCCACATGCTCGCCATGCTTCATGTCATAAAGGGAAATAAATCCCGAGTCCCCAGCAGCGGCCAGCCTTGTGCTAGCAGGCGAGAAGGCTACTGCTCGAACGGGATTCGGGAACGCTGTGATGCTGCGAGTCAGCCCTGTAGTTTATAATGCCATCGGCACAGGCACCTACCAGATAGAGAGTACAAAATTCTTCCAGTGTCGTTGTTGAAAACGTACACTGCTCCGTTTCTGTGGCCGCTGGCAGTGTATTTGCCGTCTCTGCTGAGATCGACGCACATGCCAAAGCTGCCCGAGCCCGCGCTGCCAGTCTCGTACTCCTGAATCTTTGTTTGATTTCCATCTCTAATGTCCCAGACGTTGATGCGGCCGTCATTTGTTGTGCTGGCAAGGTATGAGCCATCTTCACTCAGTGCTACAGCCCACACCTCACCAGGCTTGAGTGATGGTCCTGTCATGTCGCCTTTGCTTGACCATTCTGCTGTGTCTGGGTTCAATGCCCATAGTTTCAACTCGCCCCCGAAGCCTACACTGGCGGCCACCTTTCCATCTCTCGACGTGCAGATGTGGTGGCAACCGAGCTTGTGAGCGTTGGAGATGGATTGCTTCAGAGGGAACGACGGGTCTGTTGTGTCATGTACATGAAGGGTTGAAGAGCCGCTTGCTGAGAGCACCGCCCTTGGCGTAGTAGCTATTGAGAAGATATCCGTGATATGAGCTACGAAATTGCATGTTAACTGGTGGCTTCAAATGGGGTGGGAGCTTCAACTGTTGAGCATGGCGGGGCAGACTCTGCAGGCATACCATCATCCACAGTGTGGGCGGTCAAATACTGTTTTGACTTGATGAAACGGTCAGTGTCCGTGCAATTACTGGGCATGGGGGTGTTCTTACCATATTTTATTCAACGCATCCGACTTCGGTGCTAGGTGCCAGAGGCCAGTTGCTCTTGAGTTAGATGTAGGAGGATGCTTCTCGCACGACAGTGGGGCAGCTTTGTGTTGTCATGTCCTGCGGGTTGAACGACAGGGCGGGCAAACGGCAGTCGTTGAACTTGCATCACGCCGTTGCCTAAACACGAAATCCCGATTGAATGCGCCTCCATACTCTGTATCCGAACTATATGATACCCGTACCCAATTTACCGTAATAATGCAACACCGACACTGTCTACATTGCCACTCGTCCTCTTCATGTTCTGGGGCACACTTGGGCATAACATGTTCAAAATGATTGCTTTTATCTTTACAGAATATCTAAATTATACAAGGCTATCCTAGCCAAACGCCGACGGAATGCAGATCTAACCAGAATTGATATAACAGTGTTTTGATACATTTTGTCTGACGAATCCCTCTCTTTGCTCCCAGCCGTTTTACAAAGGTTTGTTTGCCGGGTAGTCGTCGCGCCATAACCTTCTCATGTCTGCAGGTTTATTTAGTATTTGTGCAAATAGGCATTATATTCAACGTACCTTCAAGGCATCTCTGGCATAGTCGATGCGTTCTCTTCGTTTCACCGCATCCAGGGCACTTGCATAGGCTGTTCACGTCCTTCAATGCCTTGCCAGCCATCTGTCTATGCCTCTTTCGGGAGTGTGACACCTTGTTCTTGGGTACCGCACGCAATACTGACTCCCAAATGTCACCCAGAAACGTAGGAATTAGGCTGACGCCAGGCACAGCAATCGAGAGTACGGGGATCAACGGAGGTGTAAAGTATCGAGTGTAAAACGTAGCCCAGCGTGAAGCGGGGGCAGTCGGCAAAAAAGGGAGGCGAGGCAGCAATGAAGCAGTGACAGCAGCCATTTTTATTTTCTTTGAGGTCTTTGTGATCGAGAGAACTTGTTCAGGTTGATGCGATCGGTCTGCGTCAAGCGTAGTTGGCTGTCGTGTCGCGAAAGAGAGGCGTTCCTCAAGCGCAATTCTTCGGGAGACGAAGAAATTTGCATATAAAGAATTCGAGTGTTCGCCAGACTATGTCTGGTAGCGTTGAGTGAGGTTCTGAAGCCGTCGCTGATTCAATGTTTATGGTCTACCAAATCGCAAATCTCGCGTTACCTCCGTCAAAAGTCTGCCGAAAGCTTCCTCAGCAGTGGCCACGAAAAGTAGCCAATCACAGCCTTCTTGTAGGGACCAGGTGTGGGCCAATGACCAGCTCCAGAAGCAATGTGCCCAGAGGATGCCCCCTTCCCCCTTTCTTAGTCCCTGGGCCTTCCGTGGGCCATTAAAATTACACCTGGGATTGGCAGGAACTACCAACAAGTTACCCCTTCTCTGACAGCCGCCGCTCCAAAACTCCAGCCGAACACCCATCCACCCATCCACTGCTTCCCACTCCATCCTCGATCGTGCACGTCTGCCAGCGTGATTCGCAATCTTTACCCATCCTACAGGCTGGCCCCAAATTTCTTGGAATAGGGCCGAGATTTTTACATTTCAATCGACAACCATCCCACAACCCCCTTAAAGTTGCCTCCGGTGTCCTTCCCCGCCGACTAGACCTACACAATGGCTACCGCGAACACCATCTTCCCCAATAGCCACGTCGGTTTCGACAGCATTACTTCTCAGATCGAGAAGAAGCTGCTGAAGCGCGGGTTCCAGTTCAACGTCATCTGTGTTGGTACGTCTTGAGAGCCTTGATCAAGAAACCCGAGAGCTCACCGAAACTAACCCACGTGTTATTCATGTAGGCCAGACTGGGTTGGGCAAGTCGACCCTGATCAACACCATTTTCGCTTCTCACCTGATCGACTCCAAGGGTCGTTTGCAGCCTGATGAGGCCATTCGCTCTACTACCGAGATTCAGAGCGTTTCCCACATCATTGAGGAGAACGGCGTTCGATTGAGACTCAACATCGTCGATACCCCAGGATACGGTGACCTGGTTAACAACGACCGGTGCTGGGACCCCATTGTCAAGTATATCAAGGACCAGCACTCCGCCTACCTGCGAAAGGAGCTCACTGCTCAGCGAGAACGCTACATTCAGGACACCCGCATTCACTGCTGTCTTTTCTTCATCCAGCCTTCTGGTCACTCCCTCAAGCCTATTGATATCGTTGTCTTGAAGAAGCTCTCCGATGTCGTCAATGTCGTTCCCGTTATTGCAAAGGCCGATACCTTGACTGTTGAGGAGCGTCAGGTCTTCAAGGAGCGTATCAAGGAGGAGTTTGCTTTCCACAACCTCAAGATGTACCCCTATGACAATGAGGAGTTTGACGAGGAGGAGCGTGTCCTGAACGGCCAAATCAAGGTACGCGGCCCAACATGAGTCACAAGAAATACAGGATGCTAAATAAAACAAACAGGGTCTCGTTCCGTTTGCTGTTGTTGGTTCCGAGAAGTCTATCATGATTGATGGCAAGCAGGTCCGCGGGCGCCAGAACCGATGGGGTGTCATCAACGTCGAAGACGAGAATCATTGCGAATTTGTCTACCTCCGCAACTTCCTCCTTCGAACACACCTCCAGGATCTCATTGAGACAACTTCTCAGATCCACTACGAGACCTTCCGCGCCAAGCAGTTGCTGGCCTTGAAGGAAAGCAGTGCACACGGCGCTGGTGGCGCCAGTAGCAGACCCATCAGCCCTGCTGCGGACCGAGAACTGAGCCGTAGCTCGCAACGAATGGCCATGAACGGCTACTAAGCCATTGTTTCTGCTTGATTCTGTACTGGCGAGGGAGCAACGGCATCTCTTGGCAGCTGGAGGGGGAATGCAACCGACTATTTTCCTTGCGAACTTGAACATCTCTCACGATGTCATGTGGAAGAAAAAGAGGTGGCGGTGATGTCATTTGTCTGGGGGTGGTTGCTCGCATCGTCATGTTGCGGTATGGCGTAGGACTTTCCAGCAAAAAGCCTTTGATTGATTTATAGGGGGTTTTCCATGGTGCCATCGGCGCTTGACCAGGCCGAGGTGCACCACGGCTTTCGGATTCGGAGCAGCCAATCTCGGTATATTAGAACCGAGCCAAGTTGAGTCGGTTGAGCTCTAGCACCAATTTTATGACCCGTGCCATCCACGGTTCCAGGACTTTTTTTATACGTGGTTCATTTTGTCTTTTTTAGCACTCGTCCCCAGCCCTTTTTACCATTGCTTTAGTCATAATCACACGTTATACCTCGCACTCTGAGTGTAGCAAGAGTTTTTTCGTCACCTGAGAAATATGAAAGACTAATAAAAAGATTGATTTCTTCTGGGAGTATGTGCGATTTGCCAGCTTGTGACTATTCTTTGTGTGCATACCTAGGATTATTTCTAAATACATATTGAAGGAAGGCAATGGATCCTGCGCCCCGTCCCGTGTAAATGCTAGGCTCTTTTGCTAAATCATATTTCAGTCGTAGACGCCGTTTTTACTCATTCCCATATTGAAGGCCATAGGGGTCATGAGTCCAGTGGCTTGTAGATGTACTCCTCAAGCTCTGTATACGCCTTGTCAAGATCGCCATTGACAATGATCTTGTCGTGAACTCCGGGCGTTTTGGAGAAGTCCAGCTCCTTGTGAGCCTGGTTGAGTCTCTTTTGCACACTGGCCTCATTCTCGGTGCCGCGACCACGGAGGCGGGCTTCCAGAACCTCCAGCGATGGAGGGGCAATGAAGATGTATCGAGCAGCAATGCTGGAATTCTTGATTTGCTTGACTCCCTGTTTGGCCAAGTTAGCATTCGCCCCTCGGCCCGCACCATGAAGTGAATATCGGCGAGTATATGTACGAACCTCCATTTCGATATCAAGAAGCACAACCTTGCCCTTCTTGGTCTGCTCCTCGATCGTCATCTTGCTCGTTCCATACCGATTTCCACCAAACTCGGCGTGTTCTACGAAGCCATCCTTGGTTATGAGGTCCTCGAAGTCTGCCATGGAGACATAGTGGTAGTCTACGCCGTCGGTCTCGCCGGGTCGAGGAGCACGAGTGGTGTGGGATACGGAGAGACAGAACGTGTCGGGGTGCTGGGCGAATAGCTTGTTGTACAGTGTGCCTTTGCCAACGCCCGAGGGGCCGGAGATGACGATGGGACGACGGTCAGAGGGTGCTACGTGTTGTTAGGTTTAGGTGCATTGTAGGAGGTTCGGGGACTAGACTTACGGGTGGCCATTGTGAGGAATGGTCGGTGGCTACGGATCTGGTTTGATCTTTCAAACGCTGGCAGCATGGATATGCGATGGACACGGAGCATTGGCATGAGGGTAGAGGAGAGAGTGAGGTAGCATCGAATCTGCCGCTTTTTGGAGGGCGGTCTAGGTGGTGGTGGAGTCTTTTTTTTCCTCAGCGCTGGTGCCTGACTTTAGAGTTGCCGTAGCGGGAAGGCGGTCTGGGAACCAGGGGGATGGAAAAAAGGTGGCCTACCCTAGAACTAGCAGGCCTTTCGCGGTCCATCATGTCCTCCCAGAGACAGTGAACAGTTCAATTGAGTAGTCGAACGAATGAATTATCACATAATGCATTTCAGCAAGTACAGCGCCTACGTACCGGACGGAAGGTTGGTGTATCTGACTCTGGCCTGCGGACGTGCGCGTTCAAGTGATAGCGGACCCAGGATGAGTGGAGTTTATTCTAGTGATGGAAGATACTATGAATTGGTACTATGTCTCACGTCAGTTGCTCGAGTATTATCCAATCAAGGAAACCGCGAAAGCATTATTGGATTATTGCATATACACTCGTTGCATATTGTGTATTCTCCACTGCGTAGTCAATCACAGACATGATGTTTCTGGGGTTGATATCATTGTGGATGAGTCCCAAAGAGTGCAAGTGGAGAATTGCACATTCGATCTTCTGGAGATAATAAAGGCTTAAATCTAAGCTCATTGTACCAAGCGAAGCAAAAACCATTTATTTTGTTGCCTTCCACGACGCAGCCTGAATGCTGTGGTCACCCCACTATCAGACAAAGCGAATTTTGCAGTGTTTGAAGTTTGACTGCATCGAGCAAAACTCAACACAAATACTGCACATTAGGTACCTGGAGGTAGTCAAGCCACAGGCATCGCGGGCTTGTTGGCCCCCGCAGATGAGGCGTTCCTCGCACAATCTAACCTTGAGTGGTTGCCTTGTCCAAGTTGGCCGCACATTAAATTATTTGCTCTTCCAATATCATGGCCAATAAATGATTATGCCGATTTGCATGACGTCCCAATGCGGACTGTGTCGCTTTGCTGATGGACGGAGTACAGGTTCCAGGTGTTTTTGGCATTCAAAAATTCGACAGGGGTGAGATGTACCCTCCCCCCTCAAATTGCATAAGCTTGCACCATATCGTGCTGTCCGGGGTTATACTGCATTGCTCGGGGGGGGGGGGGGGGGGGTTCCGTAAACTGTGAGCGAGTATCGTGGCATAATTTAAACTCCACTGATGACTTTTCAAGGGCATCAAACTCCGAGGCCTGAGCGTTGTTGGCCAGAATCCGATAGCATGGAGCGTGCCCCCAGCGGAGGGGGATCGATTTGAATACATTGACCAAAGATACGGACGTGACGCCAGCCGTATGGGTTGCAATATCTTGTAAGTACCCGCGGACAACTGGCTATTCCGTTGTATGGATCCATCAAATAGTCACTTGGATAGAACGAGATGGCGCGATGGGAGTTGGTTTGACCACGTGAATATATTACTAGCTTTCCAAAACCAATTCCAGACCAAGATTGGCCAACATTTCCAGCAACCTACATCGTCGCCTCATTCTATAATCACGAATCAAGAAGAGTACTTTTACAAATCACTAGACCTTACAGGTTTGGTAACGATTGCCCACTGTAGAACAAAGGGCCATGGCATCGTAAGTGGCCTGTTGCTGATATTGGAACATGGTCCTCCAAGTTTGAGTCAGCCTTTGTCGGCGCAATTGGCCTACTCGCCGCCGGCTGATTGGAGTGGTTTTGGTCCAAACTTGTTCTTTTCCCGTATAAATAGAATGTCTACTGGTGAGATTAGACCGGCACTCACGTCAACGCCAGAGGCTCCAAGTTAATCTGAATAATCCTGTCATTCGAGTTTGCACGGTGAGTGATGTTTTTCTTCCATGCAAGTCTATTGCATGGCCTTGGCACGTCTTGGCATGGTTTGGGAAGCGTCTGTCTCGCGTTTTCCGTCACCTTGGAGTCAACAGGGTACGACAGGTCGTCACATGGACACAAACTCTTTTGTTTTTAACTAAGCAGTAGAGGCAGTGACAGAGTGCAATGCATAACCCGTTGCAACTTGCAACTTGTAGCTCTTGCGCTACTAGGGGGGCCTGGCGGTGTGTGGGGCGCTCGCCTGTCATTGAAGCTCAAGACAAGCCTGGTACGTGACATACAACGTGACCGTGAAGAAATGAGCCTGGTAAAGTGGGCCGCCATGGGGCTGGTGGTTCATTTGTTGGTCGTCTTTAAGCATCTGGCGTCTCGTGTAATAGAAGCCCCAAACTGCCTCGGCATCGCGGACTCATTAATAGGTAGACGTCAAACAATGGCATGTATGAGACACACAGCGCCAAATGACGGCATGTTGACTCAAAAATTGCCAGCCGACTCCAGGGCGGCAAAGTCGCGCATTTCTGCTTTTCGAGATTTCATCTGACGGAACGTTTGAACCCTTGCCCTGGTCCCTTATTAGTCTTGGTCCCTTGCGCTAGCGTTGGGGCAGCAAGCCAGGGCCTCTTCTGTGACGGACGCAGGAACCAGACATGCACCAGACCCGGCCAGACTGATTCGGGCGCATGTCATCCGTCAACCTTGCGACTGCTGTTTCGTATTGGTGGTGCCCAGCCAGCCGGGTGGCCAAGTCGTGAAAGCCGCTAGAACTGGCGCTTATGGAAAGCGCAGTCTGCTCAAGCCTGATGAGGCTTGGTCACCCTGTCTCGTATGTACAGTATGTATGTATGTGAGGCAGGACCCAGCCAGAGGATCAGCGAAGGAGGGATGAACCAGACCAGAGCTGACGGGCCCGCCACTCCCGCCTCCGTGACCCCATAGTATCGTCAATTCCTCACTGACCGACCGACTGCCCTCTTCTCTCCCCCTTCCCTGTCTCATTGATTCGGTCTTTCGTTCCTGACCATCTTCACGGCTCTTGCCTCACCGTAGGCGTACACTCATTCGCCCGTGTTGAAAGTTCGCTTCTCGTCACTCTTTGGCACCAGGGCTGCTCTGCTCTTTCCCTCTCACTCACTGTCTGCCTCTGATTTTTGCTACCATTGCTTCGGCCACCGTTCACGACTCGATTTTTCCTGACCAGCATTTATCTCAAAACTGCCCTAGATCCTAGACCATGCGTGTACGTATTCGAACATATCCTCCTTCATTGACGTCCTGCTGTCGCAGTCGGCTCTGCCAATTGTCCACTGTGGCTGGTTCTACTTGCTGAGAGATGAGCTCCCGAACCAGCATGTGTGGGAAGCAAACTGATCACGACTGTCTCGTCTTAGATCCAATCCGCCCTAGTCGCGCTCGCCGCGTCTTTCGCTGCTGCTGTTCCGACTCTGGAAATCCAAGGCAACGAATTCTACAACACCAAGACTGGCGACAAGTTTCAGATTGTCGGCGTCGCCTATCAGCCCGGTGGCAGCGCGAATTTCACGAATGGCGGCCCTGATCCGCTCAGTGATCCTGCTGCCTGCCTTCGAGATGCTGCCCTCATGCAGGTCATAGGCGTCAACGCCATCCGTGTCTACAACCTGGACCCTGATATCAACCACGATGAGTGTGCTAGTATCTTCAATGCCGTGAGTTCCCACAATGCCCATACGCTGCTGCCATGTCGCTAACCATGCCCACCTCTAGGCTGGCATGTACATGATTCTTGATGTCAACTCGCCTCTCGTTGGACAGGCTTTGGACTCCGGCAAGCCCTGGGAGACTTACTACGCCGCCTACCTGAACCACACCTTCGCCGTGGTCGAAGCCTTCTCCAATTATCCCAACACCCTGCTCTTCTTCTCCGGCAATGAGGTGATCAACGACCTCCCTTCGGCCAAGTTTGTCCCTCAGTATCTCCGTGCCGTCACCCGAGACCTCAAGAACTACATCAGAAATAACCTGAAGCGTCAAATTCCTGTCGGTTACTCTGCTGCCGATGTTCGTGACGTCCTTTGGGATACCTGGAATTACATGCAGTGCAGCGAGGATGGCAAGACTGACGACATGAGTCGCGCCGACGTCTTTGCTCTCAACTCGTACAGTTGGTGCGGCATCCAGGCTACTTATGAAAGCTCCACCTTCAATCAGTTGACCGACGGTTTCACCAAGTCGTCCATCCCCGTCTTCTTCAGCGAGTATGGCTGCATCGAACCCCCTCCTCGATACTGGAACGAGACCCGCGCCATGTACAGCGACAAGATGACCCCCGTCTTCTCCGGCGGTGTTGTCTACGAGTGGACTTTGGAAGAAAACAATTATGGCCTTGTCTCTCTCAACGGAACTGACCTCAATATCCTGGGCGACTACAACCGACTCAAGGATGCCTGGTCTACGATTGACTGGAAGTCGGTCCAGTCTCAAAAGGCTGCCAAGAAAGTCATCACCCCCCCCAAATGTGCCAAGTCGCTCCTCACGGAGGCGGGCTTTGACTCCAACTTTACTATGCCTGTCCCACCGCCCGGCGCCCAGAAGCTCATCGACGAGGGCATCAGCCCCAAGCCCAGTGGCAAGATTGTCAAGATTTCGGATTACAACGTCAAAATGACGGTCAAGGATTCCGAGGGCAAGGTCTTGACGGGCTTGAAGGTGGTGCCCTTGGGTGATGACGAGTTCAACATGGCTGGCAGCAACAATCTTGACACTGGCAGCAGCACCGATGCCACCAACACTACTGGCGACGGCAACAACAAGAAGGATAGCAGTGCTCCCTACAACACGCCAATGATGTTGGCAGTTGTCGTGCCACTGGTAGCAATGTTGTTTGTGTAAATCACGGGCACTTTAGATGCGTATAATCCAGCGAACGTGTATATACCATTGCGAATCTGTCAAGGACCAAGAATTGATGCTGTTTATCTCCCATGTTCTTCAGTTGCAAAGCGGAGTGGTGCGCATCTTGAGTAGGTGCCGTGATCCTCCACATGCCCAGCAAATCAAGCCTGTTGAGCAATATATAGTACATGGTTCCTGTCATTCCATTATGATTTTGCTAACCCCCAACCCCCATCCAGTCTCCTTACTTCATCTTGGTGTCGTTTTTCTTCTTGACCTCGTCCCCAGTCTTGGTCTTGGCGGCTCCCTTGGCCGTCTTGCCCACCTCGCCAGCCTCGCCAGCCTGCTCGTACACGAGATGCTGATGTGCGCCACCAGAGTTGACTGACGCGCTTGGAGCGTGAGATGAAGTGCAGGCCGAGCCAGTATCGCAGGGGACGCAAAAGTCGTGTGTGCCGAGGTCCATGGCGCGGCAACAGGAAGGGCAACAGGACATTGTTGAGGCTGAGGGAGGGTATACTACCGTCTGAACGAGTGGTTGATACTTTTTTTCTTCTGTGTAGTTCTTTTCCCCCGCCAAGGAGACAAGGTTTTGTAGAGGGACAAGAAGGGAAAGAAGCAAGGTATGAAGCTTTTTATATATATTTCTTTATATACAAAGTTCACGGGCTCGCGGGAAAAGAGCAGGGGAGCAGGGAACGGGAGAATGTATAAAGCACACAGGACGGGATGAGGTTTGGAGCCGTGAAGCGCGGCGGTTCACCGTCCCAGTCGCACCTGCCCAGCTTTAAGCTCGCATGACATCACGGAAAACCTGGCCCCCATGTGCGGCGGCGCTCTCGCCAACGGCTGCTTTCAGTCGCGGCATGCTCTCTCATTGGCGACTGGCGCGTCGGAGCGCATGAAAAAGATGCCACCGGTGCGAGCAAAGAGACAACTAGGCAGTTGACGTGTCAGGTCGGGCCGAGGCGTACAGATATGCGGATTTTTTTCCCTCTCGCCGTCCCCCCCCCCCCCCCCCCCCCCCAAGGGCCTGACCTGCGGCAAGTTTGAGGGTCCGTCGTTTCGGCCCTTGGGGGGGGGGGGGGGTGAGACATGCACGTTGCCGGTGACCTTGGCTTTGCGGACATGATAAGAGGGTTGGGGCGTGTGTGTGAAGTGTGAATATGCTGTGCGAAGCGAGGCCGCGGTGTTGTGCATACGCGTCGGCCCAGGATGTTCAAATCTTCGGTAGTATGCATGCATCCCCTTTTCTTGATGTGCCTTTGGGGCAGATCTGCAGGCTTGCGAGCTCTGGCAAGGGGGGGGGGGGTCTGAGCCGCCTGGTACTTGGGGAGCAATTCATCGTGTCCAACATGTCGTTTGCTGGTTGGTGTAAGCTTGGCAATGAAAACCAAGTTACACAGCCACATCACAGCACAGCGAGGCAGCAAACACAGCTTTTTGTTTTTAAATGTGCCTTGTCTTATTATCGTTTGTCCCAAGTCATCCCCCTTCCTTCCCTCTCATAGCCATACACGCCCCTTGCCGTCTGATCCGGCAGCGGCCAAGGCCGAATATCGAAATAACGAAGATTTCTCCGTAGTCTAGCTTGCAAAATACAACACCACAAGGCAACCATTATCGTTACCTTCTATATCTCCCCCCTTTTCGCTGCAACCTTATTACCGCGCCGCTTCCCCGTGTTTCCTCGTCTTTTGTCTCTTGTTCCAAGGCTAGTTTAAGCCTTGAACTCCTCGGCTTTGCTCTCCTCCCACTTTCCGGGAACGAGGGCGAGGGGCACGATGCCGGAGACGTGCATCTCAGGACCAAAGATCTTGGCGTTGAGACCCAACTCCTGAGTGGCAGCCTTCATATTTTTCAGACCCTCCTGGTAGTTGGGGCCGGCGCGACGGACCCAGATCTGAACGTTGTGCTCAACCAACTGAGTGGCGTAGTCGCGCAAAGCACGAATAACACCCTTGAAGGTGCTGGCAACGTTGGTGAAGTTGGCAATACCGCCACCAATGAAGAGAACCTTGCCCTTCTCGGACATGGGGGCGCGCAACATCAAGTCCAGGACGGTGCGGGCATAGTGGTAGGTCTGAGACTCGGTGGGTGCACCAGAGTACTCGCCGTAGTTGGCAAGCTCGTCAGCGAACCCGGCCGAGGCAATGGCATCAGCGTAAACGACTGAGGCACCACCACCAGCAACCAGAGTCCAGATTCGGCCGTTGGGGTTGAGGACAGTGAGCTTCAGAGAGGCACCGGTCTTGGCGTCCATCTCGGCAATGTAAGCCTCTTCCTTGGTCAGCTCACGGCCAAAGGGTGCAGGGAAGTCCATGGGGGGGCCGGCGTCAATGTTGATCTTCTCGCCATTGGCAGGAGCAATGCTGGTGAGCCCGAGAGCAGCAGGAGAGCGAGCAATGGCCCACTTGACGCCGCACTCAAAGTCGGCAGTTTGGTCCAGCTTGGCAGCCAGATCCAAGAAGTGGACGGCGGCAGAGGTCTTGTCCTCGTTGGGAATCACAACCAAGGGGTTGATCTCGAGGTATGTGAACTGACAGTCAACGTAGACGGCATACAGACGGGTGATGAAGTCAACGAGGACATTGTGAACGCCCTGGGGCACCTTCTTGAGGAGACTGGCAGCAATCTCCTCGTTTGAAGGGAACTCGGCAAGATCGACGGGAATCAGCAACTTCTCGGCCTTTGCATCGACATCGCCAACATCAACACCACCCTCGTGGGTGAAGAGAATCCAGTCGCCCTATGAAAGTGAGCCGAGTTAGCAATCATGACGCCAGGATAGGAAACAATAATAGGCCCAATAGCAGTTGCTGAAACAAGAGCGCTGTAGGGATAGCTGAGGTCTCCAGCAAGGTTGCTGGCGCAGGGGTCAGAATTTGGAAAGGTTACAAGGGACCCTCTCTATCGTGACATCCGTTCGTCCGCATGCCCGCAACTTCGGGATTGAGTGACCAATGCAAGCCTCCACCTGAACCCACAGTTCCATCCACATAAAAGATGACCAGAGCCGCTCTTTGCAGAGCACAATCCGGAAGACGATAAATTATCAACTCTTGATGAGCAAAAAAAAACAAAAAAAAAACACGCACACTCCAAAAAAAGGGGTTCTGGGATGTGGCAGATGAACACACGCATTTTATTGGCCCCAGTGGGCTTGGATGCCCTTCAAGGCCAGCACATTGCAAATGCCCCTTCCAACACCAGCAGCAGCCACAGACCAGCAACTTGAAAAGCAACTCGGAAAAACTTTGGATTAACTTACATCACGGACGGAGTTGATGTTGATATAGTACTCAGTTTCCTGAGGATGGGGAACAAAAGGCTCGACAAGGAACTGCCTCAAGACACCGGTGGTGTGCTCAACCTTTTGCTCCTTACCAGCTCGCTCGGCAACCCAGGCCTTGGCTTCAGCCCAAGGCTTGTTCAAAGCCAAGAGACCACTCTTGCCTCGGCGCTTGATGAGCTGATCGGGCTTCGCGACGAACCTGGCGTCCGGCTGGAGGAGCCAAGGGTAGGTGATCTCGGCTTGGTTCAGGACATCCTCGACGTTGGCGTCCTCGGGAAAGTGCAGAGAAGCCAGTCTGGGAGGAGGGTTGTGCTTGGTTGGCGGGGGAAGAGGGCTGGGCTTGATGACGGGGGCACGGGTGAGGTGGTAGTTGAGGATGGCCTTGCCGTCGGCCTCGAAAATCGACTTGGCGGACATGGTGGGCTGCTGCGAAGACGAATTGGCGTGGAATTGGCTGTTCGAATTGACTCTGTCCAAGAGAGCTTCGTCTGAATATTCTGTGCGATCAGTTAGCAGGAGGCTCTTCCTGTACCCTGAAAAGACCGGGACCATGCGCAGATTCGCAACAGCGGCAGAGGTCCCAAAGAACGCTTTCGCTCCATCGTTGGGCAGATCGGAAGTGGGCTATACATACCAAGGCACCAGCAAGCTCAGCTGGACGATGAGGGGGTTTGCGGGAGAATGCTCGCAGATGCAATTGCAGACAAGGCAAGTTGCAAGAGAGGGGGGAAAACGCCGGACAAGAATCCGAGGAGACGAATGGATATCTGGAGCCGTGAGGACGAAGTGGATGGAGTGAGCAGCAGAAGTGGGATGGCGGAGAGTGGAAGTCAGCTTCAAAAATTTGGGCTCAGTGTTGGAAAGCTCCAGCAAGGATGCGGGCAACGGCGGTGGTCGTGGGGAGGGGGCATGGAGACCAGACTGGACGGGAGGGCCAGACGCAAAGCTTCATACTGGGGAGGGAGAGGACGGAGTGCCCTCTCACTGCAGGCCCGCAGATTCAGCAGAACGGGGCCCAGAAGGAGCGCCATTGCTCCCTGCACGATCTCTTCTCAGGGGCCTCTTGGGGCGCACTGCAGCTACCAGACACTGGTTGACCTATTACAGCATCTACATACAAGAGGTCCATTCATTGTCCTTGACGGGACACTCATGTGTGAGGTGGCCAAAGCCTGATGGAGGGTGGGCTATTTTGGCGGGAAGCTGGGCAGCCACCCCAAAGCAACCTTGGGATGGACGATGCCAGCAAAAAAAAAAAAAACATTGGGGTTGCGCAGCCTGCCCCAGCGACACCAGAACCGATGAGCTCTCCAAGGCGACAATGTGCACAATGGATGTTCACCGATAGCGAGTACTGGTACTTGTACCTTGGGCCCGCCCCAGCTGTTGAGAGGTGCCAAGTGGGGACCCGCCAGTACCAGCACCAACCCAAACCCACCCAGAAGCATGGCTGTGGACCGTCTTGGGGCAGGGCCATTGAGATTGACCCTGGTTCAGCAATTCATTGTGGCTTGTCTTTGGAAGACATGGCTCAATATGCCCTTCCTTTTCCTGGGCGAGGCGCTGCGGGCATCCTTGGACAGGAAATAGAGCGCATGCTCATGCAGTGTGCAGCCGAGCAGGATGAAGCAAACTGCCAAATGGAAAGCAAAGCTGGAAGGAACAAGACGCAAGGTGACGGGCTGTGCGACTGTCAGGACTTGACGGACCCCTCCGAAGCATACAACAATCAAGAAGCCATCCTCCGGACTCCGTCCCCCGTCCAGAATTCAGCAAAGCGCACTGGGCTCACGCACACCAAAAGCTCGGTTTGCCAAGACCCTGCTGTCACGGGATAGTCATGTCTGAGCATGCAATGACTTGGATGTGTATCGCCGCTTTCCTCGACATTTCTGCTCACCCAATTCGCGTTGCAGCTTGAGCAAGGAGATATATACTTGCCGCTCAGTGACGGAGCAGCCAATAGGGTTGGTACCATGGTCTGAGCCCCTAGCTGCCGACATGGCAGAAACGCCGTACTTCGGAGAAGACACCATGACTTATGGATCCTGCAGTGGACATCTATCACGACCAAAGGAAAATTACACAACAACCACGTCCCGATTGAACAGCAGGCCATTCGAATGCTTTGGAATATTCGGCTGGTCAATTGTTGTTAAACCACGTGGTGTGCAGCAACACCTGGGTGCACGGAGCTATGCACCCAAATCAGCCGATTGCATGAGGTTATGGTGCCAATGATGATTCGGAAACCGAAAAAGTTTTTGGTCAAGTTGCATCGCACGGGCAATCTAGGTGGTGTGCGTGTGCGTGCGGTGCAATCTAATTGAGCCATCAATGCCGGAACAGCTAAGCATTGGGATAACGCTACAAAATTGGCTTTCCCTGCGGCGTCCGAGAGATGCAGAGAGTTCGGGACCTGGAACTTTTCTCCTGTGCCGAGTATTATATTCAGTGTTTCGTTTCGAGGGAAGGGGATTTCGGCCACCAGCCCCGACAACGGCGTCTGAGACACCGAGTTTGTCCAAGTACCGGTACTCGGTGCGAAGCAACGCTGGCAGGGGCGGCGTGACAAGGATCCGCCTCTTGGGCCCTCATCAATGATGGGACAATTCAACAGATCAACGAAAGTCGACCAGTCATCCTGTCGGGAGAAAAAAGGCGCCAGACTGGGCAACAAATGCTCCCCAACTCATTTTCTAGGGCCAGTCTATTCATGGAAGCCCCAGTCACTGGCGCCGACGCGATCGCACCACTCCGTTTTGTCTGAGCAGCCGCCTCCGTTCTCCTACTTGCAAATCCATCTTTGGTTTGATCAGATCACACCGCACCACGAATCTCCGCGCAAATCCAACACCTGGGCTGCGGACAACAGCGAACCAAAAGACAATATTGGTAAGTTTTCTTGGTTTTTCTTTCATATTGTATTCGACAGCTTCGCGCAACCCCTTGGCCGTTGCGGACAGGCGCAGCTGCCTCGGTCGTCAGATGGTGCGATGTGCTTCAGGTCCTCGTGCCACCGCTCCGGGAGCTTGCGAGTGCCTCGAGCTTCCCCACCAGGCCAACGTCCCACCATGTTTCTAGCGGCAGACCGCATATCACCGTGGTCGCGCAGCATTGAGGCCCTTGACCTACTGCAGGGCCGCATCTGCTGCCCCGCAAATTTTTAGTTGGCCCAGCTGCGTCGACTGAGCAGGCAAGAGCATTCAATGTCAAGGTTGGAGCCTACGCTCTGGTGGTGCAGCAGCTGGAGCAGCACAACCACAGGCGGAACCCACCAAATTCGCAGTGCAAGACACCCACCACAATCCAGCAAGGCTCCAGCCAAGTCCCCCCCTCCAGCTCCGTCTCCCACCAAAAGCTCCTTCTCCCATGGTCTCGCTCAATTCTCCTGAAATTCCAATTCCAGCTACTGCCCTCTTGCTTCTCCATCTTCCCCGTATTTGGCTCTGCGGTCTTGAATTCTCTCGCCGCCATCCTCCACCTCTCTGTTTCCTGCATCTCAATCTTGCGTTGCCTAAGCTTCCCGTGGGCTTGCACAGCTGTGCCTCAACAAAGCCACGCCAGCTGCTGACCGGTACTCACCAGTGACCCGCCCAGGAAAATACCCGACTTTTTTTCCATCTCCCCGCCATCACCACTCTCCTCACCTTCAAAACCATCCCACGCACCTGACACGGTCGATAAACACATCTAGCCATGGCTCAAACGACGTCGAAGGGTGCCAATGGCGCAAAGGGCCTCTCCGCCAACGACCAGATTCAGCGCTTCGCTGCCCCCAGCCGACCTCTCAGCCCTCTCCCTGAGCACGCCCTCTTCAACGACAAGACCCGATGCTTTGTCTACGGTCTTCAGCCACGTGCCGTCCAGGGCATGTTGGATTTCGACTTCATCTGCAAGCGCAAGACCCCCTCGGTTGCGGGCATCATCTACACTTTCGGCGGACAGTTCGTCAGTAAGATGTACTGGGGCACCAGCGAGACCTTGTTGCCCGTCTACCAGCAGGTTGACAAGGCCATGGCCAAGCACCCCGAGGTTGACGTCGTTGTCAACTTTGCTTCTTCCCGAAGTGTCTACAGCTCTACCATGGAACTCATGGAGAACCCCCAGATTAAGACCATTGCCATCATTGCTGAAGGTGTCCCTGAGCGAGTAAGTTTCTCCGACCCTGTGGGAGTGACGGTTCTGGCCTTGTTGTTCAAAGGGCAACAAGAGAACGAGACGAAGCTGCCGTCCCGCCCAAACGCCCAATTGGCTTGCTGTTGTTCTGTGCTGACAGTTTTTGTAGCGAGCTCGTGAGATCGCTCATGTTGCCAAGAAGAAGGGTGTTACCATTATTGGCCCCGCCACTGTCGGTGGCATCAAGCCTGGCAGCTTCAAGATTGGTAACACTGGTGGCATGATGGATAACATTGTTGCTTCCAAGCTCTACCGCAAGGGCTCCGTCGGCTACGTTTCCAAGTCCGGCGGTATGTCCAACGAGCTGAATAACATCATCTCCCAAAACACGGATGGCGTCTACGAGGGTATCGCCATTGGTGGTGACAGATACCCTGGAACCACCTTCATTGACCACATGCTCCGATACCAGGCTGATCCTGACTGCAAGATCCTCGTCTTGCTCGGTGAGGTCGGTGGTGTTGAGGAATACAAGGTCATTGAGGCTGTCAAGCAGGGCATCATCACCAAGCCTATTGTTGCCTGGGCCATTGGTACTTGCGCCAGCATGTTCAAGACCGAGGTGCAGTTCGGCCACGCTGGTTCATTCGCCAACTCTCAGCTCGAGACGGCGGCCACCAAGAACAAGACCATGCGCGAAGCTGGTTTCCACGTTCCCAACACGTTTGAAGACATGCCTGCCGTCCTCAAGGAGGTTTACGACAAGCTCGTCAAGCAGGGCACCATTGTTCCCCAGCCCGAGCCCGTCGTTCCCAAGATCCCCATTGACTACTCTTGGGCCCAGGAGCTTGGTCTCATCCGAAAGCCCGCTGCCTTCATCTCCACCATTTCCGATGACCGTGGCCAGGAGCTGCTCTACGCCGGCATGCCCATCTCCGACGTTTTCAAGGAGGACATTGGCATTGGTGGTGTCATGTCTCTTCTGTGGTTCCGTCGCCGCCTGCCCGACTACGCCTCCAAGTTTTTGGAAATGGTTCTCATGCTTACTGCTGATCACGGCCCTGCTGTGTCTGGCGCCATGAACACCATCATCACCACCCGTGCCGGCAAGGACCTGATCAGCGCCCTGGTCTCTGGTCTGTTGACCATTGGTTCCCGATTCGGTGGTGCCCTGGACGGTGCTGCTGACGAGTTCACCCGTGCCTTTGACAAGGGCCTGAGCCCCAGAGAGTTTGTTGACGGCATGCGCAAGGCCAACAAGCTCATCCCCGGTATTGGTCACAGAGTCAAGTCGCGCAACAACCCCGATTTGCGTGTCGAGCTTGTCAAGGAGTACGTCCTGGCCAAGTTCCCCAGCCACAAGCTGCTTGACTACGCTCTCGCTGTTGAGACGGTCACCACCTCCAAGAAGGACAACCTGATCCTCAACGTTGACGGCTGCATTGCCGTTTGCTTTGTCGATCTGCTCCGCAACTGCGGTGCCTTCTCCACCGAGGAGGCCGAGGACTACCTCCAGATGGGCGTTCTCAACGGTCTCTTTGTCCTTGGCCGAAGCATTGGTCTCATTGCCCACTACCTCGACCAAAAGAGGCTGCGTACCGGTCTGTACCGCCACCCCTGGGACGACATCACCTACCTGCTGCCCAACCTCCGCGAGGGCCGGCCTGGCGCCGAGGGCAGAGTGGAGGTCCAGATGTAAGGTGCTGAAAAGTAAATGTGCAACGAGCGTGGGGCCTCTTTTTAAACGTGCATTTGATGATTTGGTGCGACGGGATATAGTGACGACGGGTGTAATAACTCGATAAATGTAGGCTAGGAAGCAGCACGTAGCTAGTTTCCACGTAATTAACTATAGACATGAAAGTTTTGGGATACTGTTCGCGTGAAGAGCACGATTACTTGGAATTGGACCACGTTGTTTCACAGCGGACGCCAATGTGAAATGTACCTGTTGGTCCAACTGCCTCGGCAGAACCTCCATCTACTGGATCTACTCCGTACTGGGCAACGACTTGTCTTGGGCAGCAAGCAAGCAGGGATGCTCCCAAGCCGCTGGGCAGCCCGCGAGTTGAGCAGCAACTTGATCTTGCATGATGCAGGCTCGTCGGTGCACCAGACCCAGGGGCCAGCACACCGACGGAGACTTTTCTATCAAAGAGCGGTGAGGATAATTTTAGCAATGGAATCATCTGTATTTGCAAGGACCCGAAAGGATCGGTAATCGCTGGGAATCGCGACAAGGTAAGGTCAAGAGGTGAAAGTGCGGTCACGTGACGCATGTAGATGCAGGAATCCGAGGGCCGCCGCTCCACACACAACATTCGAGGACTCTTTGCAAACGACCAAACCAGGAAACAAAAAAAAGCCCCAACATTACACGGCTCCGAACCACCAGAACATTGCCAATCCGGCCATTGGCGCATCCTTCGAAACAGGGCCTTTTAGAAGAACTCGTCCTACGGTCCCAGGGCGAAGGTGCCGCGTCCGCTCGGGACAAATAGCCAGCGCAACAGGAGCCCAAGGGCGGCATTGAGCAAACACACCACACGGACGAGACCATGTCCTTCTTCCGAATCACACTCCACCGGTCGGCGATTGGACTCCCCGAGCGAACGAGGGGCGTGCTGGCGGCGCTGGGCTTGCGCAGACGCATGCAGACCGTGTTTCACCCCGTGGAGCCGCAGTTTGCCGGCATGATTTTCAAGGTCAAGGAGCTGGTGAGGGTGGAGGAGGTGCAGCAGCGGCTGAGCAAGCGCGAGGTCAAGGCCAGCAGGACGCCTGACGCCGGCTTTTACATTGAGAAGGCAGTTCCGCGGATGTGACGGGGTTTGGCTATGTGGGGAGGAAGTGCAATGTACTATGTGACGAGGAACGGAGCAACAAAAGAAGGCCTGTATATATATACCCGGTTCCAAAGCACTTGCATCACAATGTACGATAAAAGGGGAAACAAAAAAAATCATCAATTTCGCTATTCCATTACGCCTAGACCGTAATATACATTGAGCACGCTCTGTTGCTTCACGGCTTAGAAACTCCTCGCCTTGTCAACGTACTCCTGCGACGGGGTTTCGTACTCGTTTACGAAATACGTCTCGCAGTTGCGACCCAGCCACACTGTAAACTTGCCAATTTCTTCCCTCAAACGTGAGACGGACTGCTGGTCCATGTTTGTTTGAGCCAACAATTCGGGAAGAGACACTAAAGCCTGATTAGCAAGTGATATTTTTTGGGACGGCATGGTTCATCATGTTTGGGGAGAAAACATACCAAGTAGACGGGCTAGGTGCTCGGCGCCGTAGACGTCACAGACACCCTTGTATTCAGACGAGTCGGCATTGTCCCATAGTTTGCGAATGTCAATGTATTGGTGACGCTCGAAGCTGGGATTGTTAGTGGGCGTGCGACGGACGGCAACGATTGAGAGCTCATTGCAAAATGACAGACATGGGGTTGGTTTCATCAGCACGTACCGATAGAGCAGTATCCTACTAAGTGCCTTGTCGAAATACTCACCAAGGCCAGCGACAACTTCTTCCAAAATGTCCATGCTTGCCGATCCCTCTTCCCGATGGGGCCGCTCAAAGGAGAGGTAGTCCTCGAGAATCCTGGCGACAGGCTTGGGGTGCGGGAGAGGCACAAGCTGGTTGTTCTTGGTAATATTCTCCCAGTCGTCGACGAGCATGGCCTGGATGTGATCAGGCACGGGAATATTAATCATTGGTTTGCTGTGGAATGCATCCTCCTATGCATGGTTAGTCGCACGATTGCCATTGCCAATGCAGCGTGTCGATGCTGAATCAAGGGATGGAAGTTGCAAGACGGGCACCACTCAGTCCACTGGGCTGGAGCGCCGATGAAGCCAACTGGCGAGATGCGGACAGAGGAAACACACACCACTGGACGAGCGGGCCGGCGACTCATTGTGCGCGGTTGAGCAGGTGGTCCCTTGGGCCTCCTTCTTCTTCCTCTCCCTCTTCCTCTTCCTCTCCCTCTTGGGCGCAGCTCTGTGTGGCTTCAAAGAGCGGCTTTGGCTCGGGGGAGGCACCTCGTAGCGTCTGTCAAACAGCGCGTTCCCTTGGGCATCCAGGTAAGAATGCCTGGGCCGGGGAAGGACCCGGAGATGATCAGACGCCACTGGAAAAAGCTTGATGCTGCTGGCAACGCTGCCCCGTTTGGCCCTTGGAGATGGTTCTGGCTCATCTTGCCCGAGGGGCGCCATAGTCGCGGCATCTGGTTGTGGGCACCCACGCACGTTTGACAGGGGGAATGTCTGGCGCGCATGTTTCCTCCGCGGGGGAGCAATTTTTGGCGGCCCCTGAGCCTTGACTCTCTTGCAGCCCTTGCCGGCTTTGGAGGCTTTTGAGCCCTTGATCTTGTTGGTGTTGACACCAAGGTCTCGGGCATGCTGGGACATGTCGCAACGGGCCATTTTTGTGCAAGTGTATTCGAAAAGGAAGGAATGCGATTCTTGTCTTCTTCTTTTTTGACCGCTGGCCCTGCGCTTTAAGAAGCAGAAGATGGGGGGGAATATTGGGCAGTTGATTCTTCCAGTTCAGATGCAAGCCTGTCAAATATTGCCAACAGCCAGTCCATGCTTTCCCATTGGCGTGCCTGAACACATCACCAACCACGAAAACTCAAGACTGCCGTGACGGCTGGGTGAATGGGGGAAGGGCGGGATTTAGGTCCAAGGAAGTGTTTGCTTGGTGGCACCAGAGGACCTGGTCAAATCTTGTCGCGAACAGGAGGGGAGGCTCAGGCATGGACGCGAGAGCCGTAGGGAGAGTCGCTGGCGGACATGGCCAGCACTTGCTGCGCGCCCCAAAAGTTGCATCATGTTCAACGGCTGAACAAAGAAAGGGACGGCAAAAAAAAAAAAATTTTTTTTGTCAAGGACGACAGAAAACGAATGGCAAACGTATGGAAAACATTCCTCACCTGTTCCAATTCCCAGTCCTTGCCTCTCCTCCCCCCTCGTCCCCCTTGAGGAGCGCCCGAGCCTCGTTCCTCGCTGCCTCTAGCCGAGTCGCCTCCCTTGACATTCTTCTTTGGTTGTTTGGTCGTCTTCTGCATGCTGTTCTTGAGCTGGGCGTGGAGTTGCGCGGCTAGCTCCTTGTGTTCAGCATCAAATGGCCTGATTCTATCGGCAAGAACCCAGTCATCCCACGTGTTCTTCCAGCCTTTGTAGTGAACCTTGTAGCGAAAGCCGTCGCCGGGCTTTTCTCCAGGCTGTACATCCATAATCTTGGCCTCGTAGAGCATGTCCATGTGAAAGCACAGGACCTTTTCGTCCTTGTTGAACTGGGGCGTCTGCTGCTGACGCGCGGGGGCCATGATGGGCAAAAAGTCTTGATGTGTGGAAGAAGTCGTTGGGATTTTTGATCGCGCCGCCCCTTGGCTGACAGGAGCCGCGTTCCGGCGGCGGCAGAGAATTGCTAGAAATTAAAGGCCAGGAATAATACAGAGGCCGGTGAAATGGCGATGGATGCGAAACCAAGGATGATCGGGGCGCAAGATTAATGCCGGCTCGCACAAAACGAGGACGCGAGCATTGTCTGGTCTGTGTGAGGAAGCCGCGTTAATTGATTGCATAAGTCAGTCAGTCCCCAGGCAAGACCCAGTCTGGTGGTTCCTTTGTACCAAGTACGGAGTACATCTGCACGCGACGCGATTTTCTGCGAGCCTGCTGGGGCTGATCTATGATTGGTTGAAAGCCCGGAAAGGCTACATGCTGTCCTTGCGCTGTACGGAGTACAGACATGCAAAACCAGACACAACGGGGACAAAGCTCCAAGAGTCAAGGGAAACGTTTTAAATTCTTCATTATTTAACCGTTTTGCTTCGATATTGAATTGTATGTATGCCTTGCTGTGCCTGTGAGCCGGGCCACAATTTTGGACCCAAGATTAGTGTTGCCAGGTGCAGGCCACATTTAGCTGCTTTCCAAGTACATGGACAAGCTGAAGGATACATGATACTACGGATTGGCCAACTGGAATGACTTGAGTGGCGCAGCTAATATCTGTCAGTCAGCAAAATGAGTATGAACAGTGTCTATCAAATGAATTCATCTACCGCGAATCTCAAAGTAGGTGACATTCCGCGATGATGCATCAAGTGGTGAGAATCTCCACAAGTAACCACGCCACTCAACGCGGTCGGCGCGTGGTCAACCTCGCAACGACAACCTCACCAGATCCAACGCAGACACAAAAGAAAAAATGGCACCGACAGAATCCGCAATCCTATCGCACTACCTTCTCCTCCCGGCGCCGCTGACATCCATCCAAACACTAGAGCAATTCCGGGCGCTCTTCCCGCGATCCTGGCAGTCGCACCCGCAGGTGCGCCTCCTGTTCCGCGACCTGCAGGCGCAGCGCAACAGCGCCATCCACACCGTCACGGAAAACATCGAGGTCGAGGCGCGCCGCGGCGTGGCCATGAGGCGCCAAGTGCTCAGGGTTGCGCTCGAGGAGGCCCGAGACGAGGACGGCGACGCAGAGGTCGAGATCGAACGAGCCGTAGGTGCCGCCCCCCGTTGCGCGGCGCTGCTGCCAGGAGACGTGCTAACGCGCGGCAGCTGTTTGGGAGCAAATCCGGCGCCAAGCAGTCCAAGTACACGCTGCACAGCGTCCTGCCGGACCTCGAGGGCGCGGCGGCGGCCCTCGAGTCCGAGATACAGAGGCTCGAGGACGAGGAGACGGAGCTGCTTGCCAACATACGCCAGACCGTCGAGGACCTGAGCGACCTGCGCTACGGCAAGCTGTCCAGCGCCCAGGTCAAGCACGACGTGGTGGACGGCCTCACTTCCTTGCAAGATGCGTGCGAGCGCAAGACATAACTTTCGCTAAGCATTACATTATTTTTGGTCTACCGCGTTCTGAGAATGAACAGTAAGTTGAAGCTTTCATCCAAGGAATTTACACCACTTCCGACACCGTCCCATTACAATGCTTATTCCCTGATACAATGTATTTTTAATTCAAGCCTGCCCTGTCTTGTTTCTCACACCTGCCAGCCTCCGCCCTCCCTGCCCCTTTCGACGCAAAAAAACACGTTTCCTAACACAAGTCGCAGATGAAGTAGAGAGCATTATTAAGTCGATGGAGCCCGTTCACACCAGGCGTGCAGGAACAAGAAAGGGAATTTCCGTGCCTACTAGGCCCGACGCTGACCGGCACTAGCACCGGCGCCTCTAGGGGCAGGGCCGGGGGGAGGAGGCGCCAGGCGGTTGCCCATGAAGCTTCGGCTGGCAAAGGAGACGATCAACATGAAGAGCCAGTTGGGGACGAGACTGAAGCCCCACATGAGGTAGCCGTAGGGAACGGAGAGGCCAAGCTCAGTGAGCTTTCCATTGAAGGGGTGGAACCACGAATCGAGGAGAGTGAAGCCAGCGTCCTCCTTGGTCTCGGCCGAGCGGTACTTGACAAGCTCATCCGAGGTGGTGGTGGTAAGGTTGAGTCGCTTCTTGTAAATGTCAACAGAGGCAGGGGGGGGCAGCAGGTTGATGGACCAGACGCTTGCGGTGCCAGCATTCCACGAGTTGCACAGGATGGGCTGGTCGTCGCAGTTGATCATGCCCATGTGAGGAGCGCTGGGGAGGAGGGCAAACTTGGCAGCCGTCTCGTTGAAGGCCCTCTCGACCTTGGTGCAGTGGCCTGGAAGTGGTTAGCGCAACTGTTGTAAACGCCATCTATTTCTGCCTTTGTTTCTTGTTCAAGCAGCAGGGGCAGCAGCAGCAGCAGCAGCTCAATGTAATTTCGCAGATTACTCACCAAAGCAGGTCTTGTTGCGACCAGACACCAGAATCCACCACTCGGTAGGAACCGTAGCACCCGGGGCGACGGGCTCGTAGAGCGTCTCCTTCCAGTTGTCCAGCGTCAGGGTGGACATCTTCATGCTGCCCAGCTTCGCCTCGAGCGCGGCAACGGGATCATGGTTGCCCGGGTTAGGAATATAAGACGTAATCTTGTCCATGAACGTCTGGAACTGCGCCTTGTACTGGCCCAATGGGTCTTGCTGGGCGGAAGCCAGCAGCGGCAGCGCCGCGACAACGGCAGAGGTAGAGAAGCGCATGGTTGGACGGAAGCTATGGTGGCCGCCGTTAGAATGCGCGACGGGGCAGACTGGCTGTAGCAAAGGGACTCACTTGGAAAGGAGAAGGTAGCAAAAGCCGAGGAGACCAAAGAACGAAAAAAAAAAAAAAAGGCGATGGATGGAGCGAATCGAGTCGGAGAGAGCTTGCGCAAAAGGGAAGGGTGAAGTGGCGGCTTTGGGGGGCCAGGCGGAGTTTGAAGGGTCGCGGAAGGCAAAAGCTGACAATGGCAATCAATACTAGCAATTTACCCCGTAATATCCAGCTCTGGAACGAGACCTTTGGTGTGCTCCAGCCCGTAGCTTCCTCCACCAAGACCAACGAACGACTGGGGCGGCGGGGGCCTCATTGGCCAGCGACCCCAAAGGGGGCCACCTGCGGGCCGCTCTCACTGGTTGAGCTGTCAACAGCTTTTTGCAGTGGGTACCGCTTTAGTCTGTGTTTGATGATTGGAACTCTACAAGAGAACGGCGACCCGCGACGTCAAGAAGAGTGACATCAGTGGAAAGAAAAAAAAAAAAAAAAACATGGCGCATGGTTGCAACCGGAGCCTCTTGCCGCCAATCAATTCTTCAACGGCGATGAATTGATAGTGCGCTAGAGCCAGTACGCTTTTTTTTTTCTGGGTTCCTTAATCTGGAGCATTCTGGGGTTTGCTGTGGGTGGGGGCTCTCGGCCGCGAGCCCGACACGCCACTTTGACTTGGACATTGCCTCTCGCCAAGCAATGGAGATGCACTTGGCCACATTGTCGACTTTTCAGCCAAAACTTGACGTCTAAATGGTACGTCTAAGCTGTCTCCCACGTCGAGGCCAGACCCGTAGACTTTGTCACTCAGCCGCTAACGTGTTATCAAATGCAGGCGCCAGAGCCCGTGAAGCGCAAACGCGGTCGGCCCTCCAACGCGTCCAAACTGCTCCAGGCACAGTCCAGCAGCGCAGGCCGCTCGTCGCAAGCCCTGAAGCGCCAAGGACCAAGGAGAAGCGACGCCGGGGAGGATTCGAGGCGCAAACCAAAGCAGTCGTCTCTGCGCGAAAGCTGGGCTTCCACGACGGGGCGGCGAACCACGGCCGGCGAAGATGATAGGGACGACAGGCAAAACAAGAGAGCGCGCGTATCGGACGCCGCGAGACGACCTGGCCAAGAGGCGGCTGTAATTGGGCGTCGAGGGATCCCGCAGCCAAACCAGCCGGGCTCAATGGGCGAGGCTCGACGTCGCACTGCGCACGTCGACGGCGACGACGGCGACGCTTCCAGCCGGCCAGCACTCAAGTCGCCCGAAAAGCCCTACGTCCACGTCGCACCTCACACGCGACGCGTTCGCCAGTCGGCCATCGAGTCCAAATGGACGCCGCTCGCAAACGCCTCCCTAACCGCCGTGTCGTCCACTCTCCAGTACGCCCAGCGGCCTATTCTGCAACGCCTGGCCGACTCCGAGCTGCGTCGGGAGCACACGGCCTCTGCCCTGCGCCAAATAACGCACCGTATCGCGCGCAAAATCACCCGCGGCCTGCCGTTTCCCCCGGCCAGTATGCCCGCCAACGTGGGTCGCGCGCCGCTGCAAAGCGACGGCGGCCGCGAGGTGGAGCTCAACTTTGAAAGCGTGCTCGACGGCAAGCTCAATCTCGAGAGACAGCTCGAACCTGCGCTGGACGGGCTCGAGGTCTTGCGGCGGGAGAAGGAGGCCATGGAGGAGGAGCTGGAGCGGGACTATGTGACCCTGCGGAATCTAGAGGCCGGCGCGAGAGCCCAGGCCAGGGAGCAGAGGAGTCTGCTCAAGAAGGCGCACGTTCTCACGCCGGCACCGTCAATAAAGCAGGAGGAGGGGGGGGAGGGCCTGCAAGATCATGACGGCTTTGAGTTTACTCGGGACCCCGGCACCGCGTCGGGCAGTGCATTTGCGGTAAGTCTCGGCCGGGACGAGTCTCTTCAGAAGCATGGTACTAATGTCTGTCGGCAGGATATCCATGACGATGACGAAATGCACTCTCTGGCGGTACAGCTGGGCGACCACGTCGACAACATACGGGCGAATCTGGAACAGACAGAGGGTATTTTGCCCCTGGTAACGAGGAGCAGCGCCGCCTTGAGAGCGCTTCTATTGAAGCATTTGGATCAGAGGGCCTATGAGCAGGCCATCTTGGGCTGAGGAGGGCTGCCTTGAAGGTGTTGACACCACTGGCAGCTGACTCCCATGTTTTATAGTTTGGTTTGGGCGAATTTTTGACGGAATAGCGAACAAGGGTCGGCAGAATACCCGGCAACGGGGGCGTTGGCGGTTTGATTGGTTTTTTTTGGGGTGAGTTTTTTTTATGCTGGTTAGCCATCTCACCATCTCCCTCTCTGGTAAAAGGGATCTACGAATTGATGAATTGGCTCTCGCAAGAGCCAACAATGTAATCATGAAAAGGAAATGCAGTGCTTTGGGGCGTCACATGAGTACACGACATGGTCACCGTTCATCACTTTTGGAACTTGAATTGCCTAGACCCATCTCGTTGTTATTCAGTCTCCATAACTGGATGACTATTTTTATAGCCAGCTCATTCGTAGAGCCAAGAGCAACAAAGGAATGTAATTAAAAACACATCAGACGAGTCTAGAGACCAAAAGTTGAAGTAGAATCAAGTCATTTACAGCTGACCGCTCTTGTCAATGACAATCTTCTTCTTGGTCTTGCCAGAGCCGCTGCCAAAAGACTCAATCTTCTGGACAACATCCAGGCCCTCGGTGACCTCACCGAAGACGACGTGCTTGCCATCGAGCCACGAGGTGACAACGGTGGTGATGAAGAATTGAGATCCATTGCTGGAATGAGTCACAAAAATAGTCAGCTTTGCTTTTTTTTTTTTCTCTTTTTTACGGAGCCAATGAGGGCAGAGGAGGCGCAACATACGTATTAGGACCGGCGTTGGCCATGGACAGCAGACCGGGCTTGGTGTGCTTCAGCTTGAAGTTCTCGTCGGCAAACTTCTCGCCGTAGATGGACTTGCCACCAGTGCCCTGCGGTAATTTCTTTTAGCGACACACGCTCGCTGTTGCTTGAGGACAAGCTCTTTTTAGACCCGACGACTTACGTTGTGGTTGGTGAAGTCACCACCCTGGAGCATGAAGTCGGGAATGACACGGTGGAAAGAAGAGCCGGCATAGCCAAAGCCCTTCTCGCCGGTGGCGAGAGCGCGGAAGTTCTCAGCAGTCTTGGGGACTACATCGTTGTAGAGCTTGAAGACGATTCTGCCAAGGGGAGCTGTAGGCGAGCTTGCGTGTCAGCTACTCAATTGCTCCGTTTTCCTTCTCCCTCCCCTGCACAGCTCCAATTCCAGAGGGATATACATACCACCGTCAGCGGAGACCTCGAAGAAGACCTGGGATTGGGCCATGATGACTATATGATGGAGGATTGAACAGGGTTTTTTTTTGGGAATGTGTTGATGGAGGAGGGAAATCTCGAATGGAGGGGAGCAAGTGAGGGGTCAAACGTCATTCAGATTCAGCAGGCGGGGCTTGGATCAAAACAGGAGCTGGGAGCTCTCTCCGCCAATCAGGGCTGATTACTGTGTTGACCCAGCGCCCCAGCCACCAATGTGGTTGGATGGTTGGGTGAGCCAGGCTGTTTTTTTTCTTTGTGCTTCGATCAGCTCCAGGCTGGGGACCAATTGAAGTCAATGCGTGTTGCGTTGATGCCTGTTGAGAAACGTTGTTCAATCTGGGTACTGCCGAGCCATGGTACCACACGAGAAAGGTTGGAGAAGACTCCTTTTGCAGTCTGTCGTGCAGGTAATTAGCCAAGGTACCTACCTTGAGAGGTACTGCCTACCTACCTACCTAGGTAGGTAGGTAGTTCTGTTGGCTCTGTTGGCTCTGTTGGCTCTGTTGGCAATTCACCGGCTTCCGCGAGCTATCCAAATCCGGGCACAGGGTGAGTGGGTTTGCCAGCTGCAAAACCAGAGCCATCTTATGCATGTGTTTTTTATGATACGCCACCGGTTGTGCATACTTTCGGGCTGGGTACTGCTAGATCACTCAAGTATCTTCGCGCGCGGCCCCAGTTTTTGGTGACTGGTTTAGGAATGAATTGCTGTCTTGTAATAGATAAAAATTACGATGCAGCCCATATGACTATTATAAATTGATTACAAGACCGCAGTTTGTCACCAAACTTGCCACCAAAAACAGGGGTGGCGCGCCATGGTATTCAGCCATACTCTGTGCTTCAATTATAGCATGTGTCGTACGAGTACAAGACAATGGATACCCTTGCATTAGATGCATTAGATGGTGGCATGCTAGAGACATTCTGCCGGATCATGTCTTGCATACGAATGGAGGTTGAAGGGGGCGCGTCACAGATCTACTTCTACGGCACCGCACATGGCATTGCAAGTTGCCAGCATTCAGCAACATTCATTTCTCGAGATCAAGTCATGCAGAACATGATGAAGTACATATATACATAAATAAGAAGCGAAGAGAATAGGAAACAAGAGTCTATACAAGAGTCGAAAATGACAAATCTTGCTTGTGTCATTGTCCAAAAAGTCTGCGCCGAATTGTGCCCAGCACTTCTTTGTTCCATTGGCGCAAAATTGCCTTGCCGCGTTTCAAAACCCGGGCTGCATCAAAGCTTGATGAGCCATTCAGCGTTCCCCGTCTCCAAATGCTCTTCTATATCCAATGGGCCCCGTATCAACATGAAATTGACCCGAGAAAAAAATGAAATGCCAGGTTCCTCCACTACACCACCAGGAGGCTTCCATGACCATGCTAAAGGCTCTCAATCGAGAAGAATCAAATGCAATGCATAATCCGTCCCTTTTACTTCATCCAAGTCATCGTTGTCCGGCAACGTCACTGGCTGATACTTAGCGACGGAGGCGAGCAAAGCCAGAGGGTTTGGGGGAACCACTGGTGTGGTGAGTGCCGTTGCCGGCGGGGTAGGGGACAACGGTGACCGTGTGCTTCAGGGTCGTGGTCTCATCTTCGCAGACGTCAGAGTCCACGGGACTGCTGGTGGTGACGGGCTTGTTGGTGGCAGCAGGCTGAGTAGCAGTGGGTTCTTCAGTGTCAGCAGCGGTGACGCTGGGGCTGCCAATAGTAACATAGACGGTGGAAGCAGGGACAGTAACAGTCTCCTTGGCCACGGTCACGGTCACAGTAGAGGCAGCACATTCGGCGTCGCTGCCGCCCTTGTTTCCGTTTCCGTTACCGTTACCGTTACCGCTGCCGTTACCACCATTGCCGCCACTGCTTCCAGTAGGGTGGACTCTCGAAACAGTAATGGTGCGGGTGATCTTGGTGGTAGCAGTGGTCGTGGTGGTTTGGTCGCCGCCGACGGCATCAGCATTTGCTTGGGTGGTGGTGGAAGGAACGGCCACGGTAATGGTCTTCTGGGTAGTGACGGGAATGACAGTCGTGGCAACAGAGGCGCTGGAGCCGCTCCCAAGCGTCATGGTCACAGTCTTGGAAGTGACAACAGGCGTGACGATGGTGGACACGCCGGGCTGAGTCGCATCGACTGAGGAGCCATTGGCGGGCGGGGTTGGCTGAATAGATTGCGTGATGGTAGGGGCCAGAGTTGTGCCAACAAGGCCACCGGTAGAAGCCTTGGCAATGACGGAGGACGAGATACTGGGAACGTCGGACACGGGGCAGACGGTCTCGGTCAGAACAATGGTATCAGTCACGACCATGGTGGTCTTCTGGGACTCGGGCAAGTTGGCAATGCCGGTGGCATGGGCCGGGCAGTTGGTAACAGTAGGGGCACAGCTGGTGATGGTGTGTACCTGTGTGGTCTTGACAGTCAATGTCGTCAGGTTATCGGTAGCATTGCCACGGGGGAAATGCAAGTGTCGGCCTGGGTTGTAGGCTGAGGCCACGGCGGCCAGCATGCCGAGAGCAGCGACAGTAGACTTCATCTTGTCGGTACGTAGCACACAAAGGTTTTGTGTCTTTTGTTTCAGTTGGTGGTTGAAGGACAATCTGATATCAGACTGTACTATCTCTCTCTTCCAATCTGGTGAGTCTTGACTTGGTAGAAGTTAAAGAGCGAAAGTCGATTCCGCCTTGAAAAAATCAGTGGAAGCCTAGCTTTTCTCACTCGATGGTAATGAAAGAAAATTGGTCAGTGGTTCGGTGGTTCAGTGAGACGAAGCCTGCTCGACGTCTTGAATCGATATATAGAGCTGTGGTAGCAAGGACGGCGGTATGGAACACGCCAGAAAAGAATGTATGAAGTGACAGTCAGACGACTTGAGAGTGGAAGAAAGGAGTGAAAAAGAAAGAAGGCAAGATTTTTTTTCGGGAGAGAGAGAGTGAGGGTATAACTACAAATGGAGGCCTGGCCGAGAGAGGGGCGTACGAGGCAAGGAGAGGATCCGGTATGGACTTGTTCTTCAGACTGACTTACACAGCACACACCAGGCGGCGAGCGTAGCAAGATGAAGACGGTCGATGTCGTGGGTGGGGCGATGCTCGTGTGTGCATGGGCCCAAAACAAGAACAGGGACCAGGGGGATCACTTCATGGCTTGTATGAGGCGGATAAGGACGAACAGGTTTGCCAATGTAGGTGATCTTGGCTTTCTGAACTCCCGGCCCCATCGAAAGCCTTGGTCCCCGCCGCTGAGAGGACCAGCACCACCAAGTCAGAGAACAAATTGGAGGCACACAGCCACCTCCAGATGACACACATGCCCCATCGACAAAATTCCATCGGGCAGCACTGTATCTACTGTACGGAGCGCGTGCCGGAAGGCGTGGATCACCTCAAGTCAGCAGGTAAAGGGAGACGGAAGACATTCCGAGGCAGCGCCAGGCAGCCAGGCACGGTATTCCCGGAGCATCCAGCGGACGAGTTGGGTAGCAAACTGCGTAGAGCATGGGATGACAGGGAGGGACAGCGTGGTCAGGGCGGCGCAAAGTCGGACTGCTGCCCAGGGTGGTGAGCCAAAGAAGTGTTCCAAATGTTTGGGGGCATTGGCTTACCGGCATACGGAGTAGAAGGACCAGATTGCTTCTCGTCCACGGCCAGGGGCACCCAGAAGCGCGCTCGAGAGCAAATGATGGAAGAGCATGAGCCCCCCCCCCCCCTTTTCAGATGTTGCCTTCGCTTCTACGACGGAGTAGGACAAGTTTTTAGCTCAGGGGCCTTTTAGGCCTTGGCTCAGATGCAGGTACCAGGAAGGTGCTCGAATCTGAGACGAACTGCAGGCCAATCATCCAGCCATTGACTCCGGTGAGCTCCACTTTACGGCGCCATCCCGAGCCAAAGATTCGATCGCCGTTAATGCCCTCGTCAACTCTTGATACCAATCACCAGCTTCTTACCGCAGAAGCGCCCATGTTGTACAACAGCACCGTTGGCCTCGCGACAGGAAGCTCCGAATGATATCGACGCACGATATTCGGAACACGGCAGATAAGGCAGTCACATCGCACCAAGCCAGACACGGGAAAGCAAAACTCTTCCATGGCAGTTCGGCCCTTGGCTGACACCAGTCACCAGCTGAAGAGAACTGACTAGGCGCCGAATTGCATTCTTCACCGCACAGAAATACGGGTCAAACTAGACTTTCTTCTCTTGCCCCGTCTGCGCACAAAGTCAAGTCCCTGCGCCATCTTCACAACACATACTGTACATACATACTTCACGACTCAGTTCGGTGGCGTCAACCCTCAGACCCATCGATGGCCCGCTCGTCTCGTCGGTGCCTGACCACGTTGTGGACACACGAAGGCTCGGCTAATATGAACAATAAAACTCATCAATTGTCCAGATGGAGTACAGCGATTAATTACATGCCGGAACCGCACCGACCGAGACGGTATCCACAGATGCTAGGCGTGGATTTGCAGGTACCTACTCCGTACATTGCAATAAGCTCAGGCACCTTTATCACGCCCGACGATGAGCCCACTATTGTCCCAAGTCGGAAGATAATCATGTCTGATGCAGACAGCGCATGGTGAATTACAGCGCCACTATTGTGCATTGTTGTGCGGTACAAGACGTCGCTGTACAGCACCGTAATGCTTGATACCCCCTTGCGCCTTTGGTGACATTTTCAAGAGAGGCTTCTCAATCTTCTTGGCGAGCCCATCAGCCAACCTTCAATATTTTGGCATCCCTGGATTCAACATTCCACACAACACGCCTTTTCTTGGGCGGAAATATTAGTGATTACAATATCCCGCCTTCAAGGTCGTTCTGGATCCGAAGTACTTCACATGCCAATCATCACCAGAATCTTGCCACGGAAAGAGTCGAGACCGCCAAAAAAGACTGGTTCTGTATCACGTATGTGAATGGCCGATCCATGTCAACCTTGAGATGCTGACAATTCCGACCTGGCCATTTACCGCGCCGACATCGAGGGCTCCCTGACAAAGGGTCAGGCACCAAGTGGACAAGCATCCATCCACAGGCACCGGGCCAAAATACCAGACACGCCCCCGCTTCTCTGCTCCAACCAAACAAACAACAACAATGGAGCCACGCCAGCCCAGCTGGCGCCAGAAGCCAGAACAGACGAACAACACACACTGTTTCTCAGAGGGGTGCTGAAACCGCCACCAAACAAAGCACACTGTGTTGCTTCCTTCCCCTGATATGACGCCCCCCATGCTGCCAAAGCGCGCATCCTCGCGACCTTTGCATTGTTCTATTTTCGCTACCCACTCCTGCATTTCTCAATCCCAGGCGCAAAACCCAAGCACTGGATACCGAGGCTACGGGGTACGAAACACAAACTTGACCCTTCACATTCCCGCTGGTGGTCAGTCAACCCGTCCAGTCAACCCGTCCAATGTGCCCCGAATGGCTGCAAGGCAAGCCCCCTGATCCACCCCGTCGCCAGTGACTCGCGGGGGGGCAAAAATCTCGCCGTTTCAGACCCCCGCGTTCAGCTCAGCGCTTGCTCTTACCCGGCGGTCCTCTTGACTCTTTAGTCTGATAATTCTCCGAATTCCCTCACATCCTGCGCCATCTGACAACAGTGGCGATTCACAAGTCAACAGTACTCTAAGCGCCCCCATCGTTGTATTGTAATTGGGCTGTTGCAGCACCACACGTGCAATCTCATTTTTATCATCTGCTTTACCATTAAAAAGAAAAGAAAGGGGAAAAGTGGGAATGTCTGCTCAAATTTTATTTCCTCGTCTAGTGTTGTATTGCATAACAATTTGCGCCGAGTATCACAGCCGGGATTGCCGGGACATGTCCGCGAGTCAATGGTGTATTTTTCTTCGAATACAATCCGCCAGCCATCGTAGGGAAAGCCTTTGAACCACCTAGGCAGTTGCTCAAGTACGGATACTCTCCTTTGATATTGTACATATCATCAGTCACGTTAGTCTTGCCCAGTGCTGCCATGACTGCTGTACATTAATGCTCACCGTGCCGCATCATATTGCAAAATAACCGAGTATGCTTCCATAAAAGAGACTGCTGACAGATCGTATGCCCATTTGACCCGCGCATCATGATGACGCTCTGCTTTCAAGTCATATTGTCCAGCTGCCTCACAGCCCGCTGATCCCTGATCCTCGTAAAGCCAGTGTCACGTCTGGTTCAATTGCTGTGGGTGGGAAGTTTCAAACAAGGCGACTTGGGGCGAACTCTTAATTTTCCAGTGGACTCAGACTCTTGAGTTACAAAGTCCATAAAAAAGACAATAATAAAGTAAACTTGCCAAGTCGGTACCTGAGCGTGTCCACAGAGTCATGCGCCCCATTTATGTTGTCATCATTCCACTTCTTCTATCCTCGGGCGAGGTTGTTTGGGCGCTTGGCTGTTGTTAGCCTCGGGGTTGACAGTCAGTCCAGCGAGGCTGGTAAGGCCACCAGCACTCCTGTCATTCGCTCGAGGAAGCAGATTTTGAGCATCCCAATGTCCCAGACTCTCAACCGCGTCCCGGGCATATTCTTGTACAAGGCCGTCGTTATCCGTGTCTGCAATGTAGTTCAAAGTCCGTTCTATGTCCTCCCGGCTGGCATCTGTGAGTCCAAATCCGAGCGAGTGGCCAGACTCTCTGGCTTGGCTCAATGTCTTTACAAAACTAAAGACAACCCTGATGGCTGCCCTGCGGAGAATACCGTATTCAATGTCTCTCTCAAGAACCAGAACATTAAGGCAGAGATCGACTGCGTTGGACACCAGAGATGGTCCGACACCGACAAGGTTGGTCTCCAGCGCCACTCCAAAGATGGAGAGGGCAGAGGCCCGCATGCGAACATCCTCGCTGCCGCGCTTGCTCTCCCAACCTTGTAGTATTCGTGCTATGATATCGTTGTTGGCTTGCTCCTCTTTCGTCGCTGGCTCATCGCCGCCGAGGTCCATATCCTCGTCGTCATCATTGCTGTTTGAGACACGCGCTTCCTTCAACGCTGCCAGTTTCTCCTCACGAGCTTGCCTAGCCATCGTTTTGGGTCTGTATCCTCGCCGGCTAGCAATAGCCAGCAATGTTTCCGACGTTTGCTGAGCCACACTGCCAGAGAATGTTTCACCAAGCCGTTCAATCACTTGAACCAAGGCTTCTCCGAATCGTAGTCGTACATCAGTCGTGAGCTTCTCCTGGGGATCCAAGTAATTGTCGAGTACTTCACGAATTGTTGAATTGGGATGTTTGTTTGCTAACTGCGTGAAGATCTTGACTACCCGGTTAACGATGTAGTCCTCATTGTTCCTGAGCAAGTTGGACATCAAAACTGTGGTGGCAGTGATATCCAGAATAGGACTCTCCGCAAGTATGAGCGTTGAAAGCATGTTGAGGCCTTCCGAAACGACCGGTGGTGGACTATCGCTGTCCCCTGTAATGTAGCTCATTGCCAAGTTGTAAGTTCTCTTGTCCTCGATCTGACGAATAGACGGAGCCGCTGAGGTTTCCACTGACGCCGGTTGAACTTCATCTCTGTATTTGAGCAGCATGGCCAAGTTCTTCGCAGTGCGGGATACATCGGAACTGCCCGATGTGCTAATTCTTTCGAGCGAGTCTTCAATCAGCTTCAAGTCTTGTGGGTTGATATTCGATCTTTGAAAGCTAGATGCTGTTACAACCATGTTGAGAAGGCTGAGTACCACAGATATCAAGTCGTCTCCAAGAGATGTGCTGCCGTCGCCTTGGAGAAGCTGGCATATAATCTCTAGAAGTTGGTCGAAATTGCCAACTAGTTTCTCCGGTGATAATTCCATTAGTTTTTGTAAAACTGCGACTTCAGCCAGATCTTGAATAGGAGGAGCCGAGGCTTCATCAGGGATTGTCGTCTTGATTGTGGGCTTGTCTTGTTCCTCCACAGCCCGCACCCATCGGCGCATGAGGGAAAGAAAGAGTGCGGATATTTCTTTGTCTGTGCAGGACTTTGTAAGAATATGTACAAGTTTATCAGCCTTTGTGTCTACCTCTCTCAAGTCAGGTGAGGCATCGCGTTGGGACTGAATTGGCACAATCGCTTCAATGTTGGACTCATCAACAAGTCGGTATTTCCACACCTTGCTCGAGCCGGCAACTGAGCCCTCGCAAAGTATGTTTCGGATAATGGGACAAATATTTTCTACCTGCCCAAATAACTTCAAGTACGTTTGTAGAAGATGCTGTGCCGGGTTGCAGTACTTTTGCGAAGTAGCTTCTGAAGCATTGGAGACCGAACCAAGTGCCCACAGCTGAAATAGGATCGGCTTCAAAACCCTGGCGCATAGACCAGTGGACGGATTTGACAGAATCAAGACGTTCAGTCGCTTCAATGCTCGTTCAAGCTGGACACTGGAAACGACTGCCTTCTTGCGGCTCAAATCAACAATGTCATCCTCCTCGTGCTCGCTTTTGATCTCAAGATTTTCGCTCTCCAATTCTCGGAGAGATGGGTCGATATTTGCTAGCAGTGGTTGTACAAAGACATTCCAGCCTGGTGACCCTGTAGACAGACTTAGCTTGCCGCATCACAAAGGTCTTGTCGTGGTGTGGACAGCCCATACCTGGAGCACCGGTTGCCTTCTTGCCGAGGATGCCAAAACCTACTATTTGAGCAGCGGTTTTTGCCAAATCCGGACCAGCATCGCCGTCGAATAATTGAAGTAATTGGGGACCGATGGCGTCATACCATTCCTCAGCCTTTAGGGTAGATGGCACTGTCGACAGTAACCTCGTCGCAACAGCTACTGCTTCGTGAGTGATGCTTGCACCGCTTTTCTGTGGTTGCTGGGAGTCTGCCGCAGCTGCCTGACTGCTAGGGTGAACGGAAAACACAAACTCCATGGTTCCGCGAACTCCGTCGGGTCGCATGGGCAGCAAGGTGAGAGTCTGGACCAAGGCTGCACGAAGCCATGGTGGAAGAACACCAGGCTTTATCAACGAATTCAATACCAAGAGGAGACTCCATGTCTCAGTCCTATTTCTGATTAGAGCGAAGTGATGGCCAATTTTGGGCAAGGTCTCGTACTTTGCAATAACCTCGTCGTATGCCTTCACGTTGGATCCTCGGCTTTCGATGTCTAAAGTCGGATCAAAAGCCTCGCTTGCCGCCTCCACGATCTCTTGAGCTATCCTGGGTCGAGTAGACTGCGTATTAGACGATTCAGCCATTTGAAATCTCACCGATACATTACATTGCCCTAAGAGAGACGTCGTTTGTAGGCGGCATGATGTCGATAGATACCCACCAGAAGCTTCACCACAGCAGCCCCATACAGTGCGACACATATATTCATATATTATCGCACCGTACGCGGACAGTTACAGTCAATTGAAATCAGCTGTTGTCGCGTCCAGGTGGGCTCGTGCACACACATACCTTGGCTAGGCGTGACGCGACGTTCGCCTCGTCCCAATTTATTTACTCCTGGCCACCTCTTCAAAGGGCCTGTTCCTTCCTTCTTCCATGACCACAGACTCGTCACGCTTACCTTTTACGATCATCGATTTTAATCGACACAGCTCTGCACAAAAGACCCCATGTCGTACCTCCAACACTCCTTCGCGTTGCTCACACAGCGCATTCTTCCTTCGCGTCGCCTTCCTCACAGTTTCCCGATTCTCGTTTTCCGCAAGGAATGTCTATTGTAGACCCCCCTTCGAGGCTCGTTTCACCCACAATGTGTTGCTTTCGTACCTGTATCAGGATATTCGAGTATGCAACATATGCCCATCCGTAACTGGAGGCACGGCCTAGATGGGGGAACTAGCTTCGGAACTTAACCCTAAGATAAGATCTGGTTACAGTCTTGTGTCAGTTGTTTGACCCGTCTTCTAAGCCTACGGATAAATTGATATTGTCTCGCCGCTGAAAAGCGGCCTGGCACATTTGATGAATCCCTTCGGGCGGACTGATGGAGAGAACTTTCCAGTCGCCGTATGGTGTGCGGGAGAAAAGGCCATGAGTCAATTCGATAAGATCCTCTGGTCTGAGGACGCTCGTCAGCCCTATCTGCTGGAACTAGGACGCTGGCAAGTTAAAGGCAGTTCCAAAAATGCGGCCGTCAGAGACGCAAATAGTGTCATGTCGATTCTGGCTACCTGTGCCTCCCGCCGTGGCTCCCACATTGATATATAGGTTGACTGAGTGGGCTGAGCCGAACATTGGATACATACTATCAGTCATTGCGTTTCACTGGCCTCATTCATGGACTGCCTTGTCGGAATCACACGCCAGGTGCAAGTGAAGTGAGGAGTCTTTGTCACAAACGGAAACTCTTGACTGATACATCGATTTGCCAAGCTTGATGCTCTCGGATCTCACAACGTCACCTAAGCAGGTCGGTCCCGCGCTCGTTACCTTTGACCGAATCTTTGACAAAATCACCATCCGCCGCAATTGGAACCACATCTGGGCTAGCCCTCAGCATGTGTGATATATCTATGTCAGGCCTGGCCAGGCACATTAATTTTCCATGGTGATCAATGAGTGAGCCATGATGAAAGACGCCAGTCACTTGTTGTGATGCCTTTGGGTTAGCAACAACATCCCTCGGCACCCCTTCCGAAAGGAAGGAACTGAGACGAAAGCGTGGTTTTTCCGGATGTTTTTGTCCGCGCGTTGAATCCCTCCTTGCATCATTAACGGAGCACCGTGGAGAGGATACAAAAACTAGTCCTCGTTGGCAGCGAAGAACATACAGAAGGACGTGTTCCTGAGTGGGCGACGGGATCTTTTGTTGCTGCAGTATCTATCTGCCTTTGGTTTTCGAGCCGGAGAAAGCTGTTGCAAGCACATGAATGTGAGTTTGTTCGGGGCCTGACTATACACACGCAACCTTGAAGCCTCTACTCTGTGTTGATGACGACATGGCCCTCGATTCTGGGACCCATCTCGAGTTGGTGTCAAAGTTTCGTACTTGTCCAGAATCGAGGAACATGGAAAATCGATACGAGGCGAATAGGGAGCGAGTGATGATGGCATGGAACTCGGCTATTGGTTTAAAGGGGCAGGCCGCAAATGGAAAGGCAGCTCTGGTTGTCCTCGTGCCAGCAATGGTAGGAGGACAACCCCCCCATCAGTGAGGGGATAAGTCTACCTGTGCCCCTTCTTATGTGGAGTTTGAAATGCTAACTACTTGCAGGTTTCAACCAAGTCTGCAGAGCTCTGACAGCATAAACTCTTCGCGATTCATCCACAGGATGGAATCCAATACTGGACTGAGCTTGCAAGTCCCACGCCAACCAACGGCGTATTGAGCAGCCTCCAATCTGTGACCAGTGACATCATCCCCCAGCACTGTTGATGGTGTGTATGCATGCGAGGCGAAAAATCACCCAATCATGATTCTAGCCCTACTGAGGCAACCCATTTCAATTATTCTGTTGGTGGCTGTCCGATTTGTTTCAATTGCCCCTGGTATTCATGGAAGAACAAAGCTTGGCCCCCTTGACTAGGATACCAGGTTGGCCCGCTGGATAATGTGGCAGACCGAGCACCCAATTGAGTAAGAGGGTGTGCGCCAACGTCCCTCAGCCCAGTTTTGCATCCCCTGTAGTTCAATAGAGTGATGTCATTGCGCTTCAGGCACCAGACAGGACGAAGCCCATGTTTCTGGTCGCTGATGCCTAAAATTACGGGGGCGTCGCGTGAGGGCATTTGTAGGCATTTGTATAACTTCCCATCCTCGAACTGACGTCCCCTCTCCACTCCGACAATCAAGCCTGCCATCATGTCGAGGTTGAGAGGCATCCTTCTGCTAGTCGCATTCAGCAGCACATTGGTGCGCGCCGTTCCCACGGGAGCGTCAATTCCAGAGCAAACGCCTTTGGCAAGTGTTGTCGAGCAAAAGGCTCCAGCGCCGACAGTGCCTCTACTACTGGACGAGCGAGGACTAGGCGATGATATCAAAAGCTACGTGGGCAGTTTGGCCAGCCATGTCGAGAGCAAGATAGCCTCGTTTGTGGAGTCTGGTATCCTCGACTTCCCAAATGGCTTCCCTGCAGGGACCGCTGTAGAAAAGTCACTCGGCGTGTCGAGCACGGAATTGGATGCCGAGCCGACTCAGGTTCTGAATTTGCCGTAAGTACCGCAGTGGTTGTGTTATCTCTGTTCTAGACATTCAAGGCGGACATGCCCTAACCTTAAAGGTCCTCAAAGGTCGTACGGAAATTGGACGGCCAATGGTTGGAGTCTCCGAATCCACGGAAACGTATACAAAATCCCCAATGTATCGCAGAGCAAGATCGACGATCTCGCAGACGTCTTCTTAATCGGAACAAGCGTCAAGGATCTGAATGCGACCGAACAGGCACAGGCACGGAATGTCACGAGGTCCATCTTTGTCGTGCAGCAAAGTGATAGGAATGTGACGATGAACTTGAGAAACGACGTTGCAGTGCAGTCTAATGCCGTGGGAGGTGCCATCAACGCTGTAAGGACTACTTGTGGAAGCCTCTTGGGACAGACAAATTTTGCTAATGGTGGATTGATAGATGGGCGGCGTGCAAACCATTCATATGCCGTACAAGACGACTGTCGAGGGGGATTTCGACTCGTTTGTTCATCTCCAGAACACGACGGGACCGAATGGAGGGTACATGATTCCCGGAAACGAAACGTCGAAAATCCAGACACTGAATGTGTACACTGAGGGGACGGATTCGGGAAACGCGACGGCGTACTTGGTTCCCCCGACCGGGTTGACCGTCATATCAGACATTGACGATATTTTGCGCGTAACCAAGATTTATCAGCCAAAGGAAGGCCTGCTGAATACGTTTGCTCGACCTTTCACGCCGTGGCTGAATATGCCCAACATCTACGCCAATTGGTCCTCGTCCATCAACAACATGCACTTCCATTACCTCACCACGACGCCTGAGCAGGCGACGAGAAACTACATGGACTTTATATACAAGACGTACCCGCTTGGGTCGTTTGACACGAGACCTCTAAACTTTTCGGATGCATCAGCGACGCTGCATATTCGTCGATTCTTGCTAGACAAGATCTTTCAAACCTTCCCGAAGCGCCGATTTGTCCTGGTCGCCGACACAAGCAACCATGACGTCATGGTGGCTTATCCCCAAATGTTCAAGGACTATCCGGGACAAGTAGCGTGCATCTTTCTTCGAAACACCAGTGCTACAGACCCAGAAGACAAGTTCCCGTACGATACATCGGGTTTCGAGGGAATCCCAAAGGACAATTACATGTTCTTCAGAGTGCCCGAGGATTTGACTCACATTGACGTCGAGAATGGACATTGCCTTAACAGCAGCATTCCCCAAAACGTGACTTTTGGAGAACAAGGCCTGCCCTTCGGACTCGGCGACAGTGGCAGCTCGGCCCGCCGGATCGGGGCTCCAACGGCGTTGTTAGTGACGCTGACGGTTTTGGTGTTGGCAACGGTTTCATGACGACGCACCCATGGCCTGTGATTCGGTTATATTAGATTTAGCGGTCAGAACCGACTTTCCGCCTATTATCCGATTCTGGGGGGGTTGTTTCAGGAGATGACCATTGTCAAATCCTATTTGCTCAAATATCCTTGCCAAGCAGTATAATATATAATGTTTCAGCGATCGCCCCCCTACTGGTCTTACTTTGTTGATGACTTGCGCGCAACTTGCATGTGAGCAAAGTGTACAATGCTGCATATATTTGCGGGTATCCAGTCGCGAGGGAGTTTACAAGCACGGTGTCGCTGCTTTCGTCACTTGTGCTCGACCCTGGTCACATAGCTTTACAGTTAGTTCCAGAACAAGGTTCATTTGGTTTGAGTTTAGTCGTAGACAAGCTCTTGAGAACGTGCCTAGCTCTGTCCCGAAGGCATTGGGTATAATGAAGAGATGCGACGAAGCATAACGGTGAAATTCTTAACGCGTCAACATGGGGCCTCTAAGCTTTGGTTGTGGGAGACGTCACACCAGGTCTTGGACGCTTGGCCCACATAACCGTTGGGTTTAGGCAGTTTCTTGGATGCCGGATCTAATACTGTTGATTACACGCCGTCTTGTTTCTGTTAAGTTGTCAGGATAACCCTGGCATGCATGTCCTAGGCAACAGGCGGCGCGATGAGTTTAATGGTTTAGTCTCTCTCCTCTCTCCTTTCCTGTTCTCCCTCGCAAACCATCTGTTGCTGGCCATGACAAATAAGATGCGATTCTTCTTTGGTACGGGTTAGACACGTGTGATGTTCTGCACTGCTGATCGAAATTGCCTCTCGCCCAGTCCTTGTTTGCAGAGGAGGAACATGAAGTAATCTGTGGCTACTATTTGATGTTCAAACAGAATTTCTTAGGTAATCCATTGTCAAGGCGTGACATGCACCGAGTCCCAGGCAGGTACGACCAATGGTCCTGCAAAGTAACCACTCTTGCACAGGGCAGGAAAGCTTCCATAACCAGTGTTGCATCCTCAGGCGCGCACGCAGTCTTTCTTTGTTGTGCATCGAGTTTGTTGGCTGTGGCCGTCTCTCGAGTGGTTCCCGGAACAGTGTCGATCTGGTCCTGCAAAATAAATTGCAACACGTTCCACCCCTGCGCACGCTGTGCTTGGATGTGTTGTATTCAGGGCAGTTACTGTGCTGGTGATGCTCATGTCGAGAGCTGATCTACACGCAGTTTGTCTCTATTAATACGCACGTCTTCTGCACTTGCGTGCGTCAGACGCAAGCCCCAAAATGGCACCATTGAATCCATGAAACCTTTCGAGAACGGTGCCTCTACATTCATACAGTAGAGTTCCACACCGCAAGTAATTTTCTTCGTCTTATCAGACTGGGTGTAAGAGGACCAGGGATCCCAGATGACTTGTGCGGCAGATGCCAATGTTGCATTCTCTGGCCAACCGAGGCAAAATCCAAGACACATGGTTCATCCTTTGGCGGCCGAGATGGCTCTGTGGCCAAAGTCTCTTCAGAAAGACTTTTTTCCTTTTCCAAACACTACGCAGGTTGGTGGACAGAATGCCTTTTCGGCATAATCCCTTTTTGTTCTCTATTCATCCTAAAAGGCCAAGTGCTGACTAGTCACTAGTGCAGTGCGAACTGAGAGAAAAGAAAAAAGCCAGGACCACCAGATCCTGGTCATGGAAGAATTTTTCCAACCCAATCTCTCTCTTCCCGGTCAGCCATTTACCATCTCATGCAACCTCGCATTACAATACCCGGACCAGCTGCAACTTTTGGTCTGGCCCTATCCAAAATAGAGCCGAGTGGAGAATGGTTGCTGCATTGGCTTCTATCCTGGCTGTCCTGAAACCACACGTCATGCCAGCCTGCACCGGTGTGTCCTGCAAGGGTGTTGCGCCGATTGTCCCGAGCAGTTTCTTCTTCAGTCTGATAGGAATTATCCAATCGGGGCCGTCACACTTGGGATGGATGACATGATCAGGCTCTGGGTATCTTGCATACATATCCTCCCAATCATCTGAGGATCACGGCTCAGAGATAATCAGAAATTTCCAGACGGTGGGATGAGTCTGATAACCGTTTCAACTCAGCCTTTGTGTCATGGTCAGAAGAAACGAGGCCTGGCGTCTCTGGCATGGCGCTGGTAACCGGAACGGCAGGGGGGGGCCGCGTCGATTTGTCCCTGACGTTCCTAGCATCGGTTGAAAGATTTCCAATAGCGCCCGGCATGGCACCACTCACTGGGCCGGCTGGGTGAGGCCGCACAGCCTTGTCTCTAAGAGACCAGTGCTCCCCGGCCACACTGGGAGCTACAAGCTCCATCATTGTGTATTGCAGGATACCGTCTCGGACACGAGGAACGGCAATGTCCAGGGACATGATCCAACCTGCTGTAGGAGCCTTTTCATCATCTCGTCCTTCAGCCTGCCGTGTCTGTCAGCGATACTATTCTTTCAGGGCCAGCTGATGTGGCGTGCCTTGACCTCGACCAACTTACCATACAAGTGGCACAAGGGGCCTTGTTCACCCAAACCCAATTTTGACAGTTGTGGGAGTAGAAATACTTGCAACGGTATTTGTAGAAACCGCCGGACATGTTGAAAGACGAGTTGAAATTATGGCGAGGGCTGGTGAGCCTTAAGTCAAGAGAAGGCTATGATGACTTGTGTTGAATGACAAGAGATGCTGCCGGATGGCCGCTTTGCTTGGATATCACAAAAGGATGCGTCATATTGGAGATGAAGCAGCCCGGATTTATATGTGCGCTGCAGGGCTAGAGGAGCTCAGCGGCGACATCTCTGACCTAATAGGAGTTGCATGGATTCGGGGCGGCGTGTTCACACGTCTTGCATGCGGTTGTTTCCGTGAAAGACATTCATGAAATGCCAACGGGTCCAATGAAAACGGGTCTCGTCAAGCTGTAACGAAGTTGTATGGGCACCCTTGTCCGGGGACTCGTGGTTATCCGCAAATGAATTCTACTCAGAGACAAGCCTCTGTACCACTTCGGCAGCCTTGGCTCTCGAATGTGCCTTGGCCGCGACGAGATTCGCCAGCGTGTATACGATTCGAAGAACAGGAGCCCGAAAGGGCGTCTCTTGAGCTAGGGCCCTTGCAAGAGTAATGCAGAGCGCTGCAAACCTTGCACAGTTGAGTGTTGTGCAAAACCCTGCCAAAACACGGCGTCGACGTCTCGGCAAGACGGGGGCTCTGTGCTTGCAAGTATTACTTACACCAGCCTCCGGGGCAATGGAATACTCGACATGGTCTGCACAGCGTACCCATCCGCCGTTGACGACGAGGCGCCGACACTGCTTCTCTGCCCCTGTTTCCTACACCTGCCTCGCATGTGTTTTCCTGGGTTCTGCACCGCTTGCACTGGTGTACCCTGGCCTCTTTCCTCGGCCGGTACAAAGCATTGACTAATACAGGGATGGCATAACCACAGATGCAGACCCAGCCAGTCAATTTTTATCAATCGAATGGAGAGGGAGAGAGCCGCCAGCAATGCAGTACCACACCCTCAGCCATCTTTTATTGCATCCCTCATAAGCCTTTGGTGGGCTATAATATATAACTTTTTAAATACGAATGTGTTGGCGGTCAGTGGACGAGACGTACCCGTGTCCACGCCCCAACTCGGCATCAGCGTAGTGCTCGCTCGGTTTTGCGGCCGGGGATTGGAAGTCGAAGAAGCCATGGGCCGGAGCGTCAATGCCTTCCCTGCAGATTCCCAGCAAAGGCGTGTTGACTCGGTCCATCAACGGAGCTCTCGGCCCCAGAAGTCAGGACCCTGAACAGCACTGAACAGGCAGAATCTGGGCACGGCATGAAGATAGCCCGAAGAAGATGCAGCAGCGAGTTGCAATGGAGAGCCTGTTTCACAGCTTGGGGTCCAAGGGCTGATTCACAGCTGGGAACAATTGGTGTCTGACTCTAGTCACTGATCTGATCCAGAGAAGCGCGCCGTGTCCGAAGGCAGGCAGGGAAACAAAGTCAGAACACCTGTCTTCCGCAGTGCCGGCGGACAAGCGCGCTGCAGATTGGACATTGGATGAGCATGTCCAGCCAGGCCAGGATGCATGCCAACACCGCCCTCTCACGCAGCTGTTTTCGCAAAGGCTGCCAATGATCTGCTCTTGCGACAAGGATGGTCTGACAGGATCAGCCACCTACAATTGAGATTTGAGGCTTGTGTTTCTGGGACAAGTCCCATAGGCCGGTGGGTTCAATGCTTGGGGCGTGGCAGGGACTGGAGGAAGGACTGGCAAACCAGCACCGAGGCGCATGCAAACCTACTCTCTATTAGGCTAAACGTTGAGCTAGGAGAAAGGGCCTGAAGAAAGGGCCGGGAAGAGAAGAAAAAAAGAAAAAAAAATGCCAGATCGCGACCTGATGCACCTTGTGCCATCAAGACAGATGACGCCAGTCGGAGCTGCTCTCTGCCTTGTCAGACTGGGCGGCAAACATCGAGCAGTCCGTAGCCGTCGGTGAAATGGGCTTGCTTTTGGCCGTGCCGTTTCATTTGCAGAGGGAACTGCATGCTTTGATTCTCGATTGCCGCGTCCATCACATGCTTCTTTACGGCCGGCAGTGCTTATCAACTAACTACCTGTCACCATCACACCCACTCCACGGCGGATGGTCTTGCCCTTCACTTACTGCCCCATGTCTCAGCCAACTGAGATTGCCGCTGTCGCCATGACTTTTCTGTGCTACCAGCCTGGGTAACATGGCTGGCACAGGCAGATAGTATTGTCGTCTACGAAGTAATTGCTGGACCTTTGCGTGAGGAACGAACGACCACAGAGGAAGCTCCACCCTGTTGGCGCGGAAGCTAGTTTCCGGCAGACGAGCCGTCCCGTTAGTGTCTCATTCCCTTGGCAGCCAACCATTCTCGTCGTGGACCATTTTGGTGTTTGTGCTGGCAACTGGGCGCACCACCCTCGCTTGTGGTGGTCTGGGAGGCCTGGGAGGCCTGGGAGGAACAGGCAAAATGCTAGTGCTGGGCAGAGCTGCTCCTGCTTTCCCGGCCATATCGTCACCAGCTATGCATCTTACGGCCGGCCCATCTATCCCACGGGAGCGCCTGTTTGTGTGGCGCGCGAATCTAATACCATGCATGTCCAGACTGCAACCTTGATACAGGACATACATTACCCACCTCGCCGGATTGGGCAAGCCAGGGTCCCCGCCGGCCAGGAAGAGGCCAGTACAGTGATGGTGTCGTTGGCAGACATGACAAATGACGGCGCCAGCTGCCCGGCTGTTGGGATTGAAGCAACGATTGCACAACATGACGCCAGGTAAGGCGAGGCGAGGCCATGGGTTATGAGCAGCAGCTAGCCCTCGCCAGCCGCGCCAGTACCGCTCTCATCCTCTGCGAAACCAGCCAGGATAGCCCTGACTGCCCGCTTCTGCCTTGAGACAAAATCCGCTGTCCAACAACTATGTGCAGTTGCACGACAACGTGAGCTGAACAGCTACTGACCATTTCTTTGCAATCCGGCTCGATCCGGGCCGCCCGAGCTGTTTGGGGTTTGGGGTTTTGGGGGGGGGGAGAAACATCCCTGCTCGACATGGAGGGCGAATAGCAACCTTCACCACCAACAATAGGTTTCAGGCATAGTCATCAGTGTGGCATTGTTGTGTTGTTGATGCGAGGCTAAAGTGCATGGATTCTGTCTAGCCCTCTATTTCTACAGTCCGGGTCCAACCATGGTCTTCTAAATGCGCATGCCGGAATGCCCTACCGATGTCAGAGGCTCTCTCCACTTGTCCCCTTTGTCAGGCCTGCCATTAAACACACCCCCTGATTCTAAAATCGACGAGTAAATTGCTCGCTGGACGAAACATCCCTCCCCAAAAGACCGTTTTCTTCTAGATAGAGGTCCTGCTGTAGTTTTGCATACATGCGCCGCCCCCCCCCCCCCCCCCCCCAAATTTACAGGGTTCTTTCGAAAGACCGGGCATTTTTACTGCATGTAACTTGGCTTCCGCATCGCGAAACCAAAGGACAAAAAAAAAAGGAAACAGAACAAGGGTGACAAGGGCCGAGGCCGGGGAACTATGCTGAGCTGCATGCAGCGTGATCATCGTCCAGCTTTCATAGCCTCCTTTCTCCGCTTCTTCTCTGCCGCTCTGGCCAGCGATCTCTTGACATCACCTTGCTCAAAGGTATCGAGATCGTAATACACGGGTGCGATTTCCTATCGTGGAAGGTCGGTTAGCCCCGGGACAAATACCTTCCCCATGTCCTAATGAAGAGTGTGCAGCATGAAGGACAAGAGGTTGCAGTTGACTGCCGAGAAAAGAGGGGAGGGAAGAGGAGTTGTCACTCACAAGTAGCCATTCTGGTCTGATACCTGTACATGTGCGGACGTATTGCTTTGATGTGAGCACAAACTCGTTGTAGAGTACCCAATCAAACTCGGTGCGCAGCACGGTAGACGGATGAATCATGACGGCCTGGTCGTCCTTGACAGTGCGGTAGACCTTGCCTGAGCTCTCCTTCATTGCCACCTGCATGAAGAAGCCCGAGAGTAGCGCTCTCCGGATGTTTGTATAGTAGTTCTTGTCCTCGAACGGCGTGGAGATGAGCTCGAGCCCGTGAGTCTCCATGATGCGCTTGAGTTGGGCGCGGACACTGTCTGCACTCGTCAGGTGGCGGAAGGACAGGAAGTGCTCGTGGCACCACTGCTTCACGCCGTCCGGGTCGGTGGTAGCCTGGCCCTTGAAGGCGTGGTAGGCGTTGAGCAGGGTCAGGTGGTCGCCGTCTGGGTGGCTGAAGTGCGACTTCATCTCGTCCGCCCGCTTGCGGTTGTTTGCGGGACGAATAAAGATTTGCGGAACTGAGAGGAGAGACGTGATGCTGAGAATCTCGTTGGAACAGTAGAATTCGGGGGACGAAATCAACATGACGGCGAGTGACGGGTCAAGCGGGAACTCTGATGCCAGACTGCCCAGCGTGGTCAGTTCGCCGTCGTCATCGAGACAGGCCAGGTAATTGAGTTCCTCGAGGGCTCTCATCATGGTCTCTGGGGCCGGAGGATCCATGAGGTCAAAGTGGACCAAGTCCTCCACGCCCAGCTTCTTCAGCTCCAGAACAGTGTTGGCGAGGTTAGACCGCAGAATCTCGGGGTACGTTTGCTGAATGAGCTCCTTCTTGAAGGCCTTCTCCGTGTATAACCTGAAGCACTTTCCGGGCTTGGTACGACCAGCACGACCTGCTCGCTGCTGGGCAGAGGCTTTAGATATGGGCGAAACGAGCAGGGACTCGACTCGAATACGGGGGTTGTAGATCTTTTGTTTGCTGAAGCCGGGGTCCACGACGTAGACGATGCCGTCAATGGTCAGGGAGGTTTCGGCAATGTTTGTAGACACGATGACCTTGCGACCGGGACGCCCACCCTTTCTCAGCGGCGGAGGCGGCTTGTCGAAGATGCGCTGTTGCTGGTGAGGCGGCAGAGTACCGTATAGCGGGTAGACAACAAGAGGGCCGGCGTCCACTTCTCTCTGCAATTCATCCGCCTCCAAACTGATTTTGCGGCACGCGTCCTCAATCTCATCCTCACCAGTCAGGAACAAGAGAATGTCACCGTCACCCTCCGAAGCATGAATCTGCAACACGGTTCGAATGGCCGCTTCGACATAATCCCTCTCCGGTTCGGGCGTGTAGAAAATCTCGACGGGGTGCGTTCTTCCGGGGACAGCCAGGAGGGGGGCATTGTTGAAGTATTTCTGAAACTTTTGCGCATCCAGCGTGGCAGACATGACTATGATCTTCAGGTCCGGTCGCCGGCCAGCAATTTGCTTCAGCAGGGCCATGAGAATATCGGTGGCAAGGGTACGCTCGTGGGCTTCGTCAAGAATAATGCAGCTGTAGCGAGACATGTCATGATCGTGCATGGCCTCGCGCAAAAGCATACCATCCGTCATGTACTTGAGCATCGTCTTGGAGCTCGAGCAGTCGTCGAAACGAACGCTGTAACCGACTTCCTCACCGAGCGTGACGTCCATCTCATCGGCAACACGCTGCGCAACCGACGTGGCTGCCACTCGGCGGGGTTGTGTGCAGGCAATGAGCTTGCCGGTGAGTTTGGGTAGCTCGTCGTATACGACATACTGGGGAATTTGCGTCGTTTTGCCGGAACCCGTCTCACCGACAAAGACGAGAATCTGGGCCGAGTGGTATTTGTCGAGGAAGTCTTGTCTAGGCCATGGTTAGGCGGCTGCCGTCGTGGGCAAAGACTTGGGGAACTCGGGGATAGATTTGCTCACCTTTGCTTATGGACGGGCAAGTCCCGACGGGTCTCGAGGATTTTGAAGTACCGCTGGGAGTGGGATTTGCCGGTAAAGGGGTTGATGGCAGAGTCTTCCGCCTTGGAAGCCTGGGCAGCCGTGGTCTGACGGCGCTTCATGCCTGCCAGAACCGAGTCTGAGGCTGCTTCGTCGTCGTAACCATTGCTCTCCTGGTGCATGTGGGCCAGGTAAGGGTTGTACATGTCGTCGCGATCGCCCTTCTTGGACTTTTTCCTAGAAGTCTCGTCTGCGTCTGCGCTGGCTCGCTTGCTAACCCTGGGCTCACTGGCGTCGGACATTTCGACAACGATGTTGGTGGTCTGTGGAGCGGCAAGGCTGAGAGCATTGAAGGCAGGCAGACTGTCGAAATTTTTTGGCGGGACAGATTAATCTTATCGATAAGCACTTTGGCGGAAAATACAGTGCCTCAATTGCTGAATCCGAAGCCTCGCACTGTGACGCTGCACGCTGAGGGGAAGGCATTGCAAAGCCCATGGTGATGAGAGAAATGAATTGGGCGGCATTCAAAGAAAAGGGATACTATCTTCATTACAACTGACTATAATTTACTACTAAGTTTTGTCATGTGAAGAATGAAAATTGTGACGTTTCAACCGACGCCGCGCCTACTCAAAGGGTTGGCGCACACTGTGCGCATGTGCGGACCGTCTCACGAAAAAGTGATATGCTGCAAGGTGCCTCGACCTTCCACTTCGAGCAAACCGCAATCGTTCTCCGGCATTAGCGCTGGGACAGGCGCGAACAAAATACCGAGAGCAATATTCCTCAAAGGCCGAAGAGCTTGCAAGCGTGGAAAGGATTAGTTCCTTTGCCCTTGCCGCCCAAACAACGCGGTTGATTGAGACATAGCCCTTGCTTGTTTGAGGCTGAGCTCAGTGCCATCCATCACGACATGTCGTCGGACGGAGCTGACATGACAATGTCGCAGACTTTTGGACCACAGCAACCCGAGTTTCACATTGGCCAACATGAATCCAAAAGAGACTTGCCTCTGACAGACCTGCAGTACGGTTACCTGCTCAATCAGGGTGTAAGTGTGACAGTTGTCTGCTGACGCAACCGTCTCCCCATTGAGCTGGCTGACCATTTGCTAGATTCATTTCACTACTACGCCGGTTACAAATGGACACTTCAAGTCGCGAGTTTTCAAGCTGGTCTCCGATCACCTGCAGCTGCTGGCTGAGAATGATGAGAAGTCGTCGAGCACAGAGACAGGATCACGGGCTGATCCAATCATTCCCCCCCTCACGCCAGACGACACCGGCTTGTTTCCATCGCCAGCTGTAAATACCTACGCAGCATACATCAGTCCCTGGATTGACCTGTGCTCTACCGATCCGCTGATTGCTAGCATCTCGCGCCAGGTTTTGAATCTAGAAATCAATTACGCCAACTTCTGCGGCGTGAGGAGCATCATCATCGCTGGACCCAGCCGTGACGCCTCGAGGGGTGCCGGAAACCAGGCATTGGCGCAGTATTCGCGTGCCATACAGGAAGCTCTTACTGTTGGGAACTCTCTGACAATCCTGATTCACATACCCATGTACCGAGAGACCGCAACGGCTCAGCATATTGAGACATTGTCATCACTTCAGGCCACGGAATCCGCCGCGGCTTCTGCGAGCAGCGACGAAGATATTTTTTCTGCATGGGCTTCTTGGCACCATGTTCGTTCCACTTGCGGTTACAGCTTGCGGCTATATGTTGGTATGTTGAACATGCCTTGTTTTGCGAGACACCAGCTTTCCGCACGACGACTAATCATGTCCACCCAACAGCTCTTCAAATCCCTCAAGTGATCCCCGATAAAGACTTGCAACATAGGTGGTTTGCTGAGCCTTTGCACTATTTGGCCATTGGCCCAGAAGTATTCCAGCAGAACAAAAGCGGCTATCCTTGTCTGTCAAAGCAACATCAGGAAATGATTTTTAGCTACATGAGACTAAAGGCAGTCCCCTGGATTTTGATGTGCGATGTCGGCCCTGACGCCTCAAAGTTCAAAGCGGACGATCCTTCAGTATTGTCATTGGCCAATAGGCCGGCAATCACGGACGACGAGTTCCCCAGTCTGGCAGATGCCGCTACCATGCCACCCAGGGACACCAAGCGCCGGAATGTCGATGCACACATGGCCTACCTGCAATGGCTGGAGTCTCAGCAGCCTCCCTTCACGGCTCTGGAGACGCCAACCCTGACAAGCTTCCAGGACTGGCTGCAGTCTCCTCTTCAGCCATTATCGGATAACCTCGAATCCGCTACGTACGAAGTATTCGAAGGGGACCCTGTCAAGTACGACCAGTATGAAGCTGCAGTCATTGAGGCATTGTCCGAGTGGAAGGAACTCGACCTGCCTACCTCCAAGGAAGGCGTCGTTGTCATCGCCGTGGCCGGATCCGGAAGAGGGCCCTTGGTTTCGCGAGCCCTGAAGGCAGCAGAGTACACTGGCGTGAAAGTGGAAGTCTGGGCAGTTGAAAAGAACCCAAATGCCTATGTCTACCTCTTGCGTCAGAACCAGACACTTTGGAGAGGGAAAGTCAACGTCGTCAAGACGGATATGCGCGCCTGGAAAGGTCCCATAGTCTCTCAGTCACCAGATGGCCCTGTTCATGGCAAAGTGGATATTCTGATATCCGAATTGCTCGGCTCATTTGGAGACAATGAACTTTCTCCCGAATGCTTGGATGGCATCCAGCACGTCATGGCCAAACCGCACGGAATCTCCATCCCCCATTCTTACACGGCTCACATGAGTCCTATATCCACACCAAAGGTGTACGCAGACATTTTGGCTCGCTCTGCCACGGAATCCACGGCGTTCAACACCCCCTGGGTCGTCAGACTCTTCGCTCTGGACTTTGTTTGTCAGAGCGTGCCTGGACACGCGCGATTCCAACAGGCATGGGAGTTCTCTCACCCCATTCCAGAATCGACATTAGGGAACCTCGAAGCCAGACGATCCGGCGGCATCATGGGTGGCGGAGGTGGCAGCATGGCTGGTGCTGCGGGCGCAAACGACCACAACTCGCGGTACTGCCATGTCACGTTCGTCTGTCGCACACAGGGCGTCACACATGGTTTAGCAGGCTATTTCGAGTCTACGCTGTACGAGTCCAAACTTGAAAGCCACAAGGGCGAAAAGGTTGAAATCAGCACACACCCCGAGAGGATTGACCGAAAGAGCAAGGATATGATTTCCTGGTTCCCCATCTTCTTCCCACTCAAAGTGAGTCTATCCACATCCCAGCTTTGACTTTTTCTTGATAATGGTGGCACGACTCACAAATCATGTTGCAACGTATAGGAGCCGATCTCTTTCCCTGCCGACACAGAGCTTGAAGTAAGCATGTGGCGACAGACTGACGACACGAAGGTATGGTACGAGTGGTTAGTAGAAGCATGGACGTGGGTGGGTGACTCATCACGGATAAAGGTTGCGTCTTCAGGACTGTGCAGCAGCCGCAAAGTTGCTTGCATAATGTAGATGGACGGCGAGACTACCTAGGTAGGTAGTGCATATTGCCTGGCTGATTATGGTGTTAGCCGGGATAAAGCGCAAAGGGCTGCAGGAGTCACTTTGTGACGAATCAAAAAAGCATGGTTGAATAGGATATATGGATATTCGTCGAGGCGCCAGTCTGGAGTTGGACCATGACTGATGATGCCAAACGGGCTGCTTTCAAGCCGCGGTGAAATTTGCTGGCTCGCTCGCCCACTTAACTAGGCCGATGCTGATCTGCTGCACAATGCCTTGGATGCTGTGGTGTGAGGACTTGTTGAAACGCTTCGTCGGACGCTACGGCAGTGATGCCGAAGGAGCCTGTATTTACGCACCTTCCCAGGTTAGGCTAGGTATGCAGTAATCTTCAACGGAGTGTGGGAATGTTGGCGTGTACATGAATGGTGGGGGGTTAAACCGTGGACGTGTTACAGATGCACTCTAGCACCCGGAAAACGCCGGATGCCCAACGTCGCAGGGGACGGCTTCCGTATCAGGCGGAAAACGGCGGCCGCCAGAGGCTCTGGTTGGCCCGGTACCGGCACGGTTGCCGTAGCCGACAACCAAGTCTCAGCACGTGTTCATTGCCGGCTTTCCTTGGACATCCGTTGACGGAGGCCATCTTCCGCCTTTATAGAGACTTGATTGGAGCAGCCGCTTGCCTCGCCGGGTGCAATTGGTCATCGGATTCGAATCTAGGCATCGAACGCATCGCCCAAACCAAGTCGGCGGCGCAGAGGCCGAGTCGAACAGCTTTCGCTTCGGAGGCACAGCGCGGGGGAACCTCGAAGCTGGAAAGCTCGACGGGCAATCGGCGTCATGCGTCTCCCATTCTTAAGAAGTGGTGCTGCTCCCACGCCCCTGAGCTGGAGACAGATGGAGGGGCCATGCCGGTTACATGCAGCTCATGTACCCCGCCAGAGCCTCTGTTACCCCTCCATTTCGTCAACAAGCTCCAGCACCAGGCTTGGTCCGAGGCCTTATTCCACTTCTTTACATAACCGCGTTGACCCTCGATCGTGCTTGCGACCTGAAACCAGACGAGGAATCCTACTACAACCTACCTCTATTACTTTCCACCGCAACCGAACCGCCAGAATGTCTTCTCAGGCTGCTCACCCCGCCTTGATGATTCCCGGACCCATCGAGTTCGACGATGCGGTCCTCCAGTCCATGGCTCACTACAGGTACGTCTTAGACACCTGGGTGCAAAAGTCGAAATGAGTGGCTAGAACTCGCCGCCTTAAACCCGTTGCTGAAGCTTTCCTCGTCATTGGAATTGAACCAGTGAGTCCCACGTTGGCCCTGAATTTGTCGCCACCTTTGGTGAGACGCTTTCCATGTTGAGGAAGCTCTTCCAAACCACCAACCCTGCTTCGCAGCCCTTTGTCATTAATGGCTCCGGCACCTTGGGCTGGGACATGGTTGCCGTGAACCTGGTCGAGCCTGGTGAGAATGCTCTCGTCCTGAGCACTGGCTATTTCGGAGACGGATTCGCCGACTGTCTCACGGCTTACGGCGCAAACGTGACCAAGGTTACCGGACCTGTTGGCGGCCGACCTCAGCCCGACGAGATTGAGCGGGCCCTCAAGGAGAAGAAGTACAAGATCATCACTGCCACGCACGTCGACACCTCGACCGGTGTTCTGTTCGATCTCAAGTCTCTTGCCGATGTCGTCAAGCGTGTCTCTCCCGACACCCTGATCATTGCCGACGGTGTCTGCAGCGTCGCCTGTGAGGAGATTGCTTTTGATGAGTGGGGTCTGGATGCTGTTGTCACCGCTGGTCAGAAGGCCATTGGGTGCCCTACCGGACTGTCCATTTCCATGTTCAGCGGACGTGCCATCGACGTGGTCAAGAACCGCAAGACTGAGCCGGCCACTTACTTTGCCTCTATGAAGAGATGGATCCCTAGTAAGTAGACCCGCTGATGCTCTATCCGGCGATGAAAGCTAACCCCTGGGTGACAGTCATGCAAAATTACGAGGCCAAGAAGCCGTCATACTTCTCCACCCCTTCACCGCAGCTCATCCGCGCCCTGAACACCGCTGTTAGCCAAATTCTGACCCGCCCCCTGTCTGAGCGTTTCCAGAGACACATTGAGGTCTCCAACAAGGTCAAGAAGGCCGTCGTCGACCTTGGACTGAAGGTCGTTGCCGCCAAGCCTGAGGACCAGGCACACGCCATGACTGCTATTTATCTGCCCGACGGCGTCAGCATTCCCGATGTTCTCCCCAAACTCTTGAGCAAGGGCATCATATTTGCCGGTGGACTGCACAAAGAGATTGGCACCAAGTATATTCGATTTGGACACATGGGTCCCTCGGCTGTGAGCTCTCTTCCCATTGCTTGCAACATTTGGGCGTTGAGTCTTTGTTCTATTTGATGAGTGGCCAATGCTAATATTTATTTCCCAACAGATGGACCCTGCTCGGAAAGATATCGACAATGCTCTCGAAGCTCTGCGAGCCTCCCTGGCGGAATCCGGCTACAAGGCGTAAAGTGGTATATATCGATCAATGTACGCTGAGAAGGAAAATGTTTTGGATCGGACTAGAACAAAGCTCTGGGGTTGGAGCAAAGTCTCTTGTAGAAGAAGTAGTTTGAGCGGAATAAACCCATTGTTGATCTTTGAGAACAAACATGGAACTTTTGCAAAAAACACGTGGATTGTCAATGCTCGGCGATAGGAAAATACGGCAGACAGATTTTCAGATATCGTCTGTTGTTTCCGCTCGGGGTACAGATGATGGGCTTGTGCAAGGGTGCTGCCAGATACACCAGCTGTTCAGGTGCAACGTTCTCCCTGGTAATACAAACTGAGGCACCAAGACCAAACTTTCCCATAGAAAGACTGTGTTGTGTCAATATCCAGGTTCAGATATCTGCAACCAAGCGAATAGGCGTGCACATCACTTAAGTCCGCGGTGCTTTGAACTTTGTAAGAGGATGAAGCTGTCGGAGATGCTTAGCAAAGTACCAAGTACATGCAGCAACAGCGTCATAGGCACGGGATTAGGTTGAAACACAGCTATTATTTATTATTGGCCCCATGCCGTTGAGAAGGAGCAACAGGTCAGGTTCCAGCTACCATCGCCCAGCCACACAGCTCGCCCGCCACTCCCGTCACTGGTGGCGCCATATTTTGAAGTTTTTGGTGGGCACATTGGCAGCCGAGGAGGGTAGGAGGGGCCCAGACGAGAGGGGAAGATCGAGATGCTGACAAAACAACCAACAGGCACCTGTGAACAAGCATCCATGCAGGCACTTACCAAGACAGTTTTGCCCCAAGCGATACATGATGCACTCAAGGAGGAGACAGAGCCGAGATAAGAACATTCAAAAAAAAAAAAGGCAGCAGTGGTGTCTGTTCAGTAAAGTCGCTGAATGCTGTTGAGATGGTTCAAGTCGTATCAAAGGTCATACCCTGATGACGGACTTTGGGCTGTTGCAAAGCTCCGGTCTAAACCCCACCTTGGCGGCACTTGACGGCAAATTGAACATGTCCAGCAGTGGGCCAGCACTGACCCGGCTTGTTGAGCCTGCCAAAACTGATTCACTGAACAGACACGGTCGTGGCTGGCAGGCGCTGCGGGTGGTCCCAACGCGCTGGGTGAGAAGCCCCGAACTCCCCCACTTGAACACCGGAGAGCCCAGAGAGCCCAGGCTCGCGCCCGCCACTCTTCCCAGACACCCGCTGTAACTGTCCAGAAGATTCATTGTTTAGCCCACAAGTGCGCGCTGGTGTTCCATGGCATTTTTCTCACCTCCAGTCCCCCTCCGCAGCCTGCCATCCGCCACCAACCACATCACACGCACGCGCACACGCAGAGCAAGCTTCTTCCTCTTCTGCCTCTCCTCCCCCCCCCAACGCACACGATCTTGCCTTCTTTTATAAACGACCACCTCCCCGCCCGTATATCCTCCCGTAACGGCCCCGAACCACCTCTACGCGTCGCATTCTTTCATTTTTTGTGCGCTGCATTGTTTCCGCATCCATCCATACAATTCTCTGAGCTTTCCCCGCCTCTGGTTTCGGCTTCCCCTCGTTGCTAGCCTCGTCTTGCTCAGGCCATGGCTGTCACAATCGAAGAGCTCGACAACACGGTCCGCACCTTTTACGAAGGTCGCGGGGACCAGGTTCGTTTAGTGAAGCCCGATAAGCTTGCTCTTGCCATGAGACGAGCTTTCTTTTGACCTTGCTGATGCGCTAACTACCTCTTGCAATACAGCAAAAAGCCGCCCAGGCCGCGCTGAATCAGGTAAACACAAGCCCAATCCGTATCGAGCACCGAGCAACCGACCATAGCCTCTCCAGATCTGAATCGATAGTCTACCGAGGAGATTGTTCCTCGGGGCCAAGAAAATACTCGTCTCGCGCCAACAACCGCAGCTGGCTAACTGTTGGATAGTTCAAGGAAGATCCCGATGCTTGGCTTATGGTGGACAAGATCCTCTCGTCCGCGCAGTATCCGCAGACAAAGTGTACGCAGAATCACACACATCTTTTGGCTCGACATGTGGGATATGGGAGGCTAACTTTGAAAAGACTTGGGCTTGCAGGTTCTCGACAACGTCATCCTGACAAGATGGAAGGTCTTGCCTCGCGACCAGTGCCAAGGTGCGTCGTTCCTATTCCTTTTATGCTGCCAACATTCTTGCTGTAGCTTGTGGCACATCCCTGCCTAATAGCTGGCTGACACATTTCTGTAGGCATCCGAAATTTCATCGTTCAGTTCATCATCCAGTGTTCCAGCTCCGAGGAGGCCTTGAAGCAAAACAAAACGCTGCTCAACAAGCTAAACCTTGTCCTCATCTCCGTACTTAAGCAAGAGTGGCCTCACAACTGGCCCACGTTCATAAACGAAATCATCTCGTCCTGCCATGCGAACCTATCTATTTGCGAGAACAACATGATCATCCTGCGGTTGCTCTCAGAAGAAGTTTTCGACTATTCCGCCGAACAGATGACATCCACCAAGACCAGAAATCTCAAGCAGACCATGTGCGCCGAGTTTTCACAGATTTTCCAACTTTGCCAAGAAGTCCTCACAACTGCGGACCAGCCCAGCCTGATTCACGCCACGCTCGAGACGCTGTTGAGATTTTGCAACTGGATCCCCCTGGGCTATATCTTTGAAACCAACCTCATCGAAACTCTGCGCACGCGTTTTCTTTCTGTACCCGAGTTCCGAAACATTACTCTTCAGTGTCTGACGGAGGTTGGCGGTCTTCAGACTGGCGGGGCTGGTCAGTCTAATTCATATGATGAGCAGCTGGTGAAGATGTTTACCGAGGTCTTGACAACTATTGCGGACATCATTCCCGTCTCACTGGATCTGAAGACGACATACCCCACGAGCAACTCCAAGGACCAGGAGTTTGTTCAGAACCTGGCACTGTTCCTCTGCAACATGTTCGGGACGCACTTGAATGTAAGTTGGGACGCGACGCTACAGGCCCCCGATGGATTGACTTGACTGCCTTTCATTTATCTGACCGTGCCCAGCTCATCGAAAACCTGCCGAACCGAGACTATCTTATTCACGGGCACTACTACTTGATCCGCATATCGCAAATCGACGACCGCGAGATCTTCAAGATTTGCCTGGACTACTGGCTCAAACTAGTTCAGGAATTGTACGAGGAGATGCAGCAGCTGCCCATCACCGACGTCAATCCCCTCATGGCCGTCGGGGGCATGTCTGGCAGCGGTGCCCCGAACCCGTCACTATTGATGAACTACCCACTCCGAAAGCACAAATACAACGAAATCATGTCGAATCTACGAGTCGTCATGATTGAGAGAATGGTCAGGCCCGAGGAGGTCTTGATCGTTGAAAACGACGAGGGAGAAATTGTCCGAGAGTTTGTCAAGGAAAGCGACACGGTCCAGCTTTACAAAACCATCAGGGAGTGCCTGGTTTATCTCACGCACTTGGACGTGGTCGACACGGAGAACATCATGACTGAAAAGCTGGCGCGCCAGGTTGACGGCACCGAGTGGTCATGGCACAACTGCAATGTTTTGTGCTGGGCCATCGGATCCATCTCTCTGGCCATGAACGAAGAGACCGAAAAGCGCTTCCTAGTCACTGTCATCAAGGACCTCTTGGGCCTCACGGAAATGAAGCGCGGCAAAGATAACAAGGCCGTTGTGGCTAGTAACATCATGTACATTGTTGGGCAGTATCCCCGATTTTTGAAAGCTCACTGGAAGTTCCTCAAGACGGTTGTGAACAAGCTGTTTGAGTTCATGCACGAGTCTCATGAAGGTACGTCACGTTTCCCTCCCCAGCCCAGGGCTTGCCCGCCCGGTCCGAACGACGTGCTCACTAGATTCCAGGTGTGCAAGACATGGCCTGCGATACATTTATCAAGATTGCCAGACAGTGCCGACGACACTTTGTGGCTCTCCAGCCTAGCGAGCAGGAGCCATTCATTGAGGAAATCGTCAGAAATATGGGCAAGATTACCTGCGATCTGACACCGCAGCAAGTCCACACCTTTTATGAGGCGTGCGGTTACATGGTTGCCGCCCAGGGTAACAAGCACCAGCAGGAGCGACTGTTGGCTGACTTGATGAACATTCCCAACGCTGCCTGGGATGAGATCATCAAGCAGGCCACTGTCAACCCATCAATCCTGCAGGATGCAGAGACGATAAAAGTCATCGGCAACATCATGAAGACCAACGTATCTGCCTGCAGTTCTATCGGCCCGTACTTTTACCCCCAGATTGGGCGCATCTACCACGACATGCTGGAGATGTATCGCGCCACCAGTGGTCTCATTTCCGAGTCGGTTGCACGAGATGGTAAGATGCATAAATGAGGAACCATGCTGTCATTCGTGTTGCTAACGCTGTGGTTAGGCGAGCTGGCTACCAAGATGCCCAAAGTCCGCGGTCTGAGAACCATCAAGAAGGAGATACTGAAGCTCATTGAAATTTACGTGGAGAAGGCGGAAGATCTCCAGTCTGTTCGCGCCCAAATGGTTCCTCCTTTGCTCGACTGCGTGCTGGTCGACTACAATCGAAATGTGGCAGGGGCCCGTGACGCCGAAGTCTTGAAGGCCATGTCCACCATCATCACCAAGCTATCTGCCCTGATGGAGGACCAGGTTCCAACAATCATGGAGAACGTCTTTGAGTGCACCTTGGAAATGATCAACAAGGACTTTTCCGAATTCCCCGAACACCGAGTCGAGTTTTTCAACCTCCTCCGTGCCATCAACCTGCACTGCTTCCCTGCTCTGCTCAAGCTGGATAACAACCAGTTCAAATTTGTCATTGACTCATGCTCATGGGCTTTCAAGCACGACAACCGGGATGTCGAAGCTGCAGGTCTGAATATGTGCCTCGAACTGATAACCAACATTGCTGAGAAGACTGACGTTGCTACGGCCAATGCCTTTTTCCAACGATTCTTCATGACAATCCTGCAAGATGTCTTGTTTGTCGTGACGGACAATGACCACAAGGCCGGGTTCAAGACGCAGTCTATGCTGCTGATGAAGCTGTTCTACTATATTCATCCCGCAGATGGCACACAGCCCAAGATCCAGGGACCGATTTTCACCGCCGATCAAGCACAAGCTGGATCCGACAACAGGGGATATCTCGGCAAGGCAGTGGCGAATCTGCTGCAAAATGCATTCCCCAACCTGCAAGCGTACGTGCAACAGATGCATGGAAAACTTGAGTGAAGAGTTTAGTTGCTAACACTATAGCAGCGCCCAAGTGACGAGCTTCGTGGAAGGTCTCTTCAATTTCAACACGACGTATGATAAGTTCCGTCTGAACCTTCGAGACTTTCTCATTTCTCTCAAGGAGTTTGCCGGCGACAACGCCGAGCTCTACGTTGTGGAGAAGGAGCAAAGGGAGGCGGATGCCAAGGCGGCAGACATGGAGAGACGACAAAAGGTTGGCGGTCTGCTGAAGCCTTCTGAGCTCGAGGATGAAGAGCTCTGACTGAAGGAAGAGCTGAGAAGTGAGTTTGCACCAACAAGGGAAGGGGGATGGGCAGCGCCGAACAAAGGCGAGCGCCAAGACGGGGACGGGGACGGATGGGAGTTTTACGGTTTGTAAGGTCTTTGCCCGACGAGATGGCCCGGGCGACATGATGCGTCGCCCTGCCGGGGCTGGGCAGCTTCCAAAAATGTTTCTCTTTTACCGTAATGATACCAAGATTTAGATGCGTCACCTGGCGACGGAGACTTGTGTTCTTGGGTCCCCCGCCCTCCCCCGTTTCCATGCAGAGAGGTAGCAGCAGAATGATGTGTAAAGGCTTTTTTTTCTTGATGGTTTTTTATTGACGAAGATGACTGGTCCTCTGTTGGGCACCTGCGCGATAGAAGAGGGGCAATAAAAGTCTTGATGATGCCAGAGAGTTTGGGCTGCGGGGGATGAGATGGAAAAAGGGCGAGGGAGGATGGAAGCCGGAGAAACGTGAGGAAACAAGAAACAAGAAAAGAGTCATGGCACCTGAGAGGAACAGAGGTTGCGCTGAGTCATGGGGATAGATGGAGATTTACTGTCTAGGGAAACCAACCAAGTTAGTTTGTTGACGAACCAATCCAAGCAAGTTGGTTGTTTTGCGAGCCAAAGAGGCGTGATTTTGCGCAGTGTAGAGGCGACATTTTTTGAAAATGGTGAGAGGTCAAGTTTCGACGACGGCCAAGGGCCAAGCCATGAGGTGAGCCCAGCGGGGGCCGAGGTGCTGGGCGACGGCGCGGACGACGAGGGCGCCGGCGTCGCCAAAGATCCAGTAGTGCCTGCAGTAGTGCAGCAGGACGGCGTAGTAGGCGAGGACGAGGACGGCCTCGGGCAGGAGGACGGTGAGGAGGCGGACAAAGTCAGCGGGGACGGTGACGCTAAAGGCCGAGGCGGCGTGAGGGCCGGCGGTGGACGGGGGCAGGTCGCGGAAGAGGTCAAAGGCCCACTGGAGCTGGTGGACGGCGTGGCGGCAGGCGGCGCGGGCGGGCGGGGCGAGGGCGGAGGCGGGGTCGGGGTCGTCGAGCAGGCGGCGCAGGGCCCAGCACTCGCGGCCTGCGGCGTGGTGGTGGTGGTGCTGCTGGCTCTCCTCGGGCGGAGGTGGCGGCGACTTGTGGGCTAGGCGCAGCAGCGGCTCCAGCTCCGAAGTCAGCAGGTGATGCCACGTGGGTTTGATAACGGCACGCACGCCGTGGTGGATGCGGAAGCAGTCGACGAAGCGGGCGACAAAGGCGGGGAACTGCGAGTGGTGGTGCAGGGTGCGCACCGACGAGAGGGTGTCGGCCAGATGGTGCAGGGAGAGGATGGCGGCGAAGAGGAAGCGCGGGACGGAGGAGGCGGTGTCGTTGGGCGGCAGCGCGGCCGAGTGGCGGGTGAAGCGCGCAATGGCCCGAGTCTGCAGCTCCGTGGCGACGCGGGACAGCCGGGCCGACTCAAACGACGACGACGCCGCGGCAGCACCCGCGGTGGTGGTCGCCTGGTGCACCGCCGCCAGCGCGAGCACCTGGTCCATCAGGTACGGGTGCGAGGCCGCCAGCCGCACCGCCACGTCCACCAAGTGTCCGTCCTGGCCCGGCGCCGACACGAGGAAGTCGTCGCGCGCAAGGGTGACGTGGTACAGCAGCGAGAGGTGCTCGGCCGTGAAGCACGACTCGTGCGTCGGCGGCGGTGATGCCTCGCGCCGGCGCCGGCGCCGCTTCTCGTCCCCTGCCGAAGCCGCAAAGACGCAGGCGCGCTCTGCGCTGGTGCAGTTTGCGCACACCGGCCGCCGCTCGTCGCATCGTATGTGCCGCCGCTTGCATTCCGCGCAGCCGCTGCGGGATTTCCTGTGCGATCTGCGATGGGGTTTGTGCGCGCCCGACTCTGACATTTTTTCCTCTTGGCTCCGTGGGGGGAATTTTTTTTTTCCAAGGTTCGTGGTTCCATCTGATGACGCGGCGGCACGGAAAAGGGAGCCAAGTGTCGAGTGTTTTAGTCAGCGGGCCTAGTTTGGTTGAAAAGCACCGCCGCACAGGATTACTTGGCATGAAGATATTGGCCACAGGAAGAATATAATGTGTCTTATAAATTAATTACCTCCGGCTTGCCATGTACACGTTGTTCTAAAATGGCCCAACCAGCCCAAGTCTATACCAGGAAAACAATCTAAGATAAACAACCCACACAAAAAGGGGGGGGGAAAGGAAAAAACAAAAAGGAAGAAAGGCCCTAGGTCCTTTGAATCTCATGCTGCTCGCTCACGCTCGCAGTGACGGAATCCCACGCCTGCGGCTCGGCCTTGTTCAAGGCCGAGGTGCTGAGCTTGCCCGGGTAAAGGGTGGCGTAGACGGCCATTGCGCCAAACATGAGGGTGGCGTCAAAGACGTACAGCGTCCACTCGTGGGTGAGCAGGTACCCCCCCTTGCCCGTGATGTACTCAATGACCCTAAAGATGGACCGGATGAGGATCAGGACGCTCGTGGCATACATCATGGTCATGATGCTGACCCAGCGGCTGTTGGGATCCATGCTCGCGCCCGAGGGCCACTTGCGCATGCGCACGTGGAAGACGATGGCGGTGACGGTGAAGAAGCCAAATATGACGATTTGCACAAACAGGCCGCCGAGGATGATGTTCTGCCCCGTCTTGGGGTTGAAGTTCTTGGCCGCCAGCAGGCCGCCGCCCGAGGACTGGATCAGGAAGGACAGCACGTCGCCCAGGACAAAGACCTTGGTGAGCCACCGGATGGGCACCAGCGAGTGCCGCTCGCCGTCGATGCTGCGCATCAGCCGCCCCAGCGTCATGTAGATGGACGCGGCGAAGAGCGCCGGCGCCACCAGGATCAGCACCGACTGCAGGATGTACGGCACCAGCTGGTCCGTCTTGTCGCGCGCCTCCGCCCGGAACACGTAGCCCAGGAACTGGACTGTTTTTCTGTCAGTCAGCCTCCATCAACCAAAACATGTCCGACAGGGCCGCTTACACAGTCCGCCCAAGACAAAGGGTACGCTGAACCATGTCCTCGTCGTAAACATGCGCCAGCTCACGGCCCCCGTTGCTCCTGCGAACAAGACGATGAAGACGACGGCCGCCGGGATCGAGGGGAGGTAGTCCCAGAGGTAGTAGTTGTCCTTGTACGGCTTCAACTCGACCATTTTGGCGGCTTCTTCGATGGCTGAGCACGAGATTCAGGTTCAATTTGCCCCCCCTGTAGGCTGGGAAAGAGATGGCGAGACACAAGAGAGAGAGAGAGAGAAATGACACCGATCCCTAGCATCCGGGTGAGCACGAGACTCAGCTTCAATTGACCCTGTAGGTTGAGAAAGAAGCAGCGAGACACAATCCCCAGCATCCGGGAGTTTTGGTCAAAGCAGCCGCGTCTAGATATACTTGCCGAACAAGAGCTCTCAGCGCCATTCAAGCCCCCCTCTGTCCCACTCCCTGTCTGACGACTTTATTCAACAACGCTTACTTGCGCTATGGAGAGGACCAGGGGGGCCGACTAGGTGTTATCCGTGTATTTGGAAGCATCGCTGGGCTTCGCACAGCTAAATCGGGCGGTGCAAGCCCCCCCGCCTATACGCGTATTTTTTTTTCTGCGCCGCGCCGGCCCCACATTTCCAATACGCCATCGCATCTCCGCCAATGTGTGCTCAGGTACCCCTGGATGCAAGTTTGCTTTGCCTGTAACAGAGGGCACAGCGCCTTGTTGGGTAGATTGCCCCCCCGCCCCTGTATGATGACGAGTCCTGCATGCGGTAGGGCCATCTGCTTCATCACTTAATCGTATCTTTAACCGTGCTGCGCCTCAGACCGTGATGCTCGCGGCGCTGACTAGTTGCCGACTACTGGAAAGCAAAACAAACCCGTTGTGCAATACGACCTCGTGGGTCCGTTGTACTTTTTCGTTTGTGTTGTTTCATGTTGTTTTGTGTTGTTTTGCGTGAGTTTGTGTGACTTTGTGTGGGGGGAGGCCATTTCACAACACGACATCGGCTCCATCACATGTTGTGGATTTGCATGGGTATATTCTTCCCCAAACAAGATGTAGACCTAATCGTCAAAGCCTTCAAACTCGTCATCCTTCGACGCCGCCTTCTTCTTCTTCTGGTTCTGCTCCCTAACCTGTCTGATCAGATCGTCCAGCTTCTTCTTCTCCAGCTTTTCGTCCTGCGTCATGCTCGCATTCTTCTCCGCCTCCTTCTTCTTGTGTCTCTTCTCGCGCCTCTCGGTCCGCAGCTCCTCCATTTCGTGCTTGCCGCTCCACGCCTCATTTTTCCTCTTGCGTTTCTTGTCGTCCTTCCTCTCGGCGCCCTCGCCCTTCTTCTTGGCTTCCATTTCTTCTAGCCTGGCCTTTTCCTGCGCCTTGTCCTTGTAGGCAAATGTGTCCCAGTCCATTTCCACGCCTAGCGTCTTGTCCCCCTTCCACGTCTTGAGCTCTGGCATCCTTGGCATCCGTAGTAGGCCCCATGCGTTGGCCAAGTCTACCCAGTCGAGATCCGATACCCGGAATATTGACGGTGCCTGGTGGGCGCCGTAGCTTCGCACCCAACTTACGAACCCCTTTTGTGCCTTGTCGTAGATTGCCCTGTCTGTTTTGGCCAGCTTGCGAATGTGGCTTGTGGCGGCGGCCGCAGCCTCGTCTGATATGGAGATTTTTGGCTTCTCCAGCCGAGTGATTGGCGTCTTGCGGATTTCCAGGAATCGGATGTAGTCTTCCTCTTGTCCCGGATGGAGCATGACAACCGCCAGGCCTTTTCGTCCCGCTCGTCCAGCTCTGCCGCTGCGGTGGATGAACACCTTGGGGTCTGACGGCGCGTCAATCTGCACAACCAGATCCACCTGCGGAATATCCAGACCGCGCGCGGCCAGATCCGTCGTTATGAGCACTGTAGGAGAAACCGAGCTCAGGAACTTGTTAAAGTTCTTTTCTCGCACCTTGGCCGGGTGCTTCCCGTGCAGCGGAATCAGTGAAAACCCGGCGGGTAGAAGACCTGGCAACACGTGCTGGAGGTAGTCCACGGCTGCGCATGTTGAGAGAAAGACAATGGTCCGCTGCGGGGTGACGGGCAATCTGTCGAGCAGCTGTGCCAATGCCGGCAGTTTGTGCGTGGCGGGTTTGATGAGATAGGCCATTTGCAGACTTGCCGGCGTCTTTCTATCTTCCACGACTCCGCCGTCCCGCATTTTGACCCTGACCTCGATCTTGACCGGGTTTCGCAAACCAACTCGAATAATCTCGCTCACCGCCTCGCTCACACTCGCGCTGAACAACCCAGTGCGTCGCTGCTTCGGGAGGTGGCCAAGAATGCCCTGGAGATCTTGCTTGAACCCGAGGTCGAGCAGACGATCCGCCTCGTCGAGGACAAGCATCTCGAACGCAGATTGGGGACAGTGGACGTGCGGCGAAGACAGCAGCTCGACAAGTCGTCCGGGAGACGATATCAGCACATTCGGGCTGTGGCGCATAAAGAAGCTGAGATCTTGGGCCGTGGTTGTCGTTCCACCAACCAGCACCTGGGGCACAATGACGGGAGCCGTGGTCGAGGGTCGCTTCTCGTCGGATTTTAGATGCGGCAGTAACTCTGCAGACGGCGCATGGAACTCCAGTAATGAGAGGAGAACCGTGTGGATCTGAGCAGCGAGCTCTCTTGTCGGCGAGACAATGATTGCTGCGACGTGGTGTTTCTTGGTTGGTTCGTCGAGGCGCAAAATTTTCTGGACAATGGGGATGAGGAAAGACAGTGTCTTGCCGCTACCCGTGACTGCCTAAGTAGACCAAATTAGCTTTTGCGCTCGCAAGCACCACTGGGCAAAGAGTAAACTGGCACATACTTCCACGACAACATCCTTGTTGCCCATAAAGTAGGGCATGGCCGCGGCCTGGACCGGCGTCATTTGGGAGAATCCCATGGTTGACACGGCATCCAAGATCCATTCCGAGAGCGGCGGAGTGAGAGAGCCCCAGGCCCGGGGATCCTTCTTGGAAACGGCCTTTCCAGGAGCCATGATGAACCAGGAATGACGATGCTGGTTTCTTTCGTTGACGGACTCGGTCAGACCAAAAAGTTGTCGCAATCGCGAGAAAGTTCAATCTTATCAGCACGTGACTTTAAAAGTAGATCTACTTGGATGCACACGGCATGTGGGCCTTGATCAGGGTACCGAGTACAGAAAGTGCTCGCAGCCTTCAGGCGCGCAGTCGATTGTGCATCTATTGATAATTACGAGGATGTGCCTATCCATAGACAAGATGTGCCTGGTCACAAACTCGACTTGTTTAAGACCGAGTCGGGTTTGCAGCAACCACGGCGCATGGGATGAGCCGACGGTCTGCTGTCCAATCAAGTTCTTCAGAGCAACAAGTGTGGCTTTGCTCAAGTGCTCGCGTGAGCACCAAATTTGCCTGGAGGCCGCTTGTGTTACGGTCTTGCACACCAGAGCAGTAAATGTGTTCCGAGTAACATTAAAATGCAGGCAAAAAATGCCACTCTAGTCGACATGTCGGCATCCATGAGCGGAGACGGAGGGGCATTTTCGTCGACAAGTCATGGCAATCACATGTCTGGCCAAGAAACATTTGGCACTAATACCAAAAGCTGACCAGGGACAAATGCCCAGGTACGGAGCACGGCGCATGAGAACGCCGTCCACCGCAAGGACTCCGCCGCCCGCATTTTTTCCTGCGCTGTCTTTGGACACTTTGACAGGGTCCGGCTCGAAAATTCCATGCCAGCGCCTCCGTCCCAGAAATCCTCCATCCCATGTCCGCATCCAAAGTCAGCGTCACGCCGTCACATAGCCCTCCCAGCGCTTCCCTGCCCACGGCCCTTCTTCTTCTTCTTCTTCTTCTCCTCCCCCCCCCGCCTCCTCAGAACCCCATGCGCGTGCTGTGCGACGTCAGCCGCCACCCTCCTCTACAATCATCTTGCGGTAGGGGAAGCTCCCTCTGCTGCATTTCTGAACCTCACACTGGATCCGAGAGAGTTCGCGAGCCCCCCGCCCCAGAAACGCCTGACACTTGATAGTCGCTTCGCCGTGTTTGGGCCCATAGACGGTGCAGAGCCTAAGGCGCGACGGTCGCGCCGCGACAAACACACGGCGAACTCTTCGCCGTCTGCTGCCAACGCCGCCGCTGCCGCTCGCCCGCAGCTGTGGCCATCTCCCTACGAATCGCTTCACCGTGTCGTCGTCGGGGCCGTCCCCTGTCCTGCTCTCCCGCCCGTATCCTTCACCATGTCCCTGCGCCGCAAGGCAGCGTCGTCGTCCGTCCCCGAGACGCCTCGCGTCATTTCGCCGAGTCCCTCGCCCTCGGAGCACGATGCAGACTACTACTCGGCGCCTACAACCCGCTCCGCCGCCAGGAAGAGAATGAGGTCCTCGCAGACCCCCCTGGACCAGCATGCTCTCCAAGACGACGTCGACGACCACGCTCCCGGCCTGAGAAGGTCCCGCACGAGGAGCAGATCGCCCATTGACTCCCGCAGAGTTGCTCGCATGACGCCCAGCACCTCCAAGGCTCCGGCCTCGACAAACCCCGAAAAGGTCGTCACAAACGGCAACATGGCCACCTCAAACGGGCACTTGGCTCCTCCCCAGCCTGCCGCTGCGTCGGGCTGGTCCTGGCGTGACTTTAGCCGCAGTCCCAGTCCCCTCGGCCTCATCCCCATCCATCGACAATGGCGGACATTCGTCCACAAGCACGAGGTGCCGCGCAAGGTGCTCCATGTCTCGATTGGCTTCTTTGTCGTCTGGCTCTACACCACGGGGACGCAGACGCAGTCTGTTCCGCCATATCTCATGGCCGCCCTGATCCCCATTGCTACGACGGACTGGCTTCGACACCGATATGCCTCAGTCAACAGGCTGTACGTGCGGCTTCTCGGCGCTCTTATGCGCGAGAGCGAGTACTCGGGCTACAACGGCGTCATCTTCTACCTGCTTGGCGCCTGGGCCGTTTTGTATTTCCTCCCCAAGGACGTGGGCGTCATGAGCGTCCTGCTCCTCAGCTGGTGCGACACGGCCGCGAGCACCTTTGGCCGCCTCTGGGGTCGTTATACCCCTCGCATTCGCCGCGGCAAGTCCCTGGCCGGCTCGTTTGCCGCCTTCTTGTTCGGCGTGGCCACGTCCTTCTTCTTCTACGGCTGGCTGGTCCCCGTCATCGGGCCCATGCCGGGCGACGACCACTTCATGTTCCATGGCACCTTGTCTCTGCCGTCCGTCGTGACGGATGCCCTTGGCGTGTCTCGCTCCGCAGCCACTGTCACCGGGACCCTGGCCTTGTCCGTCATGAGCCTGTGGTCTGGCTTCGTGGCTTCTGCTAGCGAAGTCGTCGACGTCTTTGGCTGGGACGATAACCTCACAATACCTCTTCTCAGCGGCATTGGTATCTGGGGCTTCCTTAAGCTTTTCGCCTGAAAACTCTCTCCCCCCCTTTACCGCCCCTCTCTGGCCCGTGGCATTCTCTACTCATTCTCCACTTTTTACTACATGACTCTACACTGCACTTGCACTCTTTTCTGTTTTATTTTCATGGCCAAGAATTGGGTAGTTGGTGTACTTGGTATAGGCCGGCGTTTTGGGCGTCATTGGATGTGTGTTGTGGGGGGGAACAGCGGGAGTTGGTCAAATTGGGCAAACGATGAATACGCTGCAACATGACATGGGCGGGTGCTCGGGAGTTGAAGTGTGTGCCAAGGGGCAAGACGTAATATATGTGTAGATAGATTTCCTAAATACCTAGACCCTCTCGAGACGAGATAGTCCCACAAATCGCATCGTGGTCATGCTGTGGTCTGCTTTCAGAGATCCGTCGACTCTCACAAATCGTGTCCTTGCCAAGCACCCATGGTTCGCGTTTATCCCGTCCTGGCAAGATTGCGAGTCCAGCACTAAAACATATCAAAGCTTGCAGCCAATGATTCGGGAGAGACTACGTCACTGTAATCAGAGCGCACATAGCGCCGCAAGCTGCCGTGAAGCGATTCCTGCAGTCCTTATGCTCTGAGCACTTGCATCTGCTGGTGTCATTGTGAGTACTCTTCACCAGCTTCATTGATCTGGATGACCAAGACGGCCTTTGCTTGGCCCCACCTTTCACCTCGGCAGGGCATTGGTCCTTGGCTTGGGTCAAACAGTCAGCCTGCAGCCTGCAGCCTGTTTCCTGTCCCTGTCAGGCCGGTGCTGCTGTGGCAGGGATGGCTCAACTGGCGGTAAGATGCCGTCACGAGTATAATTGTCCCAGCTGACCATTTCATTGAAACTGGCTGGGAATGCTAGAGGATGTGGCCGATCCGCTCAGCATCCAGTCGACTCCAATACAAATGGGCCCTTGACGAGTCCAGAAAGCTGGTCAATAATTTCCCTCTCATATGCTGTCCTATAAGAAGATGCCCCATCAGCAACGCTCGTGCAGGAGTTCTTTTCTTCCATGTATGAGTTGTCCTCATGGTTGGGAGGAGGCGTGTGCATGAGTAACATGTTGCTCTAAGTTTCCACTTCGAGTTGAACCCTGCAGTTGTGTTGTCCCCTGGGCAAATCCCCAATGTGTCAGACCATGCGCCGCACACTGGCCGGTCTTTCACAGGCTGCTCATCGGCTTGGCGTACCGAGTTTTTGGAATGCTGTGGCTTGCTTCTTCAGCCCAAGCTCGAGGCTGGATCCAGGATCCAGAGGTGCCAGGGACAAAGTTAGAGAGCGCTGCCAAAGCTGCCGTCACCGCCAGAGGTCACGTTAGGGCATGTCCGGCTAGGCGGCATCCACATGCAGATATCTTGGCCCTTGGCCATTAGAATATAAGCTGCTTCTGGCACATCTTCTGCCCCCGATTTGGAACAGGTGCTTTGCAATTCACGCACTCGTCTCGGTGCATGATGGAGGCCATGACCAACCACCCTAGCCCGCATTTCGCCCAAAATATCTGAGGAGAAATTACATCGCTGTACCTTCTCCTGCATGAGCTGAGGCGGTGCGGCTAGTTGCTGGAAGAGCCTGGTGGATGGGTTGGGTGCCCAAGAGAACAACTGGTGCAGCCAGATGTCATTGACTTACACGCCCCTCCATTGACCCCTCCCATGTGCAGTCGTGGAAGCGCAGGACACCAGAGGTGCTGTTTATCTTGGACAGGTCATATCCCACGTTGCGCAGGCCTTTTTTTCTTGAATACCAGTACTCCGTACGGAGCACTCGTATGGCAAATCATTCAAAGGGAAACATGTTTCTGAAACAGGCCAACCGCGCCGTGATATGTCCCAATTGCCAATGCCAATGTGCCCAGGTTGGGCGAGTCATTCGGCACTTTTCCCCCCTTGTCATTCGGTGGTGGCGGGGGAGGGGCAGATCACAGGAAAAACCAGTGACATATCCAAAACACATCCAGCCAATGGCTCTGTGGGAAAATCTGCATTAGCCAATCAAGCTTGCAAGAACGTGGCCATCTGGATTCCTCCGATTTCGCCCCAATGGGAGCAACAGGCAATTCGTGAAGAGGCCGCTCACCACAGATCTCATTCCCATGATGGATGGATGGTGAACGGTGGATGATGATGCCCGGCATGCACAGGTACCTAGGTACTTATCAACAAGGGGTAATGGAGAAAGTAAGTACCTAGGTACCTAGGTAGGTTCAAGTAATACGGAGTGCATGCCGATGCATGACGTACACTTTTACGCACAAAGGTGCTCCTTGGCAGAGAGAGCTTCACAGAAAGAATGAGGAAGGAGCCAGTGAGCTTGGTGATTTCCAGGTGTCTGGTGCCATGTCGGCAAGCTATGCCCTTCACGCCCAGGCACCTGCCCTCTGGAGATTCACGGGTAACTAGGGGAAGGGGCCATGCTCAGAGAACAGGAAGCCCTTCCGATTGAACATTAAATTCATCTTTGCACCTAAATCAGAGGTCATTGCTGAAGAAAAAGCGAAGTATATCAAGTGTTTTGCAATGCCCTTGTCGGCATGTCCAGAGCCTCAGCCAGTACAACGGGTCCAGCCAGTTGCGTGCCCTTGTTCGTTACACCTTGGCGCAGGTGTCGCTCTCTTTCGGAGCATGATGTGGTTCTCCTCTTGACAACGCATCATGCCCGTCATCCACAGCTCCACGCACGTCTGCCTGAAGACTTGATCTGTGGCCAATGTGTCCACTTTTACTCTTCGGTGTCTAGCAATGTTCGGTGGCCAAAGCAGACGCCTGGTCTTTTATTTTGTTTTATTTTGGTTGATTGATTTCTTTTTTTTTGTGCGCACCCAAGGCAAGACGTAACCGAGCAAACTCATACGTGTAACATGCGTCCTTCGGAGGTCCACCGCCGTGGCCTGCTCCCCGCGAGAAGCAGATGCCACGAAGCTGCCACATGCAGACATGTCTGGTACTGTATAACTGTACTTACTATGTATCTTGGGGACCACCATGCAGCAAATCCAGTGCTGCTTTTGCGATGCTCCTGCCTAGGTGCCTGGGTCGCTCGACTAGCGTGCTCGCTCGCGCTTGTCCCAGGCGCAATCAAGGTGCACTTCATCACTCCATCTCGAATCCGGCCCCTTGGGTTCCTCTGGGTTCCCGGTCCAACGCTGGCCCTTGGCCGCTCTTCCTGTCTTGGTCTTAGTTCCCATGCACCACGTCTACACACCAGCTCGGTTCGTCCGCCTGGACCCGGAGTTCTGGCTTGTCTGCCATCCTCTCCCTCACATCATTCCTCGAGTGCTGCTGTCCTTCTATCCTTCCTTCTCTGCCAGCTCGGTCCTCCTCCCTCCACGTCCCTCGGCCGCCCTTCACTCCATGCCCTGCCCATGGTCTTTCCCTGCAAGTTCGTAAGGGTCCTAGTAGAAACCCCAGCCCGTTTGCTAGTGCAGCCACCGCTCTTGTTCGGTTTGATGTCAACATTCTCTGCATATCACCGGCCAGCTTCCTGGGTTTCGGTGGACCTTTGTCTCCATGCTGCTGCGTTTCTCGCCTTGTTCGCATCCCACCATGACCGCCGTGGCCTTCCAGCCTTCCCTGGGGCGGCTCTTCCTCCCTCTTCATATGTACTTTATGTTGTTCAAGTCAAGCACCCTTTGCCAAACCCTTGTCAACCCAGTCCATTCATTCGCCCCTCGGCATATGCAGTCGCCTTTGCCTGGTGTTGCCGGACTACAACGTAAATCTCACCCCCATCGACTCGGACAAAAAGTGCACCACAGACCACACAGTCACCACGCCAAGTCACGTCGTCGTTGGTCAATGTCTGGTCCTTACTGCCACCCTCCTCCCCTTTGAACACCCATCGCGTCCATGCCATGTTGCCGGTGCAATCATGTTGCTCGATTTTCCCATCAAGTGTAAAAGGCCTACTTTGGCCGAGTAACTCGCTCCGCCACTATTGTCTTCATGCTACGCTGTCGGTCCACCTCATGCAAGCCGCCATGATCACTTCCTTGCCGGGCCCAATGCCCTCATATCACACTTTGCCAACATCATGTCAAGCGGGGTATAGTGATAACCGCTCTGACGAATAGGTGAATGTCGTGATGTCTACTTCACTTGAAGCATATCGAAGGGGGGGGAGGGTCTGGGAAAAGTATAAAAGGCGGTCGTTGTGTCCAGCAAAAGCTCTCTTTCTCTTTCTTCCTTAAAATTATTTTCTTCCCGAATATCCTCTAGCCACATTCCCAATCACGCACTTCTCCCACTCGTCAAAGTCTCTCCATCATCCACCTCTCTTCAGTGTCAACTGCCTACACATTCATACTGCCAAGTGATACATGATCACCAAACATCACCGTTGGCTTCTCACACCATCACCATTCCAGCTCTTGCTCGGATTCAACCTTCTATTTGTGACACCTAGGCACACGAAGCTAGCAGATTCGTACCACGAGAAAAGACCATTATCCAACGATTCAATCATCACATCAACCATCATGTCCGCCCCATTCTCAAACGTGTCCTACTCCATGCCATTGGCGGTTCCCGGAAAAGGCAACCAGTACCCCATGTACAGCCAATACTCGATGTCTCCGCCAGAATGCGACGACGACCTAAGCTCTGCGTCGGGCGTTCCATCCTACAGCAACAGTGGATACACTGGGACCGCTAGTTACATTGGTTCAAACGACTATGACAGCGCCCACTCTGCTAGTGGTATAGATTTCCAGGAGTACATGCAAGACCGCTTCTCGAACTCGTTCAATCCTATTCCTCTTGACCGTAGCATGGCGGTCCAAGCGCAAACGTAAGTGATGTGCGGCTGTTTTTACTATTGCCAGAAAGCAGTAAGAAGCTTGGAGCCATGGATTTACGCAAACGCCTCGAAAGTTTTCGCATTATCTGTGTACAGACGCTAATTAGCTCGCAAATAGTTCTGGGAAATTGAACGCAAAGCACCGCGAGCTTCTGGACTTGCAAAAGCAGGCACAAGCTCGCCTCGCCAAGACGAGGGATCGCTTCCAAGACGGCATGCGAGACGCCCGCGAGGTGCGCGCAGACTTGGAGTGGACGCAGAAGAAGGTTTCGTAAGTGCGCTCTCTACATGACTTTGACTAGGCGCCATGACGTGCCGACACCCGTGGCACTGGAAATGAGACATACGTGACCAACGCCGTCGTTTGTGTGCATATTTCTGCTTCTCCAGAGGCTAGCGGAGCTTTTAGGCGCTGCTCTCACAAACAGCTTTGGAGGCTAACTAGTCCCTTTTACAGATCACTGCAAGCCAAGGCCGCCCGCAAGCACCCGAAGGAGTATCGCAAGGCTCGCGAGCGATACCCTTCTCCCGAGTACTGAATCTCAAAACCCTGTCACAATATACTTTTCTTTGGTTATCTGTGTTTAATATGGGTTTGGCGTTTGGCGGCGGCGTGGCAGTTTGAGGCGACTAAAAATGGAGCCACGATTTGCCGCATACCCCTTTTTGCTTCAGCGACAAAAGGCCGCAAAATTAAATAAAAGGCGTTTCTATGGTTGGTGGCTCTATACAGAACTTCGGTACTATCTGGGGGGGTTCACGCGAGTTAGTCCTCGGCACGTTCTGGATCGAATGTCGTCGAAAAAGCGGCGCCGACGCGGCAATCTTGCACTGCACTGACGCGAGATCTCTTGCTGCTTTAAACAACTCCCCTGCTGTTGGGCGGCAAGTTAGGGCTGAAGCTCTTTGCTCTCCACATGCACATGGCGATGAAGCGTGTGGGGGGTGGGTTTGAATGGCGGCCATTTTACAAAGTAATGACTCATGATTGGATGGGAATTGGGACGGACTTTGGAGGGGGGTTTCGTAAGAGAGATACGCCTTGATCTCTTGCACCCATGGGAACCGGGATCTTTGGGCGCCTGGGCGTGTGAACCAAACGGCAGGGCTGCAAGGGAGCCCTGCCTGCCCATCAGTTCGAGTCTCGCTGGTCTGCCGCCGTGGAGGGGGTCCTTGACTCGGACCACGATAACTGAGAAATATCCCGACTGGAGATCGTCATCACCTAGGACCTGGGAAGAGCAAGTGAATCGGGATAGTGGAGGACAGGGAACTTTCCTACTGTAGTGTATGCTGCCTCTTCCAGTGACGGCCGTACAGACAACCAAAGTTCATAGTGCTGTTTCTAGTAGTACTATTTAGTGTATCCCAGATGAGTGTGTCGATAGTAAACCCGTCCGGAAGCGTACACCGTATCCATTTGAACCACATGGGCCCGCATGAAGCGTGTTTCCGTGCCAGGACATATCCCTCGGGCCAATGAAAGCTGTGGAAGCTTATTCCATGATGATAGGTGGTAGAAGAAGCCTTGAGGAGGCGACCATCTTGTGATTGGTCGTGGAATGTGACGTATTGATGGAAGCTGTATGTTGGCTTGAAGCTCCGTCGTCGAATGATCACGTGACCAACAATGGACTGAAATGCTGCCAGACACATGTCGTCGTTTTCGCCAATGTCGCCAGCAATAAGTCTCGATCAGGCCGGAATTTTCCTGCATCTCCAAGTGTACTTCCATGTAACACCTGTTCCGCGAGGCTAATAACGATGCAGTCCTGCCCATTGCCCCGTGATATAATGTTGTGCATAGTCCGGCTTCAAGGCAAAAGGATTATGCCGTAGCTGAAATATTGGCTGGCGGATGCGTTTGTCTGGGAACCCAGGTTCCCTTTGAATCGATTCCCATGGCTCTTTCGAGATGCTCCCAAGGATTCTCATTCGACGTGCTATCATAATAGCCCTCATACCAAATCTTGGCCTTGTGCCCTGCCGGGGGGCCATGTCGACCTGCGAAGCGCGTTGACGATCCGACAACTCCCGTCCCCGGTGCAGGACGAGCAGGAAGGCCGTGGTGAGAAGGCTCTATGTGTCGCTGTGAGGATTCCTGCGGTGCGTCTTCAGGCTGGCCATCGTCACTTTCGTCGAGGCTGATCTCTTCAGCGTTTGCGCGGCCGCCTGATGTCTCTTTCGTCGTCGTCGTCGTCGTGTGCGTTCCTAGTGGTGTTGAGTTGGACCCTGTCGGAGCATCGCGCAAACCAGACGAGGAAGTTTGTGCGACTGCGTCCACGGCAGGATTATATCTCCTCTTCTTCTGGGGACGATCCTGTGCGCCAAAGGACGAGAAGCCCATCGCGGCAGCCATGGCGTCGGCTTCCGTGCCCACTTCCGTGTCCATTGTGACCTTGGGCTTTGCGATGAGCTGGAGAGGGAAGGGCGTCAGGGTGAGTGGGAGTGAGGGACTTGGCTGCTTCACCGCAAGTGTGGGGTTGTTGCAAAGGAAGAGAAAAAGGGTGTCGTGACGGATGGTTGAATTCAAGATCTGGGGGTCTTTGGTTGGCGAATTAGGGGTCCTCAGCCTCGTAGCTAGTGGGGCTCAAGGTGGCTTGACAAGTGACATTGGCTTCCTGCACGATTTGTGTACATTGTTTGAGGCACAGTAATAACGCTTTACCCTGCATGTTTTGGGAAATCGAGACACTGCGATCAAGCAGTGGTGAATAAGTGGACTGAAATACCTGGATAGGATGGTGTGCGTCACTGCGAAACGCAACAATGGCCGTGGTGGCGCTGTCAAACACTTGACGGGCCCTGTAAATATCTCGCATCCGCGAGTTGCCGGTGGTTGGTTGGTTGGTTTCTGCCCGTGGTTTAGAATCGACACTTTGGGCGTCGCCGTCACGGACGAGCTTGTCGCCTTCGACATGTATTCCCCCAATAAGCGTGCCGGCCCCTGATTATTACAACGCGGACATTGACTGCCAAAGGGTGTCTCCCATTTCACCACCAGCGATACAAGCACCATGGCTGCGCCAAGGCCCATATCGCTGAACCTCCCGTCAAAATACGTCCCCAAATACCCCGACACAGCCAGCAAATCTGCAGCCCCGAGCATCGAATGGCTCACCGCCACATGGACAGTTACCCACTCAACTCTTCACATGTGGCGATCGGCCCGCAACGTCCGCATCAGTTACAAGCCTCTGCCTCCCAGAGGCGACGGCAGAGCACGCATTGACGACCTGGTAGAATATGAACCTATCAAGTCGTCGGGCGTTCTCAAGACGGTATCTGGAGTTGATACGCAATCGACGGATGGAGGGTGGGATTGGCGGGGGAAGGGCTGGCTGTTCTTCGTGTCTAGTCACTGGGAGTTGCTGGGCTGGGGAGAAGTCACTACTGCAGAGGGGAAGCGGGAGAGGTGGGCGGTGACTTGGTTTGCTCCAACCGTCTTCACCAAGGAAGGCCTGGATGTGTACAGCGACTCTGAGGGGGGGCTGAGCGCGGAGACTTACAAGAGCATCGAAGAGGCCTTGGTGAAGCTGGATGCAAGGGAGATTGCGGACATGGTTGAGAGAGATATGCGGCCTGTTGAAATTAAGCTGCCGCGGGTAGCAGCATGATGACTGGCGGGGACATTCTGGATAACCCCCTCTGACATAAATGCTGGCATATAACCACCAGGCAGACGATTGCATTCCAATTATATATCTGAATAGAGATGCTAGTATGGGTATCTTGATAATCAATTGTCAAGTTTGGTCCTGGCGGCGATGGCCTTCCCTTTCGCGAGATGGGGAGGCACGTCTATGCGAGTGCTCTCGGTCTCTATCCCGCCTTCTGCCCCGATCATGTTCTCTATCAAACTTGTCGTCTTGCCTGTCCCTCGAGTGGCGTCTTCTCCTCTCCGACTGGGGCGAAGCACTTCGACGCCTGTGGCGATCATCGTCTCTTCGTCTGTGACTCTCTCTACGCTTTTCGTCCCTTCGCATCTGGCGGAGGTCTTCCTCCCGCTCTTCCTGGAACCTCTTCCGCTCCTGTTTTAATTCTCTCATCCGTGCTGCGCCTTGCTTCATCGCGGCAAGCGGATCATTGGCAGCAATTCGACTCGCGTCTCTCTCCTTGCGCCTCGGATCGTCATTGCCCCAGGCATCCTTCATTGGCGCATCCTCTCTGTCGCCATCTGCCTGTGAGTACCACGGGCCACTTGTTCCATGTTTCCCAACTGCATTCGAGAAGCGCATGGTAAACTGGTCTTCATATTCTCTCTTCTTCTTACGTGATTCCCTCTCTGCTTCTTCGTTCTTCTCGGCATGCGCTCTGGTCTTTTCGTCGCCGAACAAGTCGATGTGTCCATGGCGGTCCGTGATCGGTGCTTGGCTCGTTGTCCTTTGCGCTAGTTCAAGCGACTTGTTTCCCATGTCCGCTCTCTCCCGTGCTATTCGTAGCTCGAAATCTGTATCGTCTTCACCTTGGCGCTTCCGTTTTCGCCGGCATCGCCCATCACGATCGTGGCCGCCTTCTCTGCTTGGCCGTTGCGACTCGGCTAATTCATCTTGCGCTTCATATTCCAAAGGAGGTGGCGCTTCGCCTCTCAGTATCGCTAGTCGGCGTTGCGCGTCAACTTCTTGCATGCGCAGGTCTTCTGCTTCCTCTGCCGCCTTTGCCGCTGCCTCGTCGCGGCGGACTCTCGCGATGTTGTCGGCATTGTAAACGTTCCAAGATTTCTTCCCTAATAAATGGCTAACGGGGTTAGTCATGCGCCCGATGATACATAGATGGCGGCTGTTCTCACAGAGGCATGGTTTCTGTGTAGATGGGGGATTCTTGAGTTAAGCTCGCCGGTCGGAGCGTCAAGTTAACAAAGAGACAAAGCCGGAAACACAAGCCGAGTCTATTACATGGCCGTTCCAGACAAAATACTTCTGCTGTATCTTTTTAGTGTCGTTCTCTTATGCAAAGCACTCGCGCACTTATCAACAGAAGAATTTCAGGGTTCAAGCGTCTGCGCAGGACTTGACCTTTGGCAGGGTCAAATCGAGGTCATCGTGGGGCGCGTGCGCAGTGTTCCACAATCGAGCTGGGTGTGACATCCCGTAATTGATGCGCTAAGCCCCATGGAGACCTTGTATCCATTGAAACCAGGCGGCTTGACACCTTGACACTTGCCGCCAGTACCCCCAGCCTCTGGTGCTTCCCAAGCTATGGCCTTTCAGGTAGCCATTGCCACAACTTACGACCACGTCGCCTGTCACCTCGTCATCACAGTCCTGCAAATTCCTTCCCTTGATATTTCCCTTTCCGACTGTATTTTTTCCCCCACCGGCCACACTGAGCGGAAATCTCGGCTAAAAACTCACTGCAATGTCTAGATTGCCTCCAGGTGGTTCTGGCAGGCTGCCCTACTCCAGCGGCTTACCAGGAAGCAACCCTCGAATGCCTCCTGGCCAAGGACGGCCGCCACCAGGTGGCTCGTACGGCGCAGATTCATACCAAGGCTACGGAGCCCCTCAGGGCTATGGCGATCCTCGCTTGAGTCAAGGGGCTGGCCCCCGATCGCCTGGCATGGCGAGATACTCAGAGAAGGGCCCCTCCAGACCATCCGGCGGCAGGAGCGTCCCTCTGAGGGTTGAAAAGGTCGCCGACGGCGCCTTGCAAAGTCGTCTGATCTATAGCAATGTGTTAGTAAAGTATTCTGCAATGGGAAATCATCGTCAAATCTAACAGTTGGGCCACAGATGCGCTGTTTCGCCAGAGGACTTCCCGCCGAATCCAGACGGTTCCGACCTGTATATTCTTGTGCGTGGTGGCCAGCCAGAAGGAGAATACGTCATCACATCAAGGCCTGTTCCCGGATTTCCCCGAGGTGGCATCAGTCTCTCTGATCCCCAGCGCTCTTGGTGCAACATTACCATTCGAGACAGCTTCTCGGGAGAGTTGTATGATCCGTTCGCTCAGGGCGGCAGAGCATATCTGGGATCCGTCGACGTACAAATCGGCTTCGCGCTACCCAACAAGAGGACAGAGGTTCCATACGATGAGGATGAGCTTGCGGCGCAATTCTCCGCCGATTTCGAAAACCAAGTTTTGGCTCCTGGACAGAGGCTGTTGATGGACGTCCGCAATATTCCACTGCTTGCTATTGTCAAGACGGTTGGCCTTGTCGATCTGGCCATGTCCGCAGATGACCCAAGCAAGCAAGTTTTTCGCGAAGGACATGCGAGAGGCATCCTGACCAGCCAGACGAGGGTGTTATTTCATCGGGATGGTAAAAGTGACTTCAACCTCAAGCCGTCCTTGAACAAGCCCAACTCCAATGCCATTTTGGCTCCAGATTTTAGATTTGAAGACATGGGAATCGGTGGATTGGGTGATGAATTCTCCACCATCTTTCGTCGAGCCTTTGCCTCCCGTGTGTTCCCTCCAGGCCTTGTGGCCAAAATGGGCATTCCGCACGTCAAAGGAATGCTGCTTTACGGACCTCCCGGCACCGGCAAGACGCTGATTGCCCGTCAGATTGGCAAAATGCTCAATGCGCGACCTCCAAAGGTCATCAATGGCCCCGAGGTGCTGAACAAGTACGTAGGTCAGTCCGAGGAGAATATTCGAAAGCTATTCGCGGATGCCGAGAAGGAGTACAAAGAAAAGGGCGATGAAAGCAGTCTTCACATCATCATTTTTGACGAACTTGATGCCGTCTGCAAACAGCGTGGCTCGGGAAGTGGAGGTACTGGCGTTGGAGACAGCGTGGTGAACCAGCTGCTCTCCAAGCTTGATGGTGTCGACCAGCTTAACAATATTCTGCTGATTGGAATGACGAATCGAAAGGATATGATTGACGACGCGCTTATGCGACCCGGTCGTTTGGAAGTGCACATCGAGATCTCTCTCCCAGATGAGGCAGGTCGATTCGACATTTTCAGCATTCATACAGCCAAGATGAGGGAAAACAACATTCTCGATCCCGATGTCGACCTAGAGGAGCTTGCGGGCATGACGAAGAACTATTCGGGTGCCGAGATAAATGGTGTTGTGAAAGCCGCTGCATCATTTGCATTTTCACGGCACACTGAAGTCGGCCAAATGGCCGCAGTCAAGCAGGATGTCGCCAGCATGAAAGTCAACCGTGCCGACTTCATGCTGGCCTTGACCGAAGTCAAGCCGGCTTATGGTGTATCAGAAGCAGAGCTACAAGATGCCGTCAGTTTGGGCATCGTGCCTTACAGCCAGTACATCAGCTCAACCATTGACGAGATGAAGCGTGTGGTGGGCATGATCAAGGACGACCCCAACAAGTTCAGCACTTCGGTGCTCTTCCACGGCCCCAAGGGTGCAGGAAAGACTGCTCTCGCCGCTCACATTGCCATGAAGTCGGGCTTCCCCTTTGTCAAGCTAGTTACGCCTGCGGATCTTGTCGGCTACAGAGACGATTTTGCAAAGAAGGATTATGTACACAAGGCATTCGCGGATGCGTACAAGTCGCCCGCTTCCATCCTTATTCTTGACGATTTTGAGCGTCTGATTGGATGGAATCCCATTGGACCGCGCTTCTCCAACGTCATGCTCGAAGCACTCACTACGTTGATTGTTTCCAAGCCTCCTAGAGTAAGAATCCATTCACCCAGTGCTCACAACGACGATGACGTGTTCTAATTTATTTTCTACAGGGCCATCGCCTCCTTGTTTTCGTCACCACATCCAAGTCCTCCGTCCTCAGGATGCTTGAAATTGACAGCGATTTTGCAAAGAAGGTGGCCGTCCCAGCAGTTTCCGATGCCCATGAGCTGGCTACGGTGTTGCAGGAGTCACGTGTCTTCAACTCGGGCGATATCAACCAGTTGATCAATATGGTGCAGCAGCGAACAGGATCTGATAGAATTGGGGTTGGCATTAAGACGATTCAGGATTGTATTTTTGAGGCCAAGGCTGGTGGACCAGATGGCAATGTGTTGGACACATTCGCCGAGCTGTTGCTAGAGTACATCCAGGAGATGAACACCTCATAGATTTATATGGACCAAGATGAGTAGATGGTTTAGAAAATGGGGGTGGTCCGTTAGAAGCTGTATCATGACATGTTTGCATGCTGCTTGAATTCTAAATATGACATGAGCTGTTTTTTTCGATATCACGACTTGTCCCATTGTTGCCTGACCGGACTGGACGGTGTAACCAAGTTACAGCCCAACCATGGTGAGTACAATCAAATGACACATTGATATGTATTTATACTGGTACGGCATCAGCCAGCATGCTCGGATACCGCACATGGTGGAAGGACCCTTGCAGCCCGTCTTGGGAACGCAGGTGAAATGAACAGTGTCTGCATGGTGTTGACGACGGTACAGTGGCGTAGGGTTTCATCAGGGGTCGATGCAGTGCAGGTATGTATTTGGCTTGAGACCGGTTATTGCAAACACTTCAGGGGGGACCGATGTGATGTGCACAAGGGAGATGAGGCATCAAGCTCCCCCCCCCTCTTTTCGCCCAGCGTTTCCTCTGGCCCCAAAGTAAGCGACGATTTTACTGCTGATGCAGTTCAACTCCTGGGTCGGGGACGATGCCGGTCCCACCACGTCTTGGATTCGTGCCGCGCTGTCGGGAATTGGTGGCGTTGACGGGGAGAGGTTTCCGGGCCGGGGCCCCTGCTGGCCTTGTGGTTTTTTGTACCCAAGTTGATTCATATGCCCTCCTGGCACCAGTGTGGTGCCTGAAGATGTGTGTGTAATTGCGTACTGGATGGAGGTTCAAAAGTGGCGTGGACAGGGGCGATTCTGTTGACATTCTTTGTCACGTTGAGTATGGGGATATTTGCCGCGTTTGAGAATTGCATCAGGCAGCTTGGTGTAGAAAGGGAAGCATTATTGCCCGTCAAACGTTGAGCGCACCGGCCGGTCGTCAAGGTCGTACCGGGTATTTTTTCTTCATAAAGGAGCGTTGCATCGCTAGACCCGGTAGTTGATTAGTGCTGACGTCTGAGGGGGGCCTGATAAGAGTGCCATGTCGGGATTTTTGGCGATCTGTTTGGAACTTGGTATAGCTTGTTTATTGGCTCAGATTTGAGGGCCCAGGGTCGTTGTGGACGACTGACGCGGTTCCGCGGCGGGCCCGGGGGGGCGGGGGTGCTTGGGTACTGGTATGAAGCCTCGACGAGAGCTGATGTCTCGTAAGGATGGCTTCATGGCAAGGCGATGTATCACCGCGGGTGATGGAGATGGTTTCGAGGGGAATATCACGAGTCTTTTGCTCAACTCTTCCAAAGCGTCTACTGGATGGCGAGAAGCAGCGTTTCTAGCTGCCACGGGGGCCATTTACGGAGTGGACTGCGATGAGACCAACACATTTGCCGAGTTTGCTGTAGAATCCAACGTGCTTGCCTGCTTGCCTCAATCGGACTGTTTCCCACCCTTTTGCCTAACCATCGTGATGCATGCATGACCCAACCCCGCAGGAACAAGGGGCCACTAGCACTGGTTTGGCCTAAAACTCCCGACAGCTGAGATGAGTTGGTTCGTTGACCGACGAGCTGCCCAAGCGGGTGTAAGTTGCTGACTAGTCACAATGCTCAATCTATGTGCACCGACAGTGACATTTCACGCATCTCATGTTGGGTTGAAACAGCACAATACATACAGTACATGTGTGCTCCGTACGGAGTATGTAACATTGAGTTTCTGCCCGAGATGGTCGAGGTGTGATATTTTTGACGAAACATTGGCGGATATTTGCCTTCGTCCAATGTGGCCTCGCACGTGTGTCTTTGCTGATAGATCTCCTGATCCACTGTTGCGCTGGATGAGCTGCCTCCCTTTTCTTTTTGCCTTGGAGCTGGTGAGTTGTCATCAACAAGCATCTACGCTGCATACTTGGTCGGTCCCCGCTCACTGTTGCTTAATTTTCTTTACTTTATTCAGCAGCGCGTTTGCTTGCCTGATTGGAGAGAGGCAACGGATTGTTGTTGTTTCCTGACTCGGGTTTGGCCAGCGACAGGACCAGGACCTCGGCAGGGCGAGGGGAAAAAAGGAATCGTGTGCTGCATAACGTCTGCGGATCAAGACCTTTTGACTGCCCCCAGTTCAGCTGAAGTCCTCTCCGATGCCCGTGGTTCGACGCGAGCAAGGTCGAGTCTAGATGTCTCCCCTTTCCGGCCCCTTTGCCGCATTCCACTCTGAGCTGTGAGGAGTTGATACCCAGTGGACGGTGTGCTCCCGTGTTCAAATTAACTCAGGCGATACAGCTGTTGTGGTACATGCAAGTCTAAGCAGCACGTGGTGCTACGTCTCACCCCGGAGCGTGGCCCAGCATGAGCCACGCACTTTGCATCCAAGAGGCGTTTGCCACGGCCATGACCGAACCGTGGTGCAACCAGACGTCTGGTATCATGGTGGGCTCTCCCTGGATCCAGGAAAGGCTACACGACACATCAGTGGCCTCCGGGCGACGAAGGGGGTCAAGAGCAATTGACAAAAGCAATTGACGGTAGGGTGAATGACGTTCCATTTTCCAACACCATGTTTTTGCTTTTTGAGGGGGCGGGCGGGTGCCTCGTTACCGCACAGGATGGACGGGCAGGACAGGCCTCAAGGCATTGCTCTCGTCAGAGTGGTATTTGCAACTGCTAATAGACCTGCAGGAAAATATTAATGGAACAATTGCTATTGCTATGGACGCCATGACTGGGGATTTGTCCACCCTTGTCAGGCATTCTGAGTGCCGCTTCTGGATCAGTACGGAGTAGAGGCAGATGCAATGTAATACGTGTGGCACCTGCGCCATGTCGAATTGTTTTCTTTTTTCTCATCTGGAATGCATTCCAATTGAGCCGCCACTCGGTGTGAAGGAGGAAGCCTGGTTGGCTGTGGTGATGGGTGATGGGTGATGGGTGATGATGGGTGGTCGTGGGTGGTGGGATGCTGCAGGAGTTGGTGCACTGGCGACACTGGTTCACCAGGTTCAGCTGGCGTTTGGCGGCAATCTCGTCGACTGACCAGCCAGCGGAACAGCCAGCGGAGGTGGTGGCATCATGTCCAAGGGCGAGTGGACGGGCGGCCGATGCTGGGTGGCTCCTCTTGCTTGGTCTTGAACATTGAACACGGGAGGCTCCGCAGAAGTAATGACGGCTGGTAATTAAACTTTGTGCTAGGTCTTTGTCCCAGTGTCAGGTTGACTTCTCAGGTACCGAGCATATCTCCAGAGACCAGAGATGGGCAACTTGAGAGGAGAGACGACAACAGAGGCTCCATGTCAGAACGGGGCCAAGGGGGCCGCTGCGTCTCAGTGGACGGATGCCGTGGAGGGGACACTGACACAACCCCTGTGCCGTACCTCGCCCAGAAGGCTGGGAGCTGTTGACAACGTCGCAAGCCGCCGCCGCCGCCGCCGCCGACGGACTGGGAGGGGGCAAAAACTCTCAGGGCTCTCGAGAGGCTGGCTTGTCAAGGGACCCCAGGCGCGATGCGTGGCCAGTAGTGCATTGGCGGCCACGGCCAAGGGCTGCTCAAGTGACAGGGTGAACAGACCAAGTTGCAAGGGTCACAAAGACTGTGACAACGGTCTGGAGTGCATGGTCGCCGGTGGGTTGGGTGCATCCCTGCAGCGGCTTCTGTACGGGCTGCACAAGTCTTTGTGCCCCCCCCGGACTGGTTGGATCGGTCAAACCAGTCAACATCCCTCCTCGATGCCCACCCCACGCCTTGCTATTGCATGTACATGCATGCGTAGTTCCCCATCTCTTAGCTCTACGCGACGTCAAGAACCAGAGAACCGAGAGCCTGACCAGCACTACACACCTCCAGCATTCGTCGCCTGCCGTATTTCTCTCACTCATTTCTTGTGACGAACAACTGGACGTGTCATGCCTTGGTAGTACCGTCCTGCCCGGCCGTCAATACTCAACCCATCGCCTTCTGATCTCTCGTCAACATCAACCATTCATGACGTAGTCCTAAGTCGGGGCAACGGGTCGCTTTATGGCTTGTCGAAACCAAGGTAAGAGAACCACGGCCCGTGAAAATATCTTCACCCCGCGCTTTGTCGGCAATTCTGGGGGCTTGAAGCGCCGTGCTGTCTTGGCCATGTGCGACCAAGGCCTTCTTTGCTGCTGTCTCAACCTAGCAGACGCCATGGCCAAAATGCGAATCCCCCCAAGCTTGCCTTGCCTTTGCACTGACGCTTCTCGATTTCGCAGTGACGACAATCCTGAGCAGCACGAGCTCCCAGCCTTGCATAGCAGAAGTTTGGCAATGGATGCCGCCGACCCTCTGGCCCTGACACGGCCGTCGAAACCGGCTCCTTCAGCTTCGATGAGCCTCCGACGAACCCGTTCGGGGGCACAGACATCACCCAGGCGTCTGGCAGGGAGAGATGAAACAGCGAGACGGGTATCACCTCTGCTGCCATCCTCTGCTGCCCACGCAGCATCGCCACCAAAGGCCGGCGCGACCAAGTGGACTGCCAAACCTCTGACACGGGGCGCTTCGACTGCCTCTAAGCCACTGGTTCCCCTCACAGAACGGCGGTCCCATGAAGAGAATAAGCAGAGGGAGACGGAAAACGACAGATGGGATATTGCGCCGGATGGCGGCTCAGCCGGTCGCGGAGGACGTCAGTTTGCCGTTGCTAATGTGGGGAACAATGGGAGGATATACTTGAGGTATGTCTGACAGATGAAGGACAGAGAGGGCGGGGAGGCACTCGGGAAGTGGTCTCACTTGGGTCATGTCCAAGCTCTACTTGGTTGGTGTTGATTCGTGATGGAATGCTGACTTGACAATGCTAGGCCTAGCGTTCGGCCAGCCCACCAACGGTACCCTCAGCCAAACTTTATTTTCCCCATTACGCCACCAGGAACAGCTGTAGTGGATAATAGTAGCTGGAATCCAAGCCGAACAACCGAGCAAAACGACACGCACAAGGGTGCTGATGGCGAAGCTGATTTTCAAACGGTTCAATGGACCCCAACGACAAGCGCAACCCCCCTCGCGGGTGACAGGAACACCTCAGCCGAAGCTGGACCTTCCAGTCGACATCAACGACACCGGCGGGCCATGTCAGACAGCACAGCACACGACGCCAACACGGTCAAGGAGCACGAGACGCATGCTTTCAAGATTTCCATCTCCAAAGTGGCCCAACATGACGAACTTCGGCCCCGAACTATGGATGACTTGGACGTGGGGACTGATGCTCCCATGCTCAATGTCAACATACCCTCATGGCGCATTGGAACACCTCGCTTCAGCATTCGCGGCACTCCCATGATACGAGGCTCCTCCTACGCGCCCACCGAGGAGGTTCGTTCTAGTACCACGTCGGGCCTCAATCCGTATACTCCCATTCCCAACCCGTCCATCCCGGTAAACTCGACACGGAGGCCCAGCCCTCTGGCAGTTCCAGGACATCATACCTCTGCTGTGGCACAACGGGGTGCTGCCAATCTGCCCTCGCCACGTCTCCCGTGCCCAACACGCGCGACCTTTTTGTCAACGCACCGGGTTATTGGACCAGCCATGTTCACGGATTTGACTTTTAAACCAGCTTGTGATGATAGAGCTGTTGTCCGCTATTCTCCCTCGGGGGCAGTGACAGCTGCAACACCGTCCCGCCTTGTCGCCGAAATCACGTCACCTTGCTTCTTGGACTACGAACTCATTTCCGACTTTTTCCTCACATTCAGATCGTTTCTTGAAGCGAATGCCCTTCTCCAAATGTTGGTTGCTCGTTTGAGATGGGCGTTGGATCGCAGTGACGAGATTGGCATGATTGTTCGTGTTCGGACCTTTGTTGCCCTCCGACACTGGATATTGAATTATTTCATTGACGATTTTCTCGTCGATTATGACTTGCGTGTTACGTTTTGCAACCTGTTGAACGACTTCGTCGACGAGCTCTCTCGAAACACGGACAGCCGCCGAGTTCAAATCAAGATCCTTGCAGAGCTCAAAAAATGTTGGCGCCGGGTTTGTGCACAATACTGGGATGGCGCCGAGTTCGACGACTTGCTAGGCCCCGAGGTAGCCATCACACCTGGTGGTGTTGCTGGCAGCCGAGATCCCAGTCTTGATCCTGCTGCGTTGGGGAGGGAAATCATGGAGGGAGATGGACAAGGACTGCGTAGCGGACCATCTGCAGAGACGTCTCCCAACGCCAACGCCACATCGTTCTACGGCGAGAAGATACCCAAGCCCTTACAGGCTGGAGACTTTGTGGTTTTGGACAATCGTCCTGGAACCCCCGAAGACCAGATTGGCGCGTCGTTCGACTTTGACCAGAGTCCCAAGTCACCGCATAGCTTGGCCAGCATGGATGTCGTATCATGCTCCTTTCCCAGCAAAAGCATGCGAGCCTTTAGTCCGAACACGGCTCACTCTGTGGCTACGCATCCTGTGTCTTCAACCGCGCTTGGCCATGCCTCTGGTCCGATAGCGACTACGCCAAAGGCCCTCGTGGGAAAGCGAATCCGCCCAACTCAGACACACAAACGAAACAACAGCTTGTCTGATTCCTTGCGAGAACATGGCTCCGATAAGGCATCCTGCACTGACCAGGAACTTTGCACAAATGTGCCACCTGGTGGTAGTCTTGTACGGGGTGGCCTCATCCCGCCTGGGCATGCATTTGTGGACGTTGAATCCCACGCTCGGTACGGCCATGCGCGCCGACAAACAACCATATTTCAGCCAAGGGGCCTTGACATCGGCAAAGAGAGAGCGCCGGGCGGGGCCATGTCTGGATACGGCATGCGTAAGCTAATGCGCAGTGTTCGCAAGGCCCTGAAGAGTAGAGGACACGGGGTTTACTCGAGCCAGACCAACTTGGCAGACATTCCCACCGTTGGTCCCCGGGGCGCCACCACCAACCGACTTCCCGGAACGGCCGTGGTTCCTCAGCACGTCAACCGACACAACGGCCCGAGACCTCCGGTCAGGATTGATCTTCTGTGCGCAGAGGTTGCTGAAGACTTCAAAAAGGCCATCCGTGAAGAGGAGGCGGCAGTGGCTGCCGCTGCCGACGGAGAAGCGCTTGGCGCGCAGTCATTGGAGCCGCCAAAATCCGCGCCATTGCTTACAACATATCCCGAATACTCTGCGGCTCATGTTGCATCTCCGACACTTGACGCCTTGTCCTTGGCTGTTGGGCCCAGACCGGTCAGCGACATGGCCATAACCGTGGGAAGCAAGTCCATTGTCATTGTAGATGACACTGCCGCCTTCAAATTGCCTTTAATGGATGGGAAACATGGCAGCGGGAGCCCATCGGATGGTACATTCTCTGACTCCTTCATCCCACGCGGTGGCACTGATCCAACTCCTCCAAACACACCGCCCGAGCAGTCTTTTGGAGGAGGAACCCCCCGACGATCGTCTCACCTTCTTAACCAACACCTCGTGAGATCACCTCTGGCGGAAGACATTCTGCCTCCATTTATTCCTGATCTAGCCACGTTGGAAGGCAGCCAGAGTCAGAGTCAGAGTCAGAGTCAGAGTCAGAGTGCACGGGGTTCCGAATATGAGAAACGGCCCTCCTTGTCAGCAGTGCGACCGGCCGGACGGCATCTGCCTTTGAGCGGAGGAACCTTTCGTATGCACAGGCGAAACCGATCATCAAAGACTCATCAGTCTCTCAATTCCATCTTACATCGACGCGCCACGTCCTATGGAAGTGCATCAATTCCGCCCACCATTCGCAGTTTTGATGCCACGACGGCTTCGGGCGATGTGGTCAGCGTCCATCGATCCGAGGTTTCAATGCCCGCACCACTTCGGGTTCTTCGGCGGCGACCAGGTGGATATTTAAAGGCCGCCACGAATGTTGGTGACCTGGATCGATCAGAGCTAAGACGGTCGCACTCTGTTGGGTCTCTAGCAACCTATACCGATTCTATTCGCAGCTCATATATGCTCAGTACGCGTCCCAACTCGGCTGGCGAAGCTGATGAAGCCAGAGGCCAGATGCCTTTGGAGCGTGCAGAGGTCTTTTCGCTCGGACAGCTCACAGAAAGACATCTGAAGCGGGACCTTTCTCTTTTCAGTACACATTCTTCAAAACCCATCATGCGACCGTCATTCGAGGCCGAGGCTCAGAAGCTGGCACAGATCCCAGATGAGGAAGATGACGGGATTGAGTCGGCACTTTTGAAACTGGAAGGCAAATTTCCCCAACGGCCAATCAAACTCTCAATTATTGCCCAACGAGCAGAGGCGAACAGAAGGACCAGAGCCAAGCAGGAGGGGCAGCCAGAAGACACTCCCATCATGGACAATTCAGATGCCGACGCTGACGAGCCAAGTGGAGAGCTGGAGGCGAAGAACCTCGAGCCTTGGTCACTATACCAGCTCACAGGTCAAGGTGAGCATCTGCAAGGCGCTGAAGATGCCCAAGATGCCCCACGGACTCAGCATTCCGTCAGAGCGCTGAGCTCCTTTCTTTCCGCAGCCTCACGGGACTCGTACTGCTCAATACCACTGCTCGAGCGGGGGCTCAGCGACGATGCGAGCAAACTGTCTCCTCGAGCTTGGACCGATAGATCCATCCTTTGTGGTTCAGATGACGATGATTCAGTGGATGATTTAGAAGAGAAGCGTGAACCTATTGCCTCTCCCGACGCGGCGCGCTCTTCTTTCCATCTTGTCGAAAAAACTCACAGTATTGAAAGAATAAGGCCTGGAGATACTGCGCCATCCATGGCGTCGGGAGTAGAAGACGAGTCTTTTCTGCGAGACGACAGTGTCAACGACACGGATCTTTCCTCTGAGATATCTGAGGATGAGCGCCGCTGCTCTCGGGAGGCTGAGCAACGTGACAAGCACGTTTTGGCTCACTATCTACCGACTCATCCTCTGGCAGATGAGCCTGCCGCCAACAGGCCACGAACAGCTTCAGCGCAGATGACGCTGACCCAAGCTTTGGCAATGGCCCCGGAAGGCTACGTTGCTCCCATCAATGTGGACAGCGGTTCCAAACAGCCAATGCCTCCCACACCAGAACTGACACCCACTGTTGGTTGCACAGAAAGCGCGCGATCAGTTGGCAACCAGTCGCCTCTCAGTGGTACTAAGCCTGCAACGCCGACTAACGCGAGATTCTCGGTTCACTTGCCCTTCATTCTAGCCTTTGATTCCAACACTCTGGCTCAGCAATTCACCCTGATTGAGAAAGACGCCTTGAACGAAATCGATTGGAAAGACTTGATTGACATGATCTGGAAAAACTCTGCAAGCGGCAATTCAAGGTCTTGGGTTGACTTTTTGCGAAACTCTGATGCCCAGGGTGTTGAGGTGGTAATTGCTCGATTTAACATCATGGTTAAATGGGCCATCTCGGAAATCGTTCTGACCCAACACGTTGAAGAGAGGGCCAGGTGCATCATCAAGCTGATTCACATCGCCGCCCACTGCCGCCGATATCGCAATTTTGCAACGCTTGCACAGCTTACAATTGCTCTGTCGAGCAACGAAGTCGCTCGTCTGTCCAAGACGTGGGAGCTGGTGCCAGGGAGTGACTTGAAGACGCTTGGTGATCTCGAGCTCCTGGTTACGCCCAGCAGGAACTTCCACAGCATCCGCGAGGAGATGGAGACGGGCACAGACTCTGGTTGCATTCCATTTGTCGGCGTTTACACACACGATTTGTTGTACAACTCACAGAAACCGTCTGAGATTGCGAGTTCTCCCACCACCGCGCCGCTGGTCAACTTTGAAAGGTGTCGCATTGCCGCTTCCGTCGTGAAGACGCTTCTTCGTCTCTTGGAAGCGAGCAACCGTTATACATTCCAACCAATCGAGGGAGTGACGGAGCGCTGTCTGTGGATAGGTGCGCTCAACGATGACGATATACGAAAACATTCTCAGGGCCTTGAGTAGATGACCAACTCCGCCAGGGCTTGCTATTTTTTCTCCTTTTTTTTTGTTCCCTCCCACACAGCAACGAAAGCGACTCGAATGATGTTATTGCATTGCATAGCATAACATGTGGCGCCCAGGCCTTGCCTTTTTTCTAGTCACTCGTATCACTCTTTACGCTTTCAATACCCTCTTTTGTTTAAAATACCCTTAAGCATACGGCCTATTGCATGCGCGGTAGTTTGTTTTCTTCTTTACACCAGGACAGGACGCGATTCAGTTATATTGATATCCAACGGGCAAATGGAGTTTATCAGTTGGCCATAGGCACAGTGTAGTCAAGGGGTTGTCGTGTTTATTCACATAGTTTTCGGGTATACCCACAACCACACTCTGTCCATCTCTCTTTTTCTTCTTCTTTTTCTTTCTTTCTTTCTTTCTTTCTTTCTTTTTCTTGCTTTCTTTTTTTTTCAACCGTTGCCATCCGAAGCTCGACACCATTTTAAGCGAGGCGCTCGTTTTCTTACCTTGGCTATTTTGCCTGTTTCAGGTTTGAAAGATGGGCAGAGAGAGGGCTGAACATCTGGGAGCAAAGTCGGCGGAGGAAGAGCACGGCAACCAGCAATAGACTTGGGATATTTGGGAACGAAGACGGAAAGGATGGAATATATACCCCTTGTAGCACATAGCGGGAGCGCCGAGGGAATCAGCGGTATTCAATAAAGAGCACCATCCTCAGGATTGATGCATGAATTGTTGCAGTGGCTGAATGGTGTTGGTGAAGATAACATGTTTGTGAATTTGAAGCCATGTAAATGAAATGACTGCGTCCATGCAAAAACCTCAGCATCCATCATCGCCTCCCAAGCGGCCAAAGGGACAGAGACGTTGCGAGTGACGAGCATCGACTACAGGTACGATGTTTCCATGGCAAAATCTACAAGACGAGGTGGAACAAGGGGTTTCAATGGCATTGTTTTAGGATCTTGTACGCCCCAAACAGGCGAGAGCTAATAGTAGCCAGCCAGCTTTCTGCACGCAAATCGAAAATGTGTCTAGGAAACAAAGGCGGGATAACGGTCAAGTCCATCCCTTTTGGCCGCACAGGGCTTTCCCTCTCTCCTGACTTGGGACTTTTTTTCTTCTCTTCTTCCCACAACCATGCTCTCTGTCGGTAGAGTTGTTCTTCAGGGGGAGAAGAACAGAAAGAAGAAGAAGAAACACCTTCACACATAGGGACCGGGTGCAAAGTGTAAAGAAGAAGAAAAATCAGGAGCGAGTATCTTTCCCTCATAAGTGCCAACCAAGTCGACCAAAGAGTCCAAGACAACCAACAAGTATATATAAAGTCCTTGCTCCAGCCTGGGAACGCCTCCGACGACCCTCGCGTCTTTTCAGTTGAACCATTTCTTTTTTTGGGGTGTGTGTGTTTGTGATTTTTTTTACCAGGTGGTTCCGACGTCGCTCGGTTCGATGCCCTCAGATGCCGTCTCGGGTGCCTACCACTGAGACTGCTCCTTGGGGGCCTCGGCCCACTCGCCAGTGCCAGCAGCAGCCCACTCGCCGCCCTCGGCAGCGTCCCAGTTGCCTCCGGGGGTGAAGGTGGCGGCGGAAGCCTCCCACTCACCACCGGCGGCCGGGGCGGGGGCGGTCTCGACGGCAGCAGCGGCCTCCTCCTCGGCGGGCTTCTCCTCCTCGGCCTTCTCCTCGGCCTCGGTATCAGGGTCGCGGTCTGGGGTTCAACAATGTTAGAGGGCTGCTAATGGTGTGGGAAAATGAGGGGGTGAGAACATACAGAAGTACAGATCGGGCATGACGTCCCAGGCGGTCTCGCGGTTGTAGATGGTGCCGCGGAGGCGGAGGACCTCACGGGCGAGCAACCACCAGATAGTACCGATGGCGTGGCGACCCTTGTTGTTGGTGGGTATGGCAACGTCGACGTACTCGGTGGAGGAGTCGGTGTCGCAGAGGGCAATCACGGGGATGTTGACGTAGGAAGCCTCCTTGATAGCCTGGGCGTCGGTGCGGGGATCAGTGACGATGATCAGGCGGGGCTCCTTGAAGGAACGGGTGATGTAGTTGGTGAAGGAACCGGGGGTGAAGCGACCAGCGATGGAAGAGGCGCCGGTGTGAGCGGCGAACTTGAGCACGGCACGCTGGCCGTAGGGACGGGCGGAGATGACGCAAATGTCGGCAGGGTTGTCGATGGCGACAATGATGCGGGCAGCGAGGACAATCTTCTCCCTGCAGGACGAAACGTTGTCAGTATCAAATTGGTACGGGAGAAAATGGCCATATTGGTGGCTTGAGGCGCGCATCTATGCGGTGCAGAGAAAAAAGTCATGCCCGCATCGAGTGTTCGCCTGGGCTCGCTTCCAAACACATACCAGGTCTTGCCAATGTTGAGGATGTTGACACCATCGGCACGAGTCTTCCAGAGGTAGGGCTCCATGTGCGTCTGGAGGTTCTTGCTGCCAACATGGCATTGAGCAGCCAGGAGCATCTCAATGTCCTGGGTGGTGGCGTTGAGCACCGACGGCAGGTTGCTGGGGGCCATCTTGTCTGATTGTTCTTCCTTGGGAGGTTGGACGTGGGAAGAGGGGGGAATAGGAAGAGGAGGGTTTGACGGATTGTAGATGTCGCAAAAAAGTTCGCGAGAATCCTCACGAATTTGCCAAATGTGTGTGTGGTGGGAGCCCTGAATGCACTAGTGAAGAATGGGACTAGTGTGCCTTTGGCGACGGGGACGCAACAGCTCATCACGTGCAATTTGCGCTAGGCTGCCTTGGGTAATGTGTCGGGCTGACTGGGTCCCGGCTGGCTGGTTGCGCTGCCAAAGGGACAAGGGAAATTTTGAGGATCTTCAGGGTGGACGAGTTGCCGCTTGCTGGACTTTCAATCATCGCCGCGCAAAGTTCCATTGAACCATGCCGCCCAGATTAGATGTGCTACAGCGCCTGGGCACTGTAAATTGTGAGGGGAAACCGACCACCCTTTTGCTGCTTACACTGAAAGCCCATCGACGGTTTGCTAATCCCTTTCCAAAACAGTGTGCCTTCGGCCAGCGTCTCGGCCGGCAACTCCCAACTTCCTCCCGGTTGTTCAAACGGCCAACTTGTCACAGCGAGAGAGAAAACGCAAAGCAAAGCAAGATCCATACAAGTGGGCACAGGCGCAACAACGAAAAAACGCCAACCTTGAGCGCCGCGAGGAGCTCCAGAAGCAGCGGGACGAGGCTTGGGGCAACCCCGTGCTCGGAAAGACGACAACTTTCCTCGAGTCTCTCGATACCGCTGGCCAAGTCGGCCTTAGCGAAGTACCCCGGGATGCCAGTGGCAATGCCCTCCGAAGCCCCCACGAGCTGCCGACGACCCCAGGTCTGAGAAACCACTTCCTCACCGATGCCGAGTTGGAAGAGGCCGTGACACACGCCTTTACATTGAGCAAGCCAATGACGGGAATTGTCGGCGAGCAGTTGAGCAGCGCCTCGTCGAACGAGGCAATTATTGAGAAGCACAAGCAGGATCATGCCAAGGCAGTCGAGGCCCTGAAACGAATCACATCTCTGCGGAATGGGAGCGCCAAGGACCGCTTCCACGCCAACGTTCGCCGCTTGATCGACGAGTTTGGACGCCACAAGACGGACAAGTTCCTCGATCCCAAGCCGCCATCTATTTCACCCAACACTATACCCATGCCTGACCGTGCAGGCCCCGACACTGGCAGCTCCGAAGTCCAGATTGCCATTCTTACGGCAAAGATTCGGACACTTTCCAAGGCCCTCGAGATCAACCGAGGGTACAAAGACAGGCATAATAAGCGAAACCTGAGGCTTCTGGTTCACCGCAGACAAAAACTCCTGGCGTACATGGAGCGAAAGGAGAGAGGAAGCGAGCGTTGGACACATATGATTGAGAAGCTGGGCCTCACGCCGGCTACCTGGAAGGGCCAGATCGACTTGTAAGAAAAGTTGTTGTAGACTACTATACTCCTGTATGTACAATATCAAAAGAGCCACAAGAGTGGATAAATTGCTTTGTCCACATTTGACTTCCGTTGTTCTCTGCCAGTTTTGCGCCAATTGTTGGGGGGGGGGGGGGGGGGGGGGGAACACTATTCTACCGTGAAATTATGAGCTAGTGGTGTCAATATACTACAAGCCATGCTAATAATATCAAAAGGAAACAAATGAAGTAAGAGGTTTATCAAAACACGCTGATAAAGTTACCGATGCGATCCTTTTGATTTTGAGCTATGCATTCGGCAATCCACGTAATGTTTCTGATCTCCTGTTAAACGGTTAGCGGATTGATCTTTAATTATCGTGAGGAAAGGGTGCGTTGTTGTTACTCACTTGTTCCCGCAGCTTCACCCACGCATAGACAATGGCGTAGGTGAATTGTCTAGTGAAGGCATTCTTTGAAATCTCCATCTCTTTCTGATAAAACATGTCCTCAAGAGTCTTGCCATCAGAGGAGCCGCCGCCCATATTACCAGGGCCCGAGGAACCACCGAGGGAGGCAGCATCAAAGAAGGTCTTATAGTCATGAACACCATCGACGGCTAGACGGACACCCTCAGGGTCATCTGCACGGGAGAGCATAAGGGTACCTTCCGGATACAACTTGCCAAAGGTAGGATAAAGTTTGTTGCGGTCTGCCTTGGACAGCTCAGTGCCAAACGAGTTGAGGGTGATATTGATTGCTCTTCGGTCTGCTTCGAACTCAAGGATCTCTGACATGACCTCTGCTGTCGGTGTACCAGCCATGTCAGGGTGTGAGTTGACAAAGTGATAAAAGTCCTCAAGGTAGTTCTTGTACAGGGTATTTCGGACAATCTCAATGTTGAGTTCGTCAAGATCTTGGTGGCTCAAGCTGCCTTTGAAATATGCCGCTAGTGGGGTCTCGATCAAGACACTGTTGTAGAGCTCTTCTATGTTGGTGGCAACGCAGAGAACAGGCATGGTCTCGAACCATCCCAAAGGGTGGCATCTTTCCAAAAGCTCGCGGGTATCTCGTTCATGAAGAGTGCCGGTGATGAGAAGGGCGACGTTGTCGATCATGTACCCATAGGTGACGTAGTCCATAAACTTGGCCAGTGATCCAACTGCATTCGCCCGAACATACCGGAATTCGGAGACGAGCTTGTCCGTGGTCTTTGCTGCAAGGCTAGATGTTGATGGGTTGGGTGGCAGAGAGGCAAGGAAGTCGCCGTAGGCAGGACCGAGTTGAAGCTTGAGGTCTGTGGGTGAGTTGGTTAGGCCTGCGCGCCCGCGTGGGAGGAAGTGCAGCAGCTCACTCACCATCAATAGTTTCACACTGCGTCAAGTTGTTGTAAGCCGAGCCGGTGAGAAGGCCATTGCGGTACCCTCGCACGATGCCCTCGACGTAGCTGCTTGTGAGTTAGTGGTGGTGCAGCCGAGATGACAGCCACAAACGGGCAAACATACCCATTGTTGACGTTGAAGAAAAGGCCTTCCATCTTGGCCGATGTCTCCTGAATGCACTGATCGTGTTGCGACACAAAGCAAGAGGGTGTAGCTGACTGGAAAACGCGCGAGTGGGTGTGGTTGTCGTGCAGTCGAGGTGCAGTAGGTTGTCTGGCTGCCTTGGAGTTGCTACTCCATTTAACCACTACGTAAGTTACTACTGCCCGCTGGAGCTTTGTTGTTGGCCGAGCTGAGCCTCCACCCCTTGACAGCACAGTCTCTCCACGTGAGGAGAATTTGGTGCGGCCGGAAGTATAGAAGCGCCGGCATCCGGCTAGTCACCTACCACTACCCACTTGTGTGTGCAGAAACCAAACCAAAAATTTTGAGTGGAGACGAAGCTCTTGTCTAAAAAATTTCCAACACACTTAAACTGCGTGCGCACATCTGATCCCAATTGCGCTTCGCAAGAAAGCAGGATCTCAATCGAACCGAGCAAGGTCGTTAGAGGCAAACACGCATATTCACAATGTCTCTCTTCGTTCTTGCCGAGACGCCGGCAGGGTGAGTCGTCACCATTGCTGCATGGCAGTGTTGTTAATCTGCAGAAATCAAATAGCTAACTGGTTGCAGCTATGGCCTGTTCAAGGCTGCCGACAAGAAGATGTTCAAGAACCAAGACCTCGCTGCCGAACTTGGACGCCCGGAGAAGCTGGTCGAAATGTGAGAAAGAACATCACAGCGCAGCCTGTGGACATTTTCATGACAATGTGCTAATCAGGGTTTTCTACAGGCTCAAGCTGAAAAAGTTTGTCAAGTTTGACAGTGCCGCCATGGCCCTCGAAGAAGCGGCTTCTCTCAAGGAAGGCAAAGTCCCCGAGCTCCTCACCTCTCTGTTGGAAGATCTCAAGAGCGAGAAGAAAGCCTCAATCGCCGTCGCCGACATGAAGCTGGGAACCGCCATCTCCAACCTTCCCCAGTTCAACATCACCCCGGTCTCTGGAACCGAAACTATGGATGTTTTCCGAGGAATCCGTGAGCACCTCTCATCGCTCATCCCTGGATTGGAGCAGGAAATTGTTGATCGCATGTCGCTCGGTCTTTCCCACTCAATGTCTCGTCACAAGCTCAAGTTTTCCGCCGACAAGGTCGACTCTATGATCATTCAGGCTGTCAAGCTGATTGACGACATGGACAAGGAGCTGAACGTCTACGCTATGCGAACCAAGGAATGGTACGGCTGGCACTTTCCCGAGATGGCCAAGATTCTCAACGACAACATGGCCTATGCCCGCGTTATTCTGGCTGTTGGTATGCGAACCAGCATCGCTGACAGCGATTTGTCCGAAATCCTTCCCGAGGAAGTGGAGGTCGCCATCAAGGCCGCTGCTGAAATCAGCATGGGCACCGAAATCATGGAGGAGGATTTGGACAACATCAAGCTGTTGGCCGAGCAAGTTATCCGCTACTCCGAGTACCGAGCCCAGCTCTCTTCTTACCTGGAGACCCGTATGCGTGCTATCGCTCCCAACTTGACTGCCCTTGTCGGTTACCTTGTTGGTGCCAGACTCATCGCCCATGCCGGTTCCCTCATGAACCTTGCCAAGGCTCCTGGTTCCACCATCCAGATCTTGGGTGCCGAGAAGGCTCTGTTCCGCGCCCTCAAGACCAAGCATGATACTCCCAAGTACGGTCTGATCTACCACTCTTCCCTTATTGGCCAGGCCACTGGCCGCAACAAGGGTAAGATTGCCCGTATGCTGGCTGCCAAGGCAGCCCTTGGTCTGCGTGTTGACGCACTCGGCGGCGATGACGAGGAGCAAGACGAGGAAGAGCGAGCCATCCTTGGTCTGAGCAACCGCATCAAGCTTGAGAACCACCTTCGCAAACTCGAAGGCAAGCCCCCTCTGCCCAAGGGCGCCAACGTCGGCCCATCTGGCGAGATTGTTGGTGCCGGCGCCTTCACCCTCAAGGAGACCCGACGATACAACACGGATGCCGATGGTGTCACCGAGGAAGTCAACGGCGAATCCTCTGCCAAGAAGGACAAGAAGTCCAAAGACAAGAAGTCCAAAAAGATTGAGGTCGTTGAGGAAAATTCAGATGACGACATGAAGGATGCCGACGACGACGAGAGCGACGACGATGCCGCCACCCCTGCCAACAAAGTAGCCAAGCTATCAAGTGACGAATACGAGCGCCTCGCCAAGGCAGCCGGCCTCTCCGTCAAGAAGTTCAAGCGAAAGTACGAACGAGGTGACGTCCAGGTCAGCGCCGACGGCACTGCCAAGGTCTTTAGCAAGAAGGAGCTCAAGAAGCTGCGCAAAGCTGAAGCAGCCCAGTCTACACCCTCAAAGCCCCCGGCCGAGCCCACTTCCGAGAAAAAGAAGAAGAGAAAGCACGATGACGACGAAGAGCAAGTCGAGTCTGCCAAGAAGGACAAGAAGCAGAAGAAGAAGAAGCGCCACTCTGACGCCGAGTAGAAGACGGCTCAAGTGAAAGTCGCAGTTTCGAAACGCGGGCGTAGAGGAAAGAAAAAAGGGACCACAAAATCACAATGGGATCAGAACAGGGCCTGCAACAAGTCTGCGATGCGTAGATGTATGATTGATACCTGAGGTTCTACAGGACGGGCGGGGGATTTGTTGTTTCCAACAAGAGAATCGTGGTTCTTGGCCTCGACCTCCTATGCCTGGTTGGGCGCTGGCGTTTTGGGAAACGGTTGATTTTGTATGGCATTTGGCGCGAATGGATCTTGGTTCATGTTTGATTTCCTTTTTTTTTTCCGACATTTAATCTGTTTCAAGTATTCTCCCATATTTGCCAGACTTTCATCGCCTCTTTCCCAACGACTGAATGTCGTGGGCGGACGCGAAGGGATTGTGTAGTAGACTGCAATGGCATGATTCAACAAACGATCTGGTGTCATTGGTTGAATGTGGTTCGGACATGTCACTGGACTGTAAGCTGACAAAAGGTGACAAGACATGCCCAAAACAAAGTGAAAGTGTGTTGATCTACCAAGACATTTGCGAAATTGCTTCTTCCTGAATTTGCCAAGCAAACGATTAGGGGTATCCGTCGCAAGATCATAAGTAAGACTCTTCCCAACACTCATACGTATATCCTTCTCCTGTCCGTCTCTCAACCTGGGGTGGCAACAACGGGGGGTATCTTCATCCATTTCCATGAATCTTGCTTCAATCAGGGTCGGGGTAAGCCCAATATTTCAACTTTCCCACATAGAATTTCCATACATTCATCAATTCCAGAGAAAGAAGGAGTGAAAAAAAAAATTAGCGCGGTAGCAAACCGGATTAAATCATGGCTTGTCGGGCGGTGAATGGTTAACAAGACATAGAATCAAGTCGTTGAGCGTCAGAACATAGTGGCATTGCTGACCGGACGTGAATCTAGACAACAGGGCAGAACATCGTTGAAAACTCATGGGAGCCCGTCAAAGGGTATCTCGTGAAATCAAGTAGACCACGCTAATCATGCGAGTCACCTCGAGTCAGCATATCACGTTCTTGTCACATTAAAACAAGCATCGTTAGATGTTCTCCACGACGCGAGCGTTGATGGCGGCTTGCAAACCGGGGTCCTGACCTCCAAAGTCGTTGTTGCCACTGTCGATGCGACTGTAGCCGCTAGGCTCACCAGTTTCTTGGGCATTAATGGCGTTGAAGGCTTGAAGGTTCTGGCTGGAACCGGGCAAGAAGATGACCTTGCTGTTAGCCGACTTGGCCATGGCCTGCATCGCTTCGAGATAGCGAATCTGCATGGCAGGGGCGGAGCTAAGAATGTCGGCCGCCTGTCGCATCAGCTTGGCAGACTCGACCTGTGGTGGTGACACGTTAGTTTATCTCGCGATAGGGTGACAGGTGGGCGGGGAGATTAGATTGCTCGTGGTACCTCGGCCTTGGCGGCGATGATCTTGCTTTCTCCGATACGCTTGCTTTGGGCGGCCATGGAGAGGGATTCCTGAAGATCTTGGCTGAAAATAATGTCTTTGATGAGCATGCTCTCAACCTGAACGCCCCAACCAGCCGCAACATCCTCAATGATTTCGCGAATCGAGTCGGCAATCTCCTCACGTCGCTCGATAACATCCTGGAGAACACGGGCCCCGATGACGTGACGAAGTGTGGTTTGTGTACGCTCGAGAAGGGCCTGGCGGACATTGGAGATACCAAAGGCAGCCTTGTGGGGGGCGACGATGTGGTAGTAGATAACAGAGGTCAGGCGCAAGGTGACATTGTCCTTTGTCATGCAAGTCTGCTCAGGAACTTCGGATGTCTGAATCTTGACATCAATCTGGAGGAGCTTCTCGCTCAGGGGGTTGACCTTTACCAGGCCGGGATCGACAGCCTTGTAGAAGCGGCCAAATTTAGTGACGAGGCCGACATTGCCCTGATGGACACTCTTGTACGGGTTCGGGCAACAGAAGCAAAAGGGAACAGCTCCCATGGTTCCCATGCAGGCACCGAGGGCATTGACTGTCGAGAAAGGTCAGCTCCAGAACGACGCCCGTCCGGGGGGTTGTGTAGACGCACTCATGCTACCATACCACCCTTTGGGGTTGGGATCGTTGCCAATGAGAGTGGCATAGCTCTGCTGGAGATCCTCTACCTTGGGCGGCTGGACATCCATCTTGGGCTGATTGTCATAGCCAGGCGCAGGTGCCTTGCTACTGGAAGACCCTCCTCCGTTGACCTGGGCCATGATTGGTGTTGTGGAAGAAGTGACGGAGCTCGTGGTTGCGAATGCTGCTGGCGCAGACTGGAGTGTGGGTTGATTGAATGCAAACGGGGCTCTAGGGACAAGAAGGGATGATGAGACGGCTGCTGTGGACGGACGGTATTTCTATGCAAGAGGGCGATTGTGGAGGGGGATGGTGGGCTTTATTTATGAGTAGAGGACGAGTTCTGTGCGTCTCTCTGACGTCGACCAAGAGACCACCTAGCTGTCACTGTTGAGCTTCTGACAACCACATTTGGATGTTATGAATGAGGTAGTGGAGCTTGGCTGCGGGTGGTGGCACAGGCTAGCACGGCTCCAGGATACACAGAATGGGTGGCCTGAGCGGATGCCCGGCATGAGGAACCACAAGGTGGGGGAGGGAAGGCGCTGGTCAGGCGCAGTTTCATTGCTGTTCTTGCTCGATTGTCAATTGGCGCTCGCCCTATGGCTTGTGGGAGACATTTTTCGACCGAGTTTGCAATGATGTGTCGACATATAATCCAAAGTCCCATTGCCACTAACTAACTGCCTACCTAGGTAGGTAAGTGAGTACCTGCTTAGGAACTTGGGTATTAGAGACACGACAACTGTCAATCTTGGAAACCAGACGATTCATAATATGTGCATGTCCGTACTTGCCTCACCAAGAGTGGGGTCGAGGAGAAGGCTGCAGGAAGTTAGCTACAAGGATGGCAAGGGCGGGCTCTTGGCACCCATCATATTTCCGCAAGTGCCCGTCATACGACGAATGCGAACTTGGAAAGCCTATGGTTTCTCGGTGAGGCTGTCGGTATTTGTGCCATGGGAAACGAGTCCAACCACGACAGTCTACGGAGTACGGAGTACTTGAACATGGGAAATGGCGACACATGTCTTGTCAGCGCGCCACGTGCAGTGCTTGAGCATTTTTCTTATTCGGGGTGCGCTCAGTGTTTCGCGACAAACCCCCAAGTGTCATCGCATCATGGGTTTCCCAACCCCGTTGACCCCGGATTTCGAGCATCCATTCGATGCCGCTGCGGCATGTCTGCCAACGGATGCCATTTAGCCGTCTGCTAGCGCCAACTACCATGGCCGGGCGGTTTAAAGGTGCCGACGACCGTCTGCCAGATCAGCCTTGAAACATTTGGTGGACAGAACCACGCACTGCCACCCTTCTTGGTGCTCCACCACGCTGAATTTGTCTGGTCAAATCAATTGAGACTTGCAAGGTCACTATTGTTAGTGCAAAGCTCACCAGTCCTCCAGATCCAAATCACCCGTGATCTGTTATCTTCATGTAGCCCGGTTGCCATTTTGTAATGCATTCGGCACATATTGCACGCAATTGGCAACTTCCGATCCCAAGGTACTTGGGTAATACCTGGGTACCTATACCTTACTTCTTACCTAGGTACCTAAGGTAGGTAGCTACTTAAGTAATTTACCCACCCGGATAATCCCTAGACGTCCGTCCTATGATCGATGGATAGTGGAACCCAAGCCAGGGTTGAACAAAGCTGGCGAGGCTGGAGCGACCCCGTGTTCTGAACCCATTGTGGAAATCGCCGCATCGTCATTCTAGCCATTCATCACCCTCGTCAGATGGCTTCTGGAAGCATTCTCCATTCTGTAATTGTCACGATGGGTCCGCCTTTGTCCCGATCGCTTGCACACTTTTAGACACACAGTACCAGCACTTGCACGAGTCTTGGCATTTGGAAATGCCAGAATACCTTGTTCAGATAAGACAACTCCGCCCCGCGAGGCAGTGCAGCTGTCATCCTGAACACCAGCTAGCGGAAGCGCTCCTTGACCAACTGGCAGCGCCTTGATTGTAACAACTAATGAGCTGGGCGAAACATTGGCATGGAATAGCATCCTGCGACGGAGACCTGTTATGGCTGTCGCCGAAGTGACCATGCCTAACATAGCCACACCATGTCAGATGTAGCAACTGCTCTTGTGTGCCCTTGTGTTGCTGCCAACAAGAAACACAGTGTCGCGGCTGAATGGGTCGGCTATTCCTCTGTCGACAAGTTGGGGAGCCAGCCTATACAGGCTGAATATGTAGCCCACGATTGTGGTGAATATTCCCATCCATCATTCAACATGGTCATGCAATCGTCCATTTCGTCTCCACTCCATGCCGTACTCCGCGTGCCCATTGCCTTTAACTCGCCACTCAATAGGTATATACAAGACGCCCAGAGGGTAGCTGGTCTACCGAATCTCGGGCTCTTTCATGAAATCCGGAATTGTAAACCCAGCCTCACCACTCTCCAACCTTGCCGCCGCCAGGTCCCTCACAATATCTCCCAGCTTGTCGCCCGTGGCAAATCCCGTCACGCCACTTGGGCCCTCGGCGGCAGCCTCTCTCGCCCTTCCCTGGGCGGCATCCGCATCAAACGCATATATCTTGATGCCTCTCAGATGGGTGTCTTTGCCGTTCTGATGGTTCTCCAGGATCTGCATCTGCAGAACATACGACACGAGGGTGTTACCGTCCGGGTCACCGCCTGCTCCTGCGATAGGGACCTGCTGCCATCCTATAGGGCTGTCCATGGTCATGGTGGCGAATTCAATCAGGTTGTTCTCGCTTGTGCCTGATTTAAACACAATCTTGGTGGGCGTGTAGGATTCGTCCTCGGTGTAGTCGACGAAGAAGCGAATATCCCGAATGCCCACGCGCTTGACAAAGTAGACTGTGAGCTTATGCGGCTGTGGCCCATCTGATCTGTTGTTGCCAGGGGGGTGAGCAATGGGAACCTAAGGGGGGTTATATCGACGAGGATACGTACTGCCAGTACTGCTTAAGATCGTCGCTGCGCAGCTCCTCGACTCCGTTGCCTGGCTTGTGACTGCTCACGGTGAACCTGCCAAGGTTGGAAATCTCCTTGAGTCCAATGGCTGCAGGGTCGACCAAAACGGCCACTTCTTCTTGCTCTTCCTCTTCCTCTGCCTCTTCCTCTTCTTCTTCTTCCTCCTCTTCTTCCTCTTCTTCCTCTTCTTCATCATCATCATCATCTATCTGCTCGTCAATGCTGCTGTCTTGAGCCTCGTACTGTTCCTGCGGCAAAACTTCGTCCTCGTCGTACGTCATGGTGCGGGTCAAAACACGTGCTTGGTCGGCCATGGGATGCCGACCTCTAGCCATAGCCAGGATGCTCAGATCTGGCTCAGAGCCAGATTCATCTGAATCATAAGGCATGCTGAGTCGTGTGCCTGCGTACTGGGCAGCTGCGAAACCGTCAGCAATCGCCCAGCGTTGATCGAAACTCGGACCCGTCAAGTGCATGCCAGACCGACGAATCATGGCAAAGGGCCAGATGTGTATCAAGAGGACTCACTTCTATGCAGTCGAAAGGGATGCGGCGGCGGTGCCACAACCACCGGCGGCGAAGCTCCCTGATTCACTGCCTGCTCCGGCGTCCGGTGTGAATCGCTGGGCACAAATGCGGCCTGCTGTCTCCTCACAACCGGCGGAGCCTCGCTTCTCAGGCTGGATCCCGGACGGTGTTGCAAGTTTGGCGTTTGCGCAGAATTGGTGCCCGCGGTGCCCGGCGTGGTTACTCCGTGGAGAGGAGCAGCAGTGCGTCGCCCCTGCTGTTCATCATCCGCGTCTGCGTCTGTGGGTGCGGCTGTGGCAGCGTTGGCAGCTACATGACGGGCCCGCCGCGATCCACGCGCAATGTCCATGGCAGTTGGCGGCGTGTGTGTGACAATATATGCTTGGACTGTTTTAAAGTCGAAAGCCACAGCACCATCGGGCACGCGCTATCGCTGGCAAGGTAGGATTGGAGAGTTTGGGGAGGGGGAGGGGAGGGGGAGGGGGCAAGGGGAGATTACGATGTAGCTAGCATGGCCGCACTCAGTGCTAGATAGTAGTACAGGGTTTGCATCCCATACACATGCGGGTGCGTGGTGGAAGGTAATTTTAGCAACGCGCATCACCGTTGATGTCGCTGTGCGTGCCATGGAGGTTTGACGCGCGGTCACGTGGGGTTTGGGCGGGCTGTGGGAATAGTCACAGCGACCTACCCTAGGCATATGTATGTTGTTTTCGAACCCATTGCTGATTGTTCGAAATCGTGCATTCCATGTTACTGTGTGTTTTTTTGTTATGTCGTAAATGCGTTGCGGCAGCTCGCCAAGTGGCAATATGCCGATTCGCTTGCAGGATATTCGCCTGTTCTCATAGTTTGACTCTTTACAGTTGGGCAGACCAGCGTGCACGACTCTGCCATCCCCTCTCACGCCGTCACCCAAATGAACCCGTTTTATCCCAAAGCACGGCATTCCCCTTTGCCTCCGCCACGAACACCGTCTGCTTTGACGTCACCAATAGCCCGACCAGGTAACTATAAAACGCGCCCAGCAGAGCTCACTTGCAGGCGTACTAATGGCCGTCCAGTGAGCCCAGCCGATTTTAAGCGCTGTAAATCGTAGGCCAAGTGGCTGCGGCAGCTTTGACGAGCTGTGTGAAGCTTACGGCAGGAATGGCGGCTCTAGACAAGTTTATTGAGCCGGTGGCGAAAATTACGCCAGTCTCACGGTATAATCTGTCCATCGAGAAACAAATCGCGCTGCCTGCTATCAAGCTGCACATTAGGCCCATCGGGTTGGGCAGCCTCGGCCACTGCCTGCGAACTCGGTGGAGCCTTTGCTGCCCCGAGAGATTCGACATGGAGGTCCGCGTAAAGCGTCAGCGTCAGTTTATATCCCGAATCAAAGGTGGTCCCCTCATGCCAGCATGACGACCTTCTTCAAGCGCCACCAGTAGTCTGCAACTCGCGACTTGTCCAAGAACCAAGTAGAAAGCTTCTCAACCACGCATCACTTTGTCTTGATAGCCCAATCGATTGAGCAGCTCGTCATCGCCATGGCGTATCCAGACCGCTTTACACATTCGGATACTTGACCAACATTGCGCAAGGGGGAGCAAGCGAGATGACTTGTTGCAACAACTTTGACGGACTGTACTGTATTACCACTCAGAGACACAGCTGAACCAAATTGGAGCCATTGACCCGAGACGCAGCGCAAGCACAGGCAGGCGAGAGCTCGCGAATATCCTGGACGGCATCGCCAAAGCCCATCTCTTTAAGGACCATAAGAAGCTGATATGCGCCGTCAATCTTGAAAAGTATAGCCAGGGAAGTTGGTGTACTATTTCACGAGCCATCGGTCCGACAGGGAGTTGTATGCGAAGACAATGAAGCCGCTGGCAGAGGCGTAGCACGAATACTGAATTCGGGACAGCTGACGCCATACAATACAATATGCCGACATGTCGCGTGCCATGCGGCTCAAGTCGGAAAGGGGCACTGTGGTGGAAAACACAGGCACCCGGAAACGCTTCCGAAGCAAAACTCTAGAGATGGCGACAAGAAGTTGCCAAGTTGGCAGCTTTGATCACAGCCACGATACTATTTCGCCCCTGAGATTGTTCAGCACTGGACAGGGTACAGTGGCGGCATGAATTGGCAAATACTTGACCCAACTGGGAGAAAGTTGGGCTGACGTCACTAAATTGATTGGGTCCGTCCTGCATGTCCAGGGAGTCTCATCTTTTGCGGACCCTGCGTCCACCATGACGAGAGGCATAACGACGATCCAGATGATCGGCTGGCGGAGAGGAAGCCTGCGGAACCAATTGTCCACTGCTGCCACTGTTGGCATTGTAAAGTAAATTGAGCGCGAAACAAGACGCAACTCGTACCATTGTGGGCTTCACGAGTAAGAATACTCCGCCACCTCGACTTTTTTTCATGCACCACATAAATCATAGTACAGAGTACATCGCTATCCCACTCCGTTCAAATAAGCTTGGGTTGACTGGCAGCTCTTTGCACATCCTTTCTTTCCCTAACAGGGCCAGGGGCAGAGAGGCTGGCCGCATAAAGCTTGATTCTGGCGGTGGAGCCGAGCTACCGGAGGTTTGGCTTGCTGAATACGGGACTCTGAAACAAAATGGCCCACGAGGAACAGATCAACACAGACGCGCAATAAAAACTACGGAGCAGACTATTATACCGTAACCCAGCCTAGCGCCGTGCATACAGTCTTTGCGGGAGTTTCGCCACTTCTAGCTGCATTGTCGCTTGGAGACTTGTGGACTCTGAAGTCAAGGTGTTCCTGCGCAAGTTCTGCTCGCCGAATCCAATTGGCGCCACTAGGTCTGTGGTTGTCTTGGAACCCCCTTCGCCCAGGCACTGGCTGTTGTGCTTTTGGCTCTCGTTTCAACACTGCTGGAAGCTGAAAAGTCCGGTTGGAATAAACCGGCATGATCCTGGCGCCTGTTAAAGGACATGCTAGCCTCATCAGATGCTGTAGCTGGATGCGGACGCTGTAACCGAGCCTCGTCGGGGTCAGGAATGTGGGTGAAGGACAAGGAGGTCTTGAGACTTGGGCAAAGTGCGACAAAGTCAGCCTTTTGCTGCAAATTGAATGCCAACGAGCAAACCGACGCAGATTTGAAACACGCAATCGGCAACGCAACAAAACGCGAGGCCAGCCAATGTTTGCTCGCATGTTTGCATGTCACAGGCAGGGCAAACTTGCTTGATGCCGCCATTGAGCGCGAGGACCACTGGGACGGAAGGGGCATCGGGTGGCATGATGCCGAATGCGGATACAGTTGAAGAACAATGTGTCTGGTGTTTTTTCTTGCATGTTTTTATCGGGCACGGACCTCGATTCGACTTGCTCAGGGCCTCTCCATCAACTAATTATCTCAGGCACCTAGGCTTGTTCGTGTCATGTTCCTGCCAAGTTCACGCCATACTCATGCCGCCGAGACAGAGACCTGGGGCTGTTTGACCCAGCATAATAAACAAAAAATACGAAGCAGGTGTGGCATGAATGAAATGGGCAAAGGTGGGAAGCTCCGTGGCCGTGCATGAATCAGAACCTCCAGCATTCTTTGACGGCAAACCTTCTTAGAAGCCAAACAAACCAAGCCCCAAGCCCTGTGAAAATTGCTTCAGCCGCACGCACCGCACCCAGGGACCAATTGTACCACACAAAGAATCACATGCTGGGCATGCATACAAAAAAAATTGTAACAAGAAATTGTAAAGGCAATAGTTTCGGCTGGTTGCCAGTTTCGGCTGGTTGCCTGTGCCGACGGCTGACAACGGCAGGCACGGCTTGCAAGGCCATGGCCTTGTCTTGCCCCCATGCTGCAGTCGGCGGAGTGAATCGTCATCACGTCTTGCGTGTCCGAGGTGCTGGGGGCCACCCGTGGGTCGCTGCCCCGATCCGAGACTAACGAGCGCCAGGATACTGCAATGCCTAGCTGGGTGGCGTTTGGGCGGGTCTGATCGGAAGCGGAGCCCTGGGTGTGCTAAAATGGGGCCAGGCGCACTACGGAGGAGCTACTACAGCACTACAAGTTCAATGTTCAAGGAAGGGACTTGCCGAAACACAGCATGTCGTGGCCTCACAAAGATGCCAGACACCAAGAGACACGGCGCACCACACACTGAGTCCCGGCGCCATAATGCCAATTGGCATGTTTGCGTGTGGAAAGCTTCCTGGCTATTCGCCGTCGCTGTCCGTCACGTCATGACTTTCTCTGTTCTTTGGGCCGGACCCGTCAAAAGTCTGGTGCTTCTGCTATCCATGTGCCCGCTGTGGGCTGGCCTATTGTTACTTCTGCCCCGAGTCGTCCTCATCGTCGTCGTCGTCGTCGGTGACATTTTGTTCTTCAATAGTAATACAGCACCATGCATGCTGCGGCTGTCACCGTCACGGACTTGCTGCTTGCCGTATCCGTCTGTCCTACTTTTCTGCCCTCACGCTAATCCTGTTTACACCCTTCCCCCTCTCGCATTTCCTTGGCTCGTTTTGAAGTCGTGGAAGCTGAGAACAGCCACTACAAGTACTTTTCACCATCCAACCCACGTGCTTGCCGGCTCCTCAACCACTACCTGCCGCACAGTCCCAAATACTTTTAGTCCTGGAGTCCATCCCATCGCATCGCTTGCGGATTGTCTGGACTTTCAGCACCAGGAGATCGTCCTCGTCGTCCCCTTTCGTGTCCCCACTTCCCTCGTACTTCTCGTCTTCCTCCTCTGCTTCTTTCTAGATCTGGAACTCGGACCCCCGTGAATCCTCACTGGTATTATGTTCAGCTTTTTTGGATAACCAACCGTGGTCCTATTCCCACCTCCGCCCGTCGCCAGAATGGCTTCCCCAAGACTCTTCTCACGCAGGGCCATTACTTTGTTGCTTGTCGTCTGTGCCTTTCTATCAGCCTTGGCCTTTACTTCAAAACGCCTCGGCCGGCTGTGTGACGATGGCAGCTACTGCGACATATCGGGCATACGGAGCCGACTGCCCCCGTTTAGAAACGACCGCACGAACCACCATGCTGCCACTAATAACAATAGCCAGACGCAAAAGGAGACTCAACAGGGTGCTGCACTTGACGAGTGCGCTCTGTTCCCAAACACGTCGAGCGTCTTGCTCATCATGAAGACGGGAGCCTCCGAGTCCTATTCCAAAATTCCTACCCAACTAATGACGACGCTGAGATGTCTGCCCGACTTTCTCATCTTCAGCGACATGCGTCAAAAGATTGCGGGCTACAACATCCTTGATAGTCTTGACACCGTTAGAGACGATGTCAAGGACAAGAACAAGGATTTCGAGCTCTATCACCGACAGAAGAAGTGTCCCATCGACCAGGAGCACTGCAACAAGAACCACGACGTTGCCAAGCAAGGCTGGGATCTGGACAAGTACAAGAATATCCACATGGCGGAAAAGGCATACAAGATGCGACCCAACTACAACTGGTACATGTTTGTCGACGCCGATACCTATGTCGTCTTTTCAACTTTGATGGAGTGGCTCAAACACTTGGACCCGAACAAGCCACATTACATCGGCAGTGTTGCCGCGCTGAGCGGGTTCCCATTCGCGCACGGTGGTAGCGGCTATCTCGTGTCTGCGGAGACCATGCGCGCCATGTTCTTCGGCAAGACTGGAGTTGCGAATAGATATGACGAGCCTGTCCAGCACACCTGCTGCGGCGACTACATGTGGTCCAAAGCTTTGCTGGAGGAGACTGGAACTGCAGTCGTCAATGCCGTGAGTACCCCGAGACTGGCCTACTCGCGTTGGTTTTTTTTTTTTTTTTGGCTGCATTTTGAAAAGGCTAATGTGGACACACAGTGGCCTGTCATCAATGGCGAGAAGCCGCACACGCTTCCATACGCCGAGGACGAGTGGTGTCAGCCTATCGTCACCATGCACCACGCCGCGGCCGAGGAGATCTCGGACCTGTATGCGTTCGACAAGGAGCGCAAATTTGAGAAGATGATGCGAATCAAGGACCTGTACCACAAGTTTCTGAAACCGCAGCTGTTGGAGTCCCGGGCAGACTGGGACAATCAGAGCGACGAGATACTCTACCTGGACCAGACGGCCGACGAATACGACGACTGGGTTCTAGAACGATCCAAGCAAGAAGACTTGACAGACGAAGAGGCCCAAGCCCACAAGAGCTTTGAAGACTGCAGGAAGGCATGTGAAAGCATGGACAACTGCTTTCAGTTCAGTTACTATAACCGCATCTGCGGCATTCTAAACAAATTCAGGCATGGCAACCCGACAAAGAAGACCGACGACGACTCCAAGCGGCACATGAGTGGGTGGAATGTCAAAAGGATCAACAAGTGGATTGAGGACCAGGGTGATTGCAGCAATTTTAAATTCAAGTGGCCTGTCAAGGATAGGTAAACGGAAGACCAAAGCCAACTTTTTTTTTGTTTGTGGAAGGGGACAAGACGACGCGGGTTTCAGATCCCATGAGTCCGTGTGGCGACTTTTATCGAACTGCCCCATGTTACAGCTGCGATGTGGTTGCATGAGATTTTCCACCTTGTTTCTACGCCCGACCGTGTATGGAGCGAGAGCAGAGGTTTATTCATCGACTTCCCGACCCTTCTTACATATATTTGTCTGTCACGTTTTGGATAGCGGCGCGGCTTTGGTCCAACTTTATTCTCCCCCTTTTTGGAAATGCAGCAGTCCAGCGCGCCACTAGCGCGTTTGGACATGGATGATTAGGCAATGACGTCGAGTCGACGGAAACCGGGTTCTTTGCTGTAATAATGGGGTCAACTGCCAGGACCCAACAAGAAGGGCAGACATTGGCAGGATTGTTGGGCATTGTTTTGGGGAGTTTTTGCATACTTGGTATGAAGCCTTGGGTGATTTCCTGGGCAAAAATAGATATACCCACTTTTGGTCATGGAGGCATCGGCTAAAATTCGAGTCCCGTGTGTATCCTATATCGGCGGAGGCGGGAGGGCTTTTTGTACAATCATAGGGGCCATGAGTTGCACCCGTGGCATAAGGAGTTTGAATAAGAATAGACAAGAGGAGATGTGTGGTCTTGTGCATGCGATGTGGTGTGTTTGCATTCATATTTGGGACAATTGTGATGGTGGACATGAAGGCAAACCAGTTCACCTCAGGGGCCAGGAAAAAATCATGGCAGCGCTCATATTAGACGACCCCCCTGGACCCTTCCAAATTATTACAAATGATGTCATGAGACGAAGGCTGTGGGCTGTGCTGGCCCGCTGCAAAGGAAAGCAGGGGCACTTGCATGTAATATGAACCATGTACAGAGTATGTAATGTATGCACAAAGATGGTTGCGTCTAGTTGTAGGGGACGCGCATGAACCAGCTATTATTACCCGGCGGCATATGCAAGATTTCCTGCACGCGGCACATGGCCATGTGACGCAGGCAGATGTGATTTCTTGTGGGGCTGCGTGGCAAAGAAGATGACCTGACTTCGAATCTTACCGAGTGCATGTATCAAAATGTGATTAATCCTTCTGTTGCAGCCAGGGCTCGTTGCGGATGGGCGCGTGTATGTGATTGGTTCTCGGGCGGTAGCTTACCAGGGCCATTTCTGCACTGACCAATTGAGGATAAGTTCTCCACCTTGGTGCTGGACTGCTGTCCCTCTTGGCGAAGATGTCTAATCGCTTTGCCTGAGTTTTGCGTGAAATGCGGAACGAAGGCAAGTGAAGATGCAGTTCCGAAGGCTGCAGCTGCCCGCTTTGCCTATTTAAAATAAATCTAATAGTGAGGCTAATAACTTTTAGAATACTTATTAGCAATTAGTCAGAAATCGAATACTTATCGGCGATTAGACGAGGAGGAATTTAAGGTACGTACCGAGTTAGTGATGCTTTTAGCAGGCGCGTTGTGATGTTACGGAAGGTGGGCGTGGTGTTGCGGAAGGTAGGCAGCGCCGCAGGCAGGAGCCCGCGCGGCCCCCGGAGGGCCCCCGGAGGGAAAAAACACACAATGCCACTTCATGATCCATGAAAAATAAATCTTCAAATCGAGCCTTTTAAATCAAGCCCTTTAAATCGAGTAAATCAAGCCCTTTCAAATCGAGCCCTTTCAAATCAAGCCCTTTCAAATCGAGCCCTTTCAAATCGAGCCCTTTCAAATCGAGCCCTTTCAAATCGAGCCCTTTCAAATCGAGCCCTTTCAAATCGAGCCCTTTCAAATCGAGCCCTTTCAAATCGAGCCCTTTCAAATCGAGCCCTTTCAAATCGAGTCCGCTGCAAGCGGCCCCCGGCAGGGCTCCCAGAGGGCCCCCGGAGGGAAAAAACACATAATACTACTTTATATTTTGTAAAAATCTAAAATAGCCCGGCTACCGCCGCTTTGCCTGCGCCTAGGATACCGACGAAGTCGGCAGCATCCCAGGCCATTTTAAACTTCTGGTATGAAATTGGGGAAGCATAGTTCTTGTCCCAGATAATTGAGGACGACCTGGTATTATGCACGCTTTTCACTCTGGATGGTGGGAAATGGTCCTGCAAGGGGTACCGTCCAAGTTGAGAGGTGCTATTTTCCCTGGGATGTAATGGTGAAGGCACTGAAGGGACAAGAAGAAGGCGAGACGCTGTAGCAGATTCAACAAGAGCTTCGAGACCACATGACGGTGGCTGGCTTCTAGACAGAATGGCACACCACACTGGCGTTGTGAAACCACCACTCAAGATACCGAAGCGCAAGTAGGTGCCGCCACGTACAAGGGGCCTTTATCGACGCAGCATGCAATTCCTGCAACGTGCTCCAGTTGACAACTGGTATCATGTCATGTTTCGTTGTATTGGGTATAAGTGCCGATGATGACGTCAGTGAGGACGGATGCCATGTATCCGCGACTGATTGCTACTTGTCCTGTAAATGCAGTGGAACTGAAATTCCGAGGTGAGAATGTACCTTGCAGCTCCCAAACATGACTGCTCTTTCCTGGCTTGAGTAAAGCCATCACGCTGGCTCGAATTCTCTGCCTTTACATCTCCACGACGTACCAGCTATTGCTGATACACCGAGCCCTGCTGCAGAAACAACCACCCCAGCCGGCCCCATGAGCCGTTCGACCCGCAGTAGAAAACTAAAAATTCCAAGTGCATCCAGCCGGCGGTCGATCCGCTGTCAACAGCCCGAAGGCTTGTCTACTTTGACCTTCTGAGGGCCCTCCTTTGGCCCCATGCGATCCCTTATCGCGATGGAAACATTCACGAGCTGGTCAACCATGTCGGCCACCGATGTTAGTTTCTTTTGCGGCATCATTGGGGAGTAAGCTCCATGAAGTGTAAAAAGGCCAACAAGAGTCGTAAACGGCCGGCAAAGGTCATATGAATGGTTGAAGCCGAACATGATTGTTCGATTTTGGCCGACATGGACCTACATCGACTGCAGTGGCATCATTGCCATCAGCGTGCGTTGGCGGGACCCGCAAATCAAGTAAGAGCCCCCCGGGATTCGGGTATACCCGCAGCCCTATGCTTGGCCCCGTACACCGCCCCTCTACGCCCCCTCCCTTGAGTGCCATGGACGATTTGGACTCTTGGAGTATTCCGAACATTGTGTTCGACCTCATTGCGGGCTCTGCACTTTCGAGCTCACTGCACATGAACCCGTCATCACCAGTGAGTCCGCCGTGACCTTTGTGACAATGTCCTCCCTCTGACAAGGCATGCAGCTCTGCCAGGAGGGCAGGGAGTGCAGCCCGTTAGATACGTCTTCTGCGACTGGGAGTGCACACATTTGCATGGTCTAGAGGATGCCTTTCACATAGAGCGCCATGGCTTTGCAGGCACACCCTCTCCAGAGCTCTCAGCCTTGACTCATTGTGATTTCAAGCCATGTCCGCTATCGTCCATGGCAAATGCAGACACAAAATCTGTATACCAGAGCCTTGATGGCGACGACACCAGACTTGCCAGGCTGCCAGCAGACGTCCGTCACGAGTTGGCTAGATACCTTGTACAAGCCTGGTGCATCATGTCTACCCTCGCGCTAAATGTATCCAAGGCCCAGACGATACAGCTTGACTTGTTGCGGAGTATATGGGCCGCTTTTGTCAAAGCCCGCAACAGGATATATGTCGCCATGTTGACAAACGAGGAGCCCGAAAACACGCCAACCAGGATTCATATCCTCGTCCACAAACCGACACCCATGCCTGCGACTGTAGTAGTGCATCTGGCGCGTGACGCTTGGGGTATCCGAAGAGTATTATTTGTGACACGGGAGACGGAAGTTTCTGCAAACCCTTCGAGTTCAAAGCGCGGCATCAAGGTTGGCCAAAGCGCAGGTGTATGGTGGCAGACTACAAGGTACAAGGCGAAAACCAGAAGACTGACTGCTTGTACTGATGTATTATCCGCACCCCTTTTTGGCCCGCATCACGACTCGGCATGCTAACCACAAGTTGCCCTTGTCTAGGGCCTGAGGCTCCGGGCCTTGAAACCTTGTGGCCGGCGCGAGACCCTTTGGCAAGTGCCCCAGCCCATGGTGGGACGGCATTTATTCTGTTGGAAGTTCAAAAAGGAGTCGCGTCACACAATGATGACTTCCATCGTCGTCAACGATGGACCCATGACGGGGCTGTCGGCATGCTTGGGACCAAGCTCGAGGCCTTGTTCTCTCCACACGCACAAGCGCCATCAACGTCCGACGTCCTCGGCCTTTGCCAGCCCACAGGAAAGATGGATCTGGCTCTATATGCCACTGGAGCCTGACGAGTGGCTTCGGGAGATATGGATACGCTACGACACCTTTTTCCGAGTTTGCTCGCTGGTTGTAAGTACAGTACTATGCAGCAGTTTCGCCGGGAGGCGCCATCAGCTAAAGCCCAAGTCTAGTTAGTGACAAGCAAGAGTCGTGTATACCCAATAGGCGAACAACATGCGCAAGGCCACGAAGACTGCTACCAGTACCAACCGATGGCAAAGCTAGAAAATAGGGCGTGCATGCTTGCGTTTGACCTGACTGATGGTGTACAGGCGGGACTAATCAGTTCGCCTGTGCCAATTGATAAGAGGGAACTCAAACGCATACATCTACCAAGGCAACAGCACCCAGGAAACTCGGGTTCGGCCGTACCAACAGACGGCTGGCCTGGGGCGAGAACTGACGTTGGCAGACGTACATGGCTAGCATTCATTAATGTCACACCAGGTACATGGGAGCAACAATGGGGATGACTCCTGCAGTGCCATCTCGTGGCGTGTTGCAGCAACTAACGCCTCGGTTGCATCAACGGTTCCCAGGTTACGGTGTTGGTATACTTGGGTGCCAAGGAAGGGTTGCTTCCTGCGCCTGCTGGCCAATATGGCAGCAATCTGTTGCGGCTGGATTGACATTTGGAAAAGACAAAGGAGACATTTTCGGGGGAATGGCCACTCGGTGAAGAAGCTTCAATGTCGAAAATAGAGAGTTTGAATGGTCCGCAATAAACGGCTCATGTACATGTTGATAGTTTTCTTACGGCCGTTGTGGCTTGTGATTGCGGAAGGATGAAGCTTCAGCGTTACAGTCGCAAGTGAAGATTCAATGATGTCTATGACACCACTGACCCATTTGACCCAATAGGCGCAGGGCTATGATTGGTCAGTCCACCATATAGTATGCTCACGCTCACGCCCACGGGTACTTGATTGAACAAGTCACTGGGTCATGGTTACTACTAACAATATGTGTGACGTCGTGCAAGACATAAATAGCACGGCTATATCCATGTTTAAAAGACTATGCGGCAAAGGGATCTTGACCAGTCTGAGTTGGCCATCGGCACTGGGCACGTGACTTGTGAATAGATGCACGACGTCAGCGCCTTATGCATTACGTCTTCTACTGTATTCTTAATTTATGCCTAAAACTTGCAAGAGGTTTACGCGAGTCAGTTTATGATTCTAAATATGTTCAGGCATAACTAGTGCAAGGCGTTGTGCAGCAAGCTTTTGAAGGAGCACCAAGCTTGCTTGTCTGGATTATCTTTGGCAAATAGTCGATTGGCTACCTAGGTACTTAAGTATTAGTGCGTGGGGCAGACGGCTAATGCATATTTAGCTCAAATACCAACAGGCTTGCCCTGTTGGAATAGTTACACCTCTCCAGGCTCTGTTGGAATTGTTATATTTTCCCTTTACCAACAGATATATTGTTCTGTTGAATAACTACAAAGAGAGTTTCTCGCAGAGGCGTCATGTTGCTCAAGGTGTCAAGGGGGGTACAATATTTTCCCCACAAAACTGATCCACTGAGAGATTTTAGGTAGGGGCCAGGTACCTAATTTATGTGAAATGCGCTGGCTGCTGGTTGTTCCCTCTTCAAATTTCCCACCCCCTGTCTGATTGGATGGCCGGAATGGACAGGCGAGTTGGGCTTGGGGACACCCCTTGAGCTTGGCGAGCCGAAGCACCTGCCTCTGGAAGCCGCAGGGAGAATCTGCGTGAACGGCAGCTTCACTTTCTGGCTGCTCGTTTGCCGGCTGTGGACGGTTCCTGGATTCAGGGGAACGCATGCGGGACATGCAACATTGAATAAATGCCTGCGCGCATTGAAGCTCGCAGTGCCGAGTTTCTACTGTAATGCTGCAACGGCGGCCGTCCTTGGCCCAGCCCGGCTACCCTGGGTTAGCGCACCCAGGAGTTACCCAGGCAGTCAGCGACGCCACAGAAAATGGCCCGAAGCGGGTTGAGCGCCAGCAACCGTCTTCCCAAGTTGGGCGCCTGCCGACAGCTCTGAGGACAAATGTCGCTACCGGCACGCCTTTTTTTGGCCACCAGACCCTCCCAGTCTCCCAGTCCGCCTCCGGGAATGCCCACTCCACGTCTGCTGGCCCCTCCTGGGGATTCGCTAAAGGGAGCGCATGAGAGACGCCCCCGGCCTGGTGACCGCAGCCGGCACTGTAGATTGCTCCCTGACTCCCGCACGCGGGCACCGTCTGGGCACACAGTGGCCGTCACAGTGGCCGTCGAGTGAGCAGGTGGTTTCATTGTTCCCATCAAATGTCCGCTCGCAGCCCATGGCGCCCATGGCCAGCTCGAGGTGGTCGTGCCAGGTGCCTGGGGGAGCTTCCCTGCCGCCAGCTTTCTAACTCGCCGCCCGGCGCCTAGCTTCCCACTCCTTTCCCCCTCGCTTGCGCATTCGCCAAATCTTATATCTCGTTCGCCTCTTGCTCGCCTCCCCTCGCCCCCCTCCGCCCCCCGGATGTCAGATTCCAAATTTCCCCCATCGACCGTTGTACACCGTTATATCCCAGCGTTGACGCTTTTTATTACTACTGCAACGACCTTCTGCCACCGCCGCTGGCCGATTTGTCCTCGTCATCACTCCGCACCCGTCCTTTTGGCTTGGACCCTTCCAACATCGTCGACATCATCACAATGACTGACGCTGAGCTCGATCGCGACTGGGTCCCCAACGGCCGCCGACCCCTATCGTACGTGTTTCCTGCCTGCACCACGCATGTCCTGATTGACCAAGACGGTGCCCTTTGTAGTGAATTGCTACACTGGCTTCTGTTCGAGGGCAATTGCATGAGCGCGTTCTCCTGTTGCCCCCATTCCTCCAGCCCGCCGGCTAACATGTCACCCCCTGCTTTAGGACCGTGGCCCGCTCCTTTTCCCAGGAGCTGATGGACATTTTCCGCATCGAGAATTCTGTTTCTGACCTTGATGAGAAGGTTTGTGCGAGGTTCGTCCATCCTTTAGCCTGAAGCTGCCCAACTTGGTTCTCCTTCCTCCGGCTTGCCTCGTCCCGTGCACGACGGCACACACTGACTGACACTTGTTGGCATTTAGACGCGAAATTGTCGGCAAGAACAACCAGGAACTGGCCGATCTTGAAGCTCGTATACGTGAAATGGAGGACCGCCTCCGTCGCAACCAGGGTGACAAGTCTGCCCAGCCATCTCGGCAGCAGCCCGAAAGCCTTGATCCGCCACCTTCCAAAGATGACAACAAGTCCCGACCCGGCACGGCTCGCGCCCCCCAACAAGCACCCAGCTCTGGTAACATGCCCCCGACACCCGGGGCCAGCGAAGGTGATTATTATCTCGTGACAAGGGCTGATTTGGACGACGCCTCTCGCTGACTTGGTTCTCTTTGACCCCAATCATAGACGGTGATGCCGAACAGTAAAGAACAATACATTCACTTCTTGTGCCTCTGGTGTCGGTCACAAAGCTGGTATACGCCTGTTTTGAGAGACTCTGTTTGCCCATGTTTCCTCCCCCAGGTGGCACAGCGCATCGTCGAAACAATACCCGCCGGCAGCCACCGACGAAGACCGACACGCAAACAATCTCACTGCATGACGGGAATATGAGCCTCGTATCCACCGGAATGCATGGCAGCCCCCGCCTTGTCTTTGTGGGTGGCACACAAGACGTCACACTTGGACTTGCTTCTTTTTATGCATGGGTAGGGAGACCTCGGATACGCGCACATTATACCAATCCTCCCTGATCACAACCTTTGTTTTTATTCCTCGATTGGTTTTGTGGACGGAATTACATCTGGCGTTTTTGTTTCTTCCTCTGTTCTTTTTCTTGTTTCTTTGGCATTTGCTATTCAACCAACTTGCTGCTAGAGATACCAGTTGCTTTTGACTGGTTAGCCACGCCACTTGGCCAGCCCGAAACTCGTGCACAGCCAGGGCCATTACAGCTCTTTTTAATATGTAGCCGGGGGATGAGGGGAGAGATGTTTGTCGATTAATCTTGTTTCTACAACATGGAGAGGGCCAAGAATTAGTCAAGGCCCGGCGATGTGATGGGAGGAGATTGGGAAGGGCCAAGAGGAGATGTCTGTCGGCAGAGTGGCGGAAAGGAAGGGGCGGCGGTTTTTGAGGCTCTTCAGCCTGGCCGACGAGAGCCAACGACTTGTGAACTTGTATATATCACGACCAGGATGCCGGCCATGGTTCAATGCCCATTTCGTCTATTGTTGCATCATTGATGAGGTCGAGGTGATTGCTGATGCCGGAGTGTCCTGTGCAGGTTCTAGACAGGTGTGCGTTGCGGCTGTTGGGTCGGTTTGTATGTGTGGTATATTATTCCCTCTGTCATCGACGTGACAGGGTTCCTCAGCTCCCCCCCCCCCACGCCCATCAAGATAGTTTGGCAGTCTGTACACTACCTTGACATGCTGCAGGGAAATTTGGCCGCGCCCCTTTTCAACACCATGACTTTGGCAAATAGCGGCGTCTATTGAAGCTTGGCTGTCTAAACGGAGTAGAGAAGAGACCTTGTCGCTAAAATCAAGGGCTGAACCTTGGCTTTGCGAATGTGCAGGCACTAGCCACGATGACGAATTGCATCAAGACACTTGTACTCTGTAACACGGCGGAAGCGGTGGAAGCGAGCTCTTGGGCGCGGCACGGAAAGGCGTGGGCTTCGTTTGGTCGTTGAAGCTGGTCAGAATGCGGACATGTTCGGCCTTTGGAGCCAGTTTAAATTTGTCCAAGGTGGCACTCTAGCTGTATAAAGTCGTGTGCGAGACTGGCGTCGAGCCGGGCTGCCAGGGCAGCGAATGGCAGGAGGGAGGGTCCTGACGGCGCCGTCCGGGGGCCCGGCGGTGGAGAACCTAGGACCGGCCCGTCTGCACAAGCCGGGTCACTCACAAAGTCTGCTCGGCAGCGCGCTCTCCCCTTTTATTCAATACAAGTGCGGCCTGTTGTTCACCTTGACTTGCCGCGTGGTTTAGAACCATGACTTTGAAAACTTGTTCTTATATTGTCAGTGCACCATTCGCAGCAAGGTACCGAGATGCGGACGACTATTGCTCTCGTGGCAGCAGCCCTCATTGCCCAGGCGAGCGCTGCGACGGGCCGCTTCTCTCTTCGTCTCAAAACAGACGGCGAGGGGCCCGACTTTGAGAGGGCGCTGGCCGCAGCACATGCCCGCTGGGGAAGGGCACGCACTCGCCCCCTTTTGGGCGCGGGTTGGTAGTTTCCTCCTCCTCGGGTAACATGCGCACGTACATGTGCTGACTGACAGGTGGGCTTAGGGGGCGAATTGCGCCTGAAGCCGCTTGAGTTGGATAGAATATACGTGGCCGAGGTGGAGCTCGGGACGCCTGCGCAAAAGGTCAACCTGGCCGTGGACACGGGGTCGGCAGACGTGTAAGTTATACTGCCGCGTGGGCGTGGGCGTGGGCGTGGACTTGTAGCTGACGGGCAGCAGATGGGTGCAGTCCTCGGACACGCGGTACACAGGGTCCGGAACGGGCCGAGCGGCGATATATCTGCCGGCCAACTCGAGCACGAGCAGCCGCGTCGACGGCGCGACCTGGAGCATCAAGTACGGTGGGTGTTTTCCCCCTTGCGCTTCGCTTTTCCCCTTGCACCCGGCGGCGGCGGGGACTGACTGACGCAGAGGACGGGAGCGCAGCGGCGGGCGTCGTGTACCGCGACACGCTGCGGCTGGGGGGCGGGCTCGCGGTCGACGAATTTGCGGTGCAGTCGGCCGAGGTGCTGGCCGAGGTGTTTGAGACGCTGCCCGACACGACGGGGTTCCTGGGCCTGGCCAAGAGGCTGGACACGACGGTGCGGCCACGGATGCCGTCGCTCGTGGCCGTGCTGGCGCGGCGCCTGGACGAGCCCGTCTTCACCGTCGACCTGCGCCGCAACGCATCCGGCAGCCTTGACTTTGGCCGCGTGAATGCCTCGGTCGCCGCGGACAACCTCACCTGGGTGCAGTCGGCCCCGCACAGCGACCACTGGGACATTGAACTCAACGCCACCGGGTGGGGCCGCCAGCCCGAGTGGGCGGCGCACAAGGCCTTCACCGCCACCGTCGACACGGGCACCTCGCTCCTGATGCTGCCCAACGACATTGTCCACCGGTACTGGCGAGCCGTGCCCGGTGCCGAAAAGGTGGCCGGCACCGTCGCTGCCTACTGGCGCTTCCCGTGCCAGGGAGCCCCGCGGCTGCCCGACTTCTTCTTCAAGCTCCCCGGCACAGAACACGTGCTGCGCATCCCCGGCCCCTACCTCAAGTACGGACCCATCCCCGAGGACCCCGTGCTTTGCTGGGGCGGCCTGCAGGGCGCGGGGGAGCTTGATAATCCAATCCTCGGCGCCGTCATGCTCAAGGCCGTCTTTGTCGCCTTTGACTTTGGCAAGAACCAGATTGGTTTCGCCAACAAGCTCCTCACCGACCTTTAGTCGCGACGGATCATCTAGTTTTCTTCTTCTTCTTCAGGGCATGTTCCCGCTACATGCCATGGTTAGTACATGGCAATCTCATGCCTGACTGAAATGGTCTACTGCTTGCTTCATAGTCTATTCATATGCTTCGCAGCCTTTTGATACATATATACATCTCAGTCGTAGCACCTCGGGAGGCAAACACTTTTACAGCTCATCATGGCCCGGCTTCTTCTCCTGCTCCTGCTCCTTCTCCATCGTCTTGATCCGCTCCAGCATCTCCTCCAGTTGCCTCTCAGTAAATCGCTGTCCCTTGAAGTCTTCTGCATCCTCACCCCCCTTCTTCGACTTGCCCTTCTTGATGTTCTTGGCAGCCTTCTCGGCCTTGCCGCCGAATGTCTGGGCCCCCTTGAGGGCGAGGTCGAGGCTGACCTTGTCGAGCTTCTTCATCTTGTCGCCAATGTCCTTGACAAGGAGAACTGGATCGGCAGTGGCAGGCAGCTTCTCCTGCTTGGCCTCCATCTTACTGAGCCATTCCTTGGTGCTCTTGAGAAGCGCGTCTAGCTCCTTCAAGTCCTCTGCGCTGAAGAGGGGTGGTATGGGGCCAGGCTGCTCCTTGGCTTCCTCGTCCTTCTTGGCGTCCTTGGCGTCGTCGTCCTCCAGGCCGTCGAATTCGCCAGTTGAGGTCTCCGTCGAGGCAGATGTCGTTGAAGACGCGCTGGCAGAAGCCACCGCGGCCTGCCACTCATCATATTCCTTTATTTGCAGGTGCATTGAATCCACGTAGTCGGTGATTCGCTCCATAGACTCCTTCAGAGCCGTGATTCTCCCGGGTCGCTTTTCCGCCTCGTCGATTCTGGTTTGCACAGGCACAACAATGTCCTCAAGAGTCTTGAGCTTAGCCTTGAGAACTTCCTTGGTGGCGTCTGCTCCATCCTCGTACAGCCAGTCACCGATTTCGCTGGCTATTTTGGCCAATCCAGTGCGTTCCTTTTCAGTCGACGCCTCAATGAATGACTCCCCTTCGAGAAGATCTCGAACTTTGTACGTGTAGCCTTCGAGTTGATTGAGGGCCTCCTCGCGCTGGAATCTGGCCTTGTCAGATGCCGCAAACGCCTTGAGTCTGTCCTTGACTTTGCTCAACTCGGCCTTGGTCAATGCAGGAACGCCCGTCTTTTCCAAAACAACTTCGACGGGGATGGAAACGATTTGTCTCTGCTTGACTTCCCTGGTTTGCTCGGGAGCAGCTGATTCCGTAGAGGCAGCGGAAGCGGAAGCGGAAGAGTCGGTTGCGGTGGAAGACGACGAGGTAGTCGACGATTTGACATTATCCTTCAAAACCTCTTCGGAGCCCTCAGTGGGCGCCGAGTCGGCCTTGTCATCATCATCGCCCTTGAGAGGCTTCTGGTCCTTTTTGCCAAAGCCAAACAGGTTTTTGACGCCATCCACAATACGCTCCGTTACTGTGACTTCAGCCTCGCACTCAACAGCAGCCCTCGTGACCTGGACCTCGCCGTTCTCGGTGCGCAGTTTGATCCCAAGCTTCAGGACAATGTCGGATTCCACGCATGAAGGGTACTTTTCCTTCATGGCAGCCACGGTGGCAGTAAGGTTCTTGGTCGACAAGGAAGCAATGTCCTTGTCTTCATCGCCAACTTGCTGGTAGAAGGTGAGAGAAAAGTCTTCTTGTTCGGTAAAGGTCATTTCCTTGGGAGCACCGCCCTGAGGCGAGACAGCGGTCCAGAGGCGTTGTCGCTTCTCGCCACCGGCGCGCTTCAGACCTGTAGCATACATGGGGCCCTCGGAGATTCTAATCTCCTTGACCCGGAAGCTAGGGCTCAGCTCAGCGGCACGGAAGCCGGCGCCAAACACGGCGGCTTCGTCAGAATTAACGTTGGAACGAATCTTGTCTGCGGACCCGGCAGCCTTTTCAAGTGCCTTTTGCACAAACGGGGTGCGAGTAGCGCCACCATGCAGAATGATGGAGGTGAGGTCGCCCAAATCAATACCAGACATCTTGACTGCGTCATTGATGACTGCGCCAAGTCTCTCGGCGTGAGGCTCAGTCATGGTCTCAAAGTCGGCACGGGAGATCTTATATTTGAAGTCGACATCCTCGTAGAAACCTTCAAAGCTGGCCTGGGTATTCTGGTTTGCGCTGAGAACGTGACGAAGTCGCTCAGCCTCCTTGGCCAACTTGGCCATGGCTCTTCCGTGGGCTCTGACACTGTCAGAGGTGGCAGAGATCTTCTGTGCTGCCTTGGACTCGACAAATTGCGAGACCATGTCATCCATGATCAGGTAGTTGAGGGCATCGCCGCCGAGGGTTGTGTCCCAGCCGCTGCCCAAAACCTGAACTTCTTGGACAGTCTTGTTGTACTTTCCAACGTCCTTGACAGTACGGCTTTGAAAGCGCAGAACAGAGGCACTGGTCGAGCCGGCACCCATGTCAAAGACGATGTGGTATTCAGGCTTCTCGCCGGAATTGATGTTGGGGAACTGGCGGCTGGTGGCGTAGTTCAAGCCAACAGCCAAGCCGTCGCTGACCAAACTGAGCACCTTTAGGCCGGCCAATTCGGCGGCGAGCTGAACAGCGCGCTTCTCTTCGACAGTGTAAAACGGCGGAACGGTTAGGACGATGGACCGCACGGATGAACCATCGCCAGCGGTGGCCTCGGCGTTCTTTTGTACGCTCTGGAGCTCCATGGCCAGCAGTTCTTCGACCAACCACGCATCTTCTTCAGGGGCCAATGTCTTGGTCTTGAAAACAGCGGTGCCTCGAGTGCCATGGGCCTGCAGTTGCAGGGCTGGGTGGCGCGCTGCATATTCTTTCACAGAGGCATCGTCGATCGGGAGGCCGAGGAGCGTCTTCAAGTTGGGGTAGACCTCGCCTGGGAATCGGGCGGAAAGGGCCATGGCATCTGCGCCATACAGCCGCTCTGGAAACTCGGCAGACTTGGGGCTGCTCTTGGATGGTTTGAAGGCGACTGCCGACGTCTCTTTTCGACGTGAATCTTTGGTCAGAACGATCTCAAGGGGGATGCCTGGCTTCACCAAGGCAGCTTTGATATATTCGGTCCCTAGGTCGACTCCGAGGACTGCCGCTGCCGCCAGCACATTGGCCGAGAAGAAGAAGACAGCCCCCAGGAGCATCATCACGGGCGAGAGCCTCGATTTCGTCATGGTGGGCGGTTGCGGGATATGCTCTATGCAGAGAGCATTAAGAGCGGCGTGGTGAGACGTGGACTAGGACAACGGACTGGGCATCAGCACCACGAATGTGCTGAGGCTACAAAAGATAAATGAAGAGCAGTAGGGGCAAAAAAAATGGATGAAGCTCGAATTAAGAGCAAGAAAGTAAAGGTCCAAGTACCAGGCAGCTCTGTGCAGGCGACCGCAGTGTATATGACTTGAGCAATTGCCAACTTTTTTTTGCAAAGAGGTTGATGTGGCCTCTGCAACAAGTCAGTGGTGGGAGAAGGCTGGCTGTCACTTTTGGCGGGTGGCCAGAGGGTGATGTGATGCACAGCTGTGGGTGCTGTGGGTGCTGTGGGGGGCATCAACAAAGAGGACAACTTGCACTGAGCTTCCCTCACCATTTGAAAGCGCCGTCCTTTATTATTAGACTGGAGCCAATTGAGCAGCTTTGGCCCCCCCGTACCAAAGCCAGCACCTGCAAGGCTGGCACGCAAGTGCTGGCTGCCGGCCGATAAGAACCCCCGGGTCCACATGCAGCTCCGATAAGGGTCTTGGTGGATCCATGAAGCGGACCAGGGTCCATAAACGGGAGGCCATGTAACAACTCAAATGCCTTATAAATAGACATCGCAACTATGGGCGCAGGCAAAGCCGACTCATCATGGTTGCCAATGCACGCTTGGAAATTCGACGACACGCAGCTAGCATGCCATCATCATGGACATCATATATTCTCATAGACTCTTTTTTGTTAATACAAGTCCTGCCAATTACCGCTGTCTTGCCTCTTCCACATGTCAAGGCATGTCAATGTCACCGAATGGAGGTCAAATGCGCACTTCAGACCTCATTCACTCCTCCAGAATGCAACCCCCCCCCCCCCCCCCCCCCAAAAAAAAAAAGGCCAAATCACCCTCAGAGATCAATGCAATGCGCGCGATGCGTATGATGCAGTGCAGTGCAAGTTCCCAAGTCGACAGTCCCCCACCACAAAACCAGCCAAAAACCTGCCAAACGCCGCCATGACATGATGTACAATTCGTCTCGTGCCGAGGTTGCAACGCAGCACCCTTATTTATATTACAGTCAATAAAGTCCCATGGTGGAGGAATCTAGGACTCTTCATTTCGACGGGGTCGGGAGGGCATTCCGCCGCGACCACGACCACGTCCGCCGCGGCCACGATGCTCACCGCGGCCACCGCGACCACGCCAGTTGCCACCGCCCTCGCGCTCCTGGCGACCTCTGCCGCGGTGAACCTGATGGAACCCATCATTGCCATCGGACTACATGTATGCGTTAGATGGAGTACCCTAACAATATCTTGGGATCCTTTGAGGTGTGCCTTTACTTACAGGTTTAGCGGGCTCGGGTTGCTCGTCGGCCCAAGACTGCTTGTTAGAAGTCGCAGCTGGCGTAGCGTTCAATTCAGTTTCTGTCTCTGAGGGGCCTCGCGGAACCTTGACTTCTACCCACTCCTGTGACGCAGAGAGACCAGCCTCACCATCCCACTGGCTCTCGGCCACCTCGTTGGCGGCGTCATCCGAAACATTGGCATTAGCAAGTCCATTGGTAGCTTCGACAGAGAGCTTCTCAGCTGAAACAGGAACATGGGCATCTGCAATCTCAGTTGCCGCAGCGTGTGCCACGGTAGGATCGGTCACCACCTCAACAGCAGCCGCCTCCTCCTCCACAGGCTGGACACCCTCGTTGTTGTAGACAGGCGCCTTGTATTCTTGTGCAAGAGTCTTGATAGCAGAGTCTAGTAGGGTGCGTTAGTCAGTAGCTCAAGGGGTAGAGATGAAAACTGTACTGACAGGTAGTCTGCGTCTGTTCACCCGGGACACTGAAAACCTTTTCGTCGGCACCCTTGACGAGCTTCAGCATGGATGCAACGGCAGAGTCGTCTCCGGCATATATCGCCAGAAGAACGCCCTCAATAGCCTGGCTCTCGTCGGATTCAACATCTGCACCTTCCTCGCGGCGGTAGGCAGCAAGACGCAAGAATTGGGATACAACAAGAAGGTTGTCTTCGATAGATTTCTGAAAGCCCGCTTCGGCTTCGCTCGCACCTTCCGCTTTGGCCTGTTCCAGTGACTTCTCCCACTCGGCCTTTTCGGCTGCTGCCTGTAGGCGGTACTGTTCATGGACCTTTTGATACTGCGCAAGCTGCTCCTCGGCCTGCGCGAGCTGGGCCTTGAGAGCAGGCTTCTTCAGAATCTGTGCCTTTTGGTCGGTATTGATGATCTTGGTAGAAACCAATTCGTCGAGGGTTTTGCCAGTGTGTTGGCTAAGGAGAGAGTCGGTCTTTGATGCATTGGTCTGGAAAACGACGCGTTAGAGTGGAAGCTCTTGAGCTTGCAAGCTGTGAATTGCACCAGACAACTTACAATTTTCTTGCTAAGATTACGAATATTCCTGCGCAGCTAGTTGTTAGCATCGTACAGTCTCAACTGAAGGGGGCCCAGAAAGAGGCATACTTCTGAAGCTCCTTGATATAAGGACTCTCGAAACCTTCGTCATGTGAGTCGGCGGCCGCACCGGAGCCAAGGCTGGGAGCAGGAGACTCAGCACGAGGGACAGTGCTGGTGAGCTTCTTCTTGGAACCCTTGGGGGCGGATTGAGTGGCAGTGGCAGCCATTCCGAGTATCGTGCACTGCAAAGGTGGGAAGGGGATTGTCGAATAGTCGCTGGTGAGGAGCTGGATATCGATGCCCAAGCTATCGATATTGATTTAACTGACGCTGAAGGTATGGAAGATTGCGGAAGCGGAAGATGAATGCCTGGTGGCAAGAAGTAGTGGCAGGATGGTTTTTGAAAGACTGCAAGGTAGAGGGTTGAACTGGCGTTTGACTGTCGGCCTGTTCAACGACAAGAGAGGTGGAGCTTGACTTTCTGGGCTGTCGGATTTTTGGGGCCTGATGCTCTGGGGCCAAACCCCTGCGTTGGGGGCGCCTGGGGTGAGGAGCTCCCACGGAACTTGCCTAGTTCTAGAACCCAAGAGAATCACTCTGAAAACGTCAAGTGTCACCAGCCAGCTTGTCAGCATCAATGATGCAGCAGCATCGGGTCTCAGCTGTATTTCACGCGACGAGGAAACTGCATTGTAAACCACCTCTGTTCTCTATTTGAGCCAAGTGTGCATACAACTACCTAGGTATTTGACACATTCACAAAACTTTGCGATGCCTTTGGTCTGTTATCACGTGGGGTCTCGTGCCCGCCTTGGGCTACTCTTCGCTCACTCTCTCAGCCGTGCATATTGATGGCACGGCTTGGCTGACAGGACAACTGCATGGAGTTGCCATGCATACGATACAATGCCCAACTCACAATTGGAATCTCCGACACCCATAATCTAGCATGTACGACAAAACATGCGGCATCTTGACGAGCCACACAACCGTTGCTGCCAGGTAGGTTATAATGTGTGATGTAGTTGCCGGCGTGACGCTGGAGCCTCTACCATTATCATCATCATCATCATCAGGCTATGACGATGCAAACGCGGGTGCAGGCCTCGCGGTGCAAACAGTGGCCTGCTCGAGTCCCACAGGCAAAGCAACTCATAGTTTTCTCAGCCCTTGAACTTGGCTAGTGTATCCTGGTGCATTGTTAGCCATGCAATTAGGTATGCGTGTGTTCATTGCCAACAACTGTCAACATACTCGAGTCACCTTGTTCACGCTCCTTGCCGTCAGGCCACGCTCGCCAGACTGCTTGGCGTAGATGGCGGCTTCTTTGACAAGGCTGAAGCTTCCGTTAGTTTCATCAAGACTGGAAAGTCAACGGAATCTGCGTACGTTTCCATGAATAGGACATAGTTTAGAAATATCTGTCCTCCGTCAGTCCAAACGGCGGCGTCTTGGCTGCTGCAACGCGTCCTGCTCACTGTAACATCTGCATTCTTCTTGACATTCATGTTCGAGTGTGCCTTTATAATCTTCTTCACGGTAGCCCGCGGGTATGCCTTTTTGCCTAGAGCCATGGAGGGTGTATGGCTGGAGTTGATATTGCTGGTCCGATATGTTGTGACTTGTGAGAGCAACGCTTCTCGTTAATCAAGGCAAGGCTCGCGTCTCATATGCTGCTTGTCCTGTCATCATTTGGGATGTGGGTCAGCCAATTGGTAGGACGGGGTGGATGGATGGATGGCTGGGCTTTGATGGACGGTGTTAATTTCAAAGTCGCACAGTGCATGGAACCCCCACCACAAGAAAGTTGAGCTTCTTGCATGCAATACAGCAATCGAGGGGTCGAGCTTGCGGATAATCAATTGCCAGCGCAGGACTAAGAGAGCTGCACAGGCAGTTCCGTATCCTCTACGATGGCTTCTATTATGCAAAGGCGCATGGTAAGAGCGAGCTTCCCCATCCCGCCGCATCCTGCCTTTGCAATTCCGTGACGACCCAGCCACTGACCGACATGCGCAGCTCTCCAAGGAGGACGAGCAGGCGAGCGAGGAGGTCGAGGTGCGCAGAGAGGACCAGGACAAGATCAACAAGTTCAGCCGCTTGCACCAGAGAGAGCTGGCCATGGAAGAGGAGCTGAAACTGAAAAACGTGAGGATACTAGCCTACAAACTGATTCTTGGCCCCCCCCCCCCCCCCCCCCCGTATGTGCGGCAAGACAGCAGCTGACTGAGTCATCAACAGAAAGAGAAGGAAGAACTAGACGATTTGTCGACCGAATTGGAGCTGGCAGATGAGGATGAAAAGATACAGTATGCCAAACTCCAGCCCTGCACCCATCTACTCATTACGCTAACGACGTGTTTCTCCATTCAGATACAAGATTGGCGATGCCTTCTTTCACATTCCATTGGAGCAAGCCCAGGAGATGCTGGAAGCTGCCACAAATACAATCGATGAGGAAACGAGTCAACTAGAAGACAAGATGGGCTCAGTGCGCGAGGAGATGCAGCAGCTCAAGGTCGAACTGTATGCGAGATTCGGGAAGCAGATCAATCTCGAGGTGTAAGCAACGTAAAAAAAGGAGACAATACATTGAAAAAGAAGAAGAAGAAGAAGAAGAAGAAGAAGAAAAATGACAAAGACTTCAAAATGGCACCGTTCTTCCATGACCGGCCTCTGGTATCTTCTTCCTTTGACATGCATGCGTGTGGGCGCCCGCAACAAACAAGGTGCTTATGCAGAAGGATACTTCACATTGGCCATTGCCATGATGAAACAGGATTCGTTTGGACGCGCATGATTCTGGTCAAGTAGAGGGCCACAACAGCCTTGAGCCGGCCCATATGGTTGGAGGGCTTATGTGCCGCGCCATGTTCAACAGCTCCGGCATTATTTACTCTTCACCCACGATATATATACATCTATATATAGCCCGCCTTGTACCCTGAGGATTTGTCAGGTTGCACGAGGCGCCGGGAAGGTGACTTGTCGTGCACAGCAAGAAAGATGCAGAGCAATAAAATGCCGGCAGTTGAACGGGAAGTAAAGTATGGTGGCTGTATTCTTCCGTTGATGGTGTCTCGCATAATTTGGAGCAACCTTGGTTAATTGCGTCATGCTCATGCAGATCGGCCAAAGCCTAAAGGGCCGTTGAAGAAGCCGATCCGCTCTTCTGAGCATAGAGAAATACAGAAAACTCACCAGTCAAGGCATACATGCAACAAGGGTTGGCTAATTGCAACACCAGCCCGCGGCAAAGCGAGATCGAACCACTTTGCGCTGTGCTTTCCTGACACACCCCGTGCGGCATACGAGATGTATGCATCGTGACGACGACCCGAGTCCAAAAGGTCCAAAAGCGGCCCAAGCTAGCACCACCGCATGGTATGCGAGACCCTCAGGAACGAAATGTCTCACCCTTGCAATCCGTATCAGCGACACTCTGAGGGGGATCAAGGGACGTTCTCTATTTTCCTCCCCTTCTCCCCCCCCATCGTTCATCTTCTTGGTTGCTCCTGGTTTCAAGAACAATCCCATTATACGTGAACCAATTCCGAGCTTCGAGTCTTGTGGCGATGCTTGAGAAGAGTCGCTCCCCGACTTACACATACAGCCAGCACTCTTGGTGCCCAGCGTCACAACTTCATCATGCCTGAAAACGAGCCCGCATGTCAGACGATTACTGGTGGTGTGTTGTGCCCGCCGCATCGTACGAATCATCACTTGTCTCCCTTGATCTTCATGTTGTCATGTTGCCATGACAAGAAGAGAAGCGTGTCGCGTATTCGGAGCACCTTTTTCTAATTCTTCAGTTGCAGTGACGAAACCAGAAAGCTTCACAACCGACAGTGTGAGCGGTTCAGAACATGTCCATTGCCGCCAACAGAATGGCGCCATCAGCACAATCCCAGACTTGAGCCCTCTGGACGCAATTCAGCCAAGTAGCAAAAGCGATGCGAGCTATACCGTCATCGGCTGGGACGTAAACGACTCGGAGAATCCGCACAACTGGTCATTTGTGAGAATCCAAAAGGCCCTCCTCCTCCCCCCGTGGACTCCAACTTACGAGGCACGTAGCTCAAAAAGACGTACATCCTCGCAGTGACATGCATGCTCGTCGCCAACTCGACCATGGGCTCAGCCCTTCCCTGCATGGCCATACCCCAAATTCTAGACGAATTTGGCAGCGTCTCACAGGAGCAGAGGGTCCTGCCCATTTCCATCTTCCTCCTTGGCTACGTCTTTGGCCCCGTCATCTGGGCGCCGCTGAGTGAGCAGTTTGGCAGAAAGTACCTCACCACGGCCACCTTTTTCACTTTTGCGCTATTCACCATGGCATGTGCCCTGTCACCAACTTGGTCCTCATTGTTGGGATTCCGTCTATGCTGTGGTGTATTTGCCAGCGCGCCAATAGCCGTGGTAGCCGGCATACTGGCTGATATATACGGCGATGCTCATGTCCGAGGCAAAGCATATTCTGCCTTCCTGGTTGTATGTGCCCCCTCCACTTTCGAATTACGCCCATGCCATCTATAGTCGTTCTACAAACATCGCTGCTAACCGCACCTGCTAGACAACTGTGTTTGGGCCCATCTTCGGCCCCATCGTTTCAGGCTTCGCATCGCCAGCCATCGGCTGGCGCTGGGCATTCTGGATCGCGCTCCTCTACGCAGCCCTGACCTTCGTCATGCTCCTTTTCCTTCCGGAAACCCATCACCAGGTCCTCCTTGCCCGCCGTGCCCGTCGCCTGCGGCTTGAGAAACAGTCATCCGCCATTGCCGCCCAGCGTGACCTGGAGACCATCGACCTTGCCCAGCTCGTTGGCAAGGTGCTCACCCGGCCGCTCCGCATGCTCTTCCTTGAGCCCATTGTCGCTGCCACCTGTTCCTACCTCGCCCTCGCCTACGCCATCTTCTACATGTCCTTCCAGGCGTTCCCCATCATATTCCTCCACCACTATGACCTTTCGCCTGGTATCACGGGTCTCTGCTACCTGCCCATCGGTGCAGGGGCGTTTTTGAGCATGGTCTGCTTCTGGACTTGGGACAACTACGTCGCCCGCGCCGCCGCTCGCAACGCAGAATGGACCAGGAGCGACGAATACCGCCGGGTACCACTGGCTACCATTGGCGGTCCGCTATTCGTCATATCACTCTTCTGGCTCGGCTTCACCACGAAACCAAGCATCCCCTTTGTGGTGCCCATGCTCGCTGGGCTGCCCTTTGGCATGGGCTTCCAGTTGATCTTTATGACCTTGTTGAATTATCTCACAGACGCATACGAGATATACGCTGCCTCTGCAAACGCTGCTGCATCGGCTACGCGATCCTGTCTGGCCGTCGTGCTGCCCCTCGCTACAAAAGCCATGTTCGATGAGCTGGGCATCGCCGGTGCGTGTGCCGTCTTGGGAGGTCTGAGTGCTGCCATGAGCGTCATTCCATTTATATTCCTGTGGAAAGGACAGGCTATAAGGAACAGATCAAAGTTTTGTATTGCGCTGCGACGAATGAAGGAGGACTCATTGCACAAGAGCGACAAGTAGTCGGGCAGGGATCATGCGGGTGACGGGACTAATGATGTTTGACGAGAGACACCAATCGAAAAAGACCTTGTGCGACGTTTTTTTTTTTTTTTTGTGCTTTTATTCACTTTCTGTTTTTCATGTCAGCATGTGGTAAGGATCATGTGTTGGAGTCTTGGCTAATCAGCACAAGCGGACAAAGTGGCACAAACCGCGAATTAACCATGTCGGAAGCTTTCAAGTGAGACCGAGTCTGGCAATAATTCATTAAACTAGGTGATTAATGCCAAAAAGGGGCTTCTGAACGACCTTTTTCTATCAATGACTCGCATACATTAGCGATATAAGAGAGTTTGTTAAATCTGACATGATTCTAAACATGCAGCTTCCTTGGGCTCAGCCATGACAAAAATTCCATCGTGCATTGCCAACGCCGGGGGTTACTTCTTGTAGCACTACAAGTCGTAGTGTATTACATACAGTTGTAATGCTGGATTTGTTTCGGAAGATACCATCCACTGTCATCGCCCGCCGCCAAATGGTCGGTGACATGGCCGCCTTGGCGGCCAGTTGCAATCCTAATCAATCGGAACGATGACCAAGACCTCGCTTTCTCTCTTGCATGGTTATTTCTGAGCCCGTCTAGGCTCGGTAATGTTGCACAAGGTCCGATTAATGGTTCCCCAATCAATCTGCCTAGAGGTCATCGCGTTTGGTCGTACCAGCAAAGTTGGTAGATCTCTTCCGGATGCTGAAGACGAAGTTTGAGATTTGAGAAATAGAGTAACGTAGCTTTCTGGGAAGCGAAGTCCGACCAGAATGCAAAGTTTCTCGCTTTCTGAATTCCCCTTGAGCCTGACCTGTGGTGAACATACGGTGCCGCCCAGGAAGGCCTTCAGGCAAATTACTCTTGCCAGAACTTGTCATTTCATGGATAGCTTTGTGTGAACTGAATATATGGACCTTTTGAAGATCTGAAGCAGCCATATTTTCTGACAGTTGCGGAGAAGGTTGCTCTTGTGCTGTTGTATAAGAACTGTGGCCATCGCAGCGCCCCAGCTTGTTCCAACCAGGTAGACTTCCGCACCCTTGCGAATAGGTCAGTCAAGCCCCTGTGAATATTTGGCATTCAGCATACATACAATGGATAGGGGAAAGCTCAAGGTTGTCCAAGTCTTTTTGACTGAGCACATAACCGTGTGATTCGGATCCTGATGGGCTAGGGTCAAAACTAGGCAGCACAGATGGGTAGTTTGAAGACCCGTTGTTCACTGCCTGCTTGGGATCAGATGGGCGGTTCATTACCATCTCAGTCCCCGAGCATGGCGTATGATCAGTTCTTGGCATTTCGGACAAGGACGAAGTGGTATGGACTGAATCTTCGTACATCTCGTCAATATGTGCTGCAAGAAGAGCCTCGACGGTGTCGACCCGGCGGAGCACAGGGAACGACGACTCCATGATGCTATCTACGCCACCAAGCTCATTAGTTGCCGAGCAAGCGATTTGCTGTGCAGGATGTGCATCGTCATGAACTTGCTCCGGGCAAAGCACTGAGTTCTCGCTCGGCTTCATGCCTTGGGCGATCAACCATATACCTAGCGGCGTTTGGTCATCCCAAGCGTTGGAGCCGTGTCGAATATTAAACTCGTTGTCTCTCCCGATAATTCTATCGAGCCCAGGTGAGCCAGGCTGGCAAATGGATTGTCCAGGGGACATTGACACCATCGAGTCGCATCCCCTCTCTGGTAATGGGCCGCGAATCGGGACTGACTGACAAAGCAACCCCTCCGCAATTGAGTGCGTATCAAGAAACGGACTGCAGTCGACCTTGCGGCGGAGTTGGTCATCGTTGTGAGTTTCATGTCGGCAACTCCCATTCTCGGGAAGTGTCCATCGGCGGGAAGACCTATCTGATGTGGTTGGATTCGATGCCAAGGCGCAGTCATCGAATGTAAATTCTAGTGTATCTCTAGGGCCGCTGCATGGGCTCCCCATGTCAATCAAGGTAGAAAGATATCTGGAACTCTGGTGTGACCCATTGCTGCGGCGGTCATTACAATCGTCCTTGTTCAGTTCATCTTGAATCCTCTTCTGCCGCAGGCGCCTGACCTCAGCCCGTCTTGCCAGCTCCTCATCACTATGCCCAATCGACACTCGAGACTGTCGTCTAGACCCGGTGTCTTGCGACAAATTCTTTATTATCTTGGCTCTGACCTCTTCAAACGTGCTTGTTCGAGCACTAGGATTGAGGCGCCCAGAACTGCTGTGCTTTGGGCTGGTGCCTCCCAGCTGACAAAACTCCACAGGACCTTCAAAAGGAGATACCTCCCCACTTGGAGGTTGGCCTTTGAGTTTTGATTCAGGGCCACGTGTATTGCTAGTATCAACGGCTGGAGTATGTGAGGTCCTGAAGATAGATGTAAAGCTAATTTTGGGGCCAGCCGCCGAAGAATGGCCTCTGCGAGGACCACAGCACCACATGGTGTGCATAGTCAGGATACAGCTTCAAGGAAAACAAGAGCTCCCATGCCTAGGTTGTTTCCTAGAAAGGGACGAGGGTAGGGACTTCGAAATCGAGTCCAGAGATCTTGAAGCTGTAGCAATCGAGCAGCCGTGATTCCCAAGATGTCGGAACACGGTGAAACGAAAAGACTATTTGAGCAAAATGGTCTGAGCCGCAAGAATCTCCAAACAAAAAAGAAGCGAAAGGAAATGTGGTTGTCATATTTTTTAACCATTTGAGGCAAGCCCAAGCCTGCAGTTACTTCCTCCTTTGCCTTTGAGCTCTGATGCTTGCCTGGCTCTCTGACCCTTATTCTTGCCTGCTTAAGTACCTGCTTAGTTTTACCTACAGGTAGGTAGGTACGGACAAGAACGCCAGAGTCTCTGCCGCATAATTGCTAAAAATTTTCCATGCTTCTCGGATGCCTCAGCAGAAAAATAATTGCCGGTTGGCTCTTGCCTTGAATAGTACATTACACCTGAAGAAGACTGCGGGGTTGGGCTCATGTGCGGCTCACTGCACGAGACTCTCTACGTGGAGGTCACACTTTTTTTTTTCTTTCGGCTTATGGAAAAGATGTTCATTAGCTGAGACGAATATGTTCCAGTACCTAGGTATGTTGAAGCGAGACTGGACCCGAGGATCCCAAATGGTGCGGGTTGGCAATGCGTGCGACTCCTCACCAGGATGTGTCAGCTGCTAAAGTCAACCGGCAGCAAACCGAGCAACAAGAGTTTTCGAAATGGTCCAGAAGCTGGCACAAGATCTCAGACATGATATGTAGTTTGAAATGGCGACAGGTGACATATCATCGCGGAGACATCGTCAAACCCTGGGACAAGTACTTGCTCAACATTCAAGATAAGGAAGTCGGCGACGGAACATCGGTCACCCAAATTGCGAATACGGGAAACCAGAGTGCTCCATTTTAAGAAAGTGGTGCTAGGGCAGCAAATGAGGAGCTAATATTTGGGATTCAAAAAATTCAGTCTTGATCTCAGCGACTCCACAGGGGCCAAGATTTGTCCGGGCAACGGAGCACGCAGTAATGGCCTCTTACTGGCATAATCACTATTATTTGGACAAGTTGACCAGCTGGCCGGCATAAAAAGTCGAAGTCGTGCCTATACCAGGGCAGCGACCTCGGCACAGAACGCTAAGACGTGTTTGATTCTGTTGTAAAGTTTTCGGAGCCCGAGGTCAGCCAGTGTGTACTTGACACAGTGAGCATATTGTGTCAGATTCCGAACTCAAGCCTAATGCCATCGATTGGTGCTTCGGCACCCGAGAATAATGGCGTGCGTGAGCTGGCCATTGCATAGATGACAGGGTCGCTCATGGCTGTGTGCCTGGCAACAAGCACATGGCACGACTGGAGACAATGCGATGGCGCAATTGGCAGATTCTGCGCATGCTGGAGACAGGAGGGACCACGCCGGGGTGTGTGGCCCAAGATAATGGCGTGATAGGTTACTGTGGTAATATGGTCAGACAGGCAGCTCGGGAAACCATGGGACATTGGAGTTTGACCCGGGCACAACAAGTGATGGTGGATTGGAGGGGCTCAGAGGGGCAGTTGAAACGGGGCATCACCACATGTAATGGCCACGTTTGGCATTGGACGGTGATGCGCCCAGATACCACCTACCTACTCGACCTTAACCAATGTGCTCCGTATCCCGTCTCTTATTATGCATGTGTCTTGGGCAGTGGAATCAGAAAGCTGCCCTGCTTGTCCTTACGCGACACCTGGCGGCCCATTAAGGCTTCCGACCGAGTCTGTATCCCAAAGGAGGGCCATCCAGCTTCCAATAAGCATACTTAGTCTCAGTCTCGGTTTCAGTGCAGTAAATGGTTCAACTCAATCAGCTCATGACTGGAAGGGTCTGGTGCTCAAGCTACCAGCCCAAGGGAAAAAAAAATACGGAGGCGCATTACCCCTCCCCCGCTTTCGGCGCCATTTTTTTTCCGCTCTCACGCTCTGTTGTTGGTGGCCCGCCATCCACCAGGCAAGCTGTCGCCGTTTTTTATTCCCCCCCCCTCCCACTTCTTTCGATCTGACTTTTCTCCTTTTCCTCTTCTTCAAACTCTTTATCCATACCCTTCTTCTCTATACCCCTTCACAGAGAGTCGTCTTAGGTGTCGATTCCCTGTGATATCCAAGGCTCTACAATTCCAGGTGAGCACATATCTTGCCCCTCATTTTCCCCTCACCCTCACCTTCACTTCTCGGATCTGCCGTGTACCATTTTTTTTCGGAGCTTGCATTGCTGACATTGAGTTTCTTTCTGTGCAGAGCCCTTTCAAACCAATCCCATACATTTGAGAGTCTAGGAGTCAGTCGTCAAGATGGTTCAGTCCGCGATTCTCGGTTTCCCCCGCATGGGAGTCAACCGTGACCTGAAGAAGGCCACTGAGGCTTGTGAGTTGAGCCTAGAGCCTGTTCCCATTGTCAAAAAGGGGATAGCGGAAATAAATTAGGGTTCAATTGTCTAACATGAGCGGTTCAATAGACTGGGGTGGAAAGATCTCTCAGGCCGACCTCCTTGCTGAGGCTAAGCGCCTCCGTCTTGCCCACTGGAAGATTCAGAAGGATGCTGGTGTCGACATCATCCCCAGCAACGACTTTGCCCTGTACGACCAGGTTCTCTGCCACATCCAGGACTTCGGTGTAAGTTGATGCCGTCCGTCTTGTCATCCAAGAGTGACAAATTCTAACGCAAGTCATGCAGGCCGTTCCCGAACGCTACACCAAGGATGGCCTTGACACCGTTGACCAGTACTTCGCCATGGGCCGTGGACACCAAAAGGGTGGCGTTGATGTCCCCAGCTTGGAAATGGTCAAGTGGTTCGACTCCAACTACCACTACGTGAAGCCTACTCTCCAGGACAACCAGACCTTCAAGCTGGTCGACAGCCCCAAGGCTGTTGCTGAGTTCGTCGAGGCCAAGGAGGCTGGCATCAACACCCGCCCCGTCCTTGTCGGTCCCGTTTCTTTCCTCCACCTTGGCAAGGCCGACCGTGGCCAGTCCGTTGACCCCATTGATCTTCTCGAGAAGCTTGTGCCTGTCTACGAGCAGCTTCTTGTCAAGCTCAGGGAGGCTGGTGCCGAGACCGTCCAGATCGATGAGCCTACTCTGGTCTTTGATCTCCCCGCCAAGACCAAGGCTGCTTTCAAGCCCACTTACGAGAAATTTGCCAGCCTGGGTGACAAGATCCCCAAGCTTGTCTTCACCACCTACTTCGGTGATATTGTCCACAACCTGGACCTCCTCCCCAAGGACATCTATGCCGTCCACATCGACCTTGTCCGCAACCCTGAGCAGCTCGAGACTGTCGCTGGCGCTCTCGGTCCCAAGACTGTCCTCTCTGCTGGTGTCGTTGACGGCCGCAACATCTGGAAGACCAACTTCAAGCGCGCCATCGAGACTGTTGAGGCTGCTGTTCAGAAGCTCGGCAAGGAGCGCGTGATTGTTGCCACCTCCAGCTCTCTCCTTCACACTCCCCACACCCTGGCCAGCGAGAAGAAGCTGGACGCCGAGGTTGCTGACTGGTTCTCTTTCGCCTCTGAGAAGGCTGTTGAGATTGCAATCATTGCCAAGGCCGTCACTGAGGGCCCTGCTTCTGTTCGCGAGCAGCTCGAGGCCAACGCCAAGTCCATGCAAGCTCGTGCCACCTCATCCCGCACCAACGACCCCAAGGTCAAGGAACGCCAGTCCAAGGTCACTGCCAAAGACCACGAGCGTCAGTCCGAGTTCACCGCTCGTATTGCCGCCCAGCAGAAGAAGCTTAACTTGCCTCTCTTCCCCACCACCACCATTGGTTCCTTCCCCCAGACCTCTGAAATCCGTGTTCAGCGAAACAAGTTCACCAAGGGTGAAATCACTGAGGAGCAGTACGACAAGTTCATTGAGGAGGAGATCAAGCAGAACGTCAAGATCCAGGAGGAGCTTGGCCTTGACGTCTTTGTCCACGGTGAGCCTGAGCGTAACGACATGGTCCAGTACTTCGGTGAGCGCCTGAACGGCTATACCTTCACCACACACGCCTGGGTCCAGAGCTACGGCTCTCGCTGCGTCCGACCTCCCATCATTGTCGGTGACATCTCCCGCCCCGCCCCCATGACTGTCAAGGAGTCCAAGTACGCCGTCTCTGTCTCCAGCAAGCCCATGAAGGGTATGCTTACTGGCCCCGTCACTTGCTTGCGATGGTCTTTCCCTCGTGACGACGTTCACCAGTCCGTTCAGGCTCAGCAGCTCGCTCTTGCCCTGCGCGACGAAGTCGTTGACCTCGAGAAGGCTGGCGTCGACGTCATTCAGGTCGACGAGCCCGCTCTCCGTGAGGGTCTCCCTCTCCGCTCTGGCAAGGAGCGTGACGCCTACCTTGAGTGGGCCGTCAACGCCTTCAAGCTGTCCACCGCCGGTGTCGAGGATGCCACGCAGATTCACTCTCACTTCTGCTACTCCGAGTTCCAGGATTTCTTCCACGCCATTGCCGCTCTCGATGCTGATGTCCTGTCCATTGAGAACAGCAAGTCTGATGCCAAGCTCCTCCGCGTCTTCGTTGACTCTGCTTACCCCCGACACATTGGACCTGGTGTCTACGACATCCACTCCCCTCGTGTTCCAAGCGAGCAGGAGATCCGCGACCGCATTGAGGAAATGCTCCAGTTCCTCAAGCCTGAGCAGCTCTGGATCGACCCTGACTGCGGTCTCAAGACCCGCCAGTGGAAGGAGACCAAGGAGGCTCTGATCAACATGGTCAACGCCGCCAAGTTCTTCCGCACCAAGTATGCCCAATAAATTATGCGTCATCTTGGCTTAGTTGATATCACTTGAGGATATCAGGCAGGATACGGGCGAATGAAATGTTTTGAGTAATATTTGCAAATTTTTCTATGTCTTTTGTGCGACGAGAATACCATTTCTGTCGTGCTTTTTCTTTGTTTAAAATCAGCCGGATACGATTTCAACATCGGCGTTTATGGGTTGGGGTGATGACAAAAGATGTGCTTTAACTGCATCCCGAAAAGTTTATGAACAACTGAGGGCTAGGGAACTGGATTCGGAAGGCGGTTTATCGGCGAGCATTCAACATATTAGATGCATTTAGCACTCCCATTTTGGGGGTGGATTACCTTTGGAAGTTCCATGACAGAAAATCAAAATAGAATGGAATATTGATCCCAAATGAGGAAATTCTTCAACATGATGGCGTTTTGTGGTTCGCACTAGGCTCGCCCTGTCTAGTCTTTTGAAACCTAAGAGCAAGTAGAAGTAGCGAATAATACCCGATTCAACCTTGGCAAACCGAAGAGTCTAGAGTACATCCGATATAGGATGAAGCTCTATCGAGAGCCAATGCATTTAATGCACTATGAACGCAGTAATTAGGGCAAATTTATATACCGCCCCCGCTCGGCGGTGTTCTACAACGCTGTCAGGCCTTATGGACGCCCGATTGGAGCTGGATTAGCTCGTCTGCGCTGTCCGCGTAATGAATGAAGTTGTTGATCAGCTGCAAGGTGAGTTGCGTAGTTTTTTTTTTTTTTTTGGTTAGAATCAAGAGCTGGCCATCCATTGCTGGGACCAGGATACCATTAATAACCTACCTATCTACCTAGGTAAGTATACAACGGCCAGCCACCAAATTGATGGGTTTCTTTCTGGGCTTCGGATTACTCTGTTGCCTCTCGCAAAACCTCGTCTCCAAGATAGAGATGCATCTGGAGAACACGTTGAATTACGGACTTGGGGTGTTTTATCAGACAATCTGAAATTGGTTTGGCCATACGATGTGATTGCAATAAAATCTAGTAGCTCGTCAAGTTCTGTCGGATCCTCTCTTGAATTTGTTGTACTGCATAGCAGTTAGCGACAAATTGGCTAGGTTGTCTGTCATTGATTCGTCAAGTGCCATTATCGGGTCACGTGTCAACGCGTCAATCCAACACCCGAGCGCGCGAAACCCCAATCGTGACGGACTCTTGTCATTGTCGAACCCAGTGCCCGCGATGGCACTTGTTTCCTCTCACAATGACGCCAACGGTGATTGCAGACTCCGATGGAGATGAGTCTGAGGCAGGTTCTTGCAACGATTTTCCTTCACCAGCGGTTCCCCTGGAAGTGTCCTCAGCTGGAACCAATCGCCAGTCAGACTCCACGGACCCGACGTTCTTCAAGAGCGTTTTTGACGAACAACGAGATGCGGCTGAGCAATACGCAAGGCAACAACAGGTTGAGGAACCCGAGGGCGAAATCATGGATGCCCCGTCATTTGACAATGGCTTCCAGCAGACGAGGGGTACGGGCCTACACGATAAGAGTCCGTGGGACGTGCCTAGCAGCCCCGAGTTCGAGCTACCCTCTAAACGAGCCATGAAACAGGATTCTTCTCACACCAGAACTAAAATCACGAGGGGTCTACGACGACGGCTAGATGATATAGGATATGTTAGCCAGGATGACGAACCTTCTCCGCAAATCGTTGCACAGAGCAGGAAGAAAAGGAAGGCGGACAGAGACTCAATGGTCTCTACAGCGCCAATTGAAAGCGACCCGTCGTTCATCGTTGCCCCAACGACTTTGAGTACAAGCCAGAAGAAGGAGTATTCGTCACTCACGGCTGGGGTCATGGGCTCCCCGACAAAGGCTCTGGAACAGCGATGTGTCATTATCATGTCCAGCGGGACAGCTACCAACTTGAACACACCAATGTCAAATGACAATTGTTCAATGGAACCACATTCAGAGCTCAAGTGCTCTAAGTCTCCCGGATTTAAATCGCCGCGTGGATCCAAAGATTCTTCACCTGACAATGCTGGGCTCACGCCGGACAAAACACAAGGTCCAACGAAGCCAATAGGCAGCAGGGCGGCAACGAAAAAGGTTGTAATGGCATCAGATGAGGAAAGTGATGAGGGGCGTGGCTATACGCTTGAGGAAACGGAGCATGAGTCGGATTTCAAACACGCACCAAAACCAGTTGAGAAGAAGAAGCCAAGAGGTCGGCCCAAAAAGACAGCTGCGCCAACAAAGGAAGAACAAGGCTCAGTGACCAGAGTCGCAAGGAAGCGGGGGAGATCGAAGAAAGTTGATACAGTAGTGGTGCTCGATGACGAAGACGACGAGGTTCAAAGGAGGCCGCTGGTAACCTCTGACCCAGTCCCGGCAAAGTTACACATTGAAGAGGAAGCCGATACCAAGAAGTCGGACCCAGTTGAGGATTCGGGTCTGACCTCGACGAAGACGGAATGTCACGTGACAGATGAGACCCCGTTGAATCATACGCCACAGGTATCTACCACATATCCTAAAGGCGGCGCATGCACCACGACTTCTACAAAGATGGGTGAGAAAGCACCAGAAGCGCTGACAGGCAAGTCTTTACGCCCCCTGTACCGGGTTGGATTGAGTAAGAAGACGAGGATAGCGCCGCTATTGAAAATAATCCGCAAATGAGAACTCTCTCGCGCCGCACGCTGCTTTTGGAGAATATGGACATGGATTGGGTGGAATACTTGGGTGGATGATGACATCTTGATCCTTTGGCGAATTGATGAGTTGAAGATACAAATGCCTGATATTGACGTCATGGTCACCCAGTCTAGCTTGCTGACGCCTTCATACCGTCTGCGACGAGCTCATGTCACCCTGTATCTTACGCAGCATGTACATATATCCTGTCAGTTCAAAGGTAATTTAAAATACCTTTCGTGTGCTGATACATTTCTTGACGGCATTCTTAGCGTGCCGTCTGTCTGACGGTGCATCCTGGTTCATGCCATCCCTTCCTTGGCATCTCATCTATTAGCCTGTTGGTCAGCCTTACATCCCATTAAGCTGGTCCCTGGCGTCATGAGGATTCCCAGGCATCATGCAGGCCAGATGGGCGTAAAAGGACATGGAGACGGTAGCGGGAGAGTTGTGGGCTAGTTGTATTGGCTGTCCGATTAGGCAGGGAATTTGTTCACGGCAGGGCTGCAGGCATCTACAGGACAAGAGAGATATGGCGGACGTCAACAATGCCATGCGATCTGGCTGCAGAAATTCTATGGGGCGCCAAGCGCCAACGACTAAATGCCATGCACAGGATTGTTCATTCTCAATTTGAATCACTCCTTCGGGCTTGTTTGCTCTTGAATAGCGCTTCTCCACCGCCTGTAGGTTGATGGCTAGTAGACGCCACAGTTGCCATGGTACGGAGTACCAACTCAAACGAAGAGATGAGGAAACCCGGGGGAAAGAGAGTCAAACGAAGCCGGAAACAAGGACGGCCCGATCGGGCGCTGGTACCGTGAGAATGACAAGTGATTGTTGACACCATGCGGATTACGCGGGCGTCATGTTGGCCACGGAAGAGCAGACACGAAGCTCCTGGGTGAAATCAGGCTGGCGGGATTTAGCATCATGTCATGTATGATGTTGGCCATGGCCCAAAAAAAAAAAGAAAGTAATTTTGCGCACACAGATAAACGAGTCAATCAATTGGTGGCAGGAGCAGAAGACACGCAGTGGTGCATGCCTTTATTGCTCAAGGGGGAAAGACCACGTGGATCTCGGGTTCCGTTCCATCACAGGTTGACAGGAGGATAATGATGTCTCAATCGGGCCCTGGCGCGACAACAAGAAGTAACTGGGACATTGAACCCTAGATGAACGTGGCCCAGCTGAGGGACTAGATGGCGGGTGGCGGAAAGGGGGGGCCACGAAGCGAGTCGGCGGGATTGCATGGCTAGTCCAGGTATAAGTCAGGTAGGTACACATGGTATGTACATACACGAGCCCAGGCCCGGCATGGTTGAGCAAGATGGTAAGAGCTGATATCAAACGTCATGAGAGAAGCCAATGAGATGTTCAACGCTGGGGTGGGGGGGTGATGGGCTGTCTCTTCCTTCCGCACCCGAGAGGCAGGTAGACAACAGACGAGACGAGACAAGACCACTGGCCTACGGACGGAGTATTTGTTGATGTCAATACGCCCCAGGGTCTTTTAGTACCAGTCTACGGAGTACGGGGACCCCTGTTTGCCCCCCTCGTCCCTTGGTGTGCTCCTTCCGAGTTCAACGTCGCCTCATGCTGGCAAATTCTGGTTGGGTGGCACCAGATAAACACCCCGCACTAGGCAATTTCAAGTAGAGGGGCTCTGAACATGACCGAGTCCAGAAATGACTCTTGCGTTCTCCGTCGACGAGGTGAGTGGCTGCAATTTTTGGAGGGGCGTTGTGCTGGGGCCGTTTCTCGGTCGCTGCTTGCTTGGGCCCCATGGGCACAATGTGCTTTGGGCGCCGCATAATATCTCTCTCATCAGTCAATGTTGGTGCTTGCTCTCCGGGAAGTAGGGCGGGAAGTACCAAGCACAGCGCCGGCACGAGCGCTCAGGACAAAGTACTCCGTACTTCAAGACTTCAAGTACTGTACTCCATACTCTATACGGCACCGCCGCACAGTCCAATAGCGTCTGTCTGTCATGCACAGCGTGCCGAGTTTGGACCATTTCGACATCTTGAATTTTTCTGCCCTTCCTTCCCTCGATATCTTCTGCATCCCTCGCCCCTCACCGCCCTCTACCGTACGGCAATTGGCTTGCTCCCGCCGGGGAATTGCTTGCCTCTGGTTGTGTATTTTTTTTTCTTTCTTTGAAATTGAGCATCCCGCCCGACGCAGAGTTACGAACTCTCCGGGCCTTTGTCGCATCTGTCCCCCATCGTCGCCTGTGCCTGTGCCTGTGCCTGTGCCCACGACACCCCGTCGAGAACCGATTCTCGGCCCGCCTCTCCTCAACTCCTCAACTCCTCAACCCTTCGGTCCCCAACGACACGCACTGCTTCCCTAAAAGCTAGCTCATAAGCTGAGCATCCGCAGAAACAATGGCACAGAACGGCGTTCCCAACGGCTCCCACGGCGCCCATACCCCGTCGCAGCGCTACCTGAGCACTCGTGGCGAGGACAGTGATGTAAGTATGCAGTGCTCGTGCCACCACCAGCCTGTGCAACAACCTGCTGCCAACTTGTTTCGATTGGGCCCGGCAACGCTGAGCCAACAATCTGTGCCACCATGTGCTGTGTTTTTGCTTCTCCCCTCACGTGGGAGCTCTCTGGCGTTTTGCTAACTTGGCTACCTCGCTTTGCGACAGTGCTCGTTCGAAGAGGTCGTTTTGCGCGGCTTGGCAACAGATGGCGGTCTGTACATTCCCGAGCAGATCCCCCAAGCCACTTCTTGGGAAAGCTGGAAGGATCTGAGTTTCTCCGACTTGGCCTACGAAATCCTCTCCCTCTACATCTCACCGGCCGAAATCCCTTCAGCAGACCTCAAGGATATCATCAACCGAAGCTATTCTACTTTCCGCAGCGACCACGTCACGCCCCTCGTCAACCTTGATGGAAACCACCACCTCCTCGAGCTTTTCCACGGCCCCACCTTTGCATTTAAGGATGTTGCTCTTCAGTTTGTTGGCAACCTCTTTGAATACTTCTTGGTGAGGAAAAACGAGGACAAGACGGGCAGAGGTAAATGGTCCCACTCGCTTGCATTCATACGCTACCCGAGGCAGCAGTTGCATATGGCACTTGGGGTGAGCTCGGACTGACATGTTTTGTAGATCGTCATCATCTTACTGTTGTTGGTGCCACTAGCGGTGACACGGGCTCTGCAGCCATTTATGGCCTGCGGGGCAAGAAGGATGTCTCGGTATTCATCATGTTCCCCAAGGGTCGTGTTAGCCCTATCCAGGAGCTGCAAATGACGACCGTTTTGGACAAGAATGTGCACAACCTCTCCATCGAGGGAACTTTTGACGACTGTCAGGTATGATTGTGGAACATTTTTCAAATGGGCATCACATCCATTGTATACTGACATGGCTTGATTTGGCAGGATATTCTCAAGTCCATGCTTGCCGACCCCGAAGCCAACAAGCCGCTCAATCTCGGTGCCGTCAACTCCATCAACTGGGCCCGTATCTTGGCGCAGATCACTTACTACTTCCACTCATATTTCTCACTCGTCAGGCAATCTTCCGACTTCAAGCTTGGCGACAAGGTTCGGTTCGTCGTGCCCACTGGCAACTTTGGAGACATTCTCGCTGGATATTTTGCCATGCGCATGGGACTACCTGTTGACAAACTGGTCATCGCGACCAACGAGAACGACATTCTGGACCGCTTCTGGAAGACTGGCAAGTACGAGAAGCAGCCCGCACCCGAGGATGGTAAAGACGCTGCCCCCGAAGGTGTCAAGGAGACCCTCAGCCCTGCCATGGATATTTTGGTTTCCAGCAACTTTGAGCGACTGCTGTGGTTCCTGGCTTACGAGTTCGCCGCAAGTGCGGGCATGGACGATCAGTGGAATAAGAAGCAGGCTGGCCAGGAGGTTTCCAAGTGGCTGAAGGAGCTGAAGACTACGGGATCATTCGGTCCCGTCTACCAGGATGTTCTCAGGTGTGCAAAGCGCGACTTTGATAGCGAACGTGTGGATGACAGCCAGACCATTGACACGATTCGGTCTCTGTACAAGAAGGTTGGCTATGTTCTGGACCCTCACACAGCCGTGGGCGTTGCTGCCACCATCAGATCTGCTGCCAACGCTGGCCCGGCCGTCCATCACATCTCATTGTCCACTGCTCACCCAGCCAAGTTTTCGGGGGCGGTAGAGAAGGCCCTGGACGGCGAAGACGGCTTCGACTTCCAAAGCAAGGTGTTTCCCAAGGAGTTTGTTGGACTAGACAAGAAGGAGAAACGAGTGACCAAGGTTGAAGGAAGTGTGAGCAAAGTGCGAGAGCTCGTCAAGGCTCAGGTGGAGCAGGAGCTTTCCCAGGCTTAGAGGAGGTGTGGGTTGGTGGATATGAGCAGCAATTTGCATATTGGGATGAACGATGACGACGGCTAGTGAGGCATGAAATGTTAGAGTTGGAAGGGCAGGGAGGGTCTCATTTGCAGATTAGCTTCCTGTATATGCGCCGAAACCGCATGCGCTTGGTTGACATGTCGATGGCATTTACAGGGATGGCAAACAGAAGACAAAAAAAGAGTACAGTAGTACGGTTTTTGCATGTTTAGAGGAGAGTCCCGGGTAGGAAGGCAAGAGATGGCACATGTTTTAAAGTTTTGTGACTTTGCTGTGGTTTTTCTTCCGGGGAGGGGGGGCCATGTCTGCGCATGCAGGTTTAAACCCCTGATTTGCCAGCCATGAGGCATTGCTTCAGGTGGCTAATATATCTAGCTGCATGCAGCTTGGCGAACTAATTTGACTAATTTGTCAGTGTGCACAAATACAGGTTGGCGGCGCTTGATATCAAATATGTGTGTTGCAGAGCAAGTACTGCATCGGGATATATATTTGATTTCAAAGTATAAGACGCGTGGACTGCAGGGTGCAAGGGAAAAGAGTGATTCGATTCAACCGACATTGGTCCCCTGGCTGCATCTTGAATTTTCGGCGTCAAGATGTGTCCAGCAGCGCCTATGCATGTACTGTTTGCGGCTACCAAGCACATGCCGGCCACCATCGCTCCTTGTCCCAAGAAAGATTCCGAACCCAACAGGTCTGACGTTTAGACATTTCTCCATGTGCAGTGATCCACGGCTGGTGGGGACATTCCTTCAATCAACACCCATAAACAGGATTAAATAGACAGCCGTAAATAAAACGCCCATTTCATGATATGCATTGCGCAGGGAAAATAAAAAATTCACCTGCTGGAATATGGAGAATAACAAGTTCAAAAAAAGCACAATCAGCTGCATGGCTGACATTGATTTGACACGACCACCGCCCTTTTCCAGGCCTTGGGGAAAAAAGTTTGTTTTTGTTGTTGTTACATTATGTTCTTGAACTGTTGATATTCCTGTCCTCGTCTAGCGTCTTGAGGCGCTTCTTGACGAATTCAAACGACGAGAAGAAGATGGCGTTGACGAGACACGAGCGGCTCATGGAGACGCCGAGGCCGCGGTACATGTGGCGTTTGAAAAACTCGATCTTGGGGGCGGGTTCGACCTTTTCTCCGCGCGAGTGGAGGAGTGAGTTTCTTTGGTATATGCTCTTGGCGGAGTCGATGGGGTCTATAGATTGTCAGTGTCAAGGTGCGCGGGTGTGAGGGCACACGCGGCGGCCATGACGAGTTGACAATGACTCACAGATCAGTGCCCAAGACACGAGACCGCACATGCCGCCGGCTGTCACCACCGCCAGCTTGTTGCTGTTTGGATTGTCGCCTGCCAAGGTTGTTCCGACCTGCTTCCCGCTCTCATACACCATGAAGTATATTGACGTGCCTAGTGTATCACGCACTGGAGTGAGCCCGGGTTAGCGCCTCCATTTCTCCCGAGACAAAGCAGGCGGCGAGCTGCAACAGATGGGAAGCTTACAGAGGTGTAGCCTGAGGCCCGTGTACAGCCCCAAAACTCCCCGGTGCTTGATGATATTGGCCATGGTTCTCAAGGTTCCCTTATTCTGATAGCTCGAAGCTACCGCCTTGCTCTTTTGACAGTTGCCCGCTCTCTCGGCCAGTAGCACAGACACCTGCGCGCTGAGCTTGGTAAGTTCAAAGGGGCAGGCAATGAATGTAATGACGGAGCCGGCTGTGGCACCCGCAGCGCCGAAACATGCCACAGAATACATGTTTGGAAAAGTGCCCGGTTTGTTCACATGGCGCATGATGTCGTATCCCATGTTCTTTTTGACCCAGCCAGCATAGGAGTATTTCGCCCGTTGGTAGATAGAAAATGACACAGTTCGGACGAGTGTTATGCTGGCCATGGGGGCCATGACACCTGCACACAAGGTACAAAGCTTAGTCCCATCATCATCATCATCATCATCCATGGCGATTGTGTCAGACACAAAAGTGCGGCTCACCTCGAAAGAAGCCCCCCAAGTGCTCAGTGCGATAGGTATGCTTGACACAGTCAAGGAAGCCACGGTATTGGTATGTTTGCATGCGAGTCTTGACGCTGTCCAGAGGGAAAGCTGCCAGGGTGGAGAAGACGCTCGAGGAGCTGGCGGCTATCTCGGTCCGGTAACGCCTGACGAAGGAGTTGGCATGGTCTCGGCCGCGGGTGGTTGAAGGCATGACTGCTGAGGCCGTGAGGCGGTCTGGGACATCTTGCTGCTGATGACGCCTCGCTTCCGCAGTCATGCTTCTGTGTCAAGTCTCGGATCGTCGTCCTTGGTCCCTGGACACTAGGCAGATCAATTGCCCGGGGCCAAAGGAGAGGGAGGAAGACGATTCCAGGCCAAGCGAGTCGAGACGAGATGTGAGCAGCGAGGCCGAAAATATGACGGTGGGATCGAGGGAGACTTGAGGTGGACGGCCACGGCACACACGCGCGCGCGGTTCAGACCCGGCGATCTCGACAAAATCTGACGAGACCAGCAGCGAGTCTGGGGTGTGCGCGGGCGGCAGCACGACCTAGTTCTCCAGAAGCCCAACTGCCATGAATTGGCGGATGTCAATGATGGACTCTATTCAGAATCGAGCACTGATGGGGGGATGAGGAGGGCGAAAGTCGGCACCGAAATGTGGCAGCGGTCCTCGAGAGCGGGAACTGCCAATGTCTCGGGTGCTCGACGAGGCTTGCTACGAATGACAAGAGTTCCGAGGGACAGCCGGAGGAGGAAAGGGCGATGGCGAACTGGACAATGAATGGGGTGGTGCTATTCACAGTTTGTTGGTTCCGATGAGGGGTTGCAGCTTGGTGGTTCGGCTGCGTCAAGACCAGCTTCCAAGGCCAGGACACTAGCATGGATGACGCTCTAGTACATGGAGCTTGGGGGGAGCTGCACAGCTTGGTTGAGCGGAACACAGCGGCTGAGGGCGCTGATGGCAGTGGTGGGCCGTGGCCAGGCGAGCGGCTTCGACCAGACCGGTCCAAGGTTTCTCGGCCTGCGGGTTTAGACTTTGCAAGGGTATTCGTTCTGACAGATGCGCCAGCTCTACAGAGTACCTACCTGCACGTGTACTCCGTAAAGGCACTTGAGCAGGTAAGCACTTAGGCGGGTAAGTAGGTATTACTTTATGCGAGCGCGACAAGAGAGCCGGTCGCCAAGCCCCCAGAGAAAGCAAGTAGAGTGCCGCATCAATGCCAGAGCATTTGGATTTGGCGGGGCTTTTTTCATCTCGATCCGTGTGGCGTGGGAGTCTGGTATTAGTTGAACACCTACCTGGGTACTTCCGGCCACAGACCAGACTGCACCCTACTGACCCACACAGCATCACGCAGTGCGGGTGACTGCGACAAGGGCAGCTGGGGGGGGGGCCACTCAGGTGCTCAGTCTCCATGTGGCATGGTTGTTCCAGTTGATGCAGACTGGATGCAAAGCCCGCCCACCCATCTCTGGATGCCACTCAAACATCGCTATCAGTGCCGCCGCTCGCCCCATCAATTATTAACCTGTTTGTCAACTTCGAGCGAATCATCTAGTTTTTACCCAACTCACAAAGTCACGATTTTTAACATGTAAATAAGACAAACTACAAGACGTCTGGATTAATGTTAATTTTTCTTCACCTTCCTTCAGTTTTCTTCAAATAATTCTTGACTGCACTCATGTAGTTTAAAGACATAATACGAGAACATCAGCACCGATGGCGGTTTTTCAGAAGAAGGAATAGGAGTACCCATCTCCCGGCCGCCGTTTGCTCTGCCATGCGGTCACGCGGTTCCGGATGGATAAAGACCCAATTGCACATACTTCAACGCACAATACATAACTAAGCCTGCTTGCACGCGTTCCCGAATGGCACTATCGCCACCCAAGCAATTGTGTAGCACTCCAGCGAGCTCGGCGTGCAAGGGTCCGGTCAAGTTTCAAAGGCACCTAATTGACTCATGGCAAGTTCAGAAGGGGAAGCATAAAGGTGCGGCTTGGCCTAAAGTTCGAAATATTCCAGAGGTGGTAGCACGGCAGGAACACGGCAGTCTGTGTCCCAAGTATCGCGCATGTCTCGCCCTAGTTTGTGCCCAACCCGATGCCATTGATCACAGAGCCATTCGCCCACCATGGTTGTCCAATAATGCTGGGGTATATTTGGTGAAGCTCACATGGTATAAAAGCATGCTTCAGGAAGCCGGCCAGTGACACGTTCGGCAAAAGCCTCCATGCTCAGACTGGCAATGTGGGTGGTCAACGATAGAAAATAGCATCGTAAACCAGTCATGGCCCAAGGTATGCCGAACTGTGTTCCGCTTGGGAGGAAGTGGGCTTTGGAATTTCGCCCGACATCATCTAGACACGCACATAGGCAGCCAACTCCTCTGTCAGTAGAGCAAAAGTACATCTCAACTACGGGTTAGACTTGATCTGCATTGATAGCCGAGTTGTGCTACTGCCAAAACTACGAATCACACACCTTCGAGTACAAGAGACCAAGACATGGTAGGCACACCTCATCATCAGGCCAACCAAGACCGAAACCATGTGAATATAGAAATAAAGACGTAACTTCTAGGACAGTTTGAGTTTTATTCTTCAATTCTCCAAAACCCTCCCCCAACGACCAACCTGATGCGCTACATGATACTGATGAATGCAACAAGGCGTACCTTGTTGATTCGGAGTGACAACCTTCCACATACGGGAAGTCGTCCAGCAGGTGCCATCGTTTTATACTAGACACCAGCAGTGCTCGGAATTGCCTCTGTCCGGTCCATACTGAGGAAAGTAGCCCGGACTGGTATAACCTTTGTTTCAAATGACGGTGCGTCGACCATTGTTCAAGCACCAGCAGGCCCAACCTCGGCTGTCTCACCGGCTCCGTCATCAGCGTCATCTGGCTCATCCGATTCCGTCGTTGGCTGGCCTCCAACAAGGCCATTCAGTCTTTGTTCTTCCTTCTCTCCTCGCAATGCTTCAGTTTCTTGTCGCAATTTATCGAGGTTCCACATGTCATCGTCTTCATCTTCAGACTCGTCCTCGTCACGCCACTTGCCGCTCTCGAATAGGGCGCGACCAGTATTCTCCTTGGCCTTGCGGAGCTGTTCTTCGGCAGCCTTCTTCTCGAGACGTTCCCTCTTCCACTTGGCAAAGGACTCGGGTGTGACAGGTGTAAGGGTTCCCGTGAGTTTATGTCGCTCAGATTCCAGAAAGTCTTCCAGAGTAAGAGTTTTGAGGGGCGACTTGTCCATAAGCGCCTTCTCTGCTGCTCTTTGCTCTTTTGTTTTCAATATAAAACTAGAAAGATGTAGAGTTAGCAACATAGCGTTAGCCCGCATCGAACATGACGTACCCAGGTGGCAGAGCATGTTTGTACATGCACTTGTCTCCGCCGTTCGGACAAACCCAGAACCAGCCGTATTTTCCATCCTCAATCGCCGAAATAAAGAACTTGCACACCTTCTCCGTCGTCGTCCGTTGATTGCCCTTCTTGGACAAGACGACTTTTCGTAGTTGTTCTTCGTCCCAGTCGGCGGAGGTCTCTTCCTTCTTCTTCTCCTCTTCCTCCTGTCCTCTGGTGTCTGCGTAGAGGTTCTTCTTCTCTGTTTTCCGCTCAATATTCGGGTCATGTGAGAACTTGCACTTTTTGCCCTTTTCACAGTCTCCTTTCTTGAAGAAGATGCAAAGCACCGTCTTGGGGTCCACGCCAAACGGCACCTTTTGTATTTGAGCTGGCTTGTTGAGAAGTAATGCCGTCTCCCTCTTGGCGTCTTCTGCTGCCTTCTTCTCCTTCTCTCGTTGGGCCTTCTCCGCCTGCTTCTTCTTCTCCTCGGGACTTACACCATTCTTCAGATTGCTTGTCATTTGGGCAATCTGTTTCTTGGCAACAGCACCTTTCTTATTCTTCATACCAAAAGTCTTGTCCTCCACCTGTTTGGTGGCCGAAGGCTTTTTGGCGGTACCACCGCCCTTTTCGATCTTCTTCGGGGGCATGATGGGCGGTGGCGGGGTCGTTCAAACGGGTCGACGTCCTTGGTGAAAGTTAATTAAGCCAATAAGATGATTCTATGCAGAGGGAACGCTCGTTCCTCCCAGTTTATTTGCCGGTTCCTCAAGCTTGGTGCAAGGATACTGGAATGGCGCCTGGGCTGAGCGTTCGATGAGAATCCGACGTCCCAATGCTCGTGAAGAAAAAGAATCCTTCTGCCCTGTTTGGTCACCCTTTGGTGGGCTGTCATGGTTGGTGGATGAGATCACGACGGTCACGTGCCTGACCCTCTCTCGGTGCGATTCCTTACTTTGAGTGGTTGTGAATGGGGCACATGGTGGATTTGTGGTAGCTGGTACTGGAGCACTTCCATTGGTGTCTGGACGTCCTAGGCCGCACAGTCTAGCAGTGTTTAGTGCCCATGTGTCCAGTAAAGTCCACCAAACTATTGTTGCGTCAGTGCCCCAAGCAAACCTTGAACAGGAGGCGACTGGCCTGGTAACGTTGAAGCGAGATGGGGTACGTACTTCCCGAAAGGTCCATGTGTCCTTCTTGTCCATTTCAACCGCTGCTGAAACTTGAGTCTTTCTCAAATTCGGACAATTCGCCATCACACTTCTTGGTGAGTCCCTTCAAGTATGGTGTTCGAGAATTTGACCTGTCCTTAATAACTAATATCGCCATTTTGGGCATGCACCAGCCTTCGCATATCGCCTGTCGCAACACCCGTCGAACAACATGATCTCCGACCGCGATCTCTTCTCCCTCGCCGTCTTCTTTGGAGCAGCATCTGTGCTATTGATTGTGGCATATCACTTTCTCGAAAGCAACGCCGCAGTGAATAAAGTCCAGCATGCAAAGTCATCGTAGCTTCAGGGGCAAAGGCGGTTAAAAGCAAGCATGATAGCAACTATACAACACCATGTGGGCGATTAGAAAACAGCGGCACAATCAACAACCATTTCGATGACCAACATAAAAACTCCACGATTCGGTGGAACCTATTTCTTTGTATCTGGCGTTGGGAGGAAATTTGTACGATCTGCAAACGGAGCTTTCCTTGATCGGTGATCTGGGACTCTTTCACATAGAGCAGTCGCGATAAGCGCGCCAAGCCAAACGATGTATTTGGAAAAGGTCAAGCATAGAGGAATCAAACAGCCCTTCATGGACGCACAATAGAGCCTGACGCGCTACCAATGCAAATGCAAATGCAGGTCGGTCGGCTCCCCCTTGACACTGAATGCGCATCACGTATGGACACAATAAATGCTTAGCCCGAATGGCTTCGGGCTCGCAGCAATCTTCACAGTAAATGTCAGCCACGTCTTCTGGTCCGTATTCGCTGAGACTGTTCCTTTTGTAGCCAAACTAGTGTCTAGGATCTGCTACAAGTCCATCAACCCCCATACGCAGTGTGGCAGACTGATGCACGATTTCCGTCCGTGACATGTTGCTAACCTGCGTTAGGCCAGCTCATGGCTTGTTTTCAATGCATGAGCACTGTCCTTGTTGGAAAGAGCCATGTAGCAAGGCCCGATGATCGACTTATGAGGCTCCACCTGGCACAGCAGTTACTACTTGATTTGGTGCCCGAATTGTCGATGGCGTGGATGCTGACCGGCCAGACGGGTGATGGGACAGGCGCCTTGGCTTGTTGGGCATTATTCCTCATGGAAGAGAAAGGCCTGGCAAGACAATTGTTGTTGTCCCTGATTGGCTTTCTGCCTCAGGATGCGTACTTGGCTGACGTAATGCTCAATGGCTTGAACAAAGGGGCAGGTGCGGGCTGCGCCTTCCTGCAGTTGTTTGGCTGTTTGGCTGTGGCTTAGTCTTTGTCACGTCTGCCCCTTCCTCTCCCTCGCCTTAGTTCACGTCTTCCTGCCCTCTCTCCTTGTCTCATCAACAACTTCAGGTTTTTCAACCAATAACTTTTGTCGCGGCTTAAAAGTCGACAAATCGCCTCCCTTTCTCCTTCTTCAAGATTGAGCGTCGGTTACCTGCGATCCGCTCTCTACATTTGACCCAACTCATTCCGGTCTTGAATTCTGCGACCACTCTCTTCTTTCAGACCATTTCGCGGCGGAACACCTTTTCGCTTTCGCCTTCTATCTATCCTTTATAGGCCGCTTTGGAGAATATTGCTTGGTGATTCGTTCTTCATTTCTTCGAGAGGCTATTCAAGAAAGCCTTCAAATTTGACCAACCTGAACGACGATCAACAAAAAAACCTTTTCACTTTCCTCCGCCTTTCAAGATGTCTAGCAAGCTCGACAAGCCACTCGACGACATCGTCTCGGCCAAGCGCCAGTCTGCCCGTAATCGCCGCCCCTCACAGCGACGCTCTACCGGCCCTAAGACTACTGCCCCCGTTGGTGGCATTCAGAAGGCTTCCAAGCCTGTTCGCGGCGCTGGAGCAAAACCTGCTCCTGCCAAAGCTGCCGCTACTCATGGAGAGAGCAAGGTCATTGTCAGCAACTTGGTTCGTACTCTCCAACAACTATTCTCGTAGAGTTTGTCACTAATGATTCCTAAGCCCAAGGACGTTTCGGAGCAGCAGATCAAGGTATGTTTCCGTTGAGGGTCTCGTACCTTCCGGACTTTGTTCGACGTTTCCTTCCTCGCCGTACTCCTCTTTGTAATTTTCGACGTCCATACGTTCCTTTGGAACGAAGTGCCTCCTGTGTCCATGACATGGCGCCACGAACGCCCGAGTCTCCTTCCTAGTCGCTTGCAGGTCCTGAGATATGGTGCATTGCGCTGGAAGTCGAGAGCAGCCTCATCTCGCAATGTACTCATTACGTGCCTGGTCAGCACCAGATAGAGCCAAGCGACGATTTGAAAAGCTGCGGCAGTGAGTTCAAAAGGCACGACTTGGGATGGTTGATCTCATCCATTCCTGCGATGCGATCATCGCCCCACAGTTTGATGCAATCGAGTATAGCAGTGAGCCTTGCCGGGACAGTCACAGAAGTCATTTGAAAGAGTGACGAGTTGTCGTACATGAGCAAGGGAGGTTTTATGATAGTTGTCAACGTTGTACGCATTATTGCATCGTTGGGTCTGGAGACAGCATGCGACAACTATATCATCATCGTCTGCACACCTGCGAACACGGCCGTCTGCATTTCGACACAGGGACTGCCCAAGTCGTCGGTTGGTGTGATAACCAACGTCTGAGCTTGCCTGTCCTATTCGAAATACGATGATGTCTCGCTCTGGGAGTGAAGCAGATATCATGATGGCTTTTGTGGCTCACTGCATTCCTCATTTGACAACTACTGTGATTTCCCTCGGGTCCACTGCAACGCGACTTCTTTTTTGCAACGAGCTCTGTGTCGGATAGGATTGGACTCGGGTCTCGGAGATGAGTGCTGGACTTTCGACTATCGATAGACTGACCGGCTTCCTCGTTAGGAATACTTTGTCCAAGCCGTTGGACCCATCAAGAAAGTAGACCTCGTCTATGGCCCCAACTCTGTCAGCCGTGGCATTGCCAATGTCACTTTCCACAAGCCAGATGGTGCAGGCAGAGCTTTCCAAAAGTTGAATGGCCTGCTTGTCGACAATCGACCCATCAAGGTTAGTATTGTGCCAAGTACAGCCCATTGAGCAAGTAAAGCTAACCGAATAACTAGATCGAAATTGTTGTTGGAGCTGCTCAGGCTGACAAGGTCATGCCCCAGGTCAAGTCTTTGGCCGAACGAGCTACGTAAGTTGCCCGTCAATCTGGCATCCCCTATGTTTTTGCTAATCGAACATGTAGTCAGCCCAAGGCTCAGCCCAAATCGGCTGCTTCTGGCAAGGGTGCTACTGCTGGTGTTGGAAAGGCTGGCGCTGCCAAGACAGAAAACAAGAAGCGTCGTGGTCGTAATGCCCGTCCTGCCAAGAAGACTGCCGAAGAGCTCGACTCGGAGATGACGGACTATTTCAAGGGCAATCCCGAGGGTGCCAACACTGGAGCTGCCGCTGGCGCTGCTGGTGACGCTCCCATGGAGGATGAGATCATGGTATGTACACAAGTCCTGGCATCGTAGTCACAAAGAAGACTAACATTTCACAGTAATTCTAAGTTGCAACAGAAAGAGTGGAACGCCCAGTCAGCATATCTATCTATAAAATACCCAATAAATGTTAAAAAACCGTCTTTGCAAGCGGATACAGGGGTGAAAGGGGCACGTCGTGGGCTGTTTGGCTGAGAAAACGTAGTCAAATTAATTGCGCTGGGGTCGACGATGTACAATTGATATTTCCACCCTATGGGCCTGGTGCCAAGTGGAGGACAGGGAAACAAGACAGATAAACGCCCAATACAAATACACAAGGCTTTGACGCCAAGATGAAGGTGTAAGAAGAATGACCAAAGAAGGATGCCACCGTTCCCTATGTCGTGCGCTCTGTCACAGTGGACGTTGGCTCAGACGCATAGTACAGTGGTACAGAAGTGATGTTTCGTTCGATGCGTTGATGCCACAAACTAAAATGCTGTCAGATGTGCTGACATGTAAGATTTTCATTGTACCCAACCAACTTGTCTTGCTGGAAGCTCAGAAGACGAGGGACAAGGAGGGGGGGATATACCCTCAATGTAGTGGAGAAGTGGAAGAATGCGACGAGCTTTCGGTAGAAGGCTTTCGAGAAGTCCTGCCCTTGGAAGGACGATAGTTCAACTCGCGAGCAAGATCTTCCAGGGAAGGCGGCAAGATGTAGGGCTCGTCAGCCGGCCAGGCGGTGATGAAGGCCCCGCTGTATGCTGCCCTCGCGGCGTCCAGAGACGTGTAGATGCTCGGCGGTGCAGACGACATTTTCCTTCTTATATTTTTTTATCACGAGAACAAGTGAGAGCGTCGAGTATGCTTTTTTGTGTTTGGAGAGAATGGGGGGAGGGGCGTTTGGGTTTGCGTGAGGGCATTCTGGCGTGTTTGCTCGAGGGTATATATGTAGGACGGGGCAGACGCCGGGGCCAGCCATTGTTCTGGCCGTGGTGAACGCCCTGTGGCGTTATTCACTGTTGATGAATGGCATTCATGGCGCTGCTGCACGTTCAATGGAATTACAAATATTCGACAGACAATGGGGAGGAGTGTCTTAGATTTCCCAGTGCCCGATCATACATACGATTGCGCACGAGCCGCCGAACGCACATGGGACACACAGGAGCTGTCTAGTTGGGACTATTGGCTGGACAAGGCCGTCAGAGAGGAGTGAGTTCCCGAATGTCTGGGTCGGCCAAGCCACTACGGACGGGGTAACAGGTAGTGTACGACGAGGCATAGACGGGGAGGAACCTATCCATGGTTGCACCGTGGGATCAGATGGCGAATATATGACGGCCGCGGTGGGGTGTATCACGTCTCTGGCCAAGGAACTGTTGTAGTCAAAGACATGTGCAGCTTGTCAGACTCGACTTTTCCCACCTTATGGTGCTGCGGTTGCAGTCGAGCTTGTTGGGGATCATCGTGTGTCGCCCAAGGCAGTAAAAGGGAACCCTGGTACCATAGCGTTGACACTCACTCTCTCCTGTCACAGCCAACAGGTAACACCAACACGAACTTCAGCCGAAAGTAGACCAGAGAAGAGCAGCCCTTTGAGTGACTGCCTCATTCATCGCTTGATCAATATTTCTCGTATTGATTATTGCTAAACTCCTGCAACCGTCAGTTGCCTCAGGCAACTTGGCCATCCGTGTAAGCAGTTACTTTTTTTTATTCCTTCTTAGCACCCTCCTCGCCCTCCAGCGCAGGCATGTCGTCGTCATCATCGTCGCCGCTGTCCTCGTCACCTTCGTCGCCGCCCAATGCGCCGAGGTCGGGCATGCCACCAGCACCACCGAGCTTAGAGAAGTCAATGCCGCCAAAGTCACCTAGATTTCACCATGTTAGCAAAACTGCTTCAACAGACTCCTCGTATAACTGTCAACATGCGTGCCGCGCGTGACAAATTTTGCCGATGCAGACACGAAGCATTCAAGCTTGTCGTGATGACGTACCGCCCATTCCTGGCATGCCACCTGCAGTATTGTCAGTCTGGTTTGCTCCTTTCTTTTTTTTTTTCACGAAACGCATAGGCCATGCTTTCGCAATGAGCTTGCAGCGCGGATGCCCGACTTACCCATACCACCGTACTGTGAGAAGTCCTCCTCCTCGGTGTTGGTCTGTTCATCCTCATCAACCCACTTGTCGAAATCGGTCTTGAGAAAGTGAAGCTTCTTGGCATCCTTCAGGAGTCGCGGCCAGTATTCCTTGTTGCGCTCCTTCTTCTCGAGCTTGAGTTCGACATTCTTGGCAGTATGGTGAGTCTTGCTCTCGCTGGGGTCGATCTCGGCGTAGAGAGGAAGTTCAACGTGATACTTGGTCTTTTTAGTTCCCGAAGTACCCGTGAAGGTCACGCTGTCGGACTTGATATCCAGCTGAAGGCCCTCTTTGGGGACGTCAGGGACGTTGATGGTCAAGAAGATGTAGTTGTTCTTGTCATCCTCGGATTGAGGGGAGCGCTGAGCCCAGAGAACTGTTGCGGCAGGATGGTCAGTGGTGGTCATGGTCTGGCGAGTAGCACGCGCACGGTTTCTGCCTTTGTCGAGTGCCAAAGACGGCAGTGCTTCCGCCATCGAGGGACAGAGAACGGCACTCGCGTGTCTCGGTATTTACGGGCCGTTACAAACCTTCAGGAGTAGCAGTCTCGGCCATGGTGAAGCAGACTGACGGAACAGGGAGAAGCTGGATTAGAGATTGAACCGCGAACAAAGCGGGGTGCGGTGAGAGAGTCGAGTATTATGTGATGCGAGCGTTTTTTTTTTCCTGAGCAGTGAGCAATTGCGAGTCAGCAAAAGCACAAAAAAAATGCAAACTCGGCAAAAAGGAGACCGTGGTTGGATGGTAGATTGTACCTGGGCGAGAAAACAGTTAGAGTGGAAGCTCGTAAACAAGGCCGCGTCTGATGATGTGTGGATGGATGAGCAGAAGTGGGTTGGTGGTTGAAGCTGGCTGCATTTGCGGCTCGTTGGACTGGGAACTATGGAAGGCTTCAGAAGGGTGAGGAAAGGTCCAGAGCTCGGACGACGAAGCTACAGTACGCAAGTGGGCGAAAAAGAAGTTTGGTGGCTAACCAAGTGGCTCCTCCCCCAGGCAAGTCACATCTCGGCGGCATGAGGAGCGGCAGGTACCTCCCTGCATGTGCCCAGGGCGAATTGTGAAGAGACTGGAGGGGCTGGCGCCTTCTGGAGATGTTCCGGCATCCACTCTGGTGAGGGGACGCAACCGATAGAGTCTGGTACTTGTTGAGGACTCCTCAGCAACTCCCAGAGTCTGGCTGTTGCCTGAGTGCCGACAATGGATGATGTTCAGGTACCTACATGTAGGTTGACCTTTCCGCTTGCCGTTTTGGATCTCACCACTACTCCGTACATCTTGAAGATATTCACAGGGCCCTTACGGAGTACAATTGAATGAATGGGTCCTCCGGAGTAGAAGCGAAGCAGAAGCCGATCGTCCAAGATGGCACGCTTGATTCCGTATTGTCATGCTGTGCAACAAACAGCTTCACATACCAGGGTACTCCGTACTGACTTTGAGGAACTGCCGCCAGGTTAGTTCTATGCGCGGCGGCGGTGCGCAGCGTTGATATGATAAATAAACTCCTGGTATTTCATAGCTCTGCGAGTTCTTCCCATTTCCCTTTTTGTTTTCTCTGCACTTTTGCCTTTTTCTGCTACACCTCGTTTGCCCACATTGGTTCGAATGTCAAGTGCTGCATCTTCAGATCCTCCGCTCTATTATCGGTGATGTGCTTCGCCCCTTGCTCCTGATGGTGGAGACTGGTTCACGCCAACCAGACGTCGGCAGCTCATCCCAGGTACACATTGGGCCCGCTTTGTCACTCCAGCCCGTCTCATGTCAGCTTTGCTGCAACGTCACCGACATGTCCAGCTCTTGACGACGTCGCGGGCATCGCCATTGACTAGAGTGGTGCCAGACAAGAGCGCCATCGTCGTAACTCGACGCTGTTCTTTGCCTTGCATTTTATTTGATTCTGCCTAGCCATCTCTGCCTCCCCTTGACCCATCGTCAGGCTCACCAGCCCTCGGCCGCTGTTACCCTTCCACAGATTCTGCCGCCATCACCGTCCACAATGGAGGCCTTCAAAAGCCTCTTCGCCAAGCCTGATCCCCAAGCACAGGTTAGTCTTGTCATTTCCGTTTCTTTCTGCCAACTTCCATGCCGGCATTCAATGGTCCTAACCTGCTGACTCGAACAATCCCTCAGTTCCGCAAATGCAATGCTCTCATCCGCTCCAACATTCGCAAACTTGACCGCGACATCGCGGCCAACAAACAAAACGAAATCAAAATAAAGAACCTCATCATACAGGCCGACAAGCGCGCCCAGCGAGACCCTTCCCGGGCCAAACAAGCCCAAAAAGAAGTGCGCGACTTCGCCGGCGAGCTCGTCCGCCAACGTCGTGTCTCAGCCCGCACCATCACGTCCAAGGCCCAACTTAACTCTGTGCAGATGCAGGTCAACGAGGCCTTTGCAGTGCGCAAAATTGAAGGATCCATCCGCGCTAGCGTCGGCATCATGAAAGACCTTAACACGCTGATACGTCTACCCGAGATGGCCCACACCATGCGCGAACTGAGCATGGAATTGATGAAGGCTGGTATTATCGAGGAGATGGTGGAGGACATACTACCTGAGGATGGCGATTTGTTGCTTGAGGACGAAGGCGAAGTTGACAAAGTGTTGGGCGAGATCTTGAAGACTAAGAAAGAGCCCAGTTTGCCCGTCGCGCCTATCCCGGAGCCAGAGAAGCAGCCAGAGGGGGAGGAGGAGGAGGAGGAGGGGGAGGAGGACAATGCGGAAGCCATGATGGATCAGATGCGGAATCGGTTAGATGCGTTGAGGAGTTAGAGACTGAGGGAAGGAAGTGTGTGGTTTTGTTTGATGGTTATATTGGCAAGGGCGTTTCGGCGCGATATACACATGGTTTGTTGTCAAGCATTGCAACTCTTGCATAGAGTATTAATTACCATCAGCACTTTATGGCTTTTGTCCGATACATGACAAGGCTGGCTCTGTCTTTTAGTTGGAAGCCTATTCTCGTCAATCACTTGACTCGCTTGCGATGCAGACAAAGTGTCTCGCAGACTGCCTGCCTGTCCAATATCGATTGCGGCTTTGTTATCTACATGGTCATTCAAGCATATGCATCAGCTGTGTAATCTGAACAGATCTCCTCACCAACAGACTCGGCGTCCTCATTCTAAGCCACGCATGTATTGTTCATTACAGGTGTCATTTTCCTACGAGCCCGTACATAACGGTCTATATTCCCAACATTGCCAATGTAAAATGTTTATATTTATTTACTCTGCGGCGAATATGACTCTGTGTCGATATCTGTCCAGCATCTACCCTAGCGACCTATACATGCTGAACAATTCTTCAACAGCTTGGTGAGCTCGTTTGTGAAGTGGTGTGCAAGGATCTTGGTTGGAGATGAGGACATTCAGGATAGTATGTCGACTTGCTGAAATTCTGTGCACTTCTCCCGCCAGTACTTGTTGTCTATATATTAGGGTACAGGTATGCAAACTTATAGAGCGGGGAGGTCGGTCTTGTGGAGATACCAGCACTGATATGTACTTTATGTATACCGTCACCATGTATGAATGGCTGGCTACTACCCTAGACCCAAGTTGTCAGTGGCCGGGCGACATCACTTCGCACGAAGATCAGGTAACAGTTGATTACCATCATCAAGTGTAGGGAGTGTTACTTGTATTCCTACATGAGGTTGTAATTAATTGGCTATTACATGCGTCGCGGTGGTGATTTCCGTTCCGTGCTGAAATCCCGGCTTCGCGAGGAGAAGGAATGGTAAATATATCAGGGTTCGACAGTAATTAGCCAGTGGTAAGTCACAGGGCCAAGCACAGGATCAAGCACAGGATCAAGCACAGATAGAAAATACTAGTAATTTCCTACAGTTCTCGACCAATATCCCGCATCTAGCAGTCAATCCTGACAATACATGTCAAGTTTGTCACGTGCTTGGCTTGGTGACTGGTCATGACTTGGATTGCAAGTTCAAAACAAGGTTTCTTGACCAGATTCAACCCTATTGAGACCAGAGAATACTGTGCCATTTACAACCTTGGATTCTGTCATAATTTGTGAATGATGTACCGGTAACACATCTCTTCCTAATTACCACAACGTCCAGGCATGAGCGGCTCATGCACGCAACATCGCAATATGAAATTTCAAATGATCTCTCAGCTCCTCACCTTCGCCCCCCATCGACAGGAAGCAGGCACCAAGAAGCTTAACTGGAACCCCCGCCCTCATGAACAGTTTTTACAAATATCTCTGGGGTACTGTCTTGGAATTCGATCCAAGTGGAGCCTTGCCACCGTTCAGCTTTGCAGCCAGCGGTCAAAGCACCATCCAACAACCAACAACCAACATCCAACTCCCAACGGTCGACGCTCAAATAGGGGTGCCGCCACCTTTTAACCCATCTCACATATCCGCCGCTAATATGAGAAGTCATCCAACAGACAATGAGATTTCTGAGGAACACGGGGCGTGCCGGATGTCCAGCCGGGATATGCAGTCCTGAGATCCGTAGGAGACACAGAGCAACAGACAGATCGAACCGGCCCAAGCTTCCTACTTAGACTCTACAATGTGCTCGGTACTCCGTGTTTTGCTTGGCTTTGGCTTTGGCTTTGGAGGCTGCTCCTGTGCAAAAGCAAAAGACGGCCCTGTCCCGTTTTTACAACACCAAACGGTACGGGCCGTAAGAACTATGACTAGACCAAAAACCAAGCCGCCAAACCCAAGCTCATGAAAACAGGCGCCAGGGACCATGTGCGAAAGGGCTTGGAGCCCATCTCTTCCGCGGATAGCAAGATCCGACGCCCATTCAGCCATGCCGGCCGCCGGGTCTGCCGTCCCAACTTACGCCATATTGTGTCTCTCCGCCACGGTGCCTGACTAGCCCTCCAACTCCTTGTAAATACGATACGCCCAAAAGAAAATTGGGGGCAAGGGAGATGTCGTTTTGGCGATCCCCAACGCCCTGGGGAAAGATCCAACCTCCTGGGTCACTACCTACCCTGGCATGGGTGAAGCGAGATTTGGCCCAGGTATTTGGCGCTGGATGACATGGGTCGGGGGCCACGGTTTAGCAATCCTTGAAAGGGCACCCCCTCCTCCTCAGAAGATGGGTTAAAGGAAAAAAAAGGCCAGTGAGGTCGTCTTTGAACTGGAGAATGCAGGGGGTTAGCCGTGGTAGGACCCGGATGTGTGACGAGGGGAACCACCGGCCATGGCGTCCTTCCGCTGTCCCCGGGGCAAGCTATTTCCCAGGAAGCTGGAACAAGACAGGGTAGGCAAGCCATGGTTCCGACAGACGGAGTCAACAGCGGGAGCTCCGCGCAGTCGGGTCCCCCGTAGGAAGGGGGCTAGCAAAAGGAAAGAAAAAGCGATCTTGCTGCTGCAGCGTCTGCTGGCAAAGCAACCAACAAGGCAAGGGGCACGACAGATACAACATATCGTCTGCATCCTGAGGTTCGACTCTGGGTTATATTACATGGCGGACAATGGCGGCGCAGCTGAGCAAGGTTCTTTAGCAGACCTGGGACAAAACAAGTAATAGAAGCCGAGGAGAGAGCAACTGCACTTTGCTCGAGCACGACGAGAACTCTGCTGGGCACCCAATGCCGTTGACGGTCACGACGGCAATCAGTGCCAAAGTACGTGTGCGCTGGCCTTGGACATGAACGAGTTGCAGCCCTGGACAGATCGGTGTACCTGACATGCGTCTAAATCGCCAGCATGCGTGCCATGAACAAACCTGTTTGTCCTGACCGTTTGAACACATGTCACAGAGCCATGGCGTGCATCTGCCATGTCCGATTCTGGTACAACGTCCATTGCAAATGAGCGCGACCCGACATGCGTCTGGTAGCACCTTGGAGGTGACGGAAATCCTCGAGTCGCAATGACCTCTTCTACAGCACGGTTCAGAGCTTGCTCCCCATGCCATGCTGGGCACCAGTCAGTCCTGCGACATGGTTTCACATTGGGCCAAGACTTGTCTTGCTCGGCCTGCACGGCAACCGGGGATAACCACAACTATGAAATTGCAAGGCTCCGCCTAGCCTGCATACCGTGGAGGAGGAGAACGGACAGCATGACAAGCGAGCTTGCTCTTTGAGGGGGGACTGCTGCCCTTCATCCGGGACTTCAGCTTCCAAGATTTGTTCTTGACGGCATCTCTGGGGAAAACAGAAATAACACACGTGCACAGCCACAGCTCAGACGACGTAACAAACAAGATTGGGCCAACGATGCCCTACAGAGTAAACGCCGTGCAACACTGCCATGCCAACTTTTGTCATGCTGCCGTGTGACTCATGACAGAAATATCAGATGCGCTGCCACGGTCAGCAATCGAAGGCGGTCATGCTGATGCGGCCACCCTGAGGGCGATGGCCACGACATCAGAGAGCCGCTGGCCACACGACGCCGTCATCGTTTATTACAAAAGGTACATGCATGACACCATGGCCTGTCGTACAGATGGAAGCACCCGCGACTGGTCTCGTTTATAAGGAACGACGCATGGAAACTACTGTAACCTATTAGTTGAAAAGAAAGTAGCAACTTTGGTACAGGCCCCAAATAGATACGACCTCACAGGACGAATATTGGAGGCGACGGTAAGCGGGTAAGCGAAGCCCGTAGTCCAGCCAACACAAGCAATACGATATCTGGGGCGCACTCGGCCGTGTGTGAGAAAAACTAATCGTGTGGTTGGTTCGATTGGGCTCAACGGCTCGACATCAACTGCAGCAGATGCCAGGGCAAGATGTCTGTGGTGACTCCGCCGCCATGGCGGTTAAGCACGACAGCCCGAAGACACAAATACAACCCTGGCATATGTACGTGACAAGGGTATGCAACAGTCCAAGTATGGAAGTGTAAATGGAAGCGTTGCTTAATTTCCAAGCCCTCCACTGACACACCAGGTATTTCTTGGCACGCTGCCACGGAGAGGAGGAATTACGGAGCAGTCACTTATGGATTCTCTGACGCTGATACGGAGCACATGGATGCTGATTATGGGATGGGATTCCAGCAGCAAAGTTGACGCGTGGGCGGTAGGGAAAACATTACAGACGGTACTCCGTACGTACACTCCGTGTTTGAAGAGCCAAGTGTACATAGTTGCTATGCAGCCACCCTTGGGCTTGCAGATGGATCGGCAGCCTGCTACAGACCTGGACAAGAAAGGTGATGTATCTCTGGAAATCGTTGAACCGATATGCGGCGAGTTGGGAAGCAAGAACCTACTTCGATTATCTTCCCAAGGTCCTATGCATCTTCATTTCCAAATTGTCTGCACTTCCCACCGCCTTTTCTTGGACTTTGATGAATCGTCCATCGGCGCAGCATTGTGCCCAGCCAAGGGCCAGTAGGATGGCCAGAGGGTATCTTGACCATTGTGGCACTGGACTGTACCTTGTCAACGGCGGCAGTTGCAAGCTCGTGTGGCGCCATTGCGACATTTTCGCCCTGGAGAGGTGTCGTCTAAATACCTCATTACGAGCCCGGGCTGCTTTCACACGGTTAATGATGTGTCCTTTTACACAGTATTCTCCCAGAGAGGGAATTTTCAACGCCCCCCATCAGGGACAGCTGCAAGTGTTGAAGAGAACAATAGACCGTGAAGCATCTCCAACTTGCACGCACAGCCAGGCAACAAAGGCAAAGGCAGCATATACAATCCCCAAGGATCCAAATAATCAATCAAGCATACGGATCCCTAGATTTCCTTACACCCCATCCGCGAGCCACAGCCGAATGAAAACCTCAAATGACTAGATTCTACGCCCGCAGCGACGTGCCGGCATCAAAGGGCCTCTGACAAGGTTGGGCTCGGCAAATGCAAGCGCCCAACGTGGCACTGCTGGTTGAAATGGGAAAGGGGGGCCGGATGGCAAAAGAGTGCAAGGAACCAGCACTGGCTGCTGCCTTGGCGGGACGATTCACCCTGCCAAGCGAACAATACAGGGAAAGGAGCGTTTTTGGTCGCACTGCACTGCACAGGACACGAGCCAACATGAAGAGAAAGAAGAAGAAGAAGAAGAAGATGATGATGATTATGATGGTAGAGGGTGTGGCAAGGATCAATCATGGGAAATAAAAAAGAAACGGCACCAATTTTAGCCACCCGTGCGCTCTTGTTGGCATCGACCGGGGCCCCCCAAAAATAGCCGGAAAAGCGGCTTCAGGCAGCCGGATAAAGTGGCCTCGCCTATTGGCCCGAGGGGATGGGACAATGAAACATGGCATCTTGCTGAATAGGCACAATGGATCTTGTTGATGGGCGCCCCTCTAAGCCCTCTTCTCGCTGACCCAATCAGCCTGGAGACGGCACCTATTGGGCATTTTCTTCACCACGACTTCAGGGCTGCCATCCCTCTCTGTGGCTGCTGACCTTTCACACCGAATGTGTGTAATCCAGTTTCTTTGAACCAGTCGCGATATTGATGATGTACCAATTGTGCCCGTCTGGCTCACAGTCATGGACGCTAAAGCCCAAAGCTGCTTGCTCTGCAATGGAAGCAAGGAACGTGGCCGAGGAGCCGGACCTCTGTGTAGCATGTGCAGCACTGTGCAAGCCATGTTTCCACTCATCTGTACAGAGTGCACACGGCCATATCTAGAATTGAGACTGAGCGCATGGCGTCTAGAATCCTGTCACAGCTGCTGCCTGGATCCCAGCGTCTTTATCGATCCAGTCATGCTTGTTGAAATAAAATGGATATTTTTGTAATTTCGCGCAGGAGCTCTGGCCAGACAGGAAGGAAAAAAGATTCTTCACAACTCTGCGGCTCATCCGATTTACAGTGCTCTAATAATTAGCCACTGCTGTCCCAGCGACAGGATGCCGGTTGCTTTTTTTTTTTTTCGCTCATCTCGACTCTTTCCCCGAGTGGCACAAACCACCAACAAACAAGATAAGATTGCTGTTGTTTGTTGATGCTCCCAGGCGCCGCCACCGTTTTGACATCCCTGCTGAGCCGCCAAAGGGCCTTTGTTCTATTACTGTGGTGCAGTGGCACCTGCTCCGTAGTGGGCGGGACAACCAAAACAATCAGCGATGACAATGCGGCGGGGAAAAAGGGCGGGGGTGAGGGTTTCGTTTCGTCGGAGCATACGGAGTACAAAACGGCTAGCAAAAGGAAGCCTTTGCATAGCGCGTCGCAGCATATTGATTCTGAATGAAATGACATGGCGGATTAGGCTCCCCCAAATGCATGTCTGGGTGACCGCAAAGCCTGGTTCATATTGCTCATTGCTTCATGTCGCGGAACGTGTTCTTTTTGTCACCGAGGCTTGGACAGGGACAAAACGGCCTGTTGGGTCTAAATTCCTAAATTCCCTAACCGACTTCCGCGTCCTTGGGAACCCTGGTCTGGTGTGGTCGCGGAAGCTAGGGAGCGGTGTGCCGGGAGCCAAGGGTATCTGTTATGCTGGCAACAGAAATGTGAGCCATAACAGATGCTTGCTCCCGAGAGCGCTGCCGAAACAGAGTGAGCACAACCCGCAATAAAAAGTGACAGGCGGATATGCCTAAACCAAAAGTACATCTGGGTTGCGGTCCCAGCCGGCTGGCTCAGCCCAGGGACAGGATCCATGTTGCTGTCGATGCACGTACAGCCAGTCGTGCTGCTCGAATCGCTCACATTTTGATTAATATTTTTTTTCTTTCGCCCTTTTCTTTTGTTTCGCTTTGTTGCCCCATAGCTCAGCAGGGCGAGAAAACAGCTGTAGAGATTGTCCACCGTCCTGGTTTCGCAAAATGCATGGTGAGGCAGCCTGCCGACTGCAGAAGAAAGCTGGTCCAGCGCGCAAACACGACGACGTCTTGTTTGCTTGTTTTCTGGTCGCCCACCCGAGGCTATGATACGCACGGCGTCATCGGCGTCATCAGACTCTCACGTACGGGATACGATGACTGTTTTTAGTAAGCCGGCGCAGTGTATCGAGGGCTGTATGTATTTGTATTCACTGTGTGCCATACGTCGGCAAGGCTTGCTGTTGCAGGAAAACAAACGCTTTCGGTGGTATTGTCGCGGTCAGTGGTGGCGCCAGGTTGGGTGTGCTGAGAGCTTGAGGCGGTCAGGATTGCATGCTTTCCAACGTCCACCGCCATTCTTTGCCCTCAACTTGGCACAATAGCTGGCGTCCTTGGGCGTCTTGGGAGCACTCGAGCTGTCGGCCTGGTTGCTTTTGGGACACCCGGGTGCCAGATTTCGGCGCCCCTCCCCCCCCTTTCCCGTGGCTTATCCATGCTGAGTTGGGTACAGACCGTGGGCAGTTAGGAGGAATGCGAGAATCCCCGTGGCTGGCTGCCTGTCTGTCCCAGTTGGCCCGACCGCCTGGACTCAGACGCGCCTAGACAACCCCCCTTCCCCCGTCCTTGTTGGTGTCTCCTTCGCGTTCAGTCGCTCCTACCGCGAACGCCCACCCCCTTTCACACCCCCTGCGCCGTGCACCCCCCTGGTCCGACACCTTCGCCCCCAGATGATTCACACATGTGCCGCGATGCTTGGGGAGAAATTTGTATATCCGCCGGGCGGTTGCCTGCTCCCTGCTGGCAAGTCACCGACTTTATCAAGACAGGATTAATACCCTTTGACGTCCGACTCCAGACACACATCTTTGGAACATCTCCCTCAGCTGCTTCGAAATATCTCCTCGTACCTCGTACCAGAACCAGCATCGCCCTCACTTGTGATAGCCCCGGCGCCACCTGTTACAAATCTTACTCTGTCCTGCTTGCTTGGAGGCCATTCCCAACAGAGTCTCACGCTAGTTCCCGGAGCCGAAATCTTGTGTCCACCCCGGATTCCCACCGAACAAACCAAGTTGTGGCACACGCATCCCATCCAGCCGAGGACCAGAGCAACACTGAACAGAGAAGCGGGTGAAGACGTTTAGTCAAAAATCCCGATATAAGAGAATCTCTGTTGCCGTCTCTGCACCCACATCACCCACATCACCTCCAACATCTATAACAACTGCTCATCACCACGTGGTTATCTGCATCTTCGTCGCATCGCCATATCCCTTGTCAAGCCAACAGTGTCTACTGCTCAGTGCTCACCCACACCACCGTCACAATGTACGGCTCATACGGGTCTTATAGCTCCATGAGCGCCATGTCAGCGCCCTTGGATATCCCCTTGAACAACATCCGGAATCAGGACTCAACCTGTGCCTACCCGTCGTGGCCACGGCGCTCATCGCTATCAGAATCCGAGCACGAAGAGCCCCGCGCAACCTCGTATCTCTCAGACGACGACCTCTTCCTCTCAGACCCCTTTGACGACGACAACCGAAGCGTTTCTAGTGCCAGCAGCTCCTCATCACCGGCAGCCGTGACAGTCATGGCTTCACCTCCTCGCATGTCTGAAGAAGAATTTCTTCGCCTAGAGTGTGATCGAGTGACGAGGCAAAAGGAGTTTCTTCGACAGGTCAAGATGGAGAAGGAACGCCGTCGCCAGGCTGCATTACGATCCCGAAGGGGCAGCCCCAAGAAGAGCCCCAAGGCCAAGAACGCATCGCTGACGACCATTAACGAGTCTAGCGAGTGAGGCCTATTGCCACTCGTCGACCATGTCGACCATGATGCCGAATCGTGAGTCCTCTGGTCCCCTCCCTGGCATCTGTCGCATCTAACTCGGACCAAGTTTCACAGGCATTTTACCTTTTTACTCTACACCCCCCACACCGCAATCTCACATAATAATACCACACAAGAAATGTTATTTTTACTACCCCACACCACGTGCAAGCCTGCCCAGCCTGGGAAAACGATGCGCTGCGGCGTCTTGTTGGGGGAAGGGCAACAAGTCGAGCCATGACGATTACGGCATCAGCTTACACCAACAACCTCTCAGATGCAACCACGGTTTTCTTATTTTGCTACTGCCACATTGTGCACCAGTCGGATCCGCGATGCAGCCGCTGTCCGTCGTCTTGGTCACCGATGTCGCAGCCACAAGAATGACGACAGCAACCTTTGACGGCACATGGATGGTGGGAAAAGTCGGGCGAGTGCAACCTTGGCACCGATGCAACAGGCGAATCCCCGGCGGGTAACGCGCGATAAGCCTGTGATGGGCGGACTCAGCTGCCCAACCACGGCAGCCAACCACGGCAGCAAACCGCGTCGCCAGGCTGAGTCACAGGGCAAACGGAGCGTGACGGGCAAACAACTGGCTGCGAGCAGTCAGTGTGGCATTGCTTGGACTCGACCGACCAGCATTATCCAGGGTTTGGGGCTGGACGGGAGTCAGCGGCCATGACCGGGTCAGGCCGGGGGGCAAAATGGCAAATGGCAAACGACTGGGCCAAGGCGAAACCAAGGTCCAGCCAGTACCGAGGCGGATCCGCCCCACGCCTTTGGGAAGCCGCTGCCATCTCCACATTCACATTCACTTTTACTTTACTCCGTACATTAACACTTCATCCCTTCTTCACCCCAGCTGTGCTGGGTTTCACGTGCCAGCAACCTCGTTTTCGCTGACACGGCTCCTGTTCGCATCGGCACCGGCACCATCGTCTCGACGATCCAAGCGTCGGCAATCTTGCATTTCTTACCGCTTCTAACTTGCTACCTATTTTCTAATTTCCTTTTGCTTCTCCATAATGTTTCCTTTGCCTTCACATGTCAACAACTCGACGGCGGGCGTGTCGACATGTACTTTACACAATGTCTTGTTTTTCTTCTTCACATGCAAACTTTTTTTTTTTCGAGCGAGCACTCGATCAGCGTCTTGGATTTCACTTGATTGTCATAGCGGCATCTCACATTCAGCGGGAACAATCGGCATCACTTACAGAACCATGGCATCACAAACTGCATTGGGATAGAGCACGTGGAGGATATACGACGCTCCAAGCATCATCGTTTTGTATCAGGATACCACTTTGACGTGGCCTTGTTCGTCATCAAGGCGACTGCCACTTTTGTCTTGTTTTGCACGGTTTACACGCGGGCAGTAGATAGGTCTGCGCACCACAGACACTTGGATAGGTTCTGCTTGGCAGACATGTTTTGTTGGAATTGCAAACCAATATTTTTCATATTTCCTCGCCTGCAGTGACATGTTGCCCGGCTGCCCCATGTGCTTGGCTTGCACTCGAATAGTAGACATGGTCGACAAGGGAGACTCAAGAATGTGTCGTGTCATGATGGACCGGCCGCTTTCTACCTACATCCTGAATCTTTGTTGCCCTGGGGTCGCACTCGAGTTGGAGTCTTGTTAGAGATGCGGGGTTCACAACGGCGCCATTTGCAATGAACAGCGCCCAGTCAACCAGACTAATTACTGTACACTCTAATCACTTGTTCCTCGCCTGTTGGAACATCGATGAACCGAACTGTTTCAGACGCAAGTGATTAGACTGTAAACAGACAGACCACGCTGTCAGTCGAGCAAGCAGCTTGTTCTCCACACCTGCCAGGGCAAGCAGCGGACAGCGGGATAAAAACGACTTTGATAACAAAAGGCAAACGGATCAAGAAGCTTTGGCCCCGAGAGAAGCTGTTGACGGTACCATCACGCCCGTCGCTTCATGCTTTGTTTCTACGCTTATACCCGCCAACCATCTTGGCGTCTTGTTGAGAAGCGGTCATGGCGTAAATTTGGGAAAGGGTAGAATGGTGCGTACACCACGAGTGAAGCAGTGAATATCAGCACGTGAAGTCGTGAAGAGAAGCATCCAAAGCAACAAACAGAGGCCACAATCCAGCCAGAATGTCCCCACGCCGGGTAGACTGTATCAGCGCCATGGCTCATGTACATGATTCCATCTGCGCGACTTATTTCTCGCGCACTTGCATCTATTGTGTTTCTGTCGGTGTATCGTACGCTGGGCAGTAAAAAGGCAGCCCCAAACACAACTTTTGCTTGCTTTTATTTAACGGCAGGAAACGCCCACTGAGAGTCGGTACTCTACTTTAAGTGAGGACCTGGCAGTTGTTTTGGCAAAGCCACGTCGATGCTGGTTCCTGCTGAATCCATTACGGCCGTGTATCCATGCTGGGTAAAGAGCCACGCTTTGTGTCCTGGTTGGTTTATACAAGGCCGTGATAGTTCCGGCAGCGGGTTACTTTACTCAATGTTTCATCCTTGGCGGTACTATCGCCTAGTACGGGATGCCTTGGTTCAAATATAAAGGTCAGGATAAGACATGATTCGACCCTCATTAAATAGAGGGAAAGGACTTGCCTAGACGAGTATGATTGCCAGAGAGCCGGAGACGCTGCTTCGCAAGTATCTGCCGGAACTGCCTTCCGCTGACCATGAATAAGTAATTGGTTTAAATCATCTGGGCCTTTTGAGTGCGCCAAGTACATCACGCATGCCCGATATCCTATAGCCGCCTATGCTTAGCCGAGCTTTTGTTCGTGGGCATGCCGAGAGAGCCCCTTGCTGATCTTTTGCTGGTAAGCAGCCGCATCTTGTCCGACTGCAATATTCAGAAAGAGTCTACACTCACCTTGTCCCGCGACTCGTGGAGGCATGCACATCTTCGATTAAGACATCAACGGGCAAGACTGCGACTCTGGAGGTGGAATCGTGCATGCCATGGACTGTCAAATGCAAATTCAGGACAAGGAGGGTATTCCTCCTGATCGGCAGCGTCCATCTTTGCTGGAAAGCCGGTGGAAGACGGCCGCACACCAAGCGATTACAGCATTCAGAAGGAAAGCGCATTGCGTCTTGTCCTTTGTCTTCGTGGCGGCCAGTGATGATGATTGGACGCGAGGTGATGCAACAGTATCCCAATCAGCCTTGTTTGCGTTCCAACGGCCGTCATGATTTTCTGACAAGGGACTTGTGTTTTTGAGGGCTACACGGGGGCTGAATTAAGCTTGATGTATGGAACTATTTGGGAAGCAAGTGACGGCGACGACTCGAACGAGCATGACTGAGAAATAGCACGGGGGCACTTTACGCCTGTCAAGTCGCCGATTCGTTTCCTCTGCTCAGCCCATTTTCCTACATCCTCTCACTCGCTCGTCCAAATACTCTCTATGCGACGGCCAACTACCGTTGATTCGATAGGCGCGCATCGTCATTTCACCAAGCTGCTGCGAGACGGGTTGACCCTCAATACGCGCCTCGTTGGCGGTCCCGACGACTGATCAAACCAACACTCACTCAGTCTTCAAAGGCGCAATGCGATTCTTTTCAGCGGCAAGCTCGGCTTGCAGCGCGACTCCTCGCTGACAGAGGCATGTGTGTCTCGCCGTTCGATTTCCTCAGCCTACCTTTTCGGGGCCAACAATTGGCTCAAGCCAAGCATGATTTCCGGCATCATGTCCCTTTTAAAAGTGGCTTCGCCAGTCACAACTACAGTCACAGCTCCATGGCACAGCCAAGCGATATCAACCGCGAGTTTCAGATAGTCAAGTTGACCGCCGCTGAAGAGGAGAGGCAAGACAATATTGTTTCTCGTTGATGCAGTTGGTAGGGCTATGAAGGGCTATGACACACGCTTTGGTATTAGGTAAACATGGAGGGTGGTGGTGGGTTTCCGAGTTAGCCATGAGACGGCTTGCATGCCCAAGTGACCAGTTTTTGTGACGGGCGGGAGCTGCATTCGTATGGTCAGATAGACACATAATAGGGTTGGCACTCACTCACTCGCTCGCTCACTCCACGGCATGGGACGACTATTCACCAAGTAGCCGAGGTGGGCGGTTGTGCTACAAGGTGAGCTATATCTCCGAAGTGGCTTGTCGGTCATGTCCCTCTGGACAGCGTCAAGGCACCTTGGAACTTTGGAGACGGAACTGGCCGTGGTCACGGAGCGGGGGAGAAGAAGAAGAAGCATGTCGACGGGGTGGGTGATTGGGCCGCAATTACGGCAACTCGTCCTGGCCGTCTTGGCCTTCTTTTGGTCTCGCTCGCTATTAGTTTATAGTGACATGTCGCCATGTCGCCTTGTTGGCCACGCGGGGTTGTCTCGGATGGAGGCGTTATTTTTGCCGTTTTGTGCGCCGTTTGCGTTTGACAAGATCAACTTTGGGACAGGCCTACGTTGCCCAGCAGTTGAGCTTCCCCTGATTTGTCACGACTGTGCACAATTTCGCCGCATGTCGGCTCCCTTTGAGGCGCCGCGCAGGCCGGACCAAGGCCGCGAAAGCGCAGATAGAAACGAGATGGCTGGGGCAGCGCGCCAGGTGAGCAGGTTCCATCATGCTTGGCCAAGCACACGTTATTTGAGCGTCTCCTCAGAGGCTTGTAGGTGATTGTGGGCTGAAAAAAAAAGCCAAAATGTGACAGTCTCTGGGCAAGCCTCCCTTGTTCGGAAGGGTTTGTGTGACCCGGAGCAGGGGCTGGCACACCAGTGTTACCGTGACCGAGGTCCCCTCACTTTGGTTTGCTGCATTCCCGCATTCCCGCATTCCCGCACTCCTGCAGCTCTGCAATTCTGCGGTGCTGCTCCTCGTCGCCATGAGGCTTCCATCTTTCAGGCCGTGATAACGGGCCGCCTGTGGAGCATGCCGTAGTGGCGCGACTGACAGACTCGTAGCATCATGATGGTTTAGGGAGGCTAGTGACTTTAGCTTGGTGGCTGAGATGCTTTGCATTATTTGATTTCTGAATTGGACATGATCCACGCTGAGATAAATCAATCCTGCTTTAGCGTCAAAAGACATTGACCGGAAGAACCATCCCGGCCCGCCTCAGCATTTGCGGCCCTGCGAACGGAGTTGCAGGAACGCCATGGTGCCGGGGGGGGGGCAGGCAAGACTTTTGCTGTCACTATTTGCCAACATATTACAGACCGACACGGTCAGGACTCAGGACATACAATGGCTTTTCGTGTGCCAGGCGGACGCACCGCATCTCAAAGCAAACTCCCATGTCTTCCCATCACATCAAAACCGCGCCGTATCCAACATCATCAGGCCAGGGCCCAGGTGAGTTAGGTTGCCAAGGGTTGCAAGAGCTCATCACTTGCATCACTTCTGTGGTGCACTGTTATACCCGGACAATACCTCTTGGCCAAGTACTCCCCGCCAAGCGTTGTTGCGACGTTGGGAAAACTCGGCTCTGCTTGAAGCTTGTTGGTGACACCCAAAAAAAATCTACACTTGTTGGCCATTGGAGCAGAGTCGCCGTCTCGGCAGACTCTCCGGGTTCCATCCGGAGTAGTACGGTCCACTCGTGGGGCCGGACCCCAGAAGCTTGTTGTCTCCCTGAGAATGGAGCCATGTGAAGCTGCAAAGAGAGAGCAAGATGCCGATGTTGCGTCGGGGTTCGACTGACGGTGGAATCAATTCTGTTTTTAGTATTTGTGCCTCTCACCGCATATGAAGCTTCAGCAACCAACGCCGCGTATCAATGTATCAATGCGCCCTTTGAAGCCTTTCGATCCGTGGTGCACAATATGCCAGCTTCACAAGCATACCGTACCAAGCCTGGCTTGCAGGTCGGTTCGCGCCTTGATCATTGTGCACCACACCATCAGAAGAGCCTGCATTGAGATAGTACATCATGATGGGTGGAAAAGATGAGAGGTTTCCAACGAGACTTTCTTGCGAAAAGAGACCCTGAGCAGGGACGGCCCGTATGATACGAATCGCAAAACATTGTGGCATCGGGCTTGTTGGTTGCCGTTGTCGATTGGGGACTTTTTGCGCTTCCCTGCCCGCAGACAATGGCGATCGGCTGGGTTGAAGCAACCAATTGGACCAGACACAAGGGATGTGGCGACATGAGCGCGTTTTAGCTTGACGAGTCAGCTTCCAACTTGGAGAAGGGACATGAGCATATTGAGCCACGGGCTTTTTCATGGGCCATTCCCAAAGCTGTGAGCGAGGCTTCTTAGCGCGTGAGGCATCCATCGCACGGCCGGGGAAGGCATGAAGACGCTGAGGTCGGGCAGGTGCCTCCATTCGCTGACGAAGAAAAAAGGGTCAAATCAGTGACAGCTCGTCTCCACTGACTACTGTCAATGTGCTCCGTACGGAGTACTCGGTAGCTTGATGGGAGTCGGGCATAATCTCCAACAGCTCGAGAGGTTCGAAGGTGGAGGTGGGGTAGAGGAGGGAGGACAGCAAGCAAGTGGTGGTCCACTGGCCCGTAGCTTCCCTCAAGGATCCACTGGGTCCCCTGCAGCCCAGAGTGGCGGCCGGGAGTCAGCGATTAGATCCCTGCAACGGCGGTGATGGGGCCTGTGGTTGGTCTGTTCCTTGCACACGCCTGCAGCCGGCGCAGCCAATCAGCATGGGCAAAAATCGTCGGCGCTTCGAAACCTTCTTCGATTCGAAGATCGGTTGCACTGGCCCCACCTCGACCCTTTCCTGCCACAACACAACACGACAAGCTCCGTCTCAAAGCCCAACCACATGCCATGCTCAAACTCATGCTTTCCACCTTTTGCGACGTTGCGGAGAGACGACACGAAGCTTCCAGAGTATCTGAGTGGCCGTCGAGTCGTGGCATTATGAGGAGCGTGCTGTATTAGGCGTCGCGGCGGAGCGGGCTCCGCAAAAGACCATGGCACTAGGAAATTGCTTCACCAAGAGACGAACGAGAGGTGAAATGGAAACATATTATGCGGTAATGGGTAGTTTGGGGTGCCTGGCCGGGACAACCCTGACAGGCACAGCTACAGGCACAGGCGTCTGTACCATGACAGAGGAGGAAAAGAGACGAAAAGAACGACAAGAGGAAAAGAAAAGAAAAAAAAGTTCAAGGCGGTATTGAGTTGCCGCTTTTTCGTTCAACAAAGCCCCAGCAGCTGCTAGCGATCTCCTGCAGTGCAACTGTGCAACCCCGCAAAACGAGAAACGGAACAGGAATCTAGCTGGCTGCATGGATGGATGTATGCATGCCTGCGTTGGATACTCTTTGCTGCCGGCAACGCTGTGGTAAGCAGGGTCTTGGCCTGGTGGCATGAGCGTCCGCAGGCGCTGATTCATGCATTGCGGGACACATGAGGAGGCCAAAAAAGTCATGGGAAATTGATGTCTGAGGACGAAGCCCAATGGGTAGCCTTGGCCTGGGGGAGTATTGAATTCTGGCGTGCTTGTGCTTTTGGCACATAATGGCACACAACGGCACACAACTTGGAGTGTATGCCAGAACCAAGAATGTGCCATGGCTAATAACTCACGGCAGGCCAGGCGAGCTAGACATGGGTGTCTTCATGTTGGACAAGGCATAAAGACTGCTAATTCGTCATTCCTGCCACAGGTGCTCCCGTTAAGCCCGAATCCCTTTGAGATTATCTGGTGGCAAGGGATGGAGTCGACGCTGTTGTATGGAGGACCGTGAGTCGACGCTGTTGTATGGAGGACCGTGAGTCGGCTTTCTGCCTCGTGTCTATTCTCATTCCCAGGGTCCATGTCTCACAGACCCAGTGAATCTTTGCGCCCATTGTGACGCCAGCTCCAGAGCTTTTATTGCGACTCGTTGGTGCCACTTGTACCATGTCCATTCCTGCGTCACAGGCTGGCCTGCTGAGCTCCCCTAAGGCTGAATGGCAACTTGCACATGATCAAAAGGCAATGGCTGATCGCTGGATTCGTGTCCATCCAGGACGGTGAAGCAACACGGCACAGTCTTGTCTTGCGTAATCCCATGGCCCTATTCCAGAGCCGCTCTTTGGCTTACTGGCGCTCCACGTCTTTTCCTTGGTGGAGGGGGCTCTAATTTGATATGGTCCGCCGCCATGTCTGCCACTAGCAAAGTCCGGTCGGCCAGCATAATAGGCGCCGCTGATGCGACTTCTCTCTCGATACGCATGGGGATCCGTCACACCACCTCCAACCACCCTGTCGATAAGGGTCTACAATGTTGGCAGACCCCTGGTTGGTCTCTCGTCCTAGCACTTGATGCCTCTCCCTACCAACCAATGCACCCTCACCTCTGAGTTGCCTAGACCACGCTTCTGTCTTGCGTCGGCCGCGGCTGGACCGCACCATGCCATCATCTTGCTGCTTTTGGATGCAGTATAGGACAACCCCGGTCCCGCTTCGTGGCTTCCGGGACACCGCTGTTGAGGGCGGTGCCGAGTATATGCTCTTCATCCAGATTCCAGACTGCGGCCTCTTTGCCGTCCTTGGTACTTAGGTTCCGGGGGTGCCTTCCCTCTTGCCTTCCCTCTTTCCTAAATCTCCCTTCCCGCTTCTTCTCCTCAGCCAAATGCAAACCCAACCTCAACACCAACATCAGCGTCGACTCGAAACCCAGGGAAAATCACCAAACCGCCAGTCTTGTTTCACTGCAAGCGCGAGAACAGGCGGGCCCCAAATCCACGAATAATTTCTTGTCCAACGGTTTCGTGCTACCGGAGCCACGAGCCTACGCCTGTTTCTCGACAGGCTCCTGGGACACAAGCGCCCACCCTGGTCCATCTCCTCCTTGGGGCGGGCCGCCGTCGCCAAACCAACGTCCTCTCTTGTCGCTCTTTTGCGCTCCTTCTCCCCACTTGCGTGAATGACCCTTTGGTGATAGCCGCCACCTTCTGTTGATGCTCTCACATTAAATTGTGTTCCCTTCAACATTTCAAATTTCCACCCGCGTTACACATTCGCGACCGAAACATACCTTTGCCGCGGGAGCATCAAATCGAGGAGGGGCACCTCAGCAACAAGGACCTTTTTTCCCCCTTGTTTTTCCCTCTCCATCCCCCCCCGAAGCGTCATCCAGATACAACCATATTGGGAGCAGATCTACTCGGGGATTGTTTGATCGGGGCGGCAATATCACGTGCATGATCGCACGCTGGGTATTTCCATCGGGTACAAAGGATTTCTAGCTCATACTCGCTTTCAAACCCGCGAACCATCTGACCAGCATTTGTCTGCGCGAGCAGGCAAGCATACTCGAGTGTGTAAATGACTATCTAAGCGCACAGTTTCAACCCATCGCCGATTTCCGCCGCCGTTCGCTTCTTGTGCGAGGGGACAAGATACCGAACTGAGTCCGCTACCCTCAAGGGGGCAGGGATTTGGACGGACTGCCGTGGTACGGTCTCAATTCCGTTCCACGGGGGGCTTGTCAACCCGCTGAGCATCTCCAAGGACGGCGGCATCTTCCTGCGGAGCCCTCAGATTGTCCTTGTCATTTTCTGCAGGTTTCCGGAAGGAGCCAGAACACTTGTTGGCCCTTGAGCTCTCGTCCCATTCTCCCCCAGGCGTGGCTATCGAGTCGCCATCGGTACATATCTGCGTCGTCATGTCCGCTTCATCCAGAAACCGCACTACCAAAAGCTCGGGCAAGTCGTCCACTGCCAAGGGCGAACGTATTCAGGACGTCACCACAATGCCGCCGGTAAAGGAACTAAAGCTTTTTGACCCATGCGCCGCCACGGCTTCCATGTTTCTGTATGCCCAAGGCGCATCCGTCGTGTGCTGCCATCATGATACTTTGACCATCGAGCGAAGGTTCTCTAGGCATTCAGACCTGATTCAATTACTCGCCGTGGACAATCAGAGCGACGACGGTGCCGGCCGTCTTGTTGTTAGTTACGATGCCAACCAGACAGCAATAGTCTGGGATTTGATGACTGGTGATGAAGTCGCCCGCTTTGTGTCTTTTGAAACACTTACGGCCGCAGCATGGATGCGCAATGGCAATGTTGCTTTTGGTATTCAAACACACCCACAATTTTCATATCAGATTGGGACTAATTGGCCATGAGCAGGGAACACCCAGGGCAACATTATTCTCTTTGAGCCGTCAACCTCTGAACACGTCTCGTCAAGAACTATTGATCAGATTGCCGTCACGGCCCTGGCCCCATCTGCTGACTGCGGAACTTTTGCAATTGGGTAAGAAACCACAACTTGCGTCGATTGTCAATTGAGTGGCCTCATAAGCCGAATGTATGCTGATGGAATTCGCTAGCTATCAAAATGGATCACTTTTGATTGCAAAACTACAGCCACGCTTCACCATCTTGCACAACTTGACGACATCCAGAGCACCGTCACCAATTGTCACGCTATCATGGCACGCTTCTTCCACGCGCCAAAAGTCAGACATGTTGGCGGTGCAAACGCATGATGGCGACCTGCGAGTCTGGAGTGTTGCAAAAAGTTTCAATGCCGATGACCCGGCCAAAGTAGTGAGAATTCTTCGACGGCGGGAAATGTCCATGACCGGACCCAACTGGATGGGCTGGTCTAAAAATGGCCGTATTATCCAATTCTCGGACTCGTATGTGTACCCTTTCCACACACTGCTTTCCTCGAGACGGCGTTACCTGACGTTTTCCTTTTTTCTTGGAACAGAGAAACCCTATCATGGGATGTGCGCACAAAACATGTCACCTTTGATTCTATCCCGACCTTGGAACATGTTAAAGGTCTGGCAGTATATGGTCCGGGGGCGACCCTCTTCACACTTGGGCCCAACGGCACTGCCCAACAGTTCGACCTCAACTCGCCTTCCGTTATGGTTATAAATGTCCAACATCCCATCAGCCTCCTACCCCCATCACCTCCCAATTCAATTGAAGAGCCGGGAAATAAGTCGGCACATTCAGTAACGACTATACATACTTCTGAATCCGAGTCTAGCTCTGTGCCCTTTGAGGTGGGTATATCAGAAAGTGATGAGGACCAGATGTCGCCGTTTGCTCGCTTTTCTCGCCGCCAGCATATTGAGTCTTCGGGAGGCGAGATGTCTTATGATTCTGGGAGCCCAATCTCAAGTCGGAGCGGTGTATCATCATCTCTTTCAAAATCGTCGGCAGGTTCACGTACACCAGGCCGCCACCCCGGGTCAATGAGATCAAGGGGCATGACGGAGCACACTTACATATCGGCCGGCTCATCTCTCAAATCTTCAACAGTCGACCGAAAGGAGATGGACAACTACTCCATGGGATACTCACTACCCTCTACAAGTGTGCCGTCCATGGCTTCGTCCCGGCCTAAACCCCGGCCATCTCGACTGAGGCACGAAGTCCCCCGCAGCCCTGATGACACAAAGGTGCATGACTTGTTCAAGTATACGCGCACGCGGTTGAGCGATATTCCCTACAAGCATCCTATGCGCGCCGACAACTCCCGTCTGACAAATGATGACTTGAGAAAGCAGATGCTGAGCACAATCTTTGGATGGCACAGCCCAGTTCAGGATCTAATCAAGGATGAAATGAGTCGACATCCCGTTGGCTCCGCTAGTCGTATTCTTCTTGCAAAGTGGATGGGTGATATGGACTCTGATATCATGGTTGGCTCTTCCGAGAACATGAGCTCGTCGGACTGGATGCTTCTCGCTTTGAGCGCTATTGGGGGGCAGCAATCTCAGCGTAAACTTGGACGGGCTTATGTCCAACGCTTGCTCGAAACTGGCGATGTCCACGTTGCCGTTACCATTATGCTCGGTATGGGTGACCACAATGACGCAATTGAGGTATACATATCGCATAAACGATACATGGAGGCTCTCATACTGACCTGTGTTGTGTTTCCGGGTGTTTGGGAGCGCCAAGCCGCCATCATCCGCAAATGGGGTGAGTGGGCAGTGCAGCATGGTCAACAACAGTTGGCAATACGGTGCTTTGCTTGTACCGACCAGGAGTCTACTGAACCATGGAGCTCCCCATCGGCAGTCCAACTGAACTTCCAGAGCATCACCCAAAGTATACCAGAGATTCTGAGTCCGCCACTGTCACCACCAGGGATTCAGCGCGGCCCACAGCGCAGTATTGCCAAGACATCTGCGCTCAAGCTTATTACCTCTTTTGGGGACCAGACTCAAAAATCAAGGTTCTATACGCAGGGGGGGGATGCCATGCAGACACCAATCGCTGCCGGAGTCACTCCAATTGCCGAGTCTGCCATCTCTCCAAGTGGTTTTGACGCAACCACGGCGTTTCTGCGTCCCTCGAGCAACAGCAGATTCAACACGCCGACTTCTGCCCGTCCCGGTGCTTCCAGCCATGGACGCGGCAGACTCCCGTCCATTGGCGAAATTCCGTCAGACCTGAACCGTGAGGCACTTCGGGCAGCCGAGAAAGCTGCCCAACAAGACGGCCGTCACGGCCATGTTCGGATGTCATCCACAGAACAAGACAATTTGGCGGCTGGCATATCGCTGCAACGCGCTGCCACGGCTAGTCCGATGATGATGAGGTATGGGTATCAAAAACACACCCAGGGATCCGAAGGCGGACGACCTCCATCACCCAACCCAGCTCTTGTTAGCAGGTTGCAACACACACGTTCAAGTCACAGAAACGGCTCTCGAGATCGCATTCCCGAAGGAATTGACCTTCAAATAAAACATTTAGGGCAAAATGAAGACATAGTATCTCCGGAGCAGTCTGTTTCATCGTCTACCCGCCTTCACTGGCCAACGAGACGCCGCGGCACCGGATCAGTTGCAAGCTCGATAACGTCGACATCAAGCGCAGGACGAAGCCTGCGTGCGAGTCAGAGACATCGTGATGACTACATTCATAGCTTAGACGCGGCCAATCATTATTCAAAGAGAAATCGTAGCCGAGGCGGGAGCGCGGAGCGAGCTCGTGAATCGTCTCGTAGCCGCCATGGTAGCCGAGAGAGAAAGGCAAAGTCCAGAGAGGCATCCGAAGAACGTGGAAGAAGCTCCGCAAGAGCATGGGTAAAGCCCAAGAGGTCACCCACGTCTCCAATTCCCATGTCACCCGAGGATCTCGCCAATTTGAGCACACCCAAGCATTTCGAAGTTGGGGAGCCAATCACGGCTAGAAAGTCTGGTGGTATCAGAGCAAAGACTGGTAGTCGAACCTCTAGTCGTGGCAGTCAACGCCGTAGTCCGGACGGTCGTCCTCGGCTACCGGCACTAGACATGCCGGCAAGTGCTCAAGGGCGAGAAGCCCTGCATCAACGATCCCCGTCCTCTCCAATACCTCTCGCAACAACTGCGGTGGCGCCGCACTACCAAGGCTCCGAAGACGAGGAAGATTTCAACAAGGCTAGACTGGAGCAAGAGAACTTCAGGGCCAAGCATAGCAAAAGCGCAAATCGAGGCCTCAACTCTCCTGTGGTGACGAAGCGCGAAAGGTCGGAGAGCCGTCGACGAGAAACCGCCGAAGCGCTTGACAATTTGCCACCCATAGTTGCTCATGGTCGGGCCGCTTCGACCGAACATGCTGGGGACTTGCGACAGATGAAGGATGAGCGTCAACGAAAGAAGGAGCAGGCAGCCCGTGAGCTGGAAGAACGTCGAAAGTCACTTGCCAAGAGACCGCAGGCGCCCCAGATCCCCCATCCAAATGAGATTCAAAGCAGCGCCTTGCGAATAGGTGTCGAAATGGCCGAGCCTAGAAACCTTGACGATCTGCCCCCTCGCAGTGCAACAGAACCCCCAAAGAGCATGTATGCTAGAAGCCCTCCCAACATTGGCCTCCCAGCAACCCCCAAGGCCATGAGGCTAATACTCGATGCCGAGAACAGTAGCAGGCTGCTAAGTAGTAACGATGACCCAGCGTTGCCAATCATCCCGGCAAGTTTCAGCAAACCCGAAACATCAGGACCATCGCCTCAAAAGAAGGAAGCTGGTGTCGAGCTCTTGACATTGCTTCCGTCAACGGTTTATCAGCCTCCACAAAAACCGGCAATCCCTCGAAGTATGTCAGCTCCGATCCCTGACGACCCTGGCCAGACTCGATACTCGAGAAAGGCAAGTGTGGGAGAAATTCGAGGCATCGACGAGGTGGTACATGGCAGACGACGTCGATCGCAGGAGGAAGCAGTGCCACCGCCGCCTCCCCCAGTTCCAACAGCGCCGCCAATGCTCAAGGAGCTCCAGCACTTGGCCATGCCACCGCCCCCCCCTCCTGCTCCTCTGCCCCATGCACAGCGATCACACAAGGGTGGAGCCTTGGCTTCGGGCATGATTGAGATTGTGATGGATGATGAAGATAACGCACCAATTGCCGCCGCCCCGAACGACGGCATGGTCCCGGTTCTCGCACCGCCTGCTCCTCCTTTCAGACGTCACAACCGAGGACACAGCATTGGAGAGGGAAGCTTTTCTGGACGATTATCAAGGACCGGAGAGCGCGTTGGCCGCAGTCGCAATGACTCTGGGTCAAGCATCAAGTCTCCTTCGCTGGAGATGCCTTTAGATGGAGCTTATCGAGCTGGCACCCTTCGATCACCCGTGGCGGGAGCGCCTCCACCAGTGATGTACGACACAGATGTAGTTCGATCTCCCATTGAAGCCAAGGGGAAACGTTTGTCGACTGGGCTGCACCAAAGCGGGATGTTTTGAACTGAAGCTTTATTTGCAATCATCCGCGTCGACTGACAAACTCCGACAGTCATGATTTTTGTTTTCTCCCATTTTTCTTCTTCTATTTGTTTGCGCAATCTGTTCCTTGTGCCCCAGCTCCTTGTGCTGAGCCTAGTTTGGATGTATGTACATGGCGATCGGCGTTGTTGATCTTTCACAGGCATCGTGTGACAGCATCTGTCGTCTGAGGCTGCACCTTGATTCACACGCCAGGTGAATGATGACAAACCCTTTTTGCATCTTCTCCCTGTAGTATGATGAGGGATTGCCTTTTTATTTATACTTCTCGACCTTCTCCTTTACTATATTGTACCAATTAGTTTTCGGGCATGGAATGATCCATAATCGCAGTTGACCCTGGTTCAGCATTACTTGTTCGCTTCATGATTAACGAAACGGGTTGAAGGAGGCGTTGCAGGAAATATGGCAAGCGTCTGTGGCAACATTTTGGGGAAATCGGGGGCGAGGAATGGTATTGACAAGGCTTTATACAATGCTGCCTCGCGGCAACTTGTTGGAAGGCAGTAGTGGTGGTAGCCATTTACTATAATCGCTTGAATACATATCAAACGGAAGTTTTTCTTGAGCGGCATTGCTACTTGGTGAGATGA